>OY776112.1:190182403-191422403 GCA_963675035.1 Allygus modestus | reverse complement strand
TTTTAATTACTATTCTACGATTGCTGGTTTTGGAGAAAATTGAAATTTTCATTTTGCGGTAAACACAGTACGTTGTTCAATGTTATTCTTATGGAGAATAAAAAAAATTACTGTTTCTCTCTTATTTACTGATCAATTTCATTCAAACTTGATATGCTTGTCAAGTTAGCATTGACCAACAGAGGAAATTTGAAATATGTTACCCCTTAATAACCCTGGGGGTGGAATAGGGGGCATTTCCCCTCTTAAAACCACGAGTTTAGCAATGGATTCTGTAGTGCCTCCAAAGCAGGGATTTAGGTGGATTAAAAAAAAAATTGTTTACAAGATTTTCTGTACATTAGACCGTGCTTTGTGTTCTATATTTAGTAAATAACAAGTAATTTATTCATTAAAATTGGGCTAATAGGGAGAAAGTATGTGTCAGTTAACTGATACTGTTTATTTAAGTTGTTTTGTGTAAGCCACACAACAAATCACTGCCTGCGGCAATGGGTTTTTATTAAAATGGAAACTACAGCAAGACTATCATTGACAGTGCAAATTCAAGATCTTTTAAGAGGGGGCACCAGTAAATCCATGAAGAATTCTAAACCCAAAAGAGCAATGATTCTTTCAAGTTCCATCCAGCCTCAACGGGTGGTCGGATGCTGTTGATTTATGTTTTTTTTTTAAGGAGGAAAAAATAATGAAGTGAGCAAAGTTTCAAATTTATTTTTTATTTATATTTTTCTATCGAATTTTAAAACATAAATTGAAAATGTTGTCGCTGAAATTACTAGATAATCACCAGTACAACAATTCTACCAAATTTTAAAACAATATATTCACAAATAACTGCAGGACGGATCTTGAAAGTTAACATTGGCCTTATGGGGGAACCAGTTAGAAATGCAAACAGTTTTGAGACTTTTCCATTCTAAAAACACCACAGGCATGACCCAAAGGGGAGCACAGAATTGGACATGTCAGAAAGTGTCGCAGCGACGACTCCAACCAGTCCTAAAGATTTGGTGGGGAAATTCATGGGGTTCACACCCCCTGCCGCCACCATTACTGTACCATTAGACCACACCCTTTGACCAAGGTTGCTCCTTCCCCATCAGTAATGCCAACAGATATATAACAAAATTGTCGTATACTCATAAACTATGACAATTTCAAACCAAAAATCTTGCCATTCTTTGTACGCTTTGAACGTAATTTTACGTTCTTACGTAATTAATTAAGTCATTGAAAGAGAACATTTAAATTGTTTTCATGACCTTGTAAACTGAAAAGCATTGATTGAATAAAAGTTGTCTTGTTGTATTATTTTTTTCTGTTAACCGGACATACAAATAACATAACTTATTGAAATATATATGAAAAATAAACAATTACAGTTTTATACAGGACTAAAAACTTAGGTAGCACACTGAGGCGGTTGGGTTACACTAGGTTACTCTAATTTTACGTATATAACACATAATTTCTAAGGGACCCATAATTTTACGATGGATTCTGGAAGTTAGCGGACCTGCTTTTAATATGTGCAGAGTGAGAACAAGGGCGTGGCTCGCTGGTTTAGTAATCTCAGCTGCAGGATGGGGGGCTGTGACAATTCTCCTGCCAAACATTTCTACTGCGCTTGGTCGTTGCTGCGACAGTTTTTGACTGAGGACTTTGCATCGTCTCACCTAGAGCATGACTTCCATTGTATTACATGTACTATAAGTGGTAGCACCTAGTTAATTATACTTGAAAACTGAAATGAAATTCAGCGAGAAATGTAGGCCTAAATGAAAAATTTACTTACAGGTTTAAAGTGCTCTACTGAATCGTTTTTACGTAAGATTTAATATTTATGAATACATTTTTAACAAATGTGGTGTGCAATACAGTCATATCACGATAGGCTATGGCAATATGACGTGTCTCGTGTGTCACTTATACTGTATCATTTTAGATGCACCGTATAATTTTAATTTAACTTATTTCCTCATATAAGGGACTTAAAAGACCCTTTATTTGAAGCGGCAAAGATAGCCTGGCTATAGTTTTAATTCTAAAAAAAACCTGAATTACTCTCTTTGAAAACTTTGTAAAACATAAACATTTTTGTGATTAAAAGTGGCATTACAGGTATTTACAGGTAAAGATCTTTAAGTTAAAAGTAGAATTTGTACAGTACAATATGCATACACCAACCATTCGGTGTTGATATATCGATCCTTAAACTTTTATGAATATAAAAATTCAACTATCTATTATTGTATTGTTAATAATATGATATATTTGGTTTATTATAGAATACAAACAACTCAGAAATATGATAACGTTTGCAAGTACAACTTTTTTGGCTTGTCTACCCCACTGGCATTTTGTATTTAATGTTGTTAGAAGACAACGGTCCAAACCTCTCAAAGCCTTGTGGGCTCCCCGGGAATCGAACCAGCGACTTCTTCTACCAAAGTTTGAACCAGCGACTTATTGTACCAAAGTTTGAACCAGCGACTTCTTGTACCAAAGTTTGAACCAGCGACTTCTTGTACCAAAGTTTGAACCAGCGAATTCTTGTACCAAAGTCCAAGACGTTAACCGTTAGGCTAGCAAGGCACCAAACACCCTCACTTCGTTAATAAGATTTTATGTGAGGTTTAAACAGTTATTGTTCTAAAAACAAACAAATAACCATAAAGGAAATCATAATGAGAATGATTTTAATAGTTTTTACTGTGGCAATGCTTGACAGACTCCCGGTGTCTTCCACTGACACTGATACAAATAGAAGTACCAACCGCACGATTTAATATGAGCATCAACGACTACAGTACGAAGCGATTAGTTATTAAGCTTATGCAGCTAATCGGTTATGCAGCTGCATTGCCGATCAAATATTGAGTTAAGGAGCAGAATGTGTCATCATAAACAGCTTTTATAGCCTCAAAGTCATTCCATGCACAGTCTCATCAGGTAATAGCAGAACAGTACAATGTAAGGTAAAGAGTTGGGGTTCAATAATGAATACCGCCTTATTTCCAACTGTAATATTTTGTATATGGCCAATCAACTATACCTAATCAAACCTAACCTAACCAAGCAGCCAAAGTACGCTGCCAGTGACTTCATGTTACTGAATCAAAAATAACTAAGTAAACAGTAAGCTGAAAAAGAAAGGTTAATAGAACTGTTGGATCCTGTCGCCACACAGTTGCGGCCGAGTCATATGTGCAGCGATGGCTCTTTTCCGAAGTGTTAAAGCAGCGTGCAAGCATTTTTATTTTGTGTTTGCCAAGTCACATGCCTTCAACATAAATTATGATTGAATATACCGGGATGCGCAGCAGAATACCTTCCATGAGGTATATTTAGTTTTGTGTTTGATTCTTGATAGTCGCGTTATAGTACTGTGCCTATTTTCTCAGCTGTTGTTTGTATATTTCTTTAAAAATAGCCTTCTGGAACTGTTTGTATGTTTATTTGAACAACACGCCAAGTAGGAAATAAGAATGAGAATCCTTTATTGTCGTTAAACACATTTGTGTAATAGACAAAGTCAAATAAGTCGGACACGACTTGCAATAAATCCTATACTCTAATATGAGTAAGGTTTGCTTGCGTGCTTGCTTGCTTGCGACACGGATCTCAAAAACGGCTCCAACGATTTCCTTCAAATGTTCGAAATAACTAATTTCTGGAATAAAAATTAGTTCTAGACAGGCCTGATCCCTAGGAAAAATCAAATAATGTAAAAAAAGTAAAATGAAAAGTTAAAAAAATTAACATTGGGCTTATGGAGTTTCAAATCAAAACAAAAGAATTGTAACAGCTGTTCATAATCAACCAGGGAACTGTTAAAGTAATACTCATGATGTTTATGATTATTAACATGTGGTTTCCTGAGAGCAGAGATTAAAAGATTTGAGTTAAGATTACATATATAGAGTAGTAAAATAAATCAAAGGGACATTGAGCTATAAATAACAACTGGAGGGACCTTAAAAATGTAGAAAAGAGGCAAATGAATAATACAAATCTGATTATCAGTAGAGGGGGGAGTGGTGAAATATTACTCCAAGTCATCTAAACAAACTGACTGGCCTTCCCCCGAGCAAAGCTCGGCCCCCCAGGTACTAATTTTATAATAACATACAATACTTCTACTACTATGCTATATATACTATCATGTCATATATTGTCATATACTGTCATACTATACAGAGGTTCTTAGAGGCACACTTATTTAAAATCTTTAAAATCAGTTTCGCTTATTTCAAAAAATTCATTTACTGAATATAATGGGTGCTTAAGCAGCCCATTAGTCAAAGCCAATTTAAAATGAGCTATGGATTCAATATTTCTAATTTGAACAGGAAGCTTATTGTAAAGTTTCAGGCCAATTATCTTTGAACTTTTTGTAACTTTAGTCAATCTACAGAAAGGAACTTCTACATTATTTTTATGTCTTGTGTTGTGTTCATGAATATTAAACCTCTTTACTAAATTAACAGATTCTTTCTTAACATCTAATAGGACATTTAGAACATACAAACTATATACAGTTAAAATACTTTCACATATAAATATGGGCCTACAATGATCTCTGTAGTCAGCACCAGCTACAATTCTCACAGCCTTTTTTTGTATTGACAAGACATCCTGTGCTCCAGCAGAATTTCCCCACAGGCAGATACCGTACAATAATAAGTTATCCCTTGAAAAAAACTATTGTAGGCAAGCTTAAGATAAGACTTGGGCACATTCCTGTTTAAGGTCCTTAATAAATAAACAACTCTTGAGAGCTTATTACAAATAAAATCAGTATGATAATGCCATGTTAACTTTCTGTCCAAAACTATACCTAACAATTTAATGCTACTCAACTGATCACAGATGTTGGATTCACTAGCCTTAATATTCTTATTACTAAAGACTATTGTTTGAGTTTTCTCATTGTTAAGTACAAAGCCATTGGCGCTAAACCATTCAGATACACAATTAAGGGCATTATTACAAGCTATATTTACTGTATTTACATCTGGACTAGAATTAAACAAGGTTGTGTCATCAGCAAAACACACAGTCTTACATGGTACACTAACATCAATATCATTGACCATGATTAGGAACAGTAATGGCCCAAGCACCGATTCTTGTGATACCCCACACGAGGCTTGGCATTTGTCAGAGATCTGTTCCCTATTTTCAAGGTAGGAACTCAAGAGTGGTATAGCTGTACCATTTATTCCATATAACTCAAGTTTGGTCAATAGTGTCTCATGACAGACACGGCAATCAAACGCTTTACTGAGGTCACATAAGGTAACCCCTGTATCAGTTTTCATTTCAAAATTTTCAAGAATGGCATTAACAAGATAAGAAACAGCCTGAATTGTGGATTTTCCAGCTCGGAAACCATACTGTGAAGCAGAAAACAAAGAATTGGATTCAAAAAAAACTGTACAGTTGATTGTGTATAATTCGCTCCAGTACTTTAACGAATATTGGTACCAAAGATATTGGCCTATAGTTAGCAGGAAGGTCCCTACATCCTTTCTTAAAGATAGGAACTACTTTAGAAAGTTTTAGCTTAGATGGAAACATACCTTCACTGAGACACTGATTAAGACAATAGGTTAAAGGCTCTAAAATCACAGGTAATATTGACTTTATCACATCACTAGACAGGCCATAAACATCACGGCTTTTGGAATTTTTCATAACCCTAACATGTTGCACCACTTCTTCACATGACACTATCTTCCATTCTAAGTTGGGTGGTGAAACAACTTTGGCTTTCAGAAGTTCCGCTGCTGCTGATGGGTCGCCTCCGGATTTCTCCGCCACTTCCAATACCGAGTTGATGAAGAACTTGTTAAAGTCATTTGGCTCAACAGGAATACGAGGTTGATACCTGTTAGTTGTTTCTTTGCGAATGGCCTCCCAAGCTGCCTTACACTTGTTGTCAGATTTATCGATGCAATCTGCCACATACTGTTGTTTTGCATTCTTCAGTTCTTGTTTGTATTTCTTCCTGTATCTAATTAAAGCTGAGTGGGATGCTGAATTGTTAAGTTCCTTATGTTGATCATGGAGAGCTAAAAGGTTTTTCCGACTCTTCCTCAGGTCTTCATTGTACCAATTATGGCTGTTGGTTTTAGGCTTTCTAATGTTTGAGTCACGCTTTTTTACTAGCGGAAAACATTCATTGAAACCTTGTTCAATTTGATAGAAGAATAGGTTGAAGGTTTCTTCAGCACCTTTACCTAGAGTTAACACTGACCAGTCTACACAGCTCAAGAATTGTATGTAAGTATCTAGCCTAGCTTCATTTATAGGCCTATGGTAAGTTATGGAACTGTGATGATTCGGACTGTTATTGTTTGTCATCACTGGGCCTATGTCAAATATAACCGCTGCATGGTCTGAAATGCCAAATTCCTTAATTTATGTCTGGTAAGTTCCATAATCAAGATCGGTTAACACATTATCCAGAACTGCTTTTCCCCTTGTAGGTGTGTAATTAGTAAAATGTATGTTAAATGGTTTCATTAGCCTAGTAAGCTCACGCTGAATCGGTTTAGTATATTCAGTCACCAGATCAACATTATAATCACCACCTAGTACTAAGCGAAAAGTAGACTTAGTGCGTGAGAGTAGGTCTAACAGTTTTTCAAACTGGTTCAAAAATATCTGCACATCCCCATTAGTAGATCTATACACACTAACCACTACTATATTGCACTCAAGTTTGATTGCAGCAACTTCCAGATGTTGTGTACAGCAAAAACTACTTACATCCATAACCTTGTACTGCAGTCCGTTTTTTACGTAGATTGCTGATCCACCATGGATCATGTTATCCCGTGCATAACTAAAGTAGCTAAATGATAATCCTTTAACTGGTAAAAATTTATTTCCTCTGGCCTAAGCCAATGTTCTGAAATACATGTAATGTCATTATTTATTTCATTTAAGACTACATCAAGTTCCAGGGTTTTATCCCTAATGGACTGAATGTTCAAAAAAATCACAGAAGGAGGGGTAACTGAAATATTTGTCACTGCCTCACATGTGCCCGAAATACTATGTAGGCTTACAATTTAGCTTGTAGGGCCTAAGTCTGATATTGTGAAAAATAATTAATTAAACTTAATGGGCATACAAATCTTGACTACCTAATAATTAATACAATAGGCCGAGCAGCTTAAAACCTAGGCCTCTGGAGGGACCGTAAGAAGCCAAACTCAGTAGGATCCAACAGGTTAAGCCTAACATACGATGTTGTTTTTATTACGTGAAGTAGCCTACCTCGAGTTGGGTAAGGTTTATAAAACAATGTGGTCTGGTGGATTTATTTTAGTATGTTTGGCCATTCCAAGTACAGTTTCACTCGGCAAACTTAAGTTAATCACAAAAAGCAAGTGGACATTAGTGACATGTTGTAAATCCCAAACATAAATATAATCTAGGCCTATTGTAAAATTCCCCCCTTATAGACTACCAAGGTTGCACTTCCGCAGACGCCTGGTGGAACAGTCGAATGAAAATAATCAAAATACGTTAATGTTTTGATATTTCGATATAAATATATAAGATCAAATTGATACCGCTGACTTCTTATAATCGTAACAATAGATGTTTTTATCATATATCCCGGTAATTTAAATTTTATTTACATGTATTTTGTTTGGGAAATGGCAGATAATTTAAATGACATAATTAATTAACCATAGTTTTCTTTGTGGAAATATTTTAAACAATAAATAAAATACTGTAGAGTTTTGAAAAATCATGGTTTAATTTCAGAATCAATTAAATGCAGGGATTGTAACGACGATATCAGGTTGAAAATCAAGGGAGAAAATCAGGTTTTGTTTCGTTATTGTAAAACTGTAAATAAACATGGCGTTTCAGTTAGTGCTTTGAAATACCCCCGTAGCAGCAAACCTGCGTACTCAGCGAATTTCCGTTGCATATGTTTCTTAACACCAAATAAAGCTACCAAGTTTCATCAACTTACGTTCATAAATAAACGATTTATGACATTTTAATTATTCTCCATAAGAACAACATGGCGGCTGAGTATGCAGGGTTGCTGAAGCAAGGAACACAAAAAATGGGGATTTATACAAATATCAATATAACTCAAGAAGGTAAAGCCACATACCAAATTTTATTAATTTATGTTCATAATTATGGGAGATAACACGTTACTTATTCTCCATAAGAATAACATGGGAGCTGAGAACGCAGGTTTGCTGCCACGGGAACTATCAGCCAAAAAATATTTTTTAGTGTAAATATCAATAGACCACAACGTTTTGAAGCAATATACCAGGTTTCAACAGGATAAGTTGATAAATAAGCGAGATATACAATTTTTCTTATTCTCCATAAGAATAACATTGGACAACGTACTGTGTTTAGCACTTTCAATATCTCTGTAACCATTTGACGTAGAGCAATGATCGAAACACCAAATTGTGCGTCTTTTTAAGCTGATTCCAATAGAAAACACTAACATTTGACTTTTCAAAAATTATATGTAAAAAACTCAAAAAACCCATTTTTGGGGTACAAAACCCCCCAAAATACCCCTTCGGATAGGTCGATCTGTCTGGTTTTCAAACTTAGTCATAAATGCTGTTTTAAACGTTTTTCCAAATTTCATCAAAATCGGATAATTTTTACGAGAGTTATCGTGCTCACGGACACATATATATATATATATATATATATATATATATATATATATACAGTTTCGAACGAATGGTGTTTTTGGGGTCTGGGGACCTCAAAACGAAAAGTTATCATGGTCCCGGGCCTAGGTCTTACCATGCCGACTACGGTAATAGCTTCTTCCCTATAGGGGAAATTCGCTAAAACACTTTTTTTGAAGAGCTAAGTTTGGATTAACAAACGTATTAACAATCATGTACTTCTTTAGTGTTGACGTTATTGATTATGATTTTTTATTGAGAGAAACAAGTCATGGATGCGGAGGCATTAAAACTAGCACCGAGACATGTATGATAAATTTAATTGTATTTATTGCGAAACGTTAATAATCGAATGAAAATAGTCGATTATTTGTACATATATCGATATTTTATATGGATTATTTTCTTTCAATTGTTCCACCAAAAGCGTCTGTGGAAGTGGAACCACTACCAAGGCCATTTATGGTTAAAATGAATTTATAGCAAGGCTAAAATTTAAATACTGTATGATGTAAAATTGTTCAATTTGGGTATGTGAATACCGGAGCCGGGATAGGACCCAGGTTGGTACCCGGGATGGTAGCTTTGATCCTCGATCTGACCCTAGATCTATGCCGGAATACTAGCGGGGATAGCAGCCGATATACTCACCTGTTATAATTTTAGTCAGCTGTTTGGAAATATTTGTTTCAAATCAAATACAAAATAAGTAAACTCACTGGTTTTAAATCATGTTTTGAACTACAGTGGAACCTCGATAACTCGAACCTCGGGGGGAACGGCAAAAATTTGAGTTATCGAATATTTTGAAATATCGAGGTTCGACTTATCAAGGTGATTTTCCACAGACCTCGAATTATTGAGGGTTACGGTAATACAACAGATGGTTCATGGAAGGGTATAATCCTTACATAGGTTTGAGCCATGTATCAAAAATAATCATACCGTATAATAATTATTATTAAAATTTAAATGGATTTGAACAGTTTTAAATGTCTAAAATAGGCCGGGAAATATATTGCAAAGCTTCTTTGGTTAACGTAGTAGACGACAAAATACTTCCTTCAGTGAAAATATTGTATAGGAGGAAAGTAAACAAATAATGACTCACAGTTTAGTATATCTTGGTTATGTTTTGCCTGTTCAACCACTTCCTGTCTATTTTCTAGACTTTTTTGCTCACTTCTTATCACCTGCCCCAAACAAATCCCTTCCCCTTACGGAAGTCAGTTCTAACCAACTACGCATCAATTTCATTTAGCTGATCATTAATGTACTGTAGGCTATTAAAATAATTTGCAAAACTAATACCCCCGTCGCAGCAAACCTGCAAACTCAGCGAATTTCTAATGAATATATAACATAACACATTAAAACACTTACAGTAACAGGATTCATAAGAAATGTATTCACAAACAGGCGATATTTAAAATATTAATTATTCTCCATAAGAATAACATTGGGGATGAGTACACAGGTTTGCTGCAACAAGGCATACAAAATAATGGGTTTTTATGCAAATATCAATAGAACTCATCTTAGTGAAGTCACATACCAAGTTTCATCCATATACATTCATAAATAAGCGATATATAACATTTTAAGTATTTTCCATAAGAATAACATGGGGACCAAGTACCTAGGTTTGCTGCAACAGGAACCATAGGCAAAAATTTTTTTTGTGCAAACAACAATAAACCACAACCAGATCAAGCCATATACCAAATTTCACCAGTTTATGTTCATAAATAAGCGAGATATACAATTTTTCTTTTTCTCCATAAGAATAACATTAGACAACGTACTGTGTTTAGCACTTTCAATATCTCGGTAACCAATTGACCGAAGCAATGATCAAAATACTAAATTGTTTGTTTTTTTAAGCTGAATTCAATGGTATAAATTAAAATTTGATTTAAATTAAAATTACATGTGAAAACCCAAAAAAACACATTTTTGGGGTCCAAAACCCCCCAAAAACCCCCCTTCGGATGGTGCGATTCATCTGGTTTTCGAACTCGTTCAAATAAATGGTACTTTACAACATTTGTACCAAATTTCATTAAGATCGGACCTTTTTTACGAGAGTTATCTTGCTTACGGACACATATATATATATATATATATATATATATATATATATATATATATATATATACATATTTAAAAATTTGAACGAATGGTGTTTTTGGCATCTGGGGACCTCAAAATGAAAAGTTATCATGGTCTCGGGCTTAAGTCTTACAATGAGACCTACGGTAATAGCTTCTTCCCTATAGGGGAAATTCGTTAAAAAGGGAACAAAACATGATAACAAATAAAATTGCAGAGCATTGTTGGAATTAGGGTGAAGCAGTACGACACTTTTAGCGAATTTCCCCTATATGGAAGAAGCTATTACCGTAGTCGGCATGGTAAGACCTAGGCCCCGGACCATTATAACTTTTTGTTTTGAGGTCCCCAGACCCCAAAAACACTATTCGTTCGAAACTGTATATATTTTATTGTATATATATATATATATGTGTCCATGGGTGCGATAACTCTCGTAAAAAAGGTCCGATTTTGATGAAATTTGGAAAAAACGTGTAAAGCAGCATTTATGACTTTAAGTTCGAAAACCAGACAGATCGACCTATCCGAAGGGGTATTTTGGGGGGGTTTTGTACCCCAAAAATGGGTTTTTTGAGTTTTTACACATAATTTTTGAAAAAGTAAAATTTTTTTCCCATTGGAATCAGCTTAAAAAGACGCACAATTTGGTGTTTTAATCATTGCTCTACCTCAATTGGTTAGTGAGATATTGAAAGTGCTAGTCACAGTACGTGGTCCAATGCTATTCTTATGGAGGATAAGAACAATTGTATATCTCGCTTATTTATCTACTTATCATGACGAAACTTGGTATATTGCTTCATTTCATTGTGGTCTATTAATATTTGCACAAAAACATTTTTTTTGGCCGATATTTCCCGTAGCAGCAAACCTGCATACTCAGCCCCATGTTATTCTTATGGAGAATACTCCTTTAATTATGAACATATGCAGGTTTGCTGCTACGGGGGTATTTTTGTTTTAAAATTGTCGACAGTGTTCACTGGTGTTCCAAACTGCTTCCCGATGACACCGTTTTTATTTCCTGTGTCAATAGCCTCAAATAGTCTTGAACTTCTCCTCATGGGGTAGAGTTATGCCAACACGTTTACCAATCTGCAAACACTTCGTGAAAACTACCTAAAAACTACGTTTCACATACTACATCCAGAACCTCTGAACATTCAATAACTAACGACTTGGAACACAAATCTAATCAAATCAAAACCATTCTAATTAAAAAATATATATAATTTACAAAGTCCTCACATAGGTGAAACCCATGCGTGAGGATGATTGTGTTTGATATGCGTATTGCTCATCAACATAAATTTGTCGGTTGTTTTACCGTCAGCAGGAGCACCCGGGAAAATGATTTAGTGGGGAGGGAGGGTTGAAATTTCCGGCTGCAAAGTCACTTGAGGTTTGGTGAATGAACAACTTTGACTTATAGAGGTTCTCTAGTCAATACTTCGACTTATAGAGGTGCGGCGACAGGCTAATAATACTGCAAAAATTTGAGTTATCGAGGTGTTTCCTGTTAACCCTTCGACTTATAGAGGTAAAATAACATAGCATTAGGTAGGCAAGTTCAAGGGGAATGACAAAAATTCGAGTTATCAAGGAATTTGACTTATTGAGGTTCAAATTATCGAAGTTCCACTGTATTTTGCATTAATTGTAAACGTTGTTAAATGTAGCTTATTGTAATCTTTATATTTTGTAATATTGTTTGGGGCTGGATGTTTTTAGGAAAGATAAGAAAGATAGGCGAAGGACCAATGTGAAGAGCAAAAAATTTATGATGTTAAGGGACAAATTATAACATATAACAAACATTTATTTTATATAAAGGAATAGATAAGTAAGGACTGACAGGCTGGTTATTGACATAGAAAAGACAAACATGTTATGTATTGTATAGTTCATAGTTTGTACTAATTGTTTTAAGGCACTGATCACAAATATTAGGGTATTTATAATTAAACAAAAGGAAAATAAAATGTTCAAAATAAGTTTATATTAATTACTTATCCACTCACCAAATTGGGTGACAGTTCTGACCTTTAAGTCACTACTTTGGATGAGGCATGTGGAGATCAAAGGAGTCAGGAGATGGGATGAGAAGGTCTAGACGTTCTAGACATTCTAGAAGTTCTAGAGGATCTAGAAGATCTGAAGGGTCCAGGGTTATGGATGATGTCACTCACTTTATTACAGGTACATAGTTGGGGGGTTTTAACCAGCATGTCATTGAAAAACAATTAACATGAAGTGGGATATAGAAATACATACATTACCATGTTGATAATTGACAAAAAGGGGAGTTCAAATGGGAAGAGGATGAAAATGTTAAGAAAAATAAACTGGAAGTGGTTATTTGCTGGCTGTTTAAGCGAGAAGAAAGTTTGTTATTATAAAATAGCTAACAATGAAAATGTAAACAAAAGATATCAGGTGAGAATAAAAGTAGGGATAGGAAAAGAGAAGTATTTAAAATCAAATCAAAATAAAAACATATGATTTTAATTGGTGGGGTAAAAATGTGATGAACCAGGCTCTTGTTGAGTAGTTCGGAATTAATTATTTTTAAAACCACATTATATAAATCCAGAACATATATGTCCTGAACAAATATGTTGCTTTTTTCAATATAAAAAAGAGACGAATCTTGTGATGAAGACGAGCTTTTTTCAATTGAAAGATTTTAACAACTGATAACAATTATTTTTTGATTAACATGAAAAGTAAGTGTGGCGGCGCAACTACATACCGTACTTTTTACGCAAATTAGGTTCTGTAAATCAAACACTTGTTATAGATCACTGAATTTATTGTCAGTTGGCAAATCAAAAGGTGAAACAATATCTAAAACTGGACGTAAATAAATGAATGGAATGTTAATGCAATGAATCTAGTCTGAAAATGAATCTAATCGTGAGCTTCCGAGATGTCACTAAGTTGTAGTTAGACGAACGATTGAAGGGTTGAGGGCGAGGGCCTAAACAATAACCCCCTCCAACACCCCCGCAATTGGCGTCAACATTAAGTTATGGTTTCTGGTAAGATAGGTTGGATGGTTTTTACCTACATTTTATCCTTGGTTTATGGCTACTCACCATAAAATATATTTATAACATAATAATGAGATTATGTAAAATGTATTGGCCTGATAAAGGCCTAATAACCTATACACAGTTTTCACATAGAAAAATATGTTTACCTCTAAAGAATATCACGTTTTAAATGTCAACTTATGTTATAACCTTCAAATAGGTATTTATTTAAGAAATAAAGTAAAATGACAACAAATATTTGACATTATTGTATAGGAGGAAAGTAAACAAATAATGACACAGGATTTGTGTAGTGTTTATGTTGTGGTATAGCTATAAATATTTATAGCTATACGATTAATAACATTTATATTATTCCCACATAAACTTTACTTCCGTCGCAAGTCATTCCCCAGTTTACATAAAACATTAAATTATAATTACAAAACGTATACATAAACTAGGCTCTATTTAAGTTGTTGTACCATTCTCGATCAAAGTACAATAATCAGTTAAAACTCTGCCTTCACAACATTTCATTAATGTAGGCTGTAAGTATGTTTGTAAATCCATTATTCAGTAAATACTTCAATGTAAATAGAAAAGAGTAATTAAGTCGACATGGTTCTAAACACATGATTCGATTCTTGTTTTATCCTATACTCTAATATGAGTAAGGTTTGCTTGCTTGCTTGCTTGCGACACGGATCTCAAAAACGGCTCCAACGATTTCCTTCAAATGTTCGAAATAACTAATTTCTGGGATAAAAATAAGTTCTAGATAGGTCTCATCCCCAGGAAAAATCAAATAATGCAAAAAAAACTAAAATGAAAAGTTACAAAAATTAACATTGGGCTTATGTAGTCTCAAATCAAAACTAAAGAACTGTAACAGCTGTCCATAATCAACCAGGGAACTGTCAAAGTAATACTCATGTTGTATATGATTATTAACATGTGTTTTCCTGAGAGCTGAGATAAAAGATTTGAGTGAAGATTACATATATACGGGTAGTAAAATAAATCAAAGGGACATTCACTTATTTTTAACAACTGGAGTGACCTTAAAAATGTAGAAAAGAGACAAATGAGTTATACAAATCTGATTATCAGCAGGGGGAAGTGGTGAAGTATTACTCCAAGTCATCTAAACAAACTGACTGGCCTTCCTCGAGCAAAGCTCGGCCCCCAGGTACTCAGATGATAAATGACCATAGCAACCTCCTTTGTTTACATCCAGAAACAATCCTGGATCTGATCCTAGATCTGACCCTTGCTCACTGCTTCTATGCCGGCGACCATCCTAGTTCCGAGCTTCTGATTGGCTGAAATAAACTGTCTTGTATGCCTTAATGCGAGTATGCTTGTATCCCGGCTCTGGTGTACACACACATACCCTTAGGGATGGTTGACAAACAACAATAGCATTGGCCTAGGCCTACCTACATTATATTAGGGTTAAACTTAAATAGTCAAAGGATACTGTCTTCATATTATTGCCATTAAAACGTTGTGGACAGTATTTCAAATTTATTAATAACTTAAAAAGTTAGTATTTACTCATATCTTATATTATAATTACCGGTATCTATGATATGGATACAACTTTAGGCTAATATACAAAACCTGAAGTATTATTCATACAAACTATTACTCAAATTATAGCTTATTAAACTGTACCCAAACTACCTGAAAAAAAACACAAATAAAAATATGTACGGTATGGTTGTTTTATAGTAGTGCTGTATAATGTTGGCATTCTCTTTTTATCGCATTAAATTCAACTCAAACCACAGTCGTGTTTACATGATAGGTGTATGGAACTCCAAAGGAACTTAGCTTACAGAAGGGCCAATTTGATTATTGCTACAACATTAATGAAATTATTATTATTATTGAACTCAAAAGAACACCACGTTTCGAATTTCTAACAGAAAGCTTTAGGTAGGTAGTGTCATTAGAACAAATTAAATAAATAAACTGTTCGTTCGTAACGTAAGATCTAACCTAAACACAAACTTCAAACAACAAAATGACAGCGACAGCAGCTGAGCTGATGTATTTTGACAGTTCAAACAACGCGGTACTACAAAGCTCAAAATATGTACTGAAATAATGTTCAATGAAAAAACTAATAATTATTATAATGTAATAATAATTCGTCAATTATAGTTTATTTAAAGCTTTAAGCCATCAAAACGTTACCCTAAACATTTCATGACAATCCATCAAACCGTTAAAATGTAGATAGCGTCACACTACAGATCGGTAATATCGGCAAGTGTCTCTTTTATAGAATCGATCATCGATTCAATAGATGCAGGAGATCCATGTGTAGGCATTTTTATGGACCTGTCCAAAGCATTTGACAGTGTCAGCCATTTAACGGTACTTGAAAAACTGAATTCAATATCTTTGAAATGGTTCAGCTCTTATTTAACCAACCGATACCAATTTGTTCAAATAAATTATACCACAAAAAATAATAGAATATTACATTATCAATCAGAACTAAAACCAATAAAAATTGGGATTAATATTGGGACCTTTAATTTTTATGTTATTTGAAAAACATTTCAAATTGCCTTACAAGCCCTCCACATAGTAATATTTGCCTTTACGCTGACGATTCAAATTTAAAAATCCCCGCTAAATCAATAGAACAATTAGAAATTTTGTTTTTTGTAGAATTAGGAAATATTAAACAGTTTTTAGAAAAGCACAACCTAAATTTAAATACAGAAAAAATTAACTATATCACATTTAAAACAGCTCAATCAAGAGTTTTAACAGAACCAGTCATTCAAATTGACTCTGAACCCATTGAACTGATCAATAGTACAAAATTTCTTGGTCTTTTGGTAGTTAAGCATCTAAATTGGAATGAACATGTGGAAAAGATTTTGTCTGGAATTAACTCCGGTATGTATGCTTTGAGGAAGATGTCTTTCTTATGTAACGAATCTACTCTCAAAATGATATACCATTCTTATATTCATTCCTACATTTCTTTTGGAATATGTCTTTATGGATCAACAAAAAAAGAAAATCTTGACAAAATCTTAAAACAACAAAAAAAGGCAATTAGAATCATTAAAAACCTTCATCCTGAAAAATCGGCTAGAGAATATTTTAAGACATTAAATATTCTAACTGTTTATGGCCAATATATTTTTGACACCATTATGATTTATAAGGATCCAATTTTCTTCAATAACTCAGAAATAAATACCTTGACACATCCATACAACACACAAAAAGAAAACGGAAATCATACCCACTCATCACAGGCTTCAATTATATACAAAAAAACCATCCTATGCAGGAGGAAAATTCTTTAAAGTGCTATCTAAGGAAATTAAAAATGAGGAACCTTTACCAAAATTCAAGAAAAAATTGAAAAATTCCGTAATTGATAAAACTATATACTCCATAGACGAGTATTTTAAGATCTAACATTCATATTTATACACCTGTGTTGTTGGCCAATTAGGTATATGAATTTTAATTTTTATATAGCTTTACAGTTAGCTTGGCAACGTGGTTAGGAAGTCAAATAATATATGAAATCCAACATTTCAAATCACAAATATATATTTAACAAATTTCAAAATAATAAAATCCTTTGGGCTAGGAACATATATTACAAGAGGTTTTATCAACTCAATTAATTATGTTGTAATCAGAGTATGCTACCTTACTGACTTTCTGAGGGCGTACGGGCACTGGCATCTAATTACTGGAACTCGTCTGTAAATAATACAGACTTGAATAATAAAAGGTAAATAAATTCAAACATAAATTACAAATATAGAAAAATGGATACATTGTCTCAACTTGCAAAAAGACTAAAATTTCCTTCATGCTCATAATATAGAAATAGTTCATTTAAATGAAGTTATACATTGAAATACAAATAGATTTATATTAACAAACATTTACAAATCTCTGGACTTTTACATGAGTATTTAAATGGCATGAAAATGTGATTTTTAGAATGATTATTTTATTAATTTAACTTACTTTTTCACGAGTAGTAATTTACGTTAGTGCCGCCCTTTCTATACTAATAACTGTCGTTTTCGAATTTCTATTAGCTAATTTACAGGTATACCAACCGAACAAAATGAAATCTCTCTGGACTTAACCTAAGGTAGTTTATCATATACATATATATATTTTTTATAAATACAAATCGGAACAAATTCTCCCTTACTTGGGGTAAAAAATATATATATTTCGTATAAACTATACATTTAAAGTTTTAAACTTCCTTATGTTTCTTTATATCAATTAAATAGTGCTGTACGTGATTTTAAAGGATAATTACTTCCTTACAAATGAATAAAATAACGTTTAGTAATTATATAAATCAAAATAAACTATCATTAATCTCCGTACATTTGAAGTTGGCGCGTATCGAGTAATTTCTGTCAAAGACAAGTGTAATTTAAGTAGTTCGAACTTTCTCCGCTAGAGTTCACTACCAGATGGATTACCGACTTCATGTATTTTATTTCATCAAAATCAATTATTTTGCGTACAATAATTAAGTATTTAATAAATATTACATTTACAACTAAATAAATCCCTTGGTACATGCATAACTTAACTAATTCAACCGATATTATATTTACATTTTTCTTTTCGTTATAGTTTTAAGTCTGCAAAATGAACAGCAACATATGTGTATTGTTATCGGTTCCAAGCGGAAATCCCGAATTCCTACTTTCCCTTTTAAGATAACTGCTGTCTCAGATTTATTCATGTTCAGTCGTTCTCGAGATTTTAACGTGTTTGCATGTTGTGTTCGTGTGTCGTGTTCAATTGTTCGTCCGTGTGTGTGTTCGTGCGTGTGCGTGTGTAATTAATGTTTAATGTGTTACAGTGTTTGCGATCGCGTGTGTTTAATAGTGTTGTGAATTGTGAAGTGTACTCGAGTATCCTTTTCCAAAAAGATTCATTCACCATCCGTACACACTTTCAGAGGGCCCTTACATTTATTCCCAGATACATACTCATTCACTCCTTTAATTTACATAGTCATTCACTCTACTTTCGCTAATAAATTTGAGACAAGATTATTATTTTTTTACATAACTAATATTTTATAACAAAAACATTTTCCCTTTTAGTTAATAATCTTCCGCTCATTTTGCCGATATAAAACTATCTCAAAATTGTACCTTTAAATCAAATTATTTCATATTTTAGCACATTTTGAATCAAAACTGATTTTATAAAATAAATAATTTTTATTTAAATTTGGCAATTATAAAACTAAATAAACCTCTTCTTTGTTCTTCGGATAAATACTAATTAGTTAAAACCTTTTTTCATTGTTTGTGCAGTTTTAAATCAATAATATGAACCTTTTTGACGTCAGATAAATTATTTACATGCTGGATCAAAACGCTGACATCCGTAATAAACCATAATATCTTGTAGGGTCCGCAGAATTTTGTTGCAAGTTTTCTTGAAAACTTCTTCGCCTTGTCGCTTAAGTAGTGGGTCTTGTAGAAAACAATAGAATTCTTCCTAAAGGGATGTTGTCTTTTGGCAGTCGAATATCTCTCACGTTTCCGGTTTCTAAAAACACTCCTCTTGACGTTATTTACAGCCCATTGAAGTTGAATTTTTTTCTCATCGTTTGATAAATCATGGGATATTAAATCATGTAGATTCCAAGTGTTTGATAGTGCATTATTTGCTTCGTGATTGAACATCAGCTGGAATGCCGTATATCCGGTCGAACTATTTTTTGCGGTATTCAAGCTCATTTGGACTGCATCTAAGTCCTGGTCCCAACTTGTTTGATTATCGTGATAAAAACATCTCAATAGTGTTGACACATCGCGGATAGTCCTTTCGCTTCTGTTTCCTGAGGCACGGTAAATGGGAATTTTTCGGCCTTGTATACAATTTCTAAATAGATATGCTTGAAATTCATTCGAAGTAAAACATTTTGCATTATCTGATACAATAATCCGGGGTTTAGAGAAGTTTGCAAATGTAAGCTTTAATTTGTTTATTATTTGTTTCGATGTGGCTTCTCTCAATGCGTGTAACCATATATAACGGCTAAATCCATCTACCATAACCAAAATATATTTATTGCCGGTTTTTGATAACGGCAATGGACCAAATAGATCGATAAATATGGTATTCATGCTTTTTTCGATCGGAATAGAAATTAATTTACCTTCATATTTCCGCTGAGCTGATTTGGACATAGCGCAAGTTTGACATTCTTTAACCTTTTCTTTTATCTTGCGTTCCAGGTCGGGATAAAAAAAATATTCATTTATTTTGGCGATAGTGCGAGCAATACCTAAGTGGCCGCCAATTAAACTATTATGATAGAATGTGAATACAAGATTTATCAGCAATGATGGCAAATAAATTCTGGCTTTTCCTTGTTGTTTTTTATACATTAGAATTTCGTTCTTTAGATAAAAACATTGTTGGTTGCTCTTGGTTTTTATGCTCTCAATTATTTCAATACATTCTTTATCTTGTTTCTGATGCTTTTTAATATCGTCCATGGCCATTGGAATTTCTGAGATCACATTATACAAATATTTGGTATTTCTTTCGTCCAATTTAAGTTTACTATTTACATTTTTTACATTTTCCTGTTGGGATTTTATCAGATTAATTTTAATCTCCTTTATTTCCCGATTTAAATCTTCGGATTTCGCCTTATCCTGGTCTTCAATTGGCTCCTGGTCATATAATCTGGATAGGGCGTCTGCAACCAAATTTTCGGATCCTTTTTTGTGAATTACATTGAATGGTAGATTTAATAACCGTTCAACCCATTTGGCAAGACGACCCAGTTTTCGGCCAGACTGTAATATAAAATAAAGACTTTTGTTGTCTGTTACTAATGTAAATGGCTGAACTTCCAAGAATTGATGCCATTTTTCTATAGCTAAAATTGCGCTATATGCCTCTTTTTCATAGATACTATACTTTAATTCCGCATCTGTGAATTTTTTTGAGTAGAAGGCTATTGGCATTAAATCACCCTTATCGTTGTATTGCAATAAAGTTGACCCACAGCCATATTAGGATGCGTCACATTCAACGACAAAAGGTTTCTTAAAGTCTGCCAGTTGTAGTACGGGCGGATTTCCTATCTTAGCCTTTAGAGTGTCGAAGGCTGCCTGGCAATCGGGTGTCCACTTAAATTTAGCCCCTTTTTTCTTCAAGGCGTGAAGAGGTCTACAGATGTCGGCATAGTTCGGGATATATTTAGACCAATAACCGCACATACCAGTAAATTGCCTAACTTGCTTAACGTTTTTCGGCTCCGGGAATTTCATCACACTTACAGTTCTTTCAGGGTCTATGGTAATACTATTATTCTTTATCAGGTGTCCTAAGAAACTTATTTCCTTGCAGAAAAATTTCGCTTTTTGGACATTTACGGTCAATCTATTTTTGGCTAGCCGGTGAATGACTTCCTTAACATGTTCTAGGTGCGATTTCTTATCAGGGCTGTATATAACGATGTCGTCACAAAAATTTATAACAAACTTGAATTTTATGTCGTGGAAAATTTTGTCCAAGTAGCTCGACAATACAGAGCTGCCAACTTGTAGTCCAAAGCAAACTCTCTTCATGCGATATTTTCCAAATATTGTGCTGAATGACGTCATGTCCCTAGATTCAGGTGCTAATTTACATTGTAGGAAGGCTTTATTTAAATCTATGATAGAGTAATAGGAGGCTCCTTGGAGATGTTGATGCATGTTTTGCAGGTCACCAATAGGGTAGTCCATCTTCACAATTTTCTTATTTAACTCTGAAAAGTTAACGACTAAGCGGTCCTTGTTGGTGAGAAACGCAGGGCTGCTATAACAACTTGTGGACGGCTCGATGATGTCCTGTTCCAGCCACTCGTCGATAATCTTCTTCATTTTGGTTATAGCTGGAGGGCTCAAGTAATAAGGTCGAATGCAGACTGGAGTAGGGTCGTTTAGTTCCAACTTAACTTCCAAATCGAGAGCTTCCCCTATTCTATCAGTAAATACACCAGGGTATTGTTTTACGAGCTTTTCAATTTCTTCGGACATTTCAGGGCTATCAGTTTTTATATCTTTTATCACTGAAATTTGCTTGCTGTAGTCCCCACATAATTTTATCTTATTTTCAGGTTTGAATTTAAAATGACAAGTTTTATGGGCGAAATCAATAGTAAAACCCTTTTTGTGAAGGAATGGTATTCCTAGAATCATATCATAACATCTCTCCTTTATGACTAAGAAATTTTCAGTCCATGAATATGCGTCAACTTTTATATTTAATTTACATTCACATAAAATTTCAATTTCCCCTTCATTTGCCGCCTTAATTATACCTTCCCATTTTCTGGTCCGTTTAACTACTTTTAGTTCCTTTAGTCTCTCATATAGATGTAGACTAATAAAATTTTGACAGGATCCAGTATCAATCAGTGAATTTACCTTTATCTTATCATGTAATTTTACTTCTATACAAGGTAAAGTTTCAGTAATTTTCCCTTTGATTTTCATAAGGTTAGGCGTGTTTATCTTATTCCACTGTCTTGTTATTTTCCTATACTCCTTTTTAAATTCAGGACTATGATTTGTTTCGTATTGACACTTAATATTTTTCCCTGATAGGTTAGGTTGAGTTGGAGTAGTTTTTTCAATTTTCCCGGGAGCATGAGGGTGATATTTAGAGTGGCTCAAAACTCCCGTGTTTACCAGTTTTTTTGAGGTCTATAACAGTTTCGGGCTACATGTCCGGGTTTATTGCAATTATAGCAACGTTTTTCATAGTAATTTTGATTTCTGTTTGGTGTGTGGTTTTGTGTGTTTTTTCTAGCATAGGTTAGGTTAGGTTCTGTTGTTTTAGTTTGGTTTGATCCGTGTGCTGTTGAAAACATTGTTGTTCTTAAGTAGTCATTATAACGAACATTGTTTACATTTATACATAGCTGCTCTAGGTCTTGAAAAGTGGAGGGGTTATTTTCGAAAATGAGTTTGTTGCGGATTTCTGGATTTAAGCCATTTTTTATGAAGGTCACCACTTCTTTTTCGGTTAATGGAGTTTTCAGAATTTCATGGTGCATTCTTATCTCACTAATGTAAATCGATAGGGGTTCTTCAGGTTTTTGTGGGCGATAGACTAGGTCTTGTTTAAGTTTTTCTCTCAATGTTATCGGTATAAATGTGTTCAGGATTTCAGTGTGCAATTCTTCCAGGGATCTAGATGTTTTCTTAAAGTCAAGAATTTTGTTTATTAATGGAGGGGTTGCGTATCCCGGCAAAATTTGATGTATTTCATCTGGTGTCAGGTTAGTCTCATGCTGAATTTTAATAAAGTTTCCTAGGAATTTCAAGAGTGGGTTTATTTCTAATCCACTGCAGGTAGGAAACTTTTCAAGGCATTTTTCTATGGGATTTTGCAATTTGTTAAAAATAGTAAGCTTTGAGGTGTCAGGCAATTGCATTTGCATCTGTCTAGCTGTTGAAGTAGGAAGATAAGTTTTCTGAAGCTCGGTTACTGGATTTAGGGGAACTGGCATATGAGTTTCTGGATCAGGGATTTTGCTAGGCGTAGACGTATGTAGGGTTTTCTCTTGTAGTCTCTGTTCTGTTAGGAGATTTTCCTCGTCCTCTTGGATTAGCGATTTGTTTAACTTTTCTTCAAATTTGTTTAATTCATCAGGTGATATTCCTGTCTTAATTTCTTCATATCTGGTAGCAAGAGTATCTACTAGCTCCTTAATTAGCTTTACATTTTCCTCGTAAGTTCACATTTGCATAAATTGTCTAGTCTTAACTGTAAATGACTGAATTTTGCATTTATCTTAGCTATAAGTAAAGGGGTTGGGTTTTCTTTACAGTTGTCGATTTTAACTTGTAAAACATCGACTTTCTCCTGTAATAATTCAAGTTCAGATTTTAGGCTGATTTTCCCCGTTAGGTATTTCACCTGAGGAGTTACATTTATACAGGACCTAAGTTGTTTTCTTAAAGCTTCGACATTTGAATCTGTGATTTCCAGATTTCTGTTTAGTAGTTCGTATGTTAGTTCTTCTTTATTTAAATAATTTATATTGAACTTAGTCATTTTGGATAGCTGTCACTAACTGGTAGGAAATTTTAATTTTACATACACTTTGGTTTAGTCACCATATAATAAAATTAGGTTATTTCCAAGTAATTTTAATTTCAGCTAATTGAATAGTATTTATATTCACATAACCACTTAATGTTGCCATAGGCTATTTGATGATGGTGATAGCCTTGATTTATGAATGGATACACAGTTGGTTAAAACTTTTGATGTGCTATACTGATGTTTGCTATACTAGCAGAGTTGCGCAGATATTCTATACACCTGTGTTGTTGGCCAATTAGGTATATGAATTTTAATTTTTATATAGCTTTACAGTTAGCTTGGCAACGTGGTTAGGAAGTCAAATAATATATGAAATCCAACATTTCAAATCACAAATATATATTTAACAAATTTCAAAATAATAAAATCCTTTGGGCTAGGAACATATATTACAAGAGGTTTTATCAACTCAATTAATTATGTTGTAATCAGAGTATGCTACCTTACTGACTTTCTGAGGGCGTACGGGCACTGGCATCTAATTACTGGAACTCGTCTGTAAATAATACAGACTTGAATAATAAAAGGTAAATAAATTCAAACATAAATTACAAATATAGAAAAATGGATACATTGTCTCAACTTGCAAAAAGACTAAAATTTCCTTCATGCTCATAATATAGAAATAGTTCATTTAAATGAAGTTATACATTGAAATACAAATAGATTTATATTAACAAACATTTACAAATCTCTGGACTTTTACATGAGTATTTAAATGGCATGAAAATGTGATTTTTAGAATGATTATTTTATTAATTTAACTTACTTTTTCACGAGTAGTAATTTACGTTAGTGCCGCCCTTTCTATACTAATAACTGTCGTTTTCGAATTTCTATTAGCTAATTTACAGGTATACCAACCGAACAAAATGAAATCTCTCTGGACTTAACCTAAGGTAGTTTATCATATAGATATATATATTTTTTATAAATACAAATCGGTACATATTGTAAAAACTTAGGTTAAGAAATTTATTCTGTAACAGAATTTGACACTATTCAAATGTACACTGTGTATATTCAGTTGTGAATAAAGAGAATTTTGACTTGACTTTGACTACTTCGAATTCCAAACTAAGTATAATGATTCACTACGTTCATCCAATTATAGGCTAGAGAGAGAAAATTTATTTATAATATAAAATATATAAATTACATCTTCTTGCTCATTGCAAGTCGCTAATACAAAGAATACTATACAATTTTAACTTACTTATTATAAATGGTTTTAAAAATTTGAACTGAATTTTAATTTTAGTGATTTAATAACGTCAAGGTTCTTATTTAGGTCATTAATGTGTTTAATAAAGTTTTGTCACGTCAATGTAGGTGGAATAAAATCAAGGTTCGTCGAGCTTTCAGACCAGGTGTGCTGAGTCGATCTATTTAAGGTTTTCTACATTACCGGAAGAGACCTCGTAAAAACAGCTGGAAGGTCACGTGATCACCAATCCAATCTGTTGTGTTGCTGGAAACACAATATTTATCGTATGAGTACCATATTTTCCTCATCAGTGTAATTAGAATTAACATTGTTTAACTGCTTATATTCTATGCTAAGCTGTTATTTTATGAAACTAATATATTGTTTTTATTTATTTGTATTATTAGATTAATGGATTAAGGGTTTAAATTTTCTTTCTGCATGTTCAGTGACAATTTAAAAATAGCTGTACCATTATTATACCCTTAAGGTTGGCAACACTTTATGGTATGTTGTTGATTTATGAATCAGCTGGACGCCCTCGTAAGACATCTTTGCTGCGAACATTACTCTTATGTAAACAAGCACACCTGGTTTGAAAGCTCTACGAACCTTGCTTAATTCTTACCTAAGTATTTTATACTAAGGTTCGTAGAGCTTTCAGACCAGGTGTGCTTATTTACATAAGAGTAATGTTCGCAGCAAAGATGTCTTACGAGGGCGTCCAGCTGGTTCATAAATTAACAACATACCATAAAGTGTTGCTAACCTTAAGGGTATAATAATGGTAAAGCTATTTTAAAATTGTCACTGGACATGCAGAAAGAAAATTTAAACCCTTAATCGATTAATCTAATAATACAAATAAATCAAAACAATATTAGTTTCATAAAATAACAGCTTATCATAGAATGTAAGCAGTTAAACAATGTTAATTCTAATTACAGTGATAAAGAAAATATGGTACTCGTACGATAAATATCGTGTTTCCAGCAACACTGCTCGAAACGTGTGATCACGTGACCTTCCAGCTGTTTTTACGAGGTCTCTTCCGGTTAAGTAGAAAACCTTAAATAGATCGACTCAGCATACCTGGTCTGAAAGCTCTACGAACCGTGAGAATTAAGGTCCCATCAGGTTAGTAACTCCTTTTTCCGGTCCAAATGTAGAACAAGTATTTGGAGTGTATTCAGATTCGGTTTGGAAAGCTATCTCCACTATACCGTTTACGGTTCTAGTTTGAGGTTTTTAAACGGATCAAGCGGCGGTTTTCATGAGCCGCCGATTTATCATTTATCGCTATCACAAACTTTCGTTTATTCACTCTTGAAAGTGAAATTACATCACAGAATTTTCACTATAATAGCGGAGCGGCCAAATAAATTGACAGCTGGGTTGTACGATTTACCTATTGCCATTTTGCCATAGAAAAATATCACTCGAATATTATTCTGATCAGCTGGTGTGGAGTTATGGCAATGCAGCACGTCTACTATTGGCTACTATTGGTAGCCCGGTAAACCACGCCCTCAACTGTCAATTTATTTGGCCGCTATTATACCCAGTTTAAAAACTTTATTAACACTGTTGACAAGTGTTTTAAAGTTGTTGCGCAAAATGTTAATTTTTTTAAATGGCATACTTTAAAGTTTACTTTTAAAGTAATTAGAATTGAGAAAAACTAAATAATAAAACATATTTCACTTTTAAAGTGTTTCATTTATTAAACACTAAGTACAACGATTGAAATACATATCATTACTAAGTTAAAAACAAATTCATTCTTAAAATTTAAATTGGTTTTTGTAAATCAAATATTACAATTTCATCCCATCATGCGAGCCCGCTGGAGCTTTTACCTCGGCCCGTGGGCCCCGCCACCTCGGCTCGTGGCCCCCCCGCACCCCCGGGCCCGGCAGTTACACCACTGCTATACCTTCCACTGGTAGCCTACCCTATTACATTAAATTGTCTATTCGCTCATGGCTGTACCGGATGTTTGAAAAAGAACTCCTATTTTCGAGAACAAATTTCAATGGTGAAAAATACAAAATCTTATATTTATACATAGTGTGAAAAAGAATATCTTCCAAGTTTTGGTTTTGTCCTAGTAAACTTTGACGATCGCACCATTAGTTGCTCTACACAGATCAATATGATTTTACACTTCTCGCCAGGTATTCGCCAACATTGCAAGTGTGACTGATGCAGCTGCTCCGATGATCTTTTATCCTGGCCCCATTAGACTCTTTATTTTGGGGACATGTAAAGGATATGGTATTTGCTGAACATATCCGTGACATTGACCATTTATGACAAAGGGTTATCAGTTGGGTGAATTACACCTGCAATGTTGCCGAATACCTGGCGAAAAGTGGAAAATTGTCTTGATCTGTGTCGAGAAACTAATGGTGCGCAATTCGAAGTTTACTAGGACAAAACCAAAACTTGAAGTTATTCTCTTTCAAACTATGTATTCATAAATGTAATATTTTATATGTTTCACCATTAAAATTGTTCCTAAAAATAGGGAGTTTTTTTTCAAATACAGTAGAACTCCAATTATCCGAATTAATTGGGGATCGGGCCAATTCGGATATGCAGAAATTCGGATAATCAGGTATACCTCGGGAACTAAGCAAAAAACATCACCATACATAAAAAATCAGAATTTTATCGACAAAGTTATTATAAATGTAGTGAACAGAAAGTGAGCGAACTGTATCAAGAATATACGTCATAAAAATTAAATTACAGGAGTTAAATTGAATACAGTATATACAGTTGCTCTTTTCAGTAGGCCTACATACTGTACGTATTTCACTGTTCAATGTTGGTTATTTCACTTGAACATCTCGAGCAAAGTGAGTTTATCACTTAGCGAAAGGACAACACGTTTACGTTTTGTACTCATTTCGAACGATAATCTCGGTGAAAGAACAGTAGCGACTGATGATGAGCAGGGCGGGAAGGGGGTATGACTCATTGTTCCCTGCGAAAATATCGTCCGGAAGGTAACAGCGCAGGCTTTTATTTTAGCACTCACGGCGAATTATCGCTACACGCGCTCCGCTGTTATTTTCTTGATTTTTATATTTCTATTATTTCACTCAAAATCGATTCGGATAATTGGGGTTCGGATAATTGGATTTCTACTGTACCCTATATTTAGATGGTCATCAGGCACCGTGAGGCAACAAGCCTGTAAAATGAAATGATTGCATATTATCAGAGCCAGTGGCGAATATAGATATTTTTTTTTGTGGGGGGGGCCAAGACCAATAATGAGTATGCTTGACAAAAATATATTGATTAAGCAGGCAAACATGAATACCAAACATTATCATATAGTACTTTTGTTGTTTAGAGATATTCTAACCTAGCGGAAAACTTAAACAAACAATGGCTGCCGCTGAACTGTACGTTGCTGCCGGCAGAGACCCGAGACCACAGGTTAATTAGCACCAAATAAAACCGCCATCCCACGGAACCTGTAATACAGATTTGTTCATAGGTTTTTACTTGCTCACAATTGTTATTGTATCGCTATTTTATCTCGCTTATTATATTTTTATAATCATTCAGTATAACTTAGTTTTTTTTGTTTTTTTTTCAGTTCGAGGGCCCCCCTTATATACGCCCCTGATCACAGTATTTGAAGCTCAGTAGGCTCTATATGCGTTTCATTATCCGTTTAGTTGATTTAACCCAAATTAATTTGCTAAAATTAAGTCTTTGAAAAGTGAGATTTTATATTTTAGGCTTCAGCAGGAGTTGTGAAAACTAAGTCTATTGAACAATATTTCAAATAGATCATGCAGCCTAGAGGTTGAAAAGTAATTTATGACCATATCAAAGTGGTTGCATAAAATATTCAGGAAAAAATATGTTCTTAATAATGTAGACTACACTTAACCTAATGTAAACAATATCCTACATGGAATTTTATAAATATTAATGTACCAGGACCTTCAAATATAATTGTATTGAATTACGAGGGGCATCCAGAAAATAAAGAACGTTTGCTTACTGCACCTAGTGCAGCTCCCCCCATCACCGTGATTGCATGTGTGGCAGTCCACTCACCTCCCCACCAAAGTATGAGCCGAGTCTCGTTGCTGTGCGGTCACATGTTTTATTTCTACAGCGATTTAAAATAGCGGCGGTAAACGAAAATCCCGCCACTTAAGAAATACGCAGTGTTATTCTGTTTCTGAGTTAAAAAATGCCCAGACCAGACATTTTTTGAAAACACCAAAGAAAGTTTATGGTGAAAGATCAAAAAACAAGATCTTAAAATTGATGTAATGTGCTAAGATTTTAGCAGCTGATGTTTTCCTCAAATTTTCCTCAAGTCTTTCTTACAAATCATCTTTAACGAGCAATGACCTGCCACGCCGATCCTCGTCGTTCACGATGGATTTTCTTTCATTAAACCGGTTGCACCATTGTTTCCCCTGAATATTCGACTTGAAGACTTGTTTGCACTTTCACGATAAACTTTCTTTGGTGTTTTTCTAAAAAGTTATATATTCCCGAACATTTTTAAATTCAGAAACTGAATAAAACTGCGTATTTCATATTTGGCGGGATTTTCGATTGCAGCCTCCATTTTGAATAGCTGTAGAAATAAGACAGGTGACCGCATAGCAACGAGACTCGGCTCATACTTTGGTGGGGAAGTGAGTGGACTGCCACACACGCAATGGCGGTGATGGGGAGCTGTGCTAGGTGCAGTAAGTAAACGTTCTTTATTTTCTGGATGACCCTCGTATAAATACATTCATGGTTATTTTACCTTACAAAATAATCCTAAAGACTTGGCAGAATTCACACTGGTTAAACATTCAGTGCAAACGTCACATTGGTTAAACAAGTCAGTGACGATAGTACCTTTTTTTAATGGGTTTGGAAATTTATAGTTAATTTGTATGTGTTTAGGTAACGACCATGAAGAAGGAGCAACTCCATGTCACATTTCCTTTATTAATAAAGGACAGGAAGACAGAATGGTAAGTTTCCAGAAACATTGTACAGTTGACTCCCTCTAGACCGGCCGGCCTCATAGAAATGAGATAACTGCCCGTGGAAGGATTTACCATGGCAGATATCGACCGAAGTCAATTTTTTTGTTTATTTTCAAGCTAAAAGATAATCAAAACATCTCAGGTTACCTGACGGGCGAATTTGGTTTCTTCTTCTAATTGCTTAGACCATCTTAAAATTAGTTTTGTTATGAACTGGAATGTTATTATAGATCCGTATTTTACATTTAAAATTAACGACGGCTGGTTCGGCCATTCTGTAATCCGGCCGAGGGTCCGGTCTCGAGATGGCCGGACAAAAGGGAGTCTACTGTACTGTATTTCATTTTTATATAATGATTTGTAACGCATATCAGTAACAATGTAATTTATACATTGTACTACGATTTTGGCTAACAGGTTGTCATCATTTCTACATAGGGGGGGCGGGTAGTATTGTACGGTATTGAGTTGACTTCTTGGCCAGTGAGTGGGGTGGGGGGATGCGGAGAAACTTACTTCCTCCATTATCCACTGTGAGACAGCCAATAAACTATCAATGTGTTGTTGAATGATCAACTGTATTAATAAAGAACTAAACAAATTGCTTCATCCAATTATAATAATAATTGGGGGTTTCATCCCCCAATTATTTTCCCCCAAGGTGGCTATAATAAGTCATCTCCTTATTATATTAAAATACTAATACTTTATTTAAATAAATTACAGGGCTATATTTTTTTTGTGTGGATATTTTATAATAACTGTCCATCTATTATCCATTTATTTAAAAAAAAAACACTGGAACTTATACCGGGTGTCCTACGATGAGGTCGCTATTTTTTAATTAATATACCAGACGTATTGAACACCCTACAAACTTGAAACTCTACAGTTTTAATAAATACATATGTAAAAAAATACCCTCGGGTCTCATTTGATTCTAATCAGAACAAAATGGCGGAACATCAAAATAATGGTGCGTTTTTGTTAAAGTAATTTTTGAAGCAAAACCATTTCAAATGAATTCTTGATTTTTACAATAATATTAAGTACTAAAAAAAATTAAAGAAATTAAAGAGATATGATAGTGGTAAATCATAAATTAAATTAATTTGATTCATAACCCTTCATTCAAACTGATGTGCATCAATCGCTATGTACTGATGGCAACGAAACATTAAATAAAATACCCCCATAGCAGCAAACCTGCGTACTGAGCGAATTTTCAATGCATATATATGTATCTTAACACCACATAAAAAGTTTCATCAATATACATTCATAAATAAACAATTTATGACATTTTAATTATTCTCTATAAGAATAACATGGCGGTTGAGTATGCAGGTTTGCTGAAGCAAGGAACACAAAAAATGGGGTTTTTATACAAATATCAATTTATCTCAAGTAGGTAAAGCCCGATACCAAATTTTATTAATTGATGTTCATAATTAAGGGAGATAACACGTTACTTATTCTCCATAAGAATAACATTGGACAACATACTGTGTTTAGCACTTTCAATATCTCTGTAACCATTTGTCCGTAGAGCAATGATCAAAACACCAAATTGTGTGTCTTTTTAAGCTGATTCCAATGAAAAAACTAAAATTTGACTTTTTCAAAAATTATATGTAAAAAACTTTAAAAACCCATTTTTGGGGCACAAAACCCCACCAAAATACCCCTTCGAATAGGTCGATCTGTCTGGTTTTCGAACTTAGTCATAAATGCTGCTTTACACATTTATACCAAATTTTGTCAAAATGGGATTAATTTTATGAGAGTTATCGTGCTCTCGGACACACACACACACACACACACACACACACACACACACACACACACACACATATATATATATATATATATAGTTTTGAACGAATGGTGTTTTTGGTATCTGGGGACCTCAAAACGAAAAGTTATCATGGTTCCGGGCCTAGGTCTTACCATGCCGACTACGGTAATAGCTCCTTCCCTATAGGGGAAATTCGTTAAAAATGAGTCATAAGCGTTTTTGAAAAACTAGCAGCCAGCGTCACTTCCTGACTTCAAAATAAGTACGGTAATGATCTATATTGTTTAATTTATGTTCTTCTTTGACTAAAAATGTTTACTTAATATTCGTAAGACTCTAGGCCTAATTGACTTTGACATTTTTTAAACAAACTCTTATTTTAGTTAACCATAATTCTATATTTCACTTTTTTCATTAAAAAATGAAATATGCATAAAAACAAAAGTCAGAAAAAGTGAAAATTTAATTTAATTAGAAAAATCCATTGTAATATAAGTACGAAATTGCTTGATTTCTTTATTACAATACATATAGTGTAATGGATACAAATTTACAGAACTTCTGTCCGGACAACATGGTCTGTTACAACTTCTTGGCTAGAAGTAACATATTGTCCTTTTGAAGCATTAATGAAAACCTTCACTCCATTAAATGATCGGGAACGGTTTAATGCGACATAGAGTTGCCCGTGGGATAAAAACGGGTTTTGGTAGGTATACTGCGACTTGACCAAGAGACTGACCTTGAGCTTTATTTATTGTTAATGCAAATGCCAATGTAAGCGGGAATTGGAAACGCTCCATACTAAAAGGAGGCAATGCTTCGGAAGGAGACAGTTTGATTTTAGGAATTACCACTTTCACTCCTTGGCTTGTTCCTGTTAAAACTTCGCATTCAACGTTTTATTGTATCTTGACAACTCTGAGCCTGGTACCATTAATCAAACCCTTGGCTGTGTTGATATTCCTTAACAGCATTACAATTGCTCCGATTTTTAATACTAATCTGTGTCTTGGAAGGCCTGAAATTTCAATGCTGTTGAGGAACTCTGTAGGGAATTTAAGCTGTTCATCAGCATCATCTGATTTTACTGATTCAAAACTGTAATATTCGTCTTCACATTTCAGATTAAAAAGAACATCCAAATTTATCTCGGCACAGTGCTCATTCGTAGGGCAAAAGATAGCCTTGTCTATGATGGTGTCTGCCATAAGGTCTTGATTGTCGTATATAAAATCTATAGGTGACCCCTATATATATATATATATATATATATATATATATATATAGGTGACCTGGGAATTGGAAAAGTTCACAGGTTTAACAACAGATAGTATGTATTTGGGGAAAAAAATCTTCTATCTGATTATAAAATAACAGCTTTCAACATCTACCATATAAGAGACAGTAAATCAGTTTAAATCAAACTGGCTATGCCCCAGATTTACATGAGTGGTACTTTTCTTCGTGGTCAAAATTGAACTATTTTTTCCTCCAAAAGATCTATATTTAAATAAATTAAATGAATTAGCCTATTTGAAAATCAACTTACTTATAACTTTAAAGAATACACCAGTTTAATCAAATAAATAAATGCAAGTGCTGTATTCTGTGGTCAAACTTAAGAACTCGATCAAATCATCGCCATATGTTTTGTTATAAACAAATGTTAATTGGAAAAAGATCACAGGTTTAACAACAGATAGTAGCACATTCGCTGAAATTTCAAAAGCCTCCTAGACGAAGGCTTTTTATGGGATATTTTCCAAACCCAAAAAGGCACATCTAGAGAGAAATAGCTTTAATTTGATACCAAATATGTATAGAAAGATAAATTTCTAGGGGTCGATATGCTGCGAAGAAAAATCGAGAATTCTTTTAATAATATAGATGCCGAGGTATCAACAACAGTTCCTCTTTAATCAACCTCATTAATTCAACGTCTGTCGGAATGTCCTGTGGGGCTTATTGAATGAAAAGGTTTATTCTCACAACATTTCGACAGATGATGAATTAATGAGGTTGATTGAAGAGGAACTGTTGATACCTCGGCAATTTTTCAAAAACGCTTATGGCTCATTTTTGTTTTGTTGCCATCAGTGCATAGCGATTGATGGACTTCAGTTCGAATGAAGGGTTATGAATCAAATTAATTTAATTTATGATTTACCATTTTCCTTTCTCTTTAATTTCTTTAATTTTATTTAGTACTTAATAACATTGTAAAAATCAAGAATTCATTTGAAATGGTTTTGCTTTAAAATTACTTTAACGACAACATACCATTATTTTGATATTCCGCCATTTTGTTCTGATTAATCAGAATCAAATGAGACTCGGGGGTATTTTTTTTACATATGTATTTATTATAACTGTAGAGTTTCAAGTTTGTAGCGTGTTCGATACGTCTGGTATATTAATTCAAAAATAGCGACCTCTTCGTGGGTCACCCGGTATATTACAGAGGCAAATTTAACGTATCAGGATCCGGAGTTTTATAAGTGCAGCCTGCAGAAATTAAGCTGATATTAGCGAGGATAGAAACCACTCAGTCAGGAATTAACTCAGCCCAGAATCCACGCAACTTGTCCATTTTCCTACCAAAAGACGCCATGCCCTCTTTCCTACGTTAGTGGAACATATCAGGTTTCCTGACTTCTAGTATTCACGTATTTCATAAAAGCGGAAGTGTATTTTACAAAATTAGAGTAACCTAACCAACTGCTGCAGCTCACTGTGTAAGTTTATAATCCAGTGTAGAACTAATTATTTGCTTTTCATATAAATTGAAATCTTTATTTTTTTCAATCTACTCTTTGCACCTTGATCCGGTAATAGAGACAAATAATATAATGGGGTAATAAAGCTAACATTTACAAATAGGCCGGATTCAAAATTGGTAATTAAGTTAAATTAAAACTACGAACTATAGGGAATCCAGATAAATTCATGAAACCACTACTATGAGTGTTCTCTTTCAAACAAAATTGAGTTATCAAACCCTGATCACAATTGTGGTTTAATGCAATGCAAAAAAGCAAATATTCCGATAAAGATATTAATTGAAGAGAGTTGATTTACCTTCTCTTTAATGTGATGTAGTAAGTTACAGTCCTAATTCATAGTTTGTAATTATTATATTTTATAAGAATATTTTTACTATATTGCGGCATCACTCACGAGAAATGAGTACCTAAACAACTGATGAGTTTTCATCGGTCAGAGGGCGTGGTCTGGTGGTCTAATATTTAAGGCTGCAGGATTTATGCTGTTTAATTTAGGCTGTTTGAATTAAAGTGGGAATCCTCAGAGCTCAGTGAGGTCCTTGCTGTGACAGTTCCACGCAGAGCTGTTTTTCCGCACTCCCTGATTTTACCTCTCCTGTATGTTTTTAGGATGTTTACGGGTACCGCAGACACATGGTGTTAACAATCATCTCTTGGTTCTTCACTGTTCTGACATTGGGTGCTATTCGCCTAGTCTTTCATTGGTGGCCTCAACTTATGCTTTACGCTACACATTGTCGTTGTCATTTGAAAATTGCTGAAAAACTTCTTATAATTGTAAGTATGATTCGTTTTACTGTCTCATTGGTTTAAGGATTATTTGTAAGTATAATATACTTTTTTTAATATAGGGGTGGGCGAGTAGTGTTTTTTTTAAATCGAGTCGATTCCGAGTTGAGTATTGAACCAAACTCCTCGAGTATTGAGTCGAGTCGAGTCGAGTAGTTCTTTAAAAAGTAAAAAAACTCCTTTTATTTTTTTTATTGAAAACAATGTTTTTTACATAGGTATTAAACTTTCATTATAAACAGAACATTTTATTGAATTATTAATGTTATTATTTATTTTAACCTTTATTTTACCTTGAAAGAATAATGATTTAAATTTAAAAAAATGTATATATATATATATATATATATATATATATATATATATATATATAAAATCACATAAAACCAAAATTATCTACAAAAACAGTTTATATTTCGGTTTACACCATCTTCAGAGCTTGATACAAAATTAGATAACCTACATATTTGATAACAACCAACTGAGTACCATGTGTTGTAAATCTTATCAGAAATCATATGTTTTTAAAACAGTAAATTTGTTTATCTATATATATTAAACAATTGGAGCTTTGTGTGACTTTTTCTTTATCTTTAACGAATGTTTAGGCCTTTTGGGCACTTTGATTCGGTCACTAGTTGGCATGCCTGTTCGAGACTTTTAAGTGACGACACACTGAACTTTTTGTTGATTTGTCTAATTGGCTTGACTTGATATGTATTTTCGAAACTGTCACCGTGTTTCTTTCCGTGTGTCACTAGGGGTTTGGTCTCATCCTGATGCTTGTATGCAAACCGGTGACCCGTCATCCTTACTCTTAGTGTGTTTGTTGTAGAGCCAATATAATCTTTAGGGCATTTCTTACATTTTATTTGGTATACAATATTTTTTGAGTCACAGGATAAATTTCCTGGTATTTTGTATATTTTTGATGTTGAGCTGCTACTAAAGGTTGACGATTCTTCAATTTGTTTGCATACAAGACATCGGGGTTTCTTGCAGGGATGTGATCCGGCGACTTTTCAGCTTGTTTGCTTATACTATTTTCAACAACCATAACAAAGTAAAGACAAGTAGTCAAAATATGTATATCCATACAAAAATTTTGGGTTAGTTTATCTAAACCAAAAAATTTTAACAAGAAAGTTTAACAAATGTGTTAATGTGTAATGTGTTATGTGTTAAGTTTTAAAAAATGTTTAATTTCTAGGCAAAACAGTTAGTTGTGGGTCAACAAAGAAATAATGTTGGTCAGCAGTAGTGATGTGTCAAAACCAAAACTTGAATCTCAAAACCACCAAAACTTTGGAAAAGTTTCGGTTTCGAGATTCGATCGGTGAGTTTCGAGAATCAAAACTCGAAACTGCTGAGATTTTTTGTGTCTTTAATGTTGTTTTTTTAACAGAAATCACGCCCGTGTTTCGATCAATATTGCAAAGGTCAAAAGCCTACTGTCATCGGTCGTCTACCTTCACCTTTTTTTGGATTATTGATTTTTTATTTCTGAAAGAACAACTCTAACCAAAATATATAATTAGTTTTAATCAATTTTTCTGGATTCATTTTTCACAACCATACCCAGGCAAGTAAATAGGGTTTCGCGATTTGAGTTTCGGGATTCGAGATTCGATTTTGTAAGTTTCGGTTTCGGTTTCGAGATTCGAAATTTCTGGTTTTGACCATCACTAGTCAGCAGACTGATTTATTACTTTCAACCGGAAACAACTCCTCTTCTCCCATCCAGTCTTCCTTCCTTATCTCCAATGTCAGATTTTTTGCTCCCGACCCAGACACTCCATGTGCCCCTCTGTTACTTATCATAACTCACAGGTATCCATAAATAACCCATCTATCATTGTTTCCTTTTATATGAGCTAAAAATAGATTTTAGGCTTTTTTAGCGAATTTCCCCTATAGGGAAGAACTATTACCATTGGTGGCATGGTAAGACTTAAGCCCGAGACCATGATTACTTTTCTTTTTGAGGTCCCCAGATGCCAAAAACACTATTCGTTCAAATTTATATATATATGTATGTATGTGTGTGTCCCGTTACCTCGATAACTTTTGAAAGAAATGCCCAATTTTGATGAAATTTGGCACGAATGTGAAGAGTAACATTTATGACTAAGTTCGAAAACCAGATTGATCGGACTATGGGAAAAGGGTTTTATGGGGGTTTTAAATTTTCCAAAAATCAGTTTTTTGAGTTTTTTACCCTATAATTTTTATAACACTCAATTTTGGTTATAGCCATTTTATAGAGATTAAGAAAACAAATAATTTAGTATTTTGAATCATTAACCAAGGTTAAGTGGTTGTGGAGAAAATCCAAAAAAACATGTTCATAAACTATCCCATGTTAATCTTATGGGAAAAAGGTTTTTAGCTTTTCCTCAGATAATTTTACTAAAAACCTCACATTTCTTTTTACCTCTATAAAACAATCATTTTGGTGATTTAATTGTTCTTCTACATCCAACCGTTGCAAAGATATTCAAAGTGGGAAACACAGTACGTTGTCCAAAGTTGTCCTCATGGAGAATAAATAAAATGTGATATCTCGATCATTTATGAATGTATATTGATGAAACTTGGTAAACGGCTTTAAGTAGTTGTGGTAAATTGATATTTGCACACAAACAAATGTTTTTAGCGAATTTCCCCTATAGGGAAGAAGTTATTACCATGGTAAGACTTAAGCCCGAGACCATGATTACTTTTTGTTTTGAGGTCCGTAGATGCCAAAAACAATATTCGTTCAAATTTATATATATATATGTCCGTTACTGCGATAACTTTTGAAAGAAGAACCCGATTTTGATGAAATTTGGCACAAATGTGGAGAATAACATTTATGACTATAAGTTCGAAAACCAGGTCGATCGGTCTATGGGAAGGGGGTTTTATGGAGGTTTACAATTTTTCAAAAATCAGTTTTTTGAACTTTTCACCCTACAATTTTAAATACCCCCGTCGCAGCAAACCTGCGTACTCAGCGAATTTCCAATGCATATATATGGGTATCACTACTACCTAGAGTCACTTACCAAGTTTCACAAAAATATATTAATTAATAAGTTATATATAGCATTTTATTTATTCTCTATAAGAATAACATATAATTGAGTACGCAGGTTTGCTGCAACAAGTAAGATAAGAAATGTGTTTTTTTGCAATTATCAATATAACTCAACCAGGTGAAGCTATATACCAAGTTTTATTAATTTAGGTTCATAACTAAGGGAGATATAAAACTTTACTTATTCTCCTTATGAATAACATGGGGGCCGAGTATGCAGGTTTGCTGCTACCGGGAAAAATCAACAAAAACCTTTTTTTGTGCTAATATCAATATACCAAAACTAGTTGAAGCCACATACCAAGTTTCATCAATATACATACATAAATAATCTAAATATAACATTTTATTTATTCTCCATAAGGATAACATTGGACAACGTACTGTGTTTAGCACTTTGAATATCACTGCAACGGTTGGACGTAAAACAACAATTAAAACGCCAAAATGATTGTTTTGTAGAGCTAAACTGATTGGTAGAAAGAAATGTGGAGTTTTTAGTGAAATTATCTGAGGAAAATCTAAAAACAGTATTCCCATAAGATTAACATGGGAAATTTCATGGAAACATTTTTTGACTTTTCTCCACAACCACTATACCTAGCTTAATGAGTCAAAATACTAAATTGTTTGTATTTTAAACTCTATAAAATGGCTATAACCAAAATCTAGTGTTTTTTAAATTTTAGGGTAAAAAGTTCAAAAAACTGATTTTTGGAAAATTTTAAACCCCCATAAAATCCCCTTCCTATAGACTGATCGATCTGGTTTTTGAACTTAAAGTCATAAATGTCACTCTCCACATTTGTGCCAAATTTCATAAAAATCGGGCGCTTCTTTCAAAAGTTATGGCTGTAACGGGACACACACACACATATATATATATATATATATAAGTAAGTAGATAATACTATGCCGATCCTAGTGCAAAAAGTGAAGAGTTCAGAAAACCAATGTAAAATCTGTGTTAAACTAACATAAACGTGATTATGTTTGTGTTAACGGAACGTAACACAAACATAATCACGTTTACGTTAGTTTAACCAGATTTTACATTGGTTTTCTGAACTCTTCACTTTTTTCGCTAGGATCGGCAGAGTATTATCTACTTATATATATAGATATATATATATATACATACATATATATATATATATATATATATATATATATATATATATATATATATAAATTTGAACGAATAGTGTTTTTGGCATCTGGGGACCTCAAAACAAAAAGTTATCATGGTCTCGGGTTTAAGTCTTACCATGCCACCTACGGTAATAGCTTCTTCCCTATAGGGTAAATTCGCTAAAACACTAGATTTTGGTTATGGCCATTTCTATAGAGCTTAAAAAAACAAACAATTCAGTATTTTAAATCATTAAGCTAGGTTTAGTGATTGTGAAGAAAAGTCAAAAAATGCATCCATAAAATTTCCTATGTTAATCTTATGGGAATACGGTTTAAAGTGCTAAACACAGTGCGTTGTCCAATGTTATCCTTATGGAGAATAAATCAAATGATATATTTCGAATATTTATGTATGTATATTGATGAAACTTGGTATGTGGCTTCAACTAGTTGTGGTATATTGATATTAGCACAAAAAAAGGTTTTTGTTGATTTTTCCTGGTAGCAGCAAACCTGCATACATGGCCCCCATGTTATTCATATGGAGAATAAGTTAAGTTGTATATCTTCCTTAGTTATGAACCCAAATTAATAAAACTTGGTACTTAGCTTCACCCCGTTGAGTTATATTGATAATTGCAAGAAAAACCCATTTCTTGTCTTCCTTGTTGCAGCAAACCTGCGTACTCAACCCTAATGTTATTGTTATGGAGAATAAATAATACCCCGTCGCAGCAAACCTGCGTACTTAGCGAATTTCCAATGCATACATATATATATATATATATATATATATATATATGTCTCACTACTACATGAAGCCAATTACCAATTCTCACAAAATACATTTGTAAACAAGTCATATATAAAATTTTATTTATTCTCCATAAGAATAACATTAGGGTTGAGGACCCAGGTTTGCTACAACGGGGAATATAAGTAAGTTTTTTTTGCAAACTTCAGTTATATTATCATTATAACTGAACCAGGTGAAGCTACATACCAAGTTATATTAGCACGTTAGCCTATATTTAATAGAAAAGCCTATTATTCATTTGTTGGTGTACTTTTATCCCCAGTAACCTCAAGCCCAGCAACCTCATGCCGACTTTCAAGCCTGACTGGACCTTCTCCTAACCTTATAATGTACAAAATTGTATTCCCAGCATTGCAGGTAAATGAAACCAGGAGTATCAGAATAGCCAAAAATCAATATTTTCAGATTTAAATAAAAATTGGAATAAATGTATGTTTTTACACTGATTGTGAGTGATTAATGTTTGTTATGTGGAAATTCACTTCCCTCACGTCAGCGTGCTGCGTGCAAACTCCTTTAATATTGTCATGTAGCATATCAGAGTAAAGCTGAGCTTATTGGACGCAATTTGAACCAGAAAATAAATATATGTCTAGTGGTTTAGAAAATACATGGTAGGTAATTCTATTAACATCAATACTGTACCTGTTATGTTTATACTATATTTCCAACTTCTGCTGGGCCAATCATCTGTTTTACATTTTTACCTTACCACATGTTTTTGTTTATGTATATATAATTCAATGTTTGTTATTGTTTTGTTTTTACTCCTGAAGCTCTTAATAAAGTTTGATGTTATAAGAAAATCTCTCCTCTTTTAAATTGTCAGTACAAAATAAGTTTGATTTTGTGAAAGAAAAACATTTTTGTTTCAACTGCTTAGGCTCTGCACACTCAGTTAAAGAGTGCAAATCAAAATACCCGTAGTAGCAAACCTGCATACTCAGCGAATTTCCAATGCATATATATTTATCTTAATACCACATAAAGCCACATACCAAGTTTCATCAATATACATTCATAAATAAACGATTTATGACATTTTAATTCTTCTTCTTAAAAATAACATGGCGGCTGAGTATGAAGGTTTGCTGAAATAAGGAACACTAAAAGTGGGGTTTTATACAAATATCATTATAACTCAAGTAGCTAAAGCCACATACCAAGTTCTATTAATTTATGTTCATAATTAAAGATGATAACACGTTACTTATTCTCCATAAGAATAACATGGGGCTGAGTATGCAGGTTTGCTGCTATGGGAACTATCGGCTAAAAAATGGGTTTTAGTGCAAATATCAATAGACCACAATGAAATGAAGCAATATACCAAGTTGCGTCAGGATAAGTTGATAAATAACCGAGATATAAAACTTTTCTTATCCTCCATAAGAATAACATTGGACAACGTATTGTGTTTAGCACTTTCAATATCTCAGTAACTAATTGACATAGAGCAATGATTAAAACACCAAATTGTGCGTCTTTTTAAGTTTATTCCAATGGAAAAAAATAAAATATTACTTTTTCAAAAATTATATGTAAAAAACTCAAAAAACCCATTTTTGGGGTATAAAACCCCCCCAAAATACCCTTTCGGATAGGTCGATCTGTCTGGTTTTCGAACTTATAGTCATAAATACTGCTTTACACGTTTTTACCAAATTTCATCAAAATCGGACCTTTTTTACGAGAGTTATCGCACCCACGGACACACACACACATATATATATATATATTTTGATAACACATATGTAGATAATTTTGGTTTTATGTGATTTTATATATATATATATATATAGATACAGTTTCGAACGAATGGTGTTTTTGGGGTCTGGGGACCTCAAAACGAAAAGTTATCATGGTCCCGGGCCTAGGTCTTACCATGCCGATTACGGTAATAGCTTCTTCCCTATAGGGGAAATTCGCTAAAAGGTGTGTGCTCATTGTAGTAAAAAGCATCATTCATGGCTACACTTCCCCAGTCGTAACACGACCAATCCCTCCGATTAATCATTATGCTCAAGTGAACAAATCTCTACAGAACCTTATCAAAACCAAAGCCCCTCTAAGAATGCTTTAGTGGCACTCTCCCAAAATGAAAACTGTTCCAACAGACCCACCACTATATTGTTAGGCACCACTCTGGTACATGTAACCTCAAGCAATAGCAATTCTCTGGTTATCAGAGCAGTTGTCGATTCTGCTTCCATGATCTCTTGTATAACTGAGGCCACTGCTCGTATACTCTCACTCGAAAGGTCCTCAGATTAGTATAACCAAGTTGATGGCTGTCACGTAAAAATTAAAGGTCTATCTTAGTTAAACATATCTTCTTTGAATGGTACTCAGGTGACTACCAACCATCCAGTAGTTATATTGGATCGTATCACTTCTAATCTGCCCCGCTTCCAAGTTCCTCAAGATGTAAAAGAAAAGTTAATAATCTAATCCTTGCATATCCAACCTTTGACACTCCTAGTGCAGTTGACATGCTATTGGGAGCTGATATTTATGCAAATATAATGACGGGAGACAGGCTCGTCATTAGCGATAACCTTCCAACAGCCATGAACTCTGTTTTTGGCTATATATTAATAGGCTCATCTCCATTTTGGCTATATATTAATAGGCTCATCATCCATCCCTTGAACATTTCCCTCTCTCATAAGACTCAGTCTATTTAGGGAATACCTCTCTACTTACTACTGACACTTATGATCTTCATCAAGCTGTACATCTTTTTTGGACCCACGAAGAACCCCCTCTTAAAGTAAAACCTACTCCATATGTATTTTGTGAGACTCACTTTTGTAATAACCACTATAGAGATCCATCGGGTCATTACACTGTACGTCTACCCCTCAAAGAAGATCATCCCTCATTGGGAGACACTTTAAAGAAATGGAAGAAGTGAAGAGAAATGGCGAAACAAAGATTTTTCTCATTGGAAAAGAAACTTAACTCTAACCCTAATTTAAAACAGAATACATTGAATTTATGACTGAATACTTGGACTCAGGTGATATGGGACCTGCCACTTCCTCCATACCTCACAATAAAGAACATTTCTTTCTCCCTCATCACGCTGTCATCAAAGAGGAATCATCTTCAACAAAAGTTAGAATAGTTTTTGATGTGAGTGCCCGATCATCAACAGGAACATCACTCAATGAAATCCTTCATTCAGGGCCTAAACTTCAAAATGAAATCAGTGACATTCTGATCTATTTTAGGTCCTATCCATATATTTGTTGTAGTGATATCCGTCAAATGTTTAGGGGAATTCTCATTCATCCTGATGATAAAAACTACCAACTTCTCTATTGGCGCGAAGATCCATCTAAACCCTTGTCAATCCATCGCTTAAATACTGTGGTTTTTTGTTTTAGCAGTTCTCCGTACCTTGCAATTCATACTCTCAAACAGCTTGTTAAGGACGAAGGTCACATGTTTCCTGCAGCGAGTCAAGCTATAGAAAACCAGATCTATGTCGATGATTTAGTATTGGGCGCAGATACTCTAGATGACGCTCTCATTCTTCAAACTGAGGCTATACAACTTCTCTCCAAAGGTAGCTTCGATTTGAGAAAATGGACTAGCAATTGCCCACAACTTGTGCGGAATGTTCCTGAATCACACTGGGAGAAACCTCTGTCTTGATCAGATTCGAAACACATTTTATATAATGTGCTGGGTGTTAAATGGCTTGCAGAAAGCGATGAATTTGTGTACCAACTTAATCTTCCAGAGACAGATGTTACTAAGAGACTCATTCTATCAACTGTTGCTCGGATCTACGACATATGTGGATGGTTGACTCCAATAACATTTTGGACAAAATCTCTTCTACAAGTACTATGGACCCTTGGTCTCCAGTGGGACAAGCCAGTGCCATCTAATATTGCAGAAAAATGGAAAAAAATAATTTCACAAATACCTTGTTAGGATGGTATAAGGATACCTCGACATGTCTCCTTGAATGATGCCACAGACATCCAACTCCATGGTTTCTGTGATGGTTCTGAGGCTGGCTATGGCGCAGTAGTTTATGTACATTGTGTGTGTCCTAACAAAAGTATTAAGATGTTTCTGCTTATAGCTAAGTCTCCTGTCTCTCCCCTCAAGAGGATCTCAATACCCCGTCTCGAGCTATGTGGAGCTCATCTCTTGGCGAATCTACTTCATTATACAGCCTCTATTTTGTTTCAACGTTGTTGCATTAGCTAGATTAATGCGTGGTGTGACTCTTCAGTTGTTTTGTCTTGGATCCAGACTCCACCTTACCGTCTTAAGGTCTATGTAGCCAACAGAGTTGCACAAATACAAGAACTCACTCCAGTTCATGCTTGGTCCCATGCATCCACTCACTCTAATCCTGCTGTTTGTGCCAGTCGAGGTCTTCTTCAATCCTCTCTACCAGATCATAATCTTTGGTGGCAGGGACCTTTGTGGCTTCAGCAACCTCAAGAATCATGGACAAATTATAGTTTCACTCCTACAAAAGTTGAGGAACTGCCTGAAATTAAAGAAGAACTGCTCCGCATATTGGTCACAACACAGCCCACTGAAAATGAACTCCTCATCAGGTACTTTCATGGGAGACTCTGCTCAGAGTATTTTCGTACATCATACACTTCATCAAGAACTCTAAAGGTCATGAAAAGGTCAAAGGAAATTTGAAAGTAGATGAACTTCACTAAGCAAAACTAAACATCTGCAAACTTGTTCAGCAGTCGGCATCCCAAGAAGACTTAAATCGTCTGAAATCTGGTAAATCTTGCACTCCTCGGCTTCTTCACTTGTCTCCCTCCATTCATTGATGATGCAGGATTGATCAGAGTAGGAGGTAGGCTACAGAACTCTAATCTCTCTCATGACACAAAACATCCAATCATCCTACTGAAGTCTCATCATGTCACCAAGCTGATCATCAATTACTACCATAACAAACACTTACATGCAGGACCCCATTTCCTACAAGCGCATCTCTTTCAAAGCTTCTGGATCCTCTCAGCACGAAGCGTCATAAGAAGTAGGATTTTTAAATGTGTACGCTGCTCTCGCTTTAAACCCCAACTTGAATCGCAAAAGATGGGAGAGCTTCCACCAGCAAGGGTACTGCCTTCAAGAGTGTTTAGTAACTGTGGTACAGATTTTGCAGGCCCTTTTGTAATCAATCAAACCTCTCTCAGAAAAGCTAGTCAATTAAAAGTTGATATTTGCTTATTCGTCTGTTTTGCTGTAAAGGCTGTACATATTTAAGTGGTGACTGATCTCACTTCTGAGGCATTTATAGCAGCACTCACTCGATTAGTATCTAGAAGAGGACTGTGAAAATATCTATTGCGACTGTGGAACTAACTTTGTTGACGCATCTTCATAGCTAAAGAAAATTGAGAAGTTTCTCAAGCAAGAAAACACTAAAGAAGCAGTTGACAAATTTACAAGTCAGAGTGAAATAAAGTTTCACTTTTTGCCTCCTGCTGCACCCCACCAAGGTGGTCTGTGGGAAAGAGCTGTAGGATGTATAAAGCATCATCTTCGGCGAGCGATTGGTAATCAAATACTTTCGCTTGAAGAGTTTATAACTCTTTCAACGCGTGTAGAGGCCATACTTAACTCAAGACCCAACTCCACTCCAGACTAACTGAACTTAACTGTCTAATCCCCGGACATTTCCTGATAGGTTCTGCCCTTGTCACACCTCCAGAACATAAATGGGAACAGATACCATGTAACAGACTTTCCAGGTGGCAGCTTTTTCAAGCATTGGGACAAAGTATTTGGAAAAGGTGAAAATCTGAATACCTACACACTATCCAACAAAGAGCAAAGTGGACAACACCTCAAAGTAACATTCAAGTAGTGGACATTGTATTAATACATGAGCCGAAACGAGCCACCGATGTCTTGGAAATAGGCAGAGTGTCCGCCACTACCCCTGGTCCTGATGGTCTTGTACGAGCTGTACAGCTACATACTGCTAAAGGACCAATTTCAAGACCGATTACAAAGATTTCTCCCCTCATTCAAGATGCGTGAAAAAAGACTTAGAAGTTTTTTGGTGGTTTTTTGGTTCCATGTTTCACCAAAACATGGAATGTTATGCGGGGAATGTTATGTTTATACTATATTTCCAACTTCTGCTGGGCCAATCATCTGTTTTACATTTTTACCTTACTCCATGTTTTTGTTTATGTATATAGAGTTCAATGTTAGCGAATTTCCCCTATAGGGAAGAAGCTATTACCGTAGTCGGCATGGTAAGACCTAGGCCCGGGACCATGATAACTTTTCGTTTTGAGGTCCCCAGACCCCAAAAACACCATTCGTTTGAAACTGTATATATATATATATATATATATGTGTCCGTGGGTGTAATAACTCTCGTAAAAATAATCCGATTTTGACGAAATTTGGTATAAGCATGTAAAGCAGCATTTATGACTTTAAGTTCGAAAACCAGACAGATCGGACTATACGAAGGGGTATTTTGGGGGGGTTTTGTACCCCAAGAATGGGTTTTTTGAGTTTTCTTCATATAATTTTTGAAAAAGTCAAATTTTAGTTTCTTCCATTGGAATCAGCTTAAAAAGACGCACAATTTGGTGTTTTGATCATTGCTCTACGTCAAATGGTTACAGAGATGTTGAAAGTGCTAAACACAGTACGTTGTCCAATGCTATTCTTATGGAGAATAAGAAAAAAATTATAGCTCGCTTATTTATTAACGGATTCTAACAAAACTTGGTATATGGTTTCATCTGGTTGTGGTCTATTGTTATTTTCACAAAAAACCCGATTTTTATCAATAATTCCCGTAGCAGCAAACCTGCGTCCTCAGCCCCCATGTTATTCTTATGGAGAATAAGTAAAATGTAATGTATCCCTTAATTATGAACATAAATTAATAAAACTTGGAATGTTGGTTCACCTAGTTGAGTTTTATTGATATTTGCATAAAACCCCATTTTTGTGTTCCTTATTGCAGCAAACCTGCGTACTCATCTCCCATGTTATTCTTATGGAGAATAATCAAAATGGCATATATCGCTTATTTATGAATTTATATTGATTAAACTTGGTATGTGGCTTCACCTAGTTGAGTAATATTGATATTTACAAGAAACCCCATATCTGTTGTTTTTTGTAGCAGCAAACCTGCGTATTCATCCCCAATGTTATTGTTATGGAGAATAATTCAAATTTAATATATCGCTTATTTTTGAATATATTTTTATGAAACTTGGTATGCGGCTTTATGTGGTATTAAGACTTATATTTTGCATTGGAAATCGCTGAGTACGCAGTTTGCTGCGACGGGGGTATTTGTTATTGTTTTGTTTTTACTCCTGCAGCTCTTAGTAAAATGTGATGTTATAAAAAAATCCCTCCTCTTTTAAGTAATTGTGTAGTAGTAAAAGTGCCTTATCTACTTAATTAGCAGGAGAAAGATACCCGCCTCTCTGGTCCTCCAGGTAATTGAACACCATTAACATACAGAAAGAACAGTACCTATTCTTTTAAAAAGGTCCGCCATTTTAAAACGAATAAAGATAGGTTATGTGAATTCTGTTTTTCCTAATATATAAATGCTCATCTACTATATAGAGATTTAAAATGATGTACAACGTCACATGTGTTTACATTAATAAATTCAGAGAATTATAATAGTGACCCTAATTTTTTTGAACAGCCTGTATTTAAACAAAATTATGTTATTCCTTGGGGTTGATTTAGTAGGTAATAATCTTATTCAATCCTTCTAGGTCAAGTAATTCTGACAGGTTATAGGGGACACTTTGTATGTAATCAAATGAGAAATGCATGATAAACAGACTTTAAGGAGTTATTGTGGCAAAATCCTACTGTATTTAGCAAATAAATGTATAGCAGGGTTCATTATGATTGCCACAAATATCATATTTCAGGAAACTACTTTAAATCCAGCAGGGCTTCACCCTGCTAAAGTTTCTACTTGTTAATTTAATTTATGAAAATATCTGATTTGGTCAGGTGATTATTTAAATATATATTTTAACCGCTTCCTTAAATTTCTTCTATTCACCTTAGAGTGCAACTCATATTAATATATCCATTTCTCCATGCAAAGTATGGACAGTTTATCAGGAATTTCTCCATATTAATCAGGACTATACAGCCTAGTTTAAAAAATCACTTTTTTAAAAAGTGGGTTTTAAAATTCATACTCTACTGTGTAAATGCAGAATATTATCTATACACTGATTTACCAACATATTTTTATGATTGCAGGAGCACCCAAAAAAGTCATTTTCTTGTAATCATGTTGAAACTGTCAAAACACTGACTTCAAAGATCTCACAAGAGTAAGTAATAAATATTTGTACCATATGAATTTTGCATGAACTATGTAAATGTAAAAATATCAGGGTGTGGGATGTTTCTTTAGTTCGTTAAAGCACCAGTTAAAATGCAGGCACAAACTTATGTGTGTTATAAAAGTGAATATAACAAGTGTACATGCTGTTGAATGAGACAGTAAGTAATATATTTTTGTTTGTGGTAACTTACTGACAGATTGACATTTTACAACTTGTAACTGTAATAATGATTTCATAACTGTTACTGTTTGGTAGATTTCATAATTTAGGGTTAGGCCCTATACAGTTTCTGGAACAATCTGAAAAGCAAAGAATTTTAGGAAAAATATTACGTGAAAATAGCCGTATATGCCAACTTATATAAATATGAGAGGAATCAATTTGATACCGTATGTTAATAATCTGTGCATTTCCTATCTAATTACACCTTGGCAATTTCACATTTTCCACTTGTACATAGTAGTAGCAATACTGAATTTTTTTCAACATTTGTTATTTGAGTTAACAATAGAAGTATTTGTTTTGGTGCTCCTTGAACCCAAAAAAGTGGTTTTTGAGGTGAGGTCTGTCTGTCTCCCCAATGGCCCAATTTTGAAGAAAATTTCTTATGTAGGTACAAATCCACCGTATTTTTAGGCAATTTTTCAATTTTTGTTTTTGAAGGTTAATAGGGCCTATGTTTTCCTCATAAACCGGCAAAAACATAAAAATACAAATTTCTCAAAAATTGTTTTTTTTAAGCCCCTAACAACTAACATTTAGTTGTTTATGGTGCTTTAGGTCTCTAACAAAATGTTAGCACCCACATTTCTGGGGAAATTCTGGTTCATAAGTTATAAGGCTTAAAAGGTTCAAAATTGTTGCTGTTTTCATAAAAACATAAATTTTAAATAACATACTTATCACAATAAAAAAAGATCACAAGTAAAATTAACTAGTACAGTAGAGTCCCACAAACTCGGACCCCGATAACCCGGAAGTCTGGATAACCCGGAAACCCTGGTATAGTGGAAAATCCCCGCACTTCAAATGCTACGGCACTGACAGGAGCACGACGTGACACCAGTACAGGTTTTTTCGTTAGGTTTTTTGAACAGTTTTACTACTGGCTTTCAGTTGAAGGTTTTTATATTTTTATGCAATAATAAATGTTTAACGTATTAATAATGTATAAAAACTCATACTTTTTCTTATTTTTACCCCTTTCCTGATAGCCCGGACATTTCACAAACCCGGACACCCTCCAGTCCACATTAGTCCGGGTTTGAGGAACTCTACTGTACTTTAAATTACTATTCTACGACCAATGGCTGTGGAGAAAATTGAAATTTGAATTTATCTATAAGCGCAGTTTATAGCTATAAGCGAAACTATATTCTCATAGGGAATCAATTCTTATAATGAATTTTATTAAAACCTGGTATATAGGTTAAGTCAACACTGACCAATAGAAGATATTCAGTATATGTTGTCACCTAACCCTTGGGAAGGAAGGGGAGTGCCCTATAAATCCACTGTGTTTAGCAAATGCCTCTGTATAAATGTGTGTCAAATAAAGGGATTGTGGACATTTCTGAAAAAATAGTTTACCAGAAGAATGTCCGTACAAGCTTCCGTACTTTATATTGTATATTTAGTAAATAAAAAGGATTTATTGACCAAAATAGGGCTTAAAGAGAGAAAGTTTGTGCCAATTTTCTGTCACTGTTATTTACTGTGTCAAACATCTGACCTTTATCAGTGCTAATTGTAGTTGCTTTTATAAAACACAAGGTCAACTTCAATGGTTAATAATTATAATCAGAGGGTTTTTTTGTGTTCTAGGGATGAAATCATGAAACTTCAACACGTAACTGAAATGACAAATAGTGGTAATAATTTCATCAGCATCAATAAAGGAATACAAAGTCTTCCTCTGATAACTGGAGAAAGTAGAACTGATGGTGAGAAAAGTATCAGATACAATTTTATGATATAAAAAAAGAAGCAAAACTATATAAAAAAAGAAGCAAAACGCTGCACTGTACTTCACGCTATTTCATTTTTCTCTAATGACTCTTAAAACCTACCAACTACCTGAATTGATTAATTTTGATTATTATTTTGATTTAAATTACATAATATCTATACTATCATGAGAATTTTTTTGTTTTTGTTCGGCAGTTTTAAGCCTCTAAACAATTGATTTGTGTTCATGTTTGGTAAAAACCAAAAACTCTTACTCTCTAGATGTAGCTTTAGATTTGAACAACCTTGAGGGCTCCTCCTAACGGCTTTCAAAGTACCATTATACCTCGTGCGGATCTTCGTGAAGCCTGAGTAGGGGTGCCAGCAGAAGAGTGGGGGGGATCAGCGTTGGAGGGGAAGTTCACAATAACATGTGTCATAATACTATTCCTGCAGAAAACATTTGACTAGTATTTGGAATATTTGTTCTTGTACGATCCGCAGTTTTTTACTATTAAAAAACTGTATTTGCTTTTACTGATTGTTTAATGTAATTTCAATATTTTTACCTGTAAAAGTAATGTTTAAACATATGGGCGCAGCGAAATCAATTTGCACCAAATCAACCGAATGTGCACAACGAACTAACCAAGTACACGCTCGCCCAATACCATGCAATACCATGCTTGCCATTCGCTTACGTTCGTCTCTTTTGATTCGTGCCAAAAACCCGACAAAAGCGGAGCATGGCGAACACAAATCATGGCAAGGCAAACTATCCCGAACATACACGAGAACACTGAGTACACTATCGTGCTCGCCTTAGTTTGCCTTTGTTAGGCCATAGTGTACTGTTAGCAAGAATACGGGACGGAATGTTCAGTGAAAATTCGGGAAAATGTTCGGCCAAATGTTCAGGCCTGTTCGCGAGATATGTGGGACAGTCTTAACCTTAGAGATTTGCATAACAATCACTTTGTGGTTGCAATGTTTTTGGTTTGGTGCGTAACAGATGATTATCACAAGCGATTTTTAGTCAGCAGACTGAGAACAGATGTCAATCGCTCACCCCCACCCTAAAAAAACCGGTTTAAACCACTTTAACCAATAACACCCAGGCTTCACGAAGGTCCGCACAAGGTCTATTCATGTTATTGGAGTTATTTTGTTTAGTTAGTCAGCTGATTATAATGTAAAATGTTTAAAATCTAAATTGACCTGTGAGATCCGCGTTCTAAATAGCATATGTTTTAGATCTGATATCATTAAGAATGTTTGAATTGAAGAAGCAAAGGTTTGTTTGGGATGATGAAGAAGGGAGTTTTGCAAAACTCAGTGGATTGGACAGCAATGTTTTCTCAGCTTATCTACATCAACAAACTGGGCTGTGTCCTTCTGAGCTGAAGATGAGGTTTGATCAATTTAATTTTGAAATAAGGGATTTCCTATAGTTGTATAAAATGCTAATTAATTGAAACAATAATAATAACTGACACAAATCGGAATGAAAATAAGTAAATACTAATGGCTTGAAGGGGCCATAGCCCCTAACCTTGCTCCAATTCTCTTCCTCATCTGATTCCTTTTACTCTTTTCAGTATAAGAAACACATGTCAGTTCATAAACAAAGTGTACACTTAATCACATGTTTTAATGTAAACAAAGAAGACGTTTTTAAATCCCCATGCTTTTCTTATGGGGATGTTTTACGTTATTTCTCTTTGTTGCTAACTTTTGAAATGCTGCTATTTTTCCCCGAGTTCCTGGGATCAAGACATTTAATTTGAGCCGTCTCCCATTATCCTGCAATTTACCAAAATACCACAATTTTGACTTAACAATTTTGCTTACAGAATTATATATATAAAGATAACATTTTATGCTAAATATTAAAATATATGATATAAAATATATTTGGAATATCCTATACACATCCAAAGGAAAATTATCATCTTCCTGGATGATTTTTGTGGTGTGTAAGTTCCAAATACATAGATAACATTGGAACTTTTCCTCCAGTGTGTAACCCTAGATACCACCTAGTTCATAGCGGCCGCAAATGACGACAGAAAACATAATATCGGCCAAAAATTACAATTGGAACATGTAGTAAAGGCCAAAAATTACGACGGGATACATAATATCGGCAAAAGTGGCGACTGGGCCACTTAATATGCTGACAGTCTACTTGGCAAGGGAGATTCAGCATATTGGACAATGCTTGGGTAAATTATATGAATCCCACCACAGCAAATGGTTTTTGGGTACATCTCATAGATTTTACATGTCTGGCAGAGGTGAAGGGGTAGGCCAACCAAAAATGAACGCTGCGCAGTCATGTGATTTAAACAGCCCTGAATGTTTATTGAATTACTTTTTCACCTTTTTTAAAAGACAGCATGCAAATTATTTGTTTTGTAACTTGAAACCACAAATCACTGTTACTTTATATCTAAAAACAATTATATTTTTCAGGCAGTTACTTTATGGGAGAAATGAGATAGCAGTTCCAATGCAAGGAATAATTGAATTGCTCTTTTTGGAAGTTTTAAATCCATTTTACATCTTTCAATTATTCTCTTTTGGCCTGTGGTTCGCCTACGAATATGTCAGCTATGCTGTCGCCATCCTCATAATGTCTGCGTCTAGTATTATGATGACTGTAATACAAACTAGAGATGTAAGTAAACTGTAGGCCTAATCATAAATGAAATTATTGAAAGCATAAATTGTAATTAATCTTGTAAATCTCTTTTTATTCATAAATTTAAGATATAGGATTTAAAATCTGTGCAGGATCTAATTAGATATGCCTTAAAAATAATCAACACTATATATTCAGATACATGTAAGAAAATATATATGTAAGAAGGTACAAGGCAATCGATTTCCACCAGTCTCACCGATCATCATCAAAATGCAATGAGAGAAAGGACTATCCTCTCTAGTGTTGTAAAAAACTTGTTTAATTTCATCCCTTTAGTTATAACATCACACATAATATGCTAATATATTTCTTTTATATGTTGTTAAATAACTACCTACATTTAATGAAAATTTATAAATGTAGCTATGTTAATATTGACTGTGTTACCTTCAGTCTGAAAATACTTCATAAACTCTGGCTGAGATTTTACTTTTTTACATTAATTTTTTCCTCAGCCTAACCCCAAACCAGCCAGTTTTTTGATGTGACCTATGATTATTACAAACAATTTCAAACCCTTCTACCTTCGCTAACATGCAGTTTCTACCTTCCCCTCTTCCAACCAAGGTTCAGCTACTATAATTATGTCCGATTTTATATTATAACCGCTAAAATCTAGTCAAAATGTCAATCTTTTTTCTGTAGCTACTTATTTAAAAAGTTGACATATATTTATTTAATTACTTAAAACGAGTTCAAAATCGTTTAACACATAATTTGTTTATGTTTTTAATATGCTTTACAACACAACTCAACCACCCACACCCACTCGCTTACCATTAGGGTACTCGAAACTTAAGAGTTTTTGGCCGAGTATACTCGAACTCGACTCGAAGTTTTGAAAAATACTCGAAAGTTCGAGCGAGTATTTCCTGCCGATTTCTGGATGATTGTTAACGATTACGACCTGCCAAATCGCGTAGTATCGGCCGTAAAAGACGATCGCATCATGTAAAATCGGCCGAAAATGACGATCGGGCAGCGTAATTTCAGCCGTAAATGACGACGGAAAACATAATATCGGCCAAAAACTATGACGGGATCATGTTAAGGTTAAAACCATAAGTAGAAAGATTGAAACCGAAAATCCTATTAAATCTTTAATTTAAAAGAATGTAGTAAAGGCCAAAAATGACGATGGGATACATAATATCGGCAAAAGTGGCGACCGGGCCACTTAATATCGGCCGTAACTAACGATATCATCATCTAATATTGATTACAAGCAATGTCTGGACCAGGTGATATTGGTCAAATGACAACCGGACCATGTTTTATCGGCCGGAAACGAATGTCAAACGTGTTTTGATTGTACTAGCCAAAACTTTATATTGCTACTCATATATTGTAGTCTCTCAACTGGTGGAATTCTTGGAGTTGGAGTCAATCATTCCAGCTACACAGTCTGGTTTTAGGAAGGGGTTCAGCACCACAACAGCTCTGCTGCTAATCTGCGATGACCTCCTTAAAGCTAGAGACACTGGAAGGTGTTCTACCGTTGCAATGCTGGATTTTTCTCAGGCTTTTGACTCCATTGATCACAGCTTGCTGTTAGCCATGATGAAGTTTTACAAATTTGATCATCGTGGTTTCATTCCTATTTAGATGGAAGGGGCCAAAAGACCAAAGTGGGCTCTTGTGTTTCTGCCTCTCTGAAAAAAATCATTAGGAGTGCCACAGGGTAGCTGTCTTGGGCCTGTCTTGTTTACTTTATTTTCTGTCACCATGGGGAAGGATTTGCATCATTGCCAGTTGTATTCATAGGCTGGTAATGCCCAGCTGGCTCTTCAGTACGACAATGACCAAGTTGGCTGGGCTGTTTCCAATCTCAATTCTGATCTAGATGCCATTTATGGTTGGTCTTTAAGCCATGGTATCCGATTGAACAAGAACAAGTGCTCTTTGTTGACATTCCCGGCTGGCAAGGTTCTGCAATCCCTGCCCCTGTCTGGCGTGTACCTCAGTGGTGTTTTACTGAATGAGTGTAACTCTCCCAAACTTCTTGGACTTCAGTTTGATGCTAGACTTTCCTTCTCTGGACATGTAAGCATTTTATGTCAGAGAGCTATGGCCCGTTTGAGAATGTTGTACAGGCATCGGCACTTGTTCCCTGCACCTGCTAAGCTTCAGCTTGTGCAGGCTTTGGTGCTCTCTATACTTGAGTATTGCCTTCCGGTATATGGCAATGTTGTATCTCTAGGTGACATGGACCGGTTGTAGAGAGTGCAGAACATGTGTGTCAGGTACGTTTGTGGACTGAGGAAATTTGACTAGGGGTCTGCGGTGCACCGAAAAATCGGTACTGGTTCGGTACAAAACGAATTACCGAATTCGGTACCACTAACTTTCGGTATAAATTACGAATTCGGTTCGGTACCACTAACGACGCCTGTACTAAGTCGGTACGGTACCTCCTAGAACTACAAAAATCAGTATTCACTGTTTATCAACCACATTTTTCCTTCAGTTTTATTCATAAAATATTTTTCGTCCGTTGACATTCTATTGGCACGCCTTTGCTCAGGACAGCAACTTTCAACTTTGACCGGTATTCGCGAGTTTATAGGTTCACGATCGGATCACGAATGATGACGAGATGCCTTTACAGCATTGATAAAGCCGCCTCCACAGACTGGCCAAATGTTTCGTCGAGTTACGTACGACTCGGCGAGTAATGTAATAATGTACATAATCATCGAGAGTAACAGAGGTTAATATGCTTAATCTATGTTAATATCAACAAACTATTACGCATTTACACTGTCACGCTCGAATTTGCTCGCCTAGACTTGGAGAGTGTATGGAGGTGGTATAAACGTAAACAAAAACCTACAACCAAATGTGTATGACATTTAATCATTTTTAAATCAAACTGAGGCATAAACACATAAATATCTGTTTGTATTTTATATCAACGAAATTATAACACCGTTTTGTGTTGTACATTGCCGATTGTATAACGGCTCATAACCTCAAATGAGTACTTGACTACTTACAATCGCCAAAAATTTGGCAAACACATTCTGATCTACGATCATGTGTTACAGAGAGTAATAATAACATGCAGAAGGTTGACATTTATTTTGATATGCAAACGTAATAACATGCACATCAGTTCAAAAACAAAAATCGGGCTTGTCATAACATTTTCCTAATAGGCATTATGACACGTTTTATGGAAAGAAATTAAACCAACCGAAAGAAACTGTTTGAATTCAATATCAAATATGCCGTGAACGGTTTAGAAGAGTGTTTAGGTTAAATATTAGTTTCATTGCTAAAACGTTGATTAATAAAAAAGGTTTTACACGTACTAGTGTTGTAACAAATAAAAAAGGTTAGGCCTACATTGGTTCATAATTTTATGGTGTATATCATAATTTTGGGGACTGTGTATTTCTTTCTCTCTGATATTCTTTTTTTAGGTATACTCTTTGTATGACGATGACATTTGGACGTAATCATCACTTCCACTGATCGCACGTCGTCTTTGTTGATAAAATGTTTTGAACAAGCCTTGATAAAAAGTGTTGTGATTGCCTTTATAGTTAGACTATTTTAAACAAACAATGAGTGATTGTGATGGATTCTTGATTCTTGATGAACCGCCATCGCCATCGACTTCTGTTACAACGAGTAGGCTACAACTTTGACGTCTGCTGAGTATGTGGCATCTGATTGCAATACAAATTCTTATTCTGTTGTGTTACTTGGTTATAGGATTTACAATTCATATAACCTCTATTTAATTTGAAAATACATAACAGACCTTTCTTTCTTTTATTATTATTTTATCGTTTTACTTGTGAATAAAATTTTATAAAGAAATAGATATGTCTTATTTGTGTTTTATGTGACTGTTATTTGTATTATCTTGTATGATATCAATTTTGATTATCTATATATGTGAAATGTATTTGAGATAGCTTTACAATTTAAATTAACTAGGAAATTACCTAACATAACTAGTGAATATGGGGAAAATTGAATAAATGGTATCTATGTGAAACTATTACAAATACAAACAACAAAATCTTATCTTATAGATGAAATAAGCCTACATAACTAAATTGACATAATTATTTAACTTAAAGGGAATTATTACTGTTGGGGTTTGTAAAATACTCCCCTGGTTTAAGTGTAAAATACTTCTCTAAATAGACACCAAAGAAATTACTCGCTTAGCTTAGTGAGACAGTACCCAGGATATCAATTGAACTAACACCAGAGTTGTAATAAAATATAGCCCTTTAATACACATATTTGATATTTCACTTCAATAATAATCTATATCTAACAACAAGTTCTGACCTTTTACATTCAAATCAGAGGCCTCTGTGCTCTAACCATTATTTTCAAGACACAAATGACATTATCTGAACACAGAAACAAATTATCAACCCTCTTAACCTAATTAAATATTGAACAGTCACATAATTTCGGCTAAATAGTTGTTTGTCTACGCACAATGACCTTTTGAATTGTCGAACTTCTAGTGAATTTCCAATTTTTAATTAAGTTTGTTTGAATTTTAGTAAACTCTTTACACTCCCGCACCCACGAAAATGTTTCGTCCTCGAAAAATGTATAGTTTTGGTGGTGTTCTATGTGTGATTCCTTGATCATCAGTAATAGTCTCTTGGTTTGGCCTCGCTATGTTAGAGTGCTGTATGGTGGAGCCACGGTAATTTAGAGTTGTATCCATTTATACTCTATAGTGGCTGTCGTTCCCCGTTTGGCTAGCATAGTCCCTATGTGGTATCATGAGCCGCATTTTTATTTTTATAATGTGTATGTAATATCCCATGATTAGAATCAATAATGAGAGCAAGCTTATCCATGCCAGTAATAAGTAAAACATTAATTTTGTATTGTTGAAAAGGTCGAATTCATTATTTTTCAATTTAACATGTTCCATTTTCCTAAGAGCAGTTACTTCAAATGTTGGTGTGTTCAAAGTCCAATTTGAGTCTAAAATTTCCGATAAGTTTTTAAATTCATGTTTTATCCCAGACGTTAGAGGGGATAATTTTAAGGTTCTCAGTTTTGCCCAAGACGCCGGGATTAAGTTTATCATCTGTGGTGCTCCCAAGTCTTTTGAGTCACACGGTTTTAGTTTTGTTATGAGTACCAAATCTTGTTGCAATAATTCGCAGTCGCATGGAATAAACATTTCAAGTGTTCCAGTTGAAATTGGGTTAATAAAATGTTCTTCAGTTTCACAAAATAACTTAAGTTTTATGTCAACATTAGTTATTAAATATTTATTTGGGAGCATTTCCGTTATGATAGGATACTGTGACTTAGAGTCACAGGTGAATTGACAATGCTTTTGTAAATCATCAATGTTTGCTGAGTTTAAAATTAGATGTAGGCATAATTGTTCTTGAGTGGTCACAATGGTTTGTCTTGGTAACATACATAGCGGGAAAGAGTCATCGTTGCAAGTCTCTGCCGTCGTTATTACTTTAGTATAATTCCTAGTTTTGAAAATGTATTTATTTTCCATGTTAAGCTTACAAATCTTGTTGTTCCATAGTAATGGGGTAGCGATTGCTTTGTATAGGTCCCCCTGTAGTCCATCACTTATTAACGGCACGTTGACCCTGACCAATAATGTGTTATTAAATATTTTGCAAGAGGTTTAATTCAAAGTACTTTAATTCAAAGTACAAGTGCAGTTTTCCCTTAATGATAGCTAAGGTAAGCCCTTTTAATCTTGCCTTCTTGTCCAAATCTAATAGCTGAATCAAAAGTTTGTTGTTTGTGATTAGAAGATTTGATAATTTATGCTGGTTACATTTGTCTAAAACATCCCTATATTTGTCGAGGTAATATTTGTATAAAATGTAAGCCCAAGTTTGTTCTGTAAGACTATACATCTGCTTAATGACGCTAGAGTATGAGGTTGTTTTAATGCTATTTAATTCATCTTGTACCAGATAGAAACTTTTATGTACCTTATCTAATAAACCATGTACATTACTTGAGAAATTGTTCAGGTTTGTTGCGGTTTTAACTAAATCCTGGTACTGATTGCTAACCGAGTCTATGATTTCATTAGTATGTGATTCCAAATTTTTTTGATTTTCGTAGAGTCCAGAAACTTGTTTTGTTGACGCCATGTTACAACACCAACTGAAGAATTCTTCCAAAAATGTGAGTCCTCTTCGGTTTTTATTACCATTCTGCAATATCGTTGTATTCTCTGGAAAGTCTGGGAATCGGTTAATTATCTCTCCATTTATTAAATCTTGTAAGGTAATCAGTGCTTTTTGAAATCGGCAATACATTCTAGAGTTAGTACTGTTTTCCTGGCATTGTTGCAATGAACTGTTCAATGTAGGAAACTCCGATTTTTCAATCAAGTTTGTAGTGATCAATAACGGAATCGTGGTTTCATACGGAATTTTCTGAGGCTGTTTTTCAAAATGGTATCCACTGAACACTTGGTATGTGTAAGGGTTTTCCCTATCTGCACTTGCTTTGTAGCAAATTGCCAGTATTACTAAGGTCGTTAAATTCTTCATGTTGAGTCAATTATCTGTGTAAAAGAGGACTGTGTTAGTATAATATTTTATGAAGGAAATTACTACTAGTGTATCACATTACCTTAATGTGAAAATCTGTAAATGTATATGTTTCCCTGGAGTGAAATATAATTTGTTAGTTTGAATTCACCATTAAATATCATACCGTGTTTTACATTCTTAATGGTTGATACTTGAAATGTTTTATCTCCCACTCTTGTGTTAGGATGGCCTTTAAAACAGATATCTTTAGTATTATAAATTGGGAATTTAACTTAGCTTTGTAGAAATAATCATTTTTTTTTATATAAATTCACTATTAAATGTCATGAAGCCTTAGCTTGCGCGCTATTAACTAACTTCTTCGCAAGATTTAATAGCAATAAAATATTTAATTGAATAATTAAACTCTTCCTCGAGAACATAAATTACATTGTAGAACCACAACAATGTAGTTCCTACAGAAAGTAGTGTAAGTACAGCTGAATAATCTGTAATCTCTAGCTAGATGCAACAGATGCAACTTGTAGTTTGTTTCTCACGCGTGAAGGCACGCTGACTACGTGTAATCTTATCTGTGACATCCTGTCTGCTGGCTTACGTGTTGTTTCTGTTCAACAGATGCGTGTCTCATCCGGGCATTTTGCTGTGAGCATATCAGTTAGTCAAGTATGAGTCTCGCTGCGGTATACGAGTATAACGTTGCTTTCATCCGCGTCGCGTCGGTACCGTGTTACGGAGTTGTGTCATACTGTACGTTAATGGTGAATCGTGTTATACTAAATTTATGGATATTCCAAATATACAGGTATATCTAAGTGAATTTCCTAAATATTCTTTTATGCTGAGTTTATGATAACTTCTCTGTAGACTTCTTTCATCTTTTCGCTGTCATAACTTGAAATGCTTTCACTCCAGGACTTTATATAGTACAATTCTGTTCTTTTTTATTTATTATTGTAATTCCCAGATATTTCAAAATCGAAAATAGTTTTAGTTTTATTTGTTTCTTATTGAAATTTAGATATAACTTAAACTGATTTTCAATTTATTATATTCTTTTTTTTATAATTTCCCTCTTTAAGCACTAGTCTCTTCCGTTAGGAAATTTAATTGTTTTGAAGAATCCCCTAATACATTTTTTTCACACAATTTTTAAGTAAAGTGGTCTGAATTGCATTGGTTTGACATTAAAATGTTTCCGTACGCCTGATTGGTTCCAGAGGTATTTCCTAAATCTCTTATACGGTTCTTATAGGTTCTTATAATACATTAAATTGTATTAAAGGACTCCCTACCTCCTTTTATAAATGAAGTGGTTACTTTCAGACATGCGTGCTTCTGCAATTTATATATCTTCTTTCTTGAAACAGTAGAAGTTCACCTAGTAATTTTGTTGTTGTAAATGGAATCTCTTTTGAGTGCATGGAATAGTGTGAAATCCATGAAAATGGTTGTGGTCTACCACATTTTTAATGCTTAAGTTGAGAGTGTGTTGGAGGTTTCAATTACAATTTTATTTCCATAATGTTGCTTCGTAAATTCTCCCAATTTCTAAATAAATATTAATTAGCTGTCACATCGATATACTCGCGATTATATCATGCAAGGCTAATTAATCTCCCAAACTGTCTGAAGTAATTAGTAATTGTAATTCCGTGAGTAATTTGTCTTCCAGCTCATGTGTGTTGCTCAGTCTATATTAAATTGAATTTCTATGCCACGGGGAACAGTGGTCACGGAGTTTAGTAGTGTACTTTGTGTTCGTGTCTATATTTATTAATTAGTTAATTAAGATAATTACTTTAGAAGAGCTACTGTATGTAGCGTCCTGCTTAGGCGGACCTAGATTTTAAGTATGTGTGCGTATATGTGTGTAGTAGTCTGTGAACATTGTTCCTTGTGTTTTTGGAAATTCTTAACGATGGAAGGGTTTCATTTTTGTTATATGAACTAATTGGTTAACCATTTTCCCCCTTTTTTCGAGCAGAACCATGTATGTCGTGTCACTAACTCTTTCAGTAATGAAGTATGGTCCTTTATATACATTATCGAATTTGCGATAGTTACCTTTAAATTCCTTTGGTTTCTCAATTAAAACTTCATCTCCTACCTCATATTGGATATACCTTTTAGTCGAGTCAAACTGTTTCTTTTGTGATTCCTGTGCTTTTTTTATCAATTCAGGAACTTGTTGTCTGATCTGTTTTATAAATTCAATTTCCTGTAAGATATCAGGATCCTGGTCCTTATGAACGTACATATAGTCTGATGGTACGTTAGCTTCCTTTGCATACATTAAGTAAAATGGGGTGAATCCCGTGCTTTTGTTTACACTACAGTTGTATGTAAAAGTTACATATTTTACAATATCTGACCATTTGTTTGGCTCATGTTCAATATAATGACTTATTGTCTTTTTGAAAATTAAATTCATCCTCTCTGTAAGTCCTTGAACCCGATACATGTATGGTGCACTTGCATTCTGCTGTATTCCAAGACTTAACAAGAGTTCTTTGAGCACTGAGCCCATGAAATGAGTTCCTTGATCATGTGTGATGCATTTCGGGCATCCATACTGACAAAACAACTCTAGTAATACCTTTGCTGTAGTTTTTGCGTCCGCAGTCCTTGTGCATTTCGCAAACACCATGCGAGTCGTCTGACATGTTATCATTAAAATATATTTGTAACCTCTTGATTGCGTAATTGGTCCCATGTAATCTATGATTAAATTTGTAAATGGAGTTGTGGGTGGGACTTGAGGGGTTAGTTTGTCATACTGTTTGTATGTTTTTGTACGACGTAGTTGACACTGTTTACACGTGCGCGTGTATTTTTCAATGTCCTCTGCCATCTGAGGCCAATAATATCGTTGCTTGATTTTTTTTAAAGTTTTAAAACTTGAGAAATGTCCACCACCATAAATGTTGTCATGGAATGCTTGTAAAATTTTCGGTACTTTATTTCTGGGAACTGCTAGTAAATAATGATTTTCTCTACCATCAAAATGCTTATAGTATAAAATTCCATCCTTGTCTTCATACTTTCTAGCCTGATTTCTTATTTTTTTCTGTACTGTATCTGGTGAAATTTTTGCTAGTTTAATTTCTCTTAAGTATGGATCCTTTTCTTGTAGTGCTTCAAAATCTTCTGTCTCTATTTGCTGTATATTTAACGCATGTTCAATCACATCCTGATCCAACATCTGCTCGATTGGATTCCTGGATAGCGAGTCTGCAAGTAAATTATTTGTACCTTTTCGGTATTTTATCTGAATATCGAAATCTACTAATGCAAGCGCTAATCGATTCAGTCTTGATGATGTGTTTTTGAAATTCTTGTAGTGTATCAGTGATTGGCAATCTGTGTATACAGTGAATTTTCGACCTAACGTGAATTCCCTCCAGTAATTTACCGCATATACTAATGCAAGCATTTCACGTTCAGCATTAGCATATCGTGTTTCAGTAGCTGTGTATTTCTTTGACAAGTAACTTATGGGATGTAAATTGTTGTTATCCGGATTAATTTGTAAAATACAAGCCCCCAATGCATATAAAGAACTATCCACAAATATAACAGCTTCCCAATCATCATTCCAGTGTGCTAATAATGGCGGATTAGTTAATATTTGTTTTATCTTAATAAAAGCTTTTTCGTATTCCTCAGTCCATTTAAATTGCATATTATTGTTTGATTCTTTTATCAGATTTGTTAGGGGTAGTGTTATCTCAGCATACCCTTTAATGTGTTTCCTGAAAAATGAGGATGCACCTAAAAATTGTCTTACACGTCTTATACAATCTGGTCTCTTAAATTCTTGAATTGCCTGAACAGTCGATTGCTGTGGTAAAATTCCTTGTTTTGATACATTGTAACCCAATATATCCACATTTTCAAACAAAAACTTGCATTTCTTTGTATTTAATTTCAAATTTGCGTTGAACAATATTTCTAAAATTGTTTCTAAATTTTCTAGATCCTGTTCAAATGAAGATCCATAAACAATTACGTCGTCAATGTAGCATATTACCTTATTATACAGATGCTTATTTAGCAACGCCAATAATGCTTTACTGAACAAACTTGTAGACACCTTGAGTCCCATCGGGAGTCTTTTGTATCTTAACAGTTTATCTTGCGTTTTAATCACTAGTAAATCTCTATCCTCTTCTCTCACCATCAGTTGGTGGAACGCTCCTTTAAGGTCTAGTTTCGAAAACGTGTGCGCTTTATTTAGGCAGTTTAAAACTAAATTTACCGATGGCGTAGGGTACACACATGGTTTTAAAATATTATTGATTTTTCTAAGATCACATACCAACCTTGGAGTCCGATCGCGATTTCGTGTGATAAACACTGGGCTCGAGAACTGACAGTAGCCGTCACATTGCTCCAGTATGTCTGCCTCTTGTAACTGATCTAATAGTTCATGTAATTCTTCCCTTTCTTTCTGTCCTATTTTATATGGTGGAGTATTAATAGATTGTGGGTTATCTACCACCTCGAGTTTCACAGGCGGGAGATTTGCTGGTGTCAGGTCCTTGACCTTGGTAGTAAACATAGTTGTATATTTTGCTAACATCCGAACTACTTTGTTATGTTGTTCCACGGTTAAATGATCCGAGATATTTAGTGGTATGCCATCTTTGTCCGTCAAAGTTTGCTTACGCGGATCGTTCGTCTTTATTCGAGGTTCCTCCTTATCTCGACTGATGTTTATGTTTACATCCTCCGTGAGATATCCTAACATCGTGTTCGCATTAATGTGTTTAGGCGAGTGTGACGCATTGTATATATTGATATAACTGACCCCATTCTCTTCATCCTGAATTAAATACGCATAACATTTTTTTTTTGTCTTGTAGAGATTTTTCCACTTCAAAATTTATGTTGGCCGTAGTCTTGTAATCCAACTGTATTCTCCTGTGCTGATGTGGCGCTATTATCATATCATCTTTAGCTCTGATATCAGTTATGTTATGCGTTGTGACCAAATTATTTGTATTAATAGTCTCAAGTTGTAGTAACCATTTCTTTCCCATTTTAATTTTATGTTTATAACTTCCCAGATTTATGATTATTTCTTTAGTATTGAAATTTAGCTCGACTCTGTTCCTTGTTAAGAAACGGTTTCCCAAAATAATTTCTCCAGTGATATCTGGAGTCACATAAAATTTGTCTCTCAAAATAATATTGTCCACCTCCAGCATAACTTGTATTGTTCCTAAAATTCTGATCGGGGTATTATTAGCCGAAACAACCCTCGGTGAAGGTCCTCTTTCAATTTGTGTTTTCTGTATCAATTCTGAGTTTATTAAATTTATATTAGAACCCGTATCAACAATGGAGTGTATTACTGTATCAGGTTTATTGACTAATTTTGTCTTAAGAGTTAATACTGGTATTTTCCCGCTTTCCGCTTCATTTACTTTAAATAAAGTGTCATTTAACTCTTTACTTCCAAATTTATTCTTCTTCCTTGGCCTATGTATTCTTCCATCTGCCATTGCTGTGATATCGCAACTGTGTCTCTCATGTTTCGAGTCCTGCTCTTCTAATGCCCTACATATCCTAGTTTTCATTTCTTCATCCAGCTCCTGCTCCTCTTTCTTGTTGCACTCTTTTACTATCTCCTGCTGCTCATGCCCTTCTTCACCCTTCCTCCAGTCTTCTAAATGCCTTTGCTTCCTTGCATTAACTTTTTCTTTCACTTCCGGGAAATTTTTCTGATTATGTTTCTTCACATAATGCGGAACACTGTATGTGTTAGCCTTATCTTCCCATGTGGTATTTTTCTCTCCTGCCTCTGTTTTGAGATTGCGTTCCTCATACATAAACCTCTTGCTGTTTCTCCTGTCTCTAGCTTCCTGTAGACTTGGAAATTCCTTATTGTAGTCTGATATTTTAAATTGTCTTGGCTTTATTTCCTGTGGTATCAGTTCTGTTTGTCGCTGTGGAGGCCTCCCATTCTTGTTAGTATAGGAAGGTCTCCCACCTAAACGTTTTTTGTATTTGTCTTGGCTCTCTGTAATCTGTAACAATCCTCCTTGTTGTGATTACTCATCTGACAGTAGTCACAAAATCTAGCTCTCACCTGTCTCATTTCTCCTTCCTGTGTTCTCCTAAATCTGCACTCTTGTATCCTATGATTATTCCTCCTGCATATTTCACAATATATCCTGTCGTTCCTACTCCCAAATGCTTGCATCTGTGGCCTGAAATTCTGTGCCCGTATATTAGGGTTCCATGGCGCTCTGTATGTTGCTTGGTAGCTTCCCCTCAGTGCCATAGGTCTTGGGTTCCATCTTGGTTGACTCTGGTGCTGATTAAAATGTTGCCTGTAGTTATTTTGACCACCATAATGACCTCTATTCATGTTTGTGTACGGTGCTCTAGGTGCCCCTTGTCTATACTGATGCTCGTTCCTGGGTGTTGTTTTCTGTACACTAAGGTTTTGTACAATTTGTGTTAAAGATTTTATTTCCGCTTGCAAATTATGTAGTTCCTGGCTCCCCTGGTTTAAGTGATCTTGGCGGTTACCCGTACTTTCTGCCCTCATATACTTTTCCCTGTTTGCTGCCTTTATCTCTAACTGTAATTCAATTTTTCTTAAGCTTTCCTCTAACTGTTCTAACGTTTCACAATTTTCCCCCACAATTTTCTCACAAAATTCAGGCCTTAGACCTTGGATAATATATTGACTTATTTTTTTGTCCGTGGTTTCAGGATCATAACGCCTGCACAGTGTCAAAACTTCTAGGTAATATGTTAAGACTGGTTGGTCCTTACCCTGCACTTTGTTTTCCAAAATATTTTGCAACGTTTGTACTTGCCCAATTTGACTGAAAGCTGCTATGAACGCTTTCTTAAGGTCGTCCCAACTATCTATATCTTTCCCTTTCGAGTAGTGTTGGTACCACGCTAGTGCTGTACCTGTCAAATGTGCCGGAAACAAATTTAACTTTGAATTTTCCTGCCAATGATTTGACATGGCAGCTATTTCATATTTATCAATAAAATCATTTGGATTCTCAGATTGTAGACCATGGTACGTCCCTGCCGATATTAAAGGTAATTTCTCCTTAGACATTGTCGTATCTCCTCTAGTCTGAAATTTAAGGTGTGCCGGAAAATTTTGATTTACTGGGTTACTGGTCGATCCTCTTAAATTGTCCCTATCACCCGTTTCTTCTTGTGAATGTTGTGACAGTGTGTCGCTTGAACTTCCTACATTAAATTCTATTTCCTCGTATTCCTCCCCTAATAGCTCGTAATCAATCGCCGGAGTGTCATATAAGTTGTCCCTTTCACTAATAAACTGTTCAATCCGCCGTAATGACGGGTATTTTTCGCGTTCTGTCTCAGTTAAAAATCTCTTGCCTAATAATTGTCTTAATAGAACTTTCTTTTCCTCTGTCCAATTATTTTTAAGATAAGCTTTTAAGTCGGCTACAATAGGTCTTAAATCTGCAACTGTGTCACCTTCCCTAAACTTTATATGGAACTTAGTTAATATCCTTTGTAGGTTAACCTTGCTTACTCGATAAATATCTTGTGGTAAAGCACTAATTCCTAGTCCTACATTCATTTCATTGCTCTCCTGATTTTACTAAATTCATGCCTCAGAATGGAAGGTAAGCATTTGGAGCTAACAAGTTTAATTATTCCTAAAACTTTAACTTCCGAGCAAGTAGCTTTCTTATTATTATTTTTTTTATTTTTGTTTATATAAATACATTTTATTCCCCTGCTTGTATCTCGTTAATAGCTTCCCTATCATTAAATGCAAATCAATAAATGTGGAAATTTTAAACTATTCCCTAACTAATTAACCCTGAACCTAATTATCTGAAAATAATCCCTCTAAATAATTACGCACCACTTTTATTTATAAATCTACCAAACTGTACTCTTTATCTTTAAACAAACTCTCACTGTGTTAGCTCAATCGATTCACTGGTAATTAAACCAATTCGGCTGTCTCCACCATGTAAAATACTCCCGTGGTTTAAGTGTAAAATACTTCTCTAAATAGACACCAAAGAAATTACTCGCTTAGCTTAGTGAGACAGTACCCAGGATATCAATTGAACTAACACCAGAGTTGTAATAACATATAGCCCTTTAATACACATATTTGATATTTCACTTCAATAATAATCTATATCTAACAACAAGTTCTGACCTTTTACATTCAAATCAGAGGCCTCTGTGCTCTAACCATTATTTTCAAGACACAAATGACATTATCTGAACACAGAAACAAATTATCAACCCTCTTAACCTAATTAAATATTGAACAGTCACATAATTTCGGCATCAGCCAAAGTCCATCAATACAACCTTTAATTACGTAAGGCACAACTACTAAGTAAAATACACACTTTAAATTCAGATAAATGAAATACTGGGCGGTAGCCGCTAGTCCAATTTAAAGGTCCCGTCACTCAAATAAATTCTTGTATAAAATAAATATATTATATTATTATCTTCCAGCTATTAAAAAAATATTAATAATAAACATATACACATATAGAGCAAAGTCAAACAATATCACACCTAAACTCCTTTTAGCCGTGTGGCCATTTCTAGTCCCATAAATATTCTCACATATAAAGCTCAAATATTTAAGCTCAAGTTACCTATTCTAATTATATATTTTCTCCATCTCGGATAAAGCACGTCAATAATCAATGATATCAAAAACTACGAAATTTATATACAAATATTTTACAGATTTTATTACAGCCTGCGGGCCATTTTTATATAACACAACTTGTGTTTATCACTTCCTCAACCACTCATTTCATTACCTAATTTCTGACAGATCTTAATATCTTACAATATCTCTCCTATTCGTCTCTATTTATGGGTGCTTAATTATTATAACCTTTCTCTTTAAATTTTAATCTTTATTAAATCATGTATATTTATTAAGTGAATCCTACCTCTCAAATTTTAGAGCGCTTTCCTATACAATTTATTTTTAAATAAGAGCAGCAAGGTTAGCAGAAGATAAAAACTTCACATACCCCGAAGTGAGAACTTGGTGACCCAGAGTGGTGAATGTCCCAGTGCGATGTCGGTCCTCGAGCCCTCGTGGTCTCGTGTGGTGCTCGTGGTCCCTCGTGTGGTCCTTTGTCGGTGACTCTCCTGAAGATCGCCTGGACTCTCCTCTGGTCGCAGTCTCTGGCCGTTCGGACACCTTCTCCCTTCTCGGTTTTGAAGCTCCTGGACTCCTCTCGTGGATGCTGGCTGGTGGCTGGCAGTCTTCTCTCCACTCTTCTGCTCGGCTGTACCCCAGTGATATCGGGCGATGTAGACGATGAGGACTTGGACTCTACGCAGGTGGCAATCTCACCTATCCTGACGTAACCCCGGGCCTACTCGATCCAGCCCTTCTGTCCGCTTCCTCTCTCCTTTGCCGAATAATCCCCGTACCTTCTGCTCTCCCTTTCCAAGTTTTTCCCACCAGTTAGATGTTTCCCCCAATTTTGATGTACCACGCCCACTACAACCAATCGTGTTATTAGTGAACTTTCGCCCCCGCTATTATTGGCCGCATTCCCGGTCAGCAGAAAGACGCCATGTTGGAATATTTGGTGAGTTTCAGCTGATTATTTTGCATGAACTTTGTATCGTAATATGACTCTTCATTTCCTGTTATTTTAGTTGTTTTGTCTACGCACAATGACCTTTTGAATTGTCGAACTTCTAGTGAATTTCCAATTTTTAATTAAGTTTGTTTGAATTTTAGTAAACTCTTTACAGGTTTTATATTTGTATATATATATATATATATATAAGAAATAAAGGAATAAACCTTGAGTACCCTTTTTCCATTTTTATTTTACACGACACGTGTTTCGACTTTCAAGTCATCTTCACAGTGTAAGTATATTAACCTAATATATAAATAAACAAAGAAAATCAGATGTAATTAAAATAGTGTAACTATCATATGCTATCTTTTCTTAGTTTATATTCGTTGGTGAAGTTGTTTCTTTGATTGTCTAATTTCATTAATTTTGTCAAATAGTGGGTTTCGTGTATTTGTTTGTACTGCGTTGAGTAAATTTACTTTGTCATTTTGTAAATTTGTATAAATGTGGAGTTCTTCTTTGTTATTCATTTTTGTCCTTTCTTTTCGTATTCCAAAATTTGCAGGTTTCATTAATATTTTTATAATTATGATCTGTTTTCAAAATGTGTTCTGCAAATGATGATTTTTGTGACGTCATGTTGTTAGATCCTATGGCTTGTATGTGTTCATTGAATCTGGATTTGAAACTTTATATATTGGGATTTCTTTCTTTATTTACGTGATTTGACACAATGTTATTAGGCCTACATAAATATTTGTGAACTATTACAAAATATAAATCAAAAGCTTAGCTAAATACATTTTTATGTCTGCTAGTATGTTTTTCTTTAAAAATATGTTTTCTGTATTTGTTCTGTTTGGTTTCCGAATACACTTAGGCTATGATAAATTACGGCTATTTTATCACCACATACCGTACCGATGTTGTACCGAGAACCGAGGTACAAAGATTTTTACCGTACCGAACCGTACCCACCTTAAATTTCTGGTACCGCAGACCCCTAAATTTGACCACATTTCACTTGAGCGGAAAACCCTTGGCTTATTGCCTATGGCTGACTTATGCTTTCTCCGCACTTCTTGTCTCGTTCGTAGAGTCCTGACTGAGGAGAGACCGAAATATTTGAGAGAGAGGCTCAGAACCCTTTCCGAAATGCGTTCCCGGTGTACCAGGCAGGACAACATGCTTGAGATGCCTCGTGTGCGCTGTGAGTCCGCTCATAAGGGGTTTTCTTATTTTGCCCCAAAGCTCCATAACTCTCTGTTGTCCAGTTTCAGCCATGAATTGGTCAGTCAAAAGACTTAAAAAAAGATTGCAAAATGCGTTATTAAGTGGACAGATTTAAAAAATTTTGTTTTTGATCAGGTCAATTTTGATAGTTTTAGGTCATATAACATTTTATAATATTATTAGATAATTTTTGTTGTAAATAGCTTTGTGTTAACAATTTTATGTGACTCGAGTTGTTTTGAAAACCATTTAATGTTCATGAAAAACGCTGTAAATAAAAGACCATTTTATTTATTTATTTATATTAGTTAGAAACCATGTTTCTACAATCTGGACTGGTATCCAATCCCATTACACTATTTGAAACTACCAACTGATGACTGATCAGTTGGTAAAACTACTCAAAAATACTTTAAACTCGAAAATAATTGGCAATACTAGACTCGACTCGATTCAAACAATCACTACTCGCACACCCCTACCTACCATCTGCCGATTTTGCATCAGCTAGTTCAAGTTAGAAGTTTTTTCTGCGCAAATCTAATCCTAAGTCTGAAAACATGTTTAGAACCAGAAAAAACTGCACAGCACAGTCCACTCGAGCGATATAGTGTCGGTTGTTAGAATCAGTGGTAGCGAGGAGGCTCGAGTGTCTACAGTGTCTACAGAACAGCTGGTGCCGGGAGACCTCATGGTGATACCTGAACATGGGTGTACCATGCACTGCGACGCTGTCCTGCTCACGGGCAGCTGTGTTGTCAACGAAAGCATCCTCACAGGTACCTTGTCTATCCCTCCAAACTTTGTCGGGTTGGAACAAACAATTTTTTAAATAAGTGGGAAGTATAATTTTTAAATATAAAAAAAAAATTATTTGTATGTACTTTGAGATTTTACACAAAGTTAAGGAACTTGACTCTAAAGAGTTATCGAGAAATTTCCAGTAATTCACAGGAATTTTAAAACAAGAATTTATATTTACAACGCTAATTTTGGTATGCAAATGGAAAACCATCTTACCAAATTTGAAAGTGTTTTCGTAATGAAACCCCTACATAATGCATATCAAAATGTTCATTTTATTAGAATTCCTACCTGTGACAAAATTAAGAAAATGGCCTAGTTTCATTCAGGTCTTCTGCCCATTGGCCTTAATAGTTTCAAAGTGTATCTAATACAGACGATGATTTGATTTGGTGATTATTTTTTAAACGTGTTAGTTGTACAAGTTCTATCTATTTCTCCATAATTATATACTACATTATACATAATTATACTACATTAGTAAGTAGCACAAAACAACATATTTTTTCCTCTTCATAAATCTTTCCGGAGAAACTTGATCGTCAGGGCTGGTTAAAGTTGAAAAAACTAGTAATTAGCCTTTAAATTGTATTGATAAATCCAGCTTGGGACAAAAGTTAATTTTTGAAGGCTTATTTGTCTTGAGAAGATCTTAATAAATTATGAATCTATGGATAAGTTACAGATAACAATTATGTTGTATTATGATGTTGTATTAGTATAAGTACCTAAATGACATTCATAATTTGACACCATTCTTGTATATTTTTCAAATGTACATAATTTAATAAAGATGTTTTGAATTGAATTGAATAAAATCATTATAAAGAAGTATATAACTCTTTAGATCAGTCTCACTTTTATGAAGCCTATAATAATAATAATATCTTTAGTGTCGTTTAACACATAATTACAGTATAATGGACAATGTCAAAATACTAATAAACTGTTCTTAAACATAACAAAAATTAAATGGAAACTTAAATATTAATTGTATCAAATTCCAAAAATTCTTCAATAGAATAAACACCCTGATCCAGGAGCCACTCAGACAATCTGTTCTTAAATTTGGTTAAACTATGATTCTGAAAATTAGCAGGCAATTTGTTATACAACTTTATTTAGAGAAATTTGTGGCTTTTGATAGATTTGGTTAGTCTTACTGCTGGAATTTCTAAGTGATCACTTTTCCTTGTACTATAACTGTGTAATTCACTGTGTTTAATAAAACTAGATATATTTTCTCTAACAGACAATATATTGTACAAAATAAAGATACTGGGCAAAGTCATAATTCTATTTTTAGTAAAAAAAAGGCTTGCAAGCGCTTCTTCTGGGAATATCAAACATTATTCTCAGTGTGTTTTTTTTGCCAAATGAAGACCTTCTTGGCTCCTACACTATTTCCCCATAAGAAGTTTCCATAGAGAAGGTGAGAATGGAAAAACTGTGATAGGCGGTCATTAGCATACTATTAGAGACACAACACTTTAGTCTTCTTATTAGAAGACAAACACGTGAGATCTTAGAGGTGACATGATGAGTGTGAGTCTCCCAAGTAAGTACGTTTTAAAGAAATTTAGTTGATTATTCCTAACCCTATAAAAATTTAATTTTTTTTAAGAATTTCATGTGAAGCACTATCGAATGCCTTAGTAAGGTCCATTAAGCCTAAACTCTGATATTCATTGTTTTCAAACGATTTTAGAACCTCAGAAATCAAACTTATCTACTGCCTTGATTGTAGACAGACCAGGTCTGAAACCAAACTGAGCTGCACATAAAATGTTGTTAACATCAAGATGTTTATAACGCTGATACTTGACATGTGTTTCGATTATTTTTGAAAAAATTGGCACAAGGGAAACTGGTCTGTAATTATCAATAACTTTTTTGTCCCCTTTTTATAAATTGTATGGGTTTTAGAAAATTTCAAGCTATGTGGAAATATGCACAAAGAAATTGACAAGTTTATGAGATAGGTCAAAGGTTCCAAGATGAAAGGAATGATTGACTTAATAACATTGTTAGAAAGACCAAAAATATTTTCAGATGGGGAGGTTTTTAATGATCTAACAATTGATATCAACGACTGATTATCTATTAGCTGTAAAGAAAATTCATTTTCCACAGGCTTAACTTGATTAAGGAAGTTAACAAAATCCAAACCGTGACTTGAAGCATTAAAATTGGAAGCCACTTGCCTACCAACATCTATGAAATGGTCATTAAATTCTATTGCCGAAATTTGAGGCACAACTTTCCCAGTGTTATTGATACCTGATTCAGATTTTATGAGTCACCAGGTAGCAGCACATTTATTATGAGAATCGCTGACAAGCTTATCATCATATTTAATTTTTGCCTCTTTGATGGCTGACCTTTGTCTCTTACATTTGAGAAGTAATTCTTTTGACATATTATTGTTATACTTGGGAATTTTTAACATATCACTTAGTAAAAATACAGTATCTCTCTGCTTTTTTAAGCTGCCATCAAACCAAGGCTTTGACCCTCTCTTAATTCTAGGAAATATTTCTTTGTAATCCTAGGGCAGTAGAAGTTATACAATGAAAGAAGTTTGTCTAAAAAAATGTTAAAAGCTAGGTCCACATCACCAATACAAAACAAATCTGCCCACCTAGTATCAGCTAGACTGCTTACAACAAATCAATCCGTTTTAAATTTCTGCTGGATTTTTTAGCGAATTTCCCCTATAGGGAAGAAGCTATTACCGTAGGTCTCATGGTAAGACTTAAGCCCGAGACCATGATAACTTTTTGTTTTGAGGTCCCCAGATGTCCAAAACACTATTCGTTCAAATTTATATATATGTATATATATATCTATATATATATATATATCTATATATGTGTCCGTGAATGCGATAACTTGAGTAAAAAACGTCCGATTTCGATGAAATTTGGCTCAAATGTGTAAACTGACATTTATGACTTTAAGTTCGAAAACCAGAAAAATCGGACTATGGGAAGGGGGGTTTATGGGGGTTTTAAATTTTCCAAAAATCAGTTTTTTGCTTTTTTTACCCTAAAATTTTTAAAACACTTAATTTAGGTTTAGACCATGTTATAGAGCTTAAAAAACCAAATAATATGGTATTTTGAATTATTAACCTAGGTTAAGTGGTTGCGGAAAAAGTCCAAAAAACATGCTCATAAAATCTCCCATGTTAATCTTATGGGAAAAAGGTTTTTGGCTTTTCCTCAGTTAATTTTACTTTAAACTTCACATTTTCTTTTACCAATCACTTCAGCTCCACAAAACAATCATTTTGGTGTTTAAATTGTGATTCTACGTCAAACCGTTGCAGAGATATTCAAAGTGCTAAACACAGTACGTTGTCCAATGTTATCCTTATGGAGAATAAATAAAATTTGATATCTTGATTATTTATGAATGTATATTGATGAAATTTGGTATGTGGCTTCATGTTGTACTGGTATATTGATAATTGCACAAAAAATAAATGTTTTGTTGATTGTCCCCGTAGCAGCTAACCTGCATACTCAGCCCTAATGTTATTCTTATGGAGAATAAGTAAAGTTTTATATCTCCCTTAATTATGAACATAAATTAATAAAACATGGTAAGTAGCTTCACCTGGTTCAGTTATATTGATAATTGCATAAAAACTCATTTCTTATCTTCCTCGTTGCAGCAAACCTGCGTACTCAGTCCTAATGTTATTCTTATGGGGAATAAATAAAATGTAATAAATCACTTATTTATGAATGTATTTTTGTCAAACTTGGTGAGTGGCTTTATGTATACTAGTGAGAAACATATCAATGCATTGGAAATTCGCTGAGTACGCAGGTTTGCTGCGACGGGGGGTATTTTAATATTAGATTCTTGTGAGGTACAAATTAAGAGTTTAAACCAAATAATATAATGATCCGAAATTTTATAACCCCAAATTCCTTGATAAAATTCTTTTTGGCAGAAATTAGTGGCAATGTTGTCCAAACCTGGTAGGCTTCTTATTTACACAATACAAGTTGTATGACTTAAGGATGTTCGAAAACATTGAAGTACTAGAATTATCTTGTAAGATGTCAATCTTAAAATCGCCCCCCAAAACAATATGATGATTTTGCTTTTTCCTACAGATAAAGTCCAGCAGGATATACAATAAACTTTAAAAAATATTAACATTTGAGCTAGGATTTCTGTACAATGAAATTACTACAACTTTATAATCAGTCAATTCTATACACACTGCCTCCATTAATTCTGCTTGAACTAAATTTGGTATGTTGGGAAAAGTATAGGCAGCTAGCTTACCTGAAGAAAATAAAACAGGTGTAGCACAGGAGACACATAAAAAATGCACAAAACACTTGATATTTCGTCCCTCTTGGGGACTTCATCAGAAGAGAAGAGAATGAAGTATAATATACTTCATACTTGATATACTTCATTCTCTTCTCTTCTGATAAAGTCCCCAAGAGGGACGAAATATCAAGTGTTTTGTGTGTTTTAGCGAATTTCCCCCATAGGGAAGAAGCTATTACCGTAGTCGGCATGGTAATATCTAGGCCCGGGACCATGATAAATTTTCGTTTTGAGGTCCCCAGACCCCAAAAACACCATTCGTTCGAAACTGTATATATATATATATATATGTCCGTGGGTGCGATAACTCTCGTAAAAAAGGTCCGATTTTGATGAAATTTGGTACAATCGTGTAAAGCAGCATTTATGACTAAGATCGAAAACCAGACGGATCGACCTATCCGAAGGGGTATTTTGGGGGGGTTTTGTACCCCAAAAATGAGTTTTTTGAGTTTTTTACATACAATTTTTGAAAAAATAAAATTTTATTCTTTTTCATTGGAATCAGCTTAAAAAGACGCACAATTTGATGTTTTAATCATTGCTCTACGTCAATTGGTTACTGAGATATTGAAAGTGCTTAACACAGTACGTTGTCCAATGTTATTCTTATGGAGGATAAGAAAAATTGTCTATCTCGCTTATTTATCAACTTCCTGACGAAACTTGGTATATTGCTTCATTTCATCGTGGTCTATTGATATTTGCACAAATATTCATTTTTTGCCGTATAGTTCCCGTAGCAGCAAACCTGCATACTCAGCCCCATGTTATTCTTATGGAGAATAATTAACGTGTTATCTCCTTTAATTATGAACATAAATTAATAGAACTTGGTATGTGGCTTTACCTAGTTGAGTTATAATGATATTTGTATAAAAGCCCATTTTTAGTTTTCCTTATTTCAGCAAACCTGCATACTCAGCCGCCATGTTATTCTTAAGGAGAATAATTAAAATGTCATAAATCGTTTATTTATGAATGTATATTGATGAAACTTGGTATGTGGCTTTATGTGGTATTAAGATAAATTAATATGCATTGGAAATTCGCTGAGTATGCAGGTTTGCTGCTACGGGGGTATTTAATGTATTGTTAGTTAATGAGCATTGGTGTTATAGGGATGAGATTGGTTTTTATACACCTCAAAGATATAAACCCCCCCAAAATACCCCTTCGGATAGGTCGATCTGTCTGGTTTTCGAACTTTAAGTCATAAATGCTGCTTTACACATTTGTACCAAATTTCATCAAAATCGGACCTTTTTTACGAGAGTTATCGCACCCACCGACACATGTATATATATATATATATATATATATATATATATATATATGATAACTTTTCGTTTTGAAAACCCCCGAAAAGTTAAAAACGAAAAGTTATCATGGTCCCAGGCCTAGGTCTTACCATGCCTACTACGTTAATAGCTTCTTCCCTATAGGGGAAATTCGTTAAAAAAATCATCCAACAACAAACCCAGCTGATCCACCTTGTTTCTGATAGACTGTAAATTAATATGCATAAATTTCAAATTTGCACTATCAATATTTTTACTACAGGGGAAATTCTTAGAAGAGGATTTACTACTTTTTGAGACTCTGAAATATTAGTATTTCCATAATTATTCAAATTAACAAATCTTGACCCAACATCAAGAGCAAAACTACATTTTTTGTCATTGTGATTTAGTTTAAATGTGGAGTGAGAGGTGGATCACTAAAGCTAAGTTTGGAATGATTTACAGGTGTGGTTACAAACCCGTCAGTCCGTTTAGTTAGACAAACACAAACACAACAGGTGAACAATGTTCACAAACCCTTAACAATGAACTATTCACTGACACTGAGAGAGACTCATCACTGGCACTCAATACTTCTAAGGTTGCCTGAGGTAGATCATTATCAGTAGTCTTCCCATGAGCTCCCTCTGCGACGCTGGCCTCCACAGCTGATGTCACTGATGATGTGTTGTCGGCCTCAGGTGTGACTGGCCTCATCTTTATCCTACCTCTGGCCTCCGCCACTTCGTACTGCAGTTCCTTCAGAAATTATGGATAGCTGAGACCATTTCGCAGCTTTCTATTTGATTTTTCATCATTAGTCACAATACAAACTGTGGCCCCTGTATCATACAGAAACTTCACTATGTTTGTGGCAAACAACTTGGTAGAAATAAGGTCTCTTACACATCCCATGGGGGAGCAAACTAATATTTTAAAATTTCTCTTCTTAAAGTTGTTTATGAATTGTAAAAAACATGAGTCATAATGTTGTGGTTTTGGTTTGTCCCAGTACTTCAACTTTGTCAGTAGCCCATAAATAGCTGCTCCACCGTTGAACTGTTGGTATGTGATGCATTTATTGATAGTGTCAGAAATCTGTGGCCTTCCAAAATGTTTTCTGAATGACACTGCAACACCTGCACTCATATGTCTTGAGCTATCAAAATCACTTGAGATGCAGTGTGCAAAAGCAACGGAATTGTTGTGTTTGATTCTCTCTATAACATCCCCTATATCTTCTTCTACAATGAGTATATCTTCTTTGCAATTCGACAGTTTGTTAATTTCTATGATGGACTTCTCCGGAAATGAAGGCTCGCTGTTCAATGGGTTTTGATTTCCGAGCTTCAATGGAATTTTAGAGTTAAATTTCTCTCTTAACTTTCTTATTGTATTAATTATAAGTTTGCCAACATATTTGTATATTATCTTTTCCTCTGTGATTGAAATGAAGGCCATGATTAGTATACAAATGCCGAGGCAATTCATGCAGAGGAAGAACTGAAGGCTTATTCTGTAGTTTTTCGACTGTGTTTATAATCTGACTAGCAGTTACCCGCGGGCTTCGCCCCGTTTGAATTTACTGTGAGTCTGTTTGTCCATATAGTGTTAATTTTGTATCCATATCAAAAATTCAATATATAAAAGAAACCAATAAAAATTAAAATATTACTAAAATTGTGTATTCATGACAAAAACAAAAAAACTAAAATATCATAAAATTCAAAAATTAGCTTTTAACCTGTCACACCACAACACAAAATAAAGATAAAGATCATAAACATAAACAAACCAATGAATAATAACAGCTGTTTGTAAAATTTTTTAAAGAAACAGGTGGTAATGTAGAGTTTGAAAGACAATCGCCCATTTTTAACAATATTGGCTTACTCCAGTTCAAAAGAATTATAAATCAAGGTTCTACCGTGGTTTTTCTAATTGTGTAGAATAGCAACAGCTGTTTACAATATTTTAAATTAGTCATCTGATATCATCAAAACAAATCTTTCTTCCATAAGTATAACATGGTAACTTTGAAGGTCTGTGGGGCGGAGCCCTATGGAGATACCGGCGTGTAAACTGCTTAGTTGTCCTATTTAAGACCTAAAGAATCAGTGTACAAAATTTCAGCTCTCTACCTACATGGGAAGGTGGAGAATTCTTGATGAGTGAGTCAGTGAGGGCTTTGCCTTTTATAGGTATAAGATTATTGATTTTTGAGATTTTATCATCTAAATAAGGGTTGTCATGACGGAGAGATAATTTTGCTACGGTAAGGTTAGTATATTTTAGAATATTTGATAATTTTGCAATTTTATGTGGTAGCTGGTAAGCATTTTTGGTTTCCACGTCGTTTGTTCCGCCAATCACAACAACGTAATCTCTCTTAGTAAAGTCTTTAGTTGCAACTAACACATTGTTTGTGACCTGCTCAAATGTCGCATTTGGTCTTGCTATTGTAGATACAGTGAGGAATGTTTGCTCTTGAATGTAAGGTCTTTTCCATGGCTGTCCGCCAGAACAAGAACTCTCCCATCCACTAGGTAATCATGACCAATTTTTTGTTGTTCTTGCGGGTGACGGTGCTGCTGCTCTGGTTGTTTGATGCTTTTAGACACTTTGTTTTGTCTTTTTTTCCCATTTGCTTTTTGAACTTTTCCCCCTTCTTTGGATCATTGACTAAATACTCATTTTAGCGAATTTCCCCTATAGGGAAGAAGTTATTACCGTAGTCGGCATGGTAAGACCGAGGCCGGGACCGTGATAACTTTTCGTTTTGAGGTCCCCAGACCCCAAAAACACTATATATACAGTTTCTGTATATATAATTTAGTTATATACTGTATACATTAGTTATATATACTGTATATATATATATATATATATATATATATATATATATATATATATATATATATATATATATATATATATATGTGTCCGTGGGTGCGATAACTCTCGTAAAAAAGGTCCGATTTTGATGAAATTTGGTACAAACGTGTTAAGCAGCATTTATGACTTTAAGTTTGAAAACCAGACAGATCGACCTATCCGAAGGGGTATTTTGGGGGGGTTTTGTACCCCAAAATGGTTTTAGTGAATTTCCCCTATAGGGAAGAAGCTATTACCGTAGGTCTCATGGTAAGACTTAAGCCCGAGACCATGATAATTTTTTGTTTTGAGGTCCCCAGATGACAAAAACACTATTCGTTCAAATTTATATATATATATATGTATATACCGGTATATATATATATATATATATATATATATATATATATATATATATATATATATAAATGTGTGTGTCCCGTGAATGTGATAACTTGAGTAAAAAACGTCCGATTTCGATGAAATTTGGCTGAATGTGTAAAATGACATTCATGACTTTGAGTTCGAAAACCAGAAAAATCGGACCATGGGAAGGGGGGTTTATGGGGGTTTTAAATTTTCCAAAAATCAGTTTTTTTTTCATGTTTCACCCTACAATTTTTTAAAAACTTAATTTTGGTTTTGACCATGTTATAGAGCTTAAAAAAACAAATAATATAGTATTTTGAATTATTAACCTAGGTTAAGTGGTTGCGGAGAAAATCCAAAAAAACCTACTCAAAATCTCCCATGTTAATCTTATGGGAAAAAGGTTTTTGGCATTTCCTCAGTTTATTTTAATTTAAACTTCACATTTGCTTTTAGACATCTGTTCAGTTCCACAAAACAAACCCATTAAACATTTTGGTGTTTAAATTGTGATTCTATGCCCAACCGTTGCTGAGATATTCAAAATGCTAAACAAATTTGATATCTCGATTATTTATGAATGTATGTTGATGAAACTTGGTATGTGGCTTCACGTAGTACTGGTATATTGATATTTGCACAAAAAATTTATTTTTTGTTGGTTATTCCTGTAGCAGCGTACCTGCGTACTCAGCCTCCATGTTATTCTTATGGAGAATAAAATGTAATGACTGCCATAATTTTGAACATAAATTAATAAAACTTGGTATGTAGCTTCACTTGGTTGAGTTATATTGATAATTGCATAAAAACCCATTTTTTTGTTCCTTGTTGCAGCAAACCTGCTTACTCAGCCCCCATGTTATTCTTATGGAAAATAACTAAAATGTTATATAGCGCTTATTTATGATTGAATATTGATGAAACTTGGTATGTGGCTTCGCCTAGTTAAATTATATTTATATTAGCATAAAAATCAATTGATTGTGTTCCTTGTTTCAGCAAACCTACGTACTCATTACCAATGTTATTCTTATGGAGAATAATTAAAATCGCTTATATGTGAATATAGTTTTATGAAACTTGGTACGGAGCTTTATGTGGAATTCAGACAAATATTTTGCATTGGAAATTCGCTGAGTACGCAGGTTTGCTGCGACGGGGGTATTTTTGAGTTTTTTACATATAATTTTTTGAAAAAGTAAAATTTTATTTTTTCCCATTGGAACCAGCTTAAAAAGACGGACAATTTGGTATTTTAATCATTGCTCTACGTCAGTTGGTTACTGAGATATTGAAAGTGCTAAACACAGTACATTGTCCAATGTTATTCTTATTGAGGATAAGAAAAATTGTATATCTCGCTTATTTATCAACTTATCCTGACGCAACTTGGTATATAGCTTCATTTAATTGTGGTCTATTGATATTTGCACAAAAAAAATTGTTTGGCCGATAGTTCCCATAGCAGCAAACCTGCATACTCAGCCCCATGTTATTCTTATGGAGAATAAGGGTAACGTGTTATCTCCTTTAATTATGAACATAAAATAATAGAACTTGGTATGTGGCTTTACCTAGTTGAGTTATATTGATATTTGTATAAAAACACATTTTTAGTGTTCCTTATTTCAGCAAACCTGCATACTCAGCCACCATGTTATTCTTATAGAGAATAATTAAAATGTCATAAATCGTTTATTTATGAATGTATATTGATGAAACTTGGTACAGTAGACGCTCTTTTATCCGGCATGTTCGGGACCACGCCCATGCCGGTAAATCGATTTTTCCGGATAATAGAACTTTTTAGTTATTAATGGGAATACAGTAATCTGAGAGTCTGTCAGTAATGAGCTGTGGTCGCGTGCGTTGGTTGACCTTGGCACTGCTCCGGAACACCTGCATTTGTGGATGGACAGACAGACAGACAGACAGACGGGCGGAAGTTGACGTCTAAAAATAGAAACCAAACTGCTTGAGACGTAAACAAACAACAGGTGACTAAGAAAAAGGTGGGAACAGTCCAGCGCAGTCGCAGTACGAAACGGAAACGACCGAAAATACCTGGAAAAACCCGAGTCGCCTGGTGCCGGTTAATAGAATGTGCCGGTTCATAGAATGCCGGATAAAAGAGCGTCTACTGTATGTGGCTTTATGTGGTATTAAGTTAATTTAAAGTTAAATATAAAGTTAATATAAAGTTAAATTTATTGGAAACAGCTATGGATGAGCCCTCTTGCAGTTGCGGTTGTTTTGCCAGTGAGTTACAAGATTTGTTTAAGCTTAACCTCGGTCCAGCCTGGATTATGTTGGTCAGCATTGTTGTCAGCACTGATTGCAACACTAGATGCTGATATTGGTGCACTACTTTCATTGACATCAACCAGCACTTTATTATCGCTACTTTCATTGACATCAACCAGCACTTTATTATCGCTACTTTTGAGTATAAGGCTTTCAGTTAATATTAATGAGCGGATAGCATCATTTGTCTTAAATACACTGTTTTTTAGAATATATGCTAACCGAGATCTTATGTTAATTAAATCATTCTGATTTACTATATCATACATTAAATTACAGTACAATAAATTGTTTAAATTAAATTTACTATACTTTTAGTTTTATCCGCAAAAAACCTTTGGTGGTGCAATGTCATCTTTAATACGTCTCAAAACTTGTTTCAGGAGAGAGTGTACCGGTGACCAAGATTCCCCTGCCAAACTACACTTCGACTGTGTATGACAGTGAAGAACATGGCAAACACACATTATTTTGTGGCACCCGTATCATCAAGACCAGCAACCAGAGTGGCAAAGACCTGTATGCCGTAGTTATTCGAACAGGCTTCTCCACAGTCAAGGGTGAACTTGTTAGGTCAATCCTTTATCCAGACCCTGTCTCCTTCAAGTTTGAAGAAGACTCATTTAAGTTCATCCAATTGATGGCAGGGTTCGCTAGTGTGGGCTTTCTTTACACTGTCATCACTAAGGTTTGTATTTGATCTTCATTAATAATGTCTTATTTCATTTATAGAAATAGTTTATAAAAGGTAATAGGGTGTTGTTAAGAGTAGTTGTAATACAAATTTTCATTGTAAACATGTTTAGCCTGAGATGTCGGTACCCAAGGTACAGTTCGGTTCACAGTGCTTGGCAACTGGGAAAGGCGAGAAAGTACTGAAATTTCTCTTAAATAGAAGTACACAATTAACATTAACATTAACAAAAACTAGAGGTGAGCGGATAAACGAAAAGCCGGTTCGGTTTCGGTTCGGATCGGATATCCGAATCCCATCCGAAGGCTTTATCGATATCCGATAAGGTCTAGTACATATCCGACTTATCCCGATAGACTGTATATCTGGGGATAAAAAGGTAGAAACGAAACAATAAATATGTTTGGACTATTAATAAACGTTTTGACTCTTGACGTCGTTCAAGGTAATGTGACGCAATTCCTGTCGCTTTTAATGTTTTCAATACGTAACTCGTTTTAATTCATCTATACGATATTTGTATAGTCAAGTATCGTATCGCGATACACGGCCACATCGTACATCATTTTAGCAAACAGAATGAACACTGTTTATAAAGAGAAATGTGTGATAGCGAACGTTTTTGATAGTAAACAACCGCAAATTTATACAATATTGCAACATTGCAACTCGATGTCGATTCACGATTCACGGGATAAACACAAACAACGAGACAACAGTAGTGGATTATTGGCGAATAAGTCGATAATTTTTCGTCGATAGTCGATTTCCGATAGTATCAACTTCTGACAAGTGCAATGAGCAAACTCTCATAGAGTAAGCTGTAATTCAAAAGTTGCATAATGCAAACAGAAATGGTAGTGTATAAAATCGCGGACGATCGCTAACGATTGCGACCGACCAAAACGCATAGTAACGGCCGCAAAAGGCGATCATGTTACGTAAAATTGGCCGAAAATGACGATCACTAACGATCGCGACCGGCTAAAACATGTATTAACGGCCGCAAAAGGCGATCACATCACGTACAATCGGCCAAAAATTACGATCGCTAACGATTGTGACCGGCCAAAACGCGTAGTAACGGCCGCACAAGGCGATCGTATCACATAAAATCGGTCGAAAATGACGATCGGACCGCGCAATTTCGGCCGTAAATGTTGACGTCTTATATAATATCGGCAAAAGTGGCGACCGGGCCACTTGATATCAGGGGTAACTAACGATTTCGTCATCAAATATTGATTATGAGCGATGTCTGGACCAGGTGATAGTAGCCAAATGACAACCAGACCGTGTTTATCGGCCGGAAACGAATGTCAAACCATGTTTTGTTTGTCAATACGTAATCCTGTCTGTCATTAGATCAATCGATGCAAAACAAAAAGTAGTTGGAATTTTCCTAGATTTAACTAAAGCGTTTGATGGTGTCTCTTATGATTTAATGCTTAAAAAACTACTATGTATTGGTGTCCAATAGTCAATAGTCAATAGTCAAATATCTTTATTCATTCAGAAGTACAGTGTACAACATGTGAACAGTGTCAATATATTATAAGTGATACAATAAGTTCAAGCCTTTCTAAACATAGATATATATCTTTTACTCTTAGCCTGGAAGAGTGAGGTGGAAAAATTCATCCAGTGTGTAAATGGCTGCATCTATCAAATACTCCTTCAGTTGTTTTTTAAATTTTGTGTGATTGTTTTCATTCAAAATATGTTGCGGTATCTTTTTCAAAAATTTGCCTCCCGCATACGATGGCCTTTTCTCATAAAATTGTAATCTATGGTGACTACAAACGGCCTCATTCTTTTTCCTTGTATTATATTGATGAATGGGATGAATAGAAACATTATTTGCCAATTTATTTCTTGCTACTAAAATTGAGTCAAAAATATATTGCCCATATACAGTAAGTATTTTTAACTGTTTAAAATAGGGAGAGCTTGGCACTGGTTTGAATCATACCTTGTTGGAAGACAGCAGTATGTTGCAATTGAGCACATAAATAGTTTTAACCAAGTGATTACCTTTAATTCTTCAATGAATATTATAAATTACGGTGTCCCTCAATGATCTATTTTGGGACCTCTATTGTTTTTAATATATTTGAATGGTTTCCCATCAATAATAGAACAGCCTAACAGTGTTTGTCTCTTTGCTCTTTGCATAAAAATATCTGGTAAATCAAATGCTGATATGGAAATTTCATCTTTTGTTCATCTTTCTAGTGTCATTCAACATTTACATAATATGAATTTGTTACCAAATCCGGAAAAAACAAAAATTATTAATTTCTCATTTTCAAGGCAAAGCTCAGCTAACACAAATATTTTCATGAATGAAATTTTATTAAGTGAAGTTAAAACAGTAAAGTTTCTTGGACTGAATATTGATGATAGATTTAATTGGGATTGCCATGTTAATTCTGTTTGTAAAAAGGTATCTTCAGGCCTGTATGCGTTGAGGCAAATGTATAAATTTAGCAGTTTCAAAACTTTAAAAGTAATTTACCACGCACTGATTGAATCACATATTCCTTTTGGGTTATGCCTGTATGGGAGTGCATCAGTTAATAATTTGAATAGTATATTGATATTGCAGAAAAAAGCACTTCGTATCATGTTAAAATTAAAACCAAAAGAATCTGTAAAAGAACACTTTAAAGAAACAGGAATTATGACTGTGCACAGTTTATATATTTTTCAATTAATTCTTCACGTTAAATCAAAATTAGGAACAATGCCAACATTGAATTCTTTTCATAACTATTCAACCAGGAAAGGTAATCAGCTGGCTTACAATAGCTGTATATGTGACAATAGAGATGACTTAATAGGCATAATTTGTCAATGTACAAGAAAATACCCTCTTATAATGGAGTTCAATTTTTTAACAAATTACCCTCAGGTATTAAAAATATTGCTGGCTTTAATTTATTTAAAAAACATCTGAAAACATTTCTTATCAATAGACCATTGTATAAGACAGAAGAATTTTTTACTTATCTTTAAAACACTGATCAAATGGAATGAGTTTGTAAGTTAGTTTTGCGGTAAAAATTATGTTTTGGTTAGTTGGGTAGTTGTTTATACTGTATTACTGTATATTGTTGACGCCATTCTGTACTATTATGTGCATTTTTGGAATAAAGTTATTTTGATTGATTGATTGATTGAATCCAGTTTGATTGTAATGGCCAAAACTTTAGTATTAGTTAGAAACTACTCATGTATTAGTTAGAAACCATGTTAAGATTATCAACTCTAGGTTGGGATCCTAACCCCATTACACTATTTTAAACTACCAACTAATGGCAAATACTCACTCGAAAATACTCAAAACTCGAAAATAATTGGCATTACTCGACTCGACTCGAATAAAAATATCACTACTCGCACACCCCTAATGATATGTAAATTCTTTAAAAAGAACGAAGCCAATAGTGAAGTTGCCGATTGTTTGAAATGCAAGCAGACACTTTGTAGTCTGTTTACATTCAGGTGACAAACTAGGTTAAACAAAGTTTCTAATTTGTAGTAAACAAAATAAATTCGAACTAGGCCTAGTTAGTAGATTTATAAAACAAAGGAAATTCTTTGGCTATGGAGGTTTTTGGTTAGCTCATATAGAGTTGAAGCCTTATACTGATTCATTGTTTCATGAGGGTCTGATTGCCTTTATCGTGCTAGGCCTTTAGTGTGTTGTGATGTCTTTGCTATCAACATCGGTGATTCTGGCCTTTTAAATAGGCTGTAATCATATTAAAATGTTTTCTTGTTGTTTCCCTTGCCTGACCATATGTTTATGTTTGTTTTTTTACTAGGCCTACACCCAGATAGGCTAATGTGTTATAGCATAATGACAAGGATTAATGATAGTCAAGGTGACATTACATGGTTTGAGTAACCTAACCTAGGCCTACTGTTATTAAATTATCTATACTTTTATCTTATATCTATATAACCAGTAAACATACTCTGGTATTTTTCACTGCAGAGGTAATATTTTCGAGTATGTACAGAGGTTGGTATATTCCTCCTCCAATTAGACATGCTGTTTTCTGATGGGGCTATGTGTAGTACAGTCTTCAGTTACTCAGAAAGATACATTTGTAAAAATAATAACCACTTGTTGTGTTTCGAATAAAATGACTTAGCTTAAATATTGTATATTTATATCTTGCAAGAAAAATGAAAATGTTAATTTCCAACCTGAAAATACGGTAGTTTTGAGATTGGGGAAAAGTAGGCTAAATATCCGAATCCGAAAATTATCCGGTCTGAAACCCTTACTATCCGATCCGAACCTAAGCTACCCGAACCAAAACCGATCTAAACTAAAAATTCACTATTCGCACACCTCTACAAAATCAACCAAAACAAATTTTTTTAAATTAAATAAGTGATTTTTGCTTTCTGTTAACAAAAGTAGACTGTAACACTAACGGTACTGAGCGTTATTAGAGGCAAAAAATCTCAGAGCATACGCTAACCAGATGCCAAGCACTGTGACCCGAACTGTATCGTTATTTGTTAAAATGCTATAGCTATTATACGATATACACAGTGACTTGTACTCACACTCAACGATCACACACTTTGGGGCCTAGAGCGTATTTCAACATATTAACTAAACAATATTTATGATATCTTACCTAGGTGGGCGCTGATCAGAGTCTGATTAACCATTAGACTGACTAGGCTTCAGCCTAAGACGCCAGTCAGTCAAGAGCCAATTGGCCGTAGTGGCTCAATTTTATTCTCAGTTTGACAGAAGGTTAGTTTAGTTGTTCCTTAGGTCGTGATGATTAGAAATGGACGGGTCTTGAAATTTCAGAAAATTCGTAGAAAAAAATCAATCTCGTTTTTCAGGCGGGATTTATTTTACCCTGGGATTAAATAGGGACGAGATTATATCATCAAAACGTTCATCGCCTTTTACAACCGTAATTACGCGGTGAGATCTTCATTTTTGGCCTATATCAAGTGGTGCAATTGTCAATTACAGCCGATATCTTGTTACCCGGTTGTCTGTTTCGGTGGATAGTGGCCCGATCATCATTATTTTGTTATAAAGTGCGGTACGATCACCATTTGTGGCCAAAGGCACACGTTGCAATCATCAATTATGGCCACTATCACGTGTTTCGTTCATCTATTACGTCGATGGTGCAATATCTGGTTGTCAATTACGACTGATGCTACACGATTCAGCAATCATTTACGATGGAACTGAAACCGAGAGCACGATCCAGCAATCATTCACGATGGAACTGAAACCGAGAGATACAGGAACCTTAGATCAGACAATATGCTTTTAGGGGATACCAGCAGTGCCTGAGTTCAGGCAACCCCTCAGTGGTTGGAAAGAGAAGGAGCTCTACGTTGAAAAGAGACAAAGATAGCTGACGCTGGTATCTCCTTAACTTGTAACGCATCTACAAAATGAAGCTGCGATCAGACACTCGTTCATTGAGGCTTTTCGACATGCATTCCCCTTCAATAGGTGGGGGGGGGGGCAAATCAACTCAAGCCTATGGGTGCCACACCTCTTAATCAGGCCCTGGCGCTGATACTGGCTTGTACAACAAGAAGATTGATTTTTGTTTAAAATAAAACTGTTGTAATACATGATACATGGTAGAAGGATAACACAGTGGTGCGAATTCCAGATTTTAAACTAAGTAAAAGCAAAACTGTGATCTTATTTATATAGATTTCATAGTACAGCTAGTTTGCATGAGAGAAGTCCCAGCTCTCAAGGGAGTGGGAGTGGGAATGGTTGGCCACGCCTGGCTAGCCTGGCTGCTTACATTCGGCAGCTTGTAACTTTACATGTAGCCTCGCGCCACATTATTATAGTAGGGCAATCCTTTTGAACAAAATACTGTATTTCAAATTTTAATATTAAGTAACAGATTAGCCTGTAAACTTTGTCGTAAGGAAGAAGAAATATACGAGCCAACAATAGATTTTTTTAAGGTAAAATAAGTATATGAAAGAATGGAGGTTTTAAGTTTATATGTTGGAACAATTTCAACATTTTGCTGTTATTTCTTGACTGAATTTAGATTAAAAACAAAATTTCTATGAACTACCAACATAAGCTATAAAATTTTGAATATCAATCACGAAAATTCACTTGTACAAAAATTTAAAAAGTTTGGACAAATAAATAGTTTTAAGTGTTAATTTTATTGAAAAAAATTATCTCTAAATATTAATATAAGACGTTACTTTTTAACCATTGCTTTTAAACAGTTGAATGCCTCATACCTGTGTTCTCGTACCAGCTGCTGCGCGGTGTGCCGGCTACTACTGTTGCGTTGGAAGCCCTCGACCTGGTGACCATAGTGGTGCCCCCGGCTCTCCCCGCTGCCATGGCCGTCGGCTGCATGTCCGCGCAGACTCGCCTGCGTGGGAGCAACATCTACTGTGTCAGTCCCAGGGTGATAAACATCGCCGGCTGCATCAACTGTGTCTGTTTCGATAAGGTGAAAATCTTTGGATTTTTCTCATTTCTTTTGAAAGAAACCGCTGTTGGCTCTTGAAGTTTAGTGAATTCTCAAGTTATCTCTGGTGGTTTTTGAGGATATAGACTACATTTTTTATTCAGTTTAAATTATTATTTGTGTTAGTTTAGTTGATTCTTAAAAAACTATGCAGACTTAATTGAGTTGTGGAATATTGAGTTTCCCAAAGTTTGTTTGGACCGTGTACATTGTCTTTATTTAATTTATAAAATTACTTGCTGCATAGGACTTTTTACAAGACAAAAACAAGAAACATTATTTAATAAAATAGTGGAGTCAAGATACATTTCTTCATTTATATGATTCTTTTTTCTATTATTTGTTATATCTTCATTATTTTACTTGACTTGTTCAAGCTAAACATAAATGTTAGGTGTTATAGATAACTTAACTGATAAGCAAAAAATAAGTAATACATATATCAAATTACCTAAAGTAGGCATCGAGTAGGCTTGGAGTATAAATTTATTAAAGTAGGTATAAGATTTGTGATTCTCTGCAATTCAGTCAGTAATTGTTATTCTTTAAAAACACATTACTAGGATGGTCTGCCGTTACACTTTAGACGCATAAATGAGCGAAGCAACAGTTACAACGTTAACCCTAGCAGTGGCCCTCCGACTAATTTGGTCGGATTTTTATGTCACGTATTGTGGCCACCGACCAAATTGGTCGGATTTTACTGAAAATTTTGTAACGTTAATAAACCAATAACTCAAAGTGATCAATATATATATATATATCATTCGAAAGATCACATTCTGAACTTTCATTTTATTACATAAATGAACCGTGTAGCAGCTGTATAACAATGTTACGACGATTAGAAATCGAATGAAGTTTTGGCGCAACGCTGACGGCTGCAGCTCTGACGATGGTAAAACACGATATTTTTTAAAATACCCAGATCAGGTAATTTTTCTCACAGGAAGATGCGGTTGGTACCAATGCACAGATAAAGAGTAGCGCTTTATGTTGGTATTGATTTTTATAATGAAATATTGATTGGACAGGTTATATGATTTTCTGAAAACAGGTGTTTTTGGTTTTTTTGTGTAATGGCCTATCTGACCAAATTGGTCGGATCAGAAAATCGCGTTTATATGCAGTGTATGTTACAGTTACTAGTCAAATAATATGTTGTTTTGAAGAGGAAGATATGTAGAGTAATTTAGTTTTGCCATTGGCAGCACTGTTTACCCTTGGCTTCATCACCAAGGAATGGTTTCATTACGTCACATTTTTGCCTAATCGGCAAGTGCGCAGCTGATTACGAAGTCTCAGTCAGTTTGTTTGTTTGTTTTTCAGTGAGTTAAAAAGAACTCACTAAACTGGTTTAAATCTTTTTTGACGAATAGACAACAATTTGTACAGGTAAGTAATATTTCAGCCGAAAATTATGTAGTTAAATTCAACCCAGATTTTAAACCAATTGAATTTGGAGTGTCTCAAAGATCAGTTCTTGGGCCTCTTCTTTTTCTTTGCTACCTAAATAACATGACAAAATTCTAAATTTTTTTCCGGCTTCAGCTCTGTGTCTCTATGCTGACGATTCAAATTTAAAGATATCAGGCAACACGTCAGAAGACATCGAAATTTTAAGTTCAATTGAACTAGCTAATTTAGATAAATTCTTGAACAATCGCAACTTAAAATTAAACTCTGAGAAAACTAAATTTATAAATTTTAGGAGAAAACATTGTAAGCATTTAAGCAAATTGTAAATCCAATTATTGAAATTGACAACAAAAATATTGAAAAAATACCAAATGAAGTTTTTAGGTCTGCTGGTTGACAGCAACCTGTTATAGGACAACCATGTAGTTTCTGTTTTAGGTAGAATAAATTCCGGTTTATTTGTAATTAGAAAAATGTCTTCTTTATGTAGTCTTGACATTTTAAATCTTATATACTATTATACTATTCTCACATACAATCCCTTATTGCATATGGAATCTGTTTGTATGGTGCTACAAAAAAATAAAATTTAAAAGATATTTTAACTGTGCAGAAAAAAGGCCATCAGAGCTATTTTAAAGCTTAATTTAGACGAGTCTGTAAACAAATATTTTATAGAGTTAAATTTCCTAACTGTGTATGGTCTCCACGCATTAGAAACAATTATGTTTACTAAATATAATAAGTCAATTGAGTCTCAGTTTAGCCTTGTTCATCATAAATATAATACAAGAAATAAAAACAATTTTGCTTCTGAGCGTCACCATTTGGAGCTGTTCAAGAAAAAAACAACATATGCAGGGAAAAAACTGTTTGAAAAACTCCCAAAATATATAAAAAGTGAAGAAGATTATGTGAAGTTTAAAACTAAATTGAAAGAATATTTGATTAATATAATACCGTATTCACTCGAGGAACTTCATGTTTGACTCTGTTAAATGACTGTTGGATAATGTGTATAGAATGGAATTTTTTATATTAGATTTATGTGTTAGAGAAATGACACTATTCACTGTACCAATGTACAAACAAAAACATGAATAAAGAATTACTCTCTGTTGTCTATTGTCCAAACTGTATTGTATTTGGTATCACTGCAAACAGCAGATTTCAGGCTTTCTTCCTATATCTTTCTCGATATGTTGTGTTTTTGTTGACAATATGACATGACATCTGAAATATGCAATATCCAGTCCCAGTCCAAAATGGCACGCTATGTTATTGTTTGACCGCTGTCAGTTGTGTAAGAGTGTTTTAGTTATTTATTTAGCCGAATTAACACAAAAATGGATTGTAGTGATATTCGGAGTGCTCTTGAAGAAAGTATTAGTGACATTGATGACAACTTAGAGGGTGATATAGGCTTTTATTGAGGGGGTTATATTGAGGTGAACGACTTTCCTGATGATGTGTCATAGGCTAATTGGATTATTTATCTGCTAGGCTTAGTGGAGAGTTATATATTTATATGTATATTTCTATGTACTCTATGTATAACATGTTCTATATTCCTGCGTAGGGAATTTAATGTACTACAACATGTTTATATTGATTTGGGGGTAAGACATTTGGCAAAAGATATATATACTAAATACTGTAAAATCTTTTTTTTCCAAACACGCAAAAATAGCAAAACATTCTTTTATTTACATTTATTTATAAGTGATACAAATTTTTTACCATAAATTTTATGACTTTTTTTGGATTCCTTACTTCATTAGCTTTACAAATATGTGTATATTATTATTAGTATATACATATATTACATGACTTATTTACAACACAAACTAACACTGTACAGTTTACACTTATTTCGGGTTTCCGTTTATTATTATATTACGCTCCTAAAACTTACAAAAAAATTCTTTCCACAACATGTTATATATTTATATGTAGGGAATGAGATTGTTTACAAAATGTATATAATGAATTTTCCATAACAAATCTGTACAAAATTTTACCAAGGCTGTTTTTGAAATTTCTAAACAACTATTTTTTTTTTTTTCATTTTACCAAAAACATTTTCCTAGATCTTTTCTATTTTAGTATTTATAGATTCTCCTGTTCTTTCCGATCAAAATGAATACGAGGTTGGCTAGGTTTACTTCTACGTTTGAATTTATAAAAATTTTCAAAGAAAGGTCTGCAAAATCTGCTTGGCCATTTCCCACTTCAACATTAGGCCACTGCTAGGGTTAAACCGCGAACAAAGAAGAACGTTACATTCAGTAAACAAACTTAAAATAATTTAAACAAAGCAGTGATAGTTTTTAACAGCTGTTTATGTAATTTAAATGAAGTCAGTTAAAAACATGTGACATAAACCCAATAAAATATTTCTTCCATTACAAATACATGTGAACTTTAAGACCCAGTGGGGCGTAACCTAGGAGGAATTTTGCAAATCTCTGTAAAGAAAAACCTTCTCCTCGGTATCACCTAGCTACTTGCCAAATTTCCTATCAATCGGTAAAGCCATTACACTGTGATGCCGTTACAAAGAAGTTAAAAATGAGGGAAAGAGAGCTTCGCTCAATTAATTTAATTTAAACTTGTTATTTTAAGTATGCGGAAAACATCACCATCTCATACTTGAAACTAAAATTGCATAAGAAGAAGGTAAACCTAAAACAGTGAAAAACTTGTTACCATCTGGGTTATACATTTCTAAAATAAATTTAAATTTGTTTACAGTAACGTTTACCAACTAAAATAGGGTCCATTGCCTATACTTGAACTTGGATTTTCCCTAGCTTTCTCTTATGTTGAAGATCCAGGATAGAGAACTAGAAAACACTTCTACTGTCATCAATAGTTTACATTTTTGTAATTCAAGATCTTCTGATCAAAATTTAAAGGTTATAATTTACAAAGATATTTTTTATATAATGTGGTTAATAAAGTAATTTTAATTCTACATTAATCTCGAATTACTTGCCTTGTAATGATCTTTGACTTATTCGAGTATTTCAGACTGGCACACTAACAGAAGACGGACTGGATATATGGGGCGTGGTACCTGTTACAAATAATTGCTTTGATGAAGCAGTCAGAAATGTAAATACTCTACAACCAGACAATCTGCTACAAGCAATGGCTGCTTGCCATTCACTTTCTGTTATTGATGGACAAGTTTGTGGGGATCCTTTGGAGATTAAGGTATGATTAGCATTTAAGATAATTTAGCATCTAGATTATTTATCATGGAATGAAAAATTAAATTATCATTTTAAATGCCACAGAACACCGACCCTGAATCTTTTGAGGTTGCAAAATCCATTTTTGCAATTGCGTACAACAAATTTTCTTTATCTAATATTGGTTTACAGTCGAGTTTTTTTGTAAAATTAAAGTTGTAATCGTGATCCTTATAGTTTACTACTCGTTAATGAAAATTCATATGCATATTCATTTATAATTTAAGTAAATAATTAATAACTATTAAATTAAACTGCATGACAAGTTCTTAACTACAAATTCTAGTTCTTATTTTGACAGCGGGAACAACAAATCGATTAAATGAACTGCTCTTTAAAGCTATGTTTGCTCTAGTGAGATATTGTACTAACATTGTTGCAAGCACTGGAAAGAACGTTCATGACATTAATCTAAATGGGACGTGTATTTCCCCAACGTTACAGTACTTCTCTCGACACAATTTAAACATTACACATGCATTATTTTCATCTCTTGTTAACGTGTGTCCATGTAAATTTTGCTTAAGATATAAGCTGTCATCAATTTATATGAAGTATATATGGAGACAATAAAGTTAATAATAAGACTAATCTTTCACTTAGCAAACTTAATTTCTGAAAGCTGATGAGCTGAAAGCTGATTGATGAAAGCTGAGTATTTTTTAAATCAGTACACATTCTGCACTAGAAAATATGCAGTCACTTTAAAGGGTAAATTATTCAAGCATGTTGTATAAATCCCAGGAATCAAACCCATCACTCTGGGGCCATGCATATATTACGTCACGCTCCCAGGGGGGGGAGGGGGTGCGGCACATCGTGACAAACTATGACATTGGGGAGTGGGGCTAAGGGCTGTGTGACACGTCACAATTAATGGAGTTAAAGCCTGCGAAATCGTCAGTTACAGTGACAAAATCCAAATACTTAATAATTAATAAGTGTGACGTGACAGGAGGGAGGGGGAAGTAATGAGCAGCGTGACACGGGGGTAGGGGGTCAAAAAGGGCATGACGTAATTTATGCATGGCCCCTCTCATACTAAAGTCAAAAACATTAAACCTTCAATTGAGATGCCCAATGCAACTTATATCTTGGTTCTGTTTACAGGTTACGGGCATTAAGAAATGTCTTGCCATATAATCTGACAAACACAAAAAGATCTACAGGAATTTAATGTTTAATTAATTTATTTAATATTACAGATGTTTGAATGGACGGAATGGACTTTGGAAGAACCACACATTGAAAACCCAACCCCCAGCACTGAGTCAACTCATATAAAAGTTCTTCCATCAACAAACTCATTAGAAGAAAAAGTAAGTTTTAGCAATTATCATGGATTACAAAGTTAATTTATTATATCCTTTTGGAGTTTTTGGGTCCCAGAGTAACATATCTAAAATCAGTTGTGTAAAATTGTGAGATTAGTTTTTTGTTTGCTGTCAGATATCTCTCAGAACTGACATGTATCAGCCAGGCGCGCTGATACAGGTGGGAGGTCATGGGGGTCATGACTCCCCCTCTATAAAAAAACCTCAAACCTTCACGTATTTTACCCATTTTTCACCTTAAATATAATTCAACAGTTTATATATTTTCCTCACTCATGACTCCCCCTAAAATGACAGTCTGTCATTCCACCCCTGGTATTAGCTGTTATAAAAAGTATCAGCTGACTCCAAAGTCAACGCAGATCTGCAACTTTAACACATCATCATGATAGACAGTAGCTGAACAAGTCTGAGTGGCTAAAGAGTTTGGATTTTGCTCTGTGATTATCTTATTAAAGACTTTAGATCAGGAAAATATGGATAGGACAAGCAGGCTTACCTTGAAAAGTATAGGCATCCTAATGATAGCACACTGACAAGAGTGTTTTGTAGTGTAGTGTGCTAATCATTAATGTAGTGCAATTTGCTATCATTAGGATGCCTATACTTCCCAAGGTTAGCCTGCTTGTCCTACTCATATTTACCTGATAAATGGGGGAAAAACCCTATCCAAAACTAACCTCAAACTTATTAAAGACTTTGTTTGGCAAAGCCCCAACCTCTGGGGCATATTATCTACCCGATTTTCATTTTTTTACACTACAGTGAAGTAGTAACTAAGTTCACAATTAAGTTTTCAATTTACGATGTACAAGTGGCTGATATAAACACCACTATACATAACTCCAGAAGACATATCAGCGAAAATCTTTATTTGCTGAACCAGTAAACCGTGGCCATGTGTCTGGTACATTGGGAAATTAGGATCTTAGCTGTTTGGATGACAGGAATTTAATTCTACAGTCTGCAAGAATGCAACACTAATTTCATATTTTTTTGGGACCAGTGATTAGTTATCTACTTCTAGTTTTACATTCAATGATTTTAGTAATTAATTACTAGTGGCTTAAAGGGGCCACACCCCTAACCTTTCTCCAATACTCTGCCTCATCTGTTTTTTATTTTTTTATTTGGAAATACTGCTATTTTTCCCGAGTCTCCTGGGTTCAAGACCTTTAATTTGGGCCCTCTCCCATCATCCTGCAATTTTCCAAATGGCCTTAATTTCCAGTTCAAAATGTTACGTACATAATTTTATGTGATTAATATGAGTACAATCTTCAGCTTTAGCTATAATTTGGTGGGAATATTGTAGGTTGACATTGTTTAACACATTTGAGACAAAACACCATACCATAATGCGATGATGTGCCTCGGTCGCTTGGTCAGAGTTTGAAGTTCTATTCCCAAGAATAAAGATTGGATCCTGCTAGATATGCTGTCATGTTTAGAAGTAACCACTCATTAGATATAACAACCTGGGCTATATTTTGAGTCAAAACAAAATGTGTTTTAACTGTGGGTCCTCATCATAATTACATTGTTGTTGTTTTTTTAACACAACTCTTGATTTAATTATTTCTTTTTAGGACTCACAAGAAATTGAAATCATCTGTCAGCTTCCCTTTTCCTCGAGTTTGCAGAGAATGACAGTAGTTGCAAGAGCAAGAAAGAAAGGAAAAGAAAAGAAGAGGGGTTTTTGTTTTACTGTATACTCCAAAGGATCCCCAGAAGTTATTCGAGGTCTTTGTAATCCTCATTCGAGTAAGTAGTCAACCGATAACACAATGCATTAAGATATTATCACTTCTAAACAATAATCTGAGTTAAAAATGGTTATGTCAGCTCTGAGGGTGTATTACAGTTGACTCCCTCTAATTTGGCCACCTCGGGACCCGACCCCCGGCCGGAGTAAAAAACAGCCAAACCATCCGGCGGTTTTTTAAACATGTAAATTATAACCTATTATAGCACTCCAAGCACTCACAAGAAATTGAAATCATCTGTCAGCTTCCCTTTTCCTCGAGTTTGCAGAGAATGACAGTAGTTGCAAGAGCAAAAGAGAAAGGAAAAGAAAAGAAGAGGGATTTTTGTTTTACTGTATACTCCAAAGGATCCCCAGAAGTTATTCGAGGTCTTTGTAATCCTCATTCGAGTAATAATTGTAATTGGAATAATTATAATTATTCTAATTATTCCAATTCTAATTATTACAATGATTCTAATTGTAATAATTGTAAATTGAATGTGTTATTGTTTTTAGTCCCAAAGGATTTTGAGAAAAAGCTCGAGGAATATACACTTAAAGGTTATCGAGTGCTGGGAATCGCTTACAAAAATGAAGAGTCAGATTTGAATCAACAGCCTCGAGATGTGATAGAAAAAGAATTAGACTTTCTCGGACTAGTTATCTTTGAAAACAAACTACAGCCACAGACTGCAGGTGTTATTAGTGCACTACAATCTGCCAACATTCGCCCCATAATGGTCACAGGTAGGTCTTGTTATTTACATTTACTTGATAAATAACCAGTCAATCAAACCTGGTATCTATTTTAGTAAGGATGTCTACTAAACATGTCTTCTTTCATGGTCATGAAGTTGATAATGAAAACTATGATGACTTATTTAACTAAAATAATTAATTATTAAAAAAATTCAGCAGAATCATTGTTATACCTAATCAAATCAAATCAAAATAATGTTTTTTCATAAAAACAGTACAGTGATGTACATATGAATAGTACATGAGTTTTTCCAATGTTCAGCCCTAGATTGTGATTGTTGAAGAATTGGACAATACTTCCTAATTCTATGAATAATGATAAAATTTAAACTTGTTCTATTTTTTATCTGAGATTTGAAGGTTTGTATCATTAGCATATAGACATATATTACTTTTTACAGTGTTTAATAATTAATGATAAGGAGATATTTTTTATATAGCATATGAAAAGGAGTGGTCCTAGTAATGAACCTTGTGGGATGCCAAATTTTACTGGTTTTAATTGTGAATCATAATTTGAAATCCTGTTTTTGGAAAAATGAGTTAATTGGACAAACTGGTGTCTATTTTCAAGGCATGAGTGAAACTAATCCAAATAAGAGTTATTTATTCCGAGTGATTTTAATTTACTAAGAAGAGTTGTGTGATTTACACTGTCAAATGGTTTTGACAGATCCATAAAGATCCCAAGGCATGGGTCCCCTGCATCAATTGAGTCAATTATTGATCATATAAAACACTTGCTATAATTACTGATTTTCCACAACAGAAACCATCAGTGCTATCTACCAAGTGTTTTTTCCAGGAATTCTGTTAATTGACAATAAACTGCTTTTTCATATATTTTAGAAATTGTTGGTAATAATGATAAAGGGCGATAGTTTGATGGATTTTTTTTATCATTTTAGCGAATTTCCCCTACAGGGAAGAAGCTATTACCGTAGGTCTCATGGTAAGGATTAAGCCCGAGACCATAATTACTCTTTGTTTTGAGGTCCCCAGATGTCAAAAACACTATTCGTTCAAATTTATATACATCTATGTGTGTCCGTGAATGCGATAACTTGAGTAAAAAACGTCCGATTTCGATGAAATTTGGCTCAGATGTGTAAAGTAACATTTATGACTTTCAGTACGAAAACCAGAAATATCGGACCATTTGAAGGGGGGTTTATGGGGGTTTTAAATTTTCCAAAAATCAGTTTTTTGCATTTTTCACCCTAAAATTGTTAAAACACTTAATTTACAGTGGCTTCACGTAGTATTGATATATTGATATTTGCAAAAACAAACTGATTTTTTGTGGATTTTCCCGTAGCAGCAAACCTGCATACTCAGCCCTAATGTTATTCTTATGGAGAATAAGTAAAGTTTTATATCTCCCTTAATTATGAACATAAATTAATAAAACTTAGTATGTAGCTTCACCTGGTTGAGTTATATTGATAATTGCACAAAAACATATTTCTTCTCTTTTTGCAGCAAACCTGCGTACTCAGCCCTAATGTTATTCTTATGGAGAATAAATAAAATGCTATAGATCACTTATTTATTTATGTATTTCTATGAAACTTGGTAAGTGGCTTTATGTGGTAGTAAGAAACATATGCATGCATTGGAAATTCGCTGAGTACGCAGGTTTGCTGCGACGGGGGTATTTAGTTTCTCCCCTTATGGCATATAGTTAGCATATAGTATAGCATATATTTAGTAAACATATAGCATATAGTTTACATGCTATATGGAGAAAGTATTGTTTTCGTCAAAATTTTTGATTTTGAGTTGTTAGTGGAAATTTGTTTTGGTGCTCCCTGAGCCTGGTTTTTTTTATGTGATGTCTGTCTGTGTATGTGTGCGTGTGCGTGCGTGTACATAAGGTGGGTTCCAAGGCATTCAGTTTGATTTTTCACTGTGGGTTCGAGGTCCCCGTCGGTTCCGAGGTCCTGCCGTTGGGACCTCGGATCCAATGACTAACAAAAACGTAATCTCCGGCTTATAAGTATCATTTTAATATAAATATTGCATGTGTTTAGTGAGAGACCTCGGATCCCGCCTGAAAATATCAAAATGTTTTTCACAACATTTCCGCTTGGGGCGTAGCGTTCGTTTTGAATTTCAGACACTGTGTGATCATATGACATCCTGCGCGGGACCTGAGGTCCGTAAGCGTTTCTCTCACACCAAATCTATACGCTATTAAAGGGGGATCCGAGGCTCCCCCTTAATCCCCACCACTATTATACATTCCATTGTACCTCCCAACAAGTTGACATCAGGGAATGAGATTACCGTTATCAAGAATTCCAACGGTTCATTGTCTGGCAACTATAAAACTGAAAAGGTTGTTTTGTACTGTTTGGGTTAACACCTTATATATTGCCAGAATTATTGAAGGCTGTGACAATATATCCAAACAAATGTTTTCCCTTATACCTAAATGCTAACAATATGGAGAAACAAACTTCTATTTTTAATCACTTCACCCCACTCTTTTGTGGTATTTTCTCGAGATTTACCGATCCTTGCATACCATCACCACCCAAAATTACTTAGGTAAATAAGTAACCAAATAATACCACTTGTCAAGTTTTTTGGTCTACGTGGCAGAAAACCTGCGTCCCCATTTCTTATGTTATAGTAGGAACAGTGTAATATCCCACTTATTTATGAACACATATTAATGAAACTTAGTTAATGTCATCATTTGGTAGTGAAGTGAGGTACATAATTGTGCATTTTAAAATCGTAAAATCTGGAGTAATCTTAATATATCAACATCCGAATACCAATGACCTGTCACTAAATATCCACATCTGTAAGGCCCACAGATTTGAAAATATACTGTCATATTGTCTATGAAATAGGTGTCATAATTATGAGTATAAGCATAACTATCGAGTAGCCCAAATAAAAATTGCCACTGCTGCTGTCAAAATCAAAATGAAGTCTTCTTTTTGCATGGTGAGGGTAATTTTTTAATCAAAGTTGACAACTGCTGCAGTATATTTATTTTTTCGGCGGACATGTTCTTCCTCAAATTGCTTATGGAAGGAAATTCGGCAGAAGATTATCTCTGAGTTCACAGACACCTCTTCATTTTGGTTTTAACAGCAGAAGTTAAGATTTTCATTTGTATCTACTCAGTTGGTTCTATAGAATTTTACATGGCAAAAACCACCATCAAAGGCATTTTTCATACTTATGACTCCTTTTTCATAGGCAAGTTATTCAGATACATTGCGTAATCACTATTAGAGAATGGTTGTGTGAATTAAACCATGAAATATCCATGAGCAGTATGCAAATATCAGTAAACAACATTAATATAAAAACCTTAGAGATTGATGCATTTAGTGATTAAGAAAATCACTCTATTCGACCTACCATACATCATATATTATTGGCGGGATTTTTATCGTATGGTACGCAATAGATGCGGAATTTTGTGTCCTACAATTTTTACAAAATGAGTTTTTCCTGTTGCGAAGATAGTTTTAGCGAATTTCCCCTATAGGGAAGAAGCTATTACCGTAGGTGGCATTGTAAGAGGTAAGCCCAAGAACATGATAACTTTTTGTTTTGAGGTCCCCAGATGCCAAAAACACTATTCATACAAATTTATATATATATATAAGTGATTTTATATATATATATATATATATATGTCAATCTTATATTAAAACTTATATGTCAAATTTATATATATATATATGTGTGTGTGTGTGTGTGTGTGTGTGTGTGTGTCCGTTAACACGATAACTTGAGTAAAAAACGTCTGAATTTGATGAAATTTGGCTGAAATGTGTAAAGTGTCATTCATGACTTTAAGTTCGAGAACCAGAAAAATCAGACCGAAAACCAGAAAAATCAGACCATGGGAAAAGGGGGGTTTACAATTTTCCAAAAATCAGTTTTTTGCATTTTCCCCCTACAATTTTCAAAAACCTTCATTTCAGTTTTTACTATTTTATAGAGCTTAAAAAAACAGATAATAAGGTATTTAGAATCATTAACCTAGGTTAAGTTGTTGCGGATAAAATCCAAAAAACGTGCTCATAATATCTCCCATGTTAGTCATATGGGAAAAAGGTTTTTAGCTTTTCCTCAGTTCATTTTAATTTAAACCTCACATTTATTGTTACCAATCAGTTTATTTTTTATTTCCTAATTTGAATTTAATTTTGGAATGGGTTCATTGCAGTTTGAATAATATCACCTAAATAGAGTGAGAATATCGTCGATTTTGTACGACATACATACAGTCGTACGTAGGTACGACACTCAAAGTAGTCAACTACCCTCAACGGTTAGAATTTTATTACTCTGTCGAGAGTTTAGGTAACAAGAAATCAAAAACCATCTCGTCTCCTCCACACTCTGACCGAATGTTTTGTAGAGTCGTTCGGTCAAGCGATTTACAAGTGATATTACCATGTATGGTAAAAGTGGTATGATATGAGTCGAGGCAAATTACCTATTTACAGTCTCGTGTTCACCTTTGTTCGGCAAAATTCGGCAAAATTGTGGAGGCGTCATAAAACTTCCATCCTTTGCCTTGATCCAGGTGGGCGAAAGTTTGATCGCTCATGTTAGTTCAGCAGATTAATTATTACTCTCTAAATTTAGGCCCCAAAGACTTATTTTTCCTTTTGGGAAATTTATAATTTGTTTCCAGTTAAAATACATATATTTTGCCGATTTAAGCTTTAACTATGTTATAGAATCAAATGTAATAGAAGAAAATATTCATTTATTGTAGGAGACATTTGTTAAAATCATTACATACGTTAGAACTACGTCGTGGTAATAAATACACTGCCTTATTCGCAGTCAGTAACTGAAACGTTTTAAAGTTAAGATTCAAAAGTAAAGATTTTGCTCTGGCAGAATTGAACCCGTTTCCTGCCTTCGCTTATTTAGACATCCACAATAGCACTCAACAGTGTGAAGTAATCAGAGTGTAGTATCCATAGCAAAAACTAAATAAATGTCGGATCACTTAAATTGTGTTTCTTGCTGATCAAGATATCCATGGAATAGAATGATGACAGAAATGATTAGTAATTTATTTGTTATCCCTGACATTATATATATTTTTGCAATATTGTTACCATGGTATAGACAGTTTTTGGTACTAATCGAATTATAAATAAGACTGTATAAGTTCAATAATATTCCAAAATATTCAACATTTTCGCACAATATTTTATGAACATTTTGCTACATAAAAACTATCGCTCTTTAAAATGAGCAAAATCGGCGATTTTAGATAATCCGTTGAGGATATGTAAATTAGCATTGGTAATATGTATGAAGCAGGTAGAAACGTGAAACGTTTAGTGATTGGAGTCGTATATACATAAAACAACCAATATCTGAATAATTCTATCACTTGAAACCTAGCAAAATCATACAAATTTAAACTATTTAAATGTTATTGACTTTTACATAAACAATCACTTTGATGATAATATGTAATTAACTATGCTTAACACGCATACCATGTCAAGGGTATTTTTATTTTAAATACGACACAAGAATATTTAATGGTTTGAAACTATATGAAGCACGATTGTGCTAGTTAAAAGGAAAGTCGACGAAATACACTTCATATTACATGGCTGACATCCAGTAGCCAGATGTGTTTACGGGAGAGTAGCGATAGGAACCTGGCAACCGGCAACAGCGCGACACATTCGTGATTATCTGGCAACCTCGCCCCCTCATTGCCCTGACCTACCACACCGTGGATATGGTGGGGGGATCTACCTTAAGTATGTGTACAATGATTGAAACCAAGACCTCTGTTCCAGTGCGAAACCGCACTTGTACCTGTATGTCTGAGACCTCAGAACCCAAAACCTCGGATCAAATGTGAAACGTCACACAAACATAAATTAGGTTTTACCGTCAAAAAGATTGCTCGTTTTCGGTTGTTTTTGTCATTTACATCATTTTCAAGCTATAAACGTCACTGTACACATTGCATAGTCTCTTAAAAAGTCTCCTTATACAAGACCCCGGATACCCGGCGAAAGGTAAAAGACCTCGGAAATGCCCTTATATACAAATGTGTGTGTGTGTGACTGTGTGGCTGTGTACAGAGCTAGAGCCCTAACCAATGGGCCGATGTTTATGAAATTTGGTATGTAGGTACTAATCCGCGATATCTCCAGGCGATTTTTTATTTTTTTGAATTTTTTATTTTTAAGGGTAATTATCCCCCAAAAACCGCTAAAAAACATGAAAAATCCAAATTTATCGAAATCGGCTCTAACGATTTTGATTAAACTTTAGTGGTTTGTAGAGCTTTAGGTTTCCAACAAAATGACACCACTCGCATTCCTGGAAAAATTCGGGTTCAGAAATTACAGGACTTAAAACATCTGAAATTCAGTTTTTTTGATTTTTCATTTAAAACATAAATGTTAAAAAGATTACTATTTACCATTAAAAATAGCTAAAAAAACTAAGTAAATAAGTATTTTGAATTACTATTCTACAATTTCTGGTTACGGAGAAAATTTAAATTTTCATTTTGCGGTAAACACAGTAAGTTGTCCAATGTTATTGTTATGGGGAATAAAAAAATTACTATTTCTTTCTTATTTACTGATCAATTTCATTAAAATTCGATATGCAGGTCAAGATAGCATTGACAAACAGAGGATGTTCGAAATATGTTGCCACTTAACCCTGTGGGGGGATGAGGAGGCATTTCCCCTCTTTTAACCACTGTGGGAGCAAAGGATACTGTAGTGCCTCTATAAACGGGATTTGGGGGGATATTTTTGAAAAAACTTATTTCAAATATTTTCTGTACATTCAACCGTACTTTATATTCTAAATTTAGTACCGTAAATAAGGTCATTTGTTCATTTAAGTTAGGCTAAAAGGGAGAAAGTATGTTTCGGTTTCCTGATACCGTTTATTTATATATTGGAATAACTTTAGCAATTTTAAATTTATCTGGAAATACACCAGAAACAAAAGATGAATTTACTAGATGACTTAATATGTTACTGACCTCACATATAACTGGTTTTAACAAAAATATAGGTACTTCATCATACCCAATCGAATACTTAAACGAATACTTTTAAACGAGCTGATAATTTCTTCTATTTCTTTCATTCCTCTCTCTTAATCTAAACATTGGTTTATTCTGCCAACAACCAGAGCTTATCGTCTGTGAAATTATTTAACATTAAAATATCAGAATTGTCTTTAATTACTCTTACAAAAAATCATTAAATACATTCAACACAGCATTTTTTTTAGTAATGACAATAGGACTAACCCATTCACTAGGCTCTACAACTTTTTCAATTATTTGTAATAACTCCATCTTTTACAATTCCTTCTTAAATTTTGTTAACAGTGCAAAAGGTACCTTAAGAGGTGGTGACACTACAGGTTTAGCATTCTCCTTCATCACAATTCCAAAATTATTCTGAACACATCCCACAGAAAAAAGATCAAAAAGATCACTAAACTCTGAAACTAATTCTGGAGAATTATTTATTTTAACAATCTGATTTTCAACAGCACCTGGCTGCTTAGGCCTACTATCCCTTTCACCTAATATACCTATTTTACCTACTTTATGCCTACTATACCTTTTCACTATATTTAGCTTAGTCCAGGTTCCTAGACCTTAAATGTTATCACTTTCAAAATAACTATGTAAAAGTACAGTTTACCTTTAAAACCTTTATAAGAACAGTTAAGGTGACATTTTCCTAGTACATTTATTCTTTCCTCACTAAATGTAATTACATTAGATTGAACAGGTTTCAAGATGTTTGTGTCTAAACCTAATTCATTCAATACTCTTTTAGAGATAACATTAACCTGGGCTCCGGTGTCAGCTTTGAAAGTTAAAGTTTTATTCCTTACAGTTACATCTGCTCTCCATTCCTGAAGGGGCCTATTATTTTCATCTGTTGTATTTAAGTTTCCAACAACAAATTGTATTTGTATTCAGGCCTAGCTGCAGTATTATTAACTCTGTTATTCGGGCCTATACTTAATTTACCTACTCCTAACCCTACATCTTGCTCATCAGCATTAACATATTTATTACCCTAACACATTTTGGAAAAATGATTAAGTTTGTTGCATTTATGACACTTACGACCAAAGGCTGGCCACTGCTTATACTCATGTAGAGTTCCACAACGACTGCAAGGCTTCTTGAAGTTCTGAGATTTCTTAGTACTCTTACCCTTGTAGTTAGGTTTGGTTTGACGATTCCGAAAGTATGTTTCTACTCTACCCTGGACTACTGAGGCTGAATTGAAGCTTTTCTTCTTGCAGTTGACTGCACGTACACAGATAACCCCTTCAAGTTCCCCCATCTGCTGAGACAATTCTGCTTCGAAATTTCGAGTGCCTTATCAAGAGGTAAATCATGCTCCCTTAACAGTCTTTCTTTTAGTTGAGGACTCAGGACACCACACACTAGCCTGTCTTTAATTAACCCATCTGTGAGGGTGTTAAACTCACACCCTTTACTTTTAAGGCGCAAGTCTGTAACAAACTGATCGACAGTTTCACCTGGTGCTTGAGACCTGTTAAAAAAAATGTTGAAGAAAAATCACATTTGATTTTGGTACAAAATGTTCATAAAAAAGTCCTAACACTTTAGCATAAGTCTTATCCTCATCTTTGGTAAAAGTAAATGTATTATACATTTCAATGCCTTATTCTCCATTACATGTTAAAAGTAGAGAGACAAGTCTTGCATGTTGCTTGCTATCCAGGCCAATTGCTCTCAAATACAAAGTAAAGCGTTTGCTTCCACTTCTTACAATTATCCAATACATTTCCACTAAAAGACAGTGGTTCAGGTTGTTGTAGGAATAGTAGAGACATATTTCAATTTCACTCTTGACAAATAACTAAAATAGCTCATCATATTTTAAAACAAAGTCATATGTGATCAAGTTGTGTGCAACTTCAAATTTGCTGTACATCAGTGCACTGTAGTTTTCTTCCATTTCGCTTCCACAAAACATGATGGGAAACATTTCTGAACCTTTCACTATTTCAGATGACGTAGGCACCACTTTCAAACTAACCACACAAGGTTAAAATGCAAACATATAATGTGAATTCTTGGAATATGCAAATAAATGTTCTTTATACGAAGTAACTCGTCCATAACTTCTGACACCAAATAATAAGTTCACTAGATACAGACTTAATTATAAGTACCTGGGGGCCGAACTGTGCTCAGGGAAGGCCAGTCAGTTTGTTTAGATGACTTGGAGTAATATTTCACCACTTGAATAAAAGAAAAGAATTATACCTTAAACCAAGATTTTACTGAGCAGAACAAGACATTACTGAAGCATAATAAACAAATACAAGATGATTATTAAACTACAAATAAAACATGATAACTTAAACAGCTGTTTGTAAAATTCTATGACATTCTTCCCCTCTAGGGTTTGGGAACGTAATCGCGAAGATAAGCTGGAAAGCGATGGGTACGTTGGCTGCGACGTAATGACTGAGTTTGTGGTTCTTCAGTTTCCATTTGATAATGGTTTTCTGGTCTTTCTTTGATGTGAGGTGTTAGTGGATCTTTTGAGGGCCCAGAATTTGAATGGATTTGGACCGGAGTTTTGTGTAACGACTGATGGTTTCTTCTTCAAGCCTAACATTTTTGTTTTCGCCAGGCAAAGAAACAGTCGTCTCTTGTCCAACTGGTGCCAGGTGTCTTGTAGACACTGTAGTCTCTCTACCGTCTGGCAGTTTTACATGGGCATACTCAGGTTTAGCTTCCATTAAAGTAACTTCATCCACGAGTGGTTCATACTTTGAGTGTCGTACTTGCCGTTTTAAAAGTACAGGACCAGGTGTCAGTAACCATGTTGGTGTTGATGTGCCATAGGTTGATCGGCGCACATGACTAAGCATGCGTTCATGAGGAGTTGTATTAGTCAAGGTGCATAGCAATGATCGAATTGAATTGAGAGCTTCAGGCAAAACATGTTCCCAACTTCGTGAATCAATTTTTAAGGATGCTAACTCGATCGTCTTCCAAATATTGCCAACATACCGTTCTGCCTGCCCGTTTCCTGGAGGATTGTAAGGTGTTGTGCGGCTTGAGGCTACATCACACGAATCAAGAAATTCTTTCAATTCTCTTGACATAAACGATGAGCCACGGTCAGAATGAATGTAACCAGGTGTACCAACAACGGAAAATAGATTTTTGAAACAAACAATAACAGATTGCGGCAAAAGGTCTTGATAAGGGTATGCAAAGGGAAAGCATGAAAACTCATCAATTATTATCAAAAGGTACTTGCTTCTTGTATTTGAAGGCAAAGGTCCTGTGAAGTCTATATTGAAACGTTCAAAAGGCTGTGTGACTTTGATTAGATGGCCTTCAAGTTTGAAAAATCTAGGTTTAACCTCTGCACAAACTCGACATGACCACTTTGCGTATTTCCTCGAGCGAATAAGCCAAGTTCTTGCTACGAGCATAATGATACAGACGGGTCTCGCCTCTGGATGGCACAAACTTTCATGTATATCTGTGAGTTTCTTCAAAGAAATCTCGAAGGTGGCAGAACAATAGCGAGAAAAGGTATCAGCTGCTTCATTTTGATTACCCGGTCTATAAATTATCTCGTAGTTGAAACAGATAGCTCGAGTCTCCAGCGTAGGATCTTTTCATTTTTAACTTTACGAAAATTAGAAGCATTGATCATGAACTAGACTGACTTTTGGTCAGGAATAAGCTTGAAGTACTGTCCCATTAAATAAAGCCTCCACTTCCGGTCGGCCTCGATGATAGCGTACGCTTCTTTTTCCACAGCGGAATGGCGTTGCTCATATGATGTCAACGTTTTGGAGAAAAATGTGACAGGACGGCCATTTTGTCGCAATGTAGCTGCAATAGCATGCTCGGATGAATCAGTTTCTACTACAAATTGCGATTTAGGATCAATGGATGATACCACGGCATCTTCAATGTCCTTTTTCAAAGACTGAATTACTGATATGGCATCAGGACTAAGAGGAAGATTACCATGTGTCAAGACATAGATTTTCTCCGAGAAACGTGGTATAAAATTTCCATAGTGAGAAAACATTCCAGGAGCTCGACGGAGGGATGATGTGTCCTTCGGAATAGGAAGATCTCGCAATGGTTTCAAACGTTCAGGGTTAGATTGAATTGATTTGTTACTAATGACATATCCTAGTAAGATAATTGTTTGTAAAGAGAATCTGGATTTTTCCATGTTGATAGTTAAGTTGTATTTAGACGCTGCTGTCATAAATCTCTTCAAATTTATGTCATGTTCTTCTTGAGTGTTTCCTCCGATCGTTATGTCATCTAGATAAACCTCAGTACCTTCTAGTTTTTGGTCATCGATTGTTTTTCTAATCTGCCTTTGGAACCCAGGAACGCCATTAGTAACCCAAAAAGGAATTCGCTTAAAATAAAAGAGCTTCCCACAAGCTTCAAACGCTATAAACGGCTGATCTTCCTGGTGGATGGGTACCTGATGATATGCACTTTTTAAATCGATTGTACTAAATACTTGATAATTAGCTACTCTGTTGATGATATCATCAATCCTTGGTAATGGGAAGGCATCCAAAGTGGTGTATCGATTGATCGTTTGCGGATAATCAACAACCATTTGCCTTTTGTGATTCTCATCAGCGACCTACCAAGACCTGTGCTCTTCAGGGCGAGAGGCTTTCTTCAATAACCCCTTCTCTTAATAGCTTATCGATTTTGATGTCAATGAATTTAGAATCCGAGAACAAATGACGACGGGACTTCACAGCTATAGACTTTATATCTGGAGGGAGGTTAGGGAAGAGAATGATAGGTTCCAAGTTTGCTACTGCCAGCGATAAAACTTCAAGTGGTTCCTGGTTTCCACCAAACTGAATGTTAGGAGAGGAGTGGCGACCTAGTACATCATGACCAATTATAATATCTGAACAGAGATCAGAAAGTACATTGAGTCGGACAGAATCATATGAATGTCCTTTTATCTTCATATTGACAATACACTCACCCTGAATTGATGAGCGCAAGCAAGTACCCTGAATTGATGAGCAGTGAGTGCGAGCCGTGCTCCAGCACGGGGTTTGGCGCTTTTGGGGGGCGGCGCTCGGCGCTCATAACGGGTCGTGGGATGCGGGCAGTTGCGTACTGTCGTAGTTGGGGGCCTGGGGCGGCGGATATATTTGTAGGGGCCTATATATACATTAGGGGTTGAAGAGGAAGGCCTATTCATATATGTGTATACGATGTATTAGGGGCCTGCGAGTACTTAACATTTGAGTACTGTATTTAAATAGTCAAATGAACACAAAGTTTTGAAAGATACTCCAAAGTTCGAGCGAGTATTTCCCGCCAATCTTTGGACGATCGCGACCTGCCAGATCACGTAGTGAACGGCCGCCAAAGACGATCACACCACGTAAAATCGGCCGAAAACGACGAGACATAACATTATGTATTACACATGAATCGGACATAAAAAACAACCTAACTGTGTAAATGGCGTCTGAACCACGTATTATCGGCCGCAAGTGAAGATGTTACAGATTATATAATCTGGAATTAACGTCCTCGCTGCGTAATATCGGCTATAAACGTCAACGGAAAACAAAATACTGTCCAAAAATGACGACTTTACTACGTAATAACAGCCGAAAATGCGACAGTAGATTGGTAGCGATTCTCCGAATATCGGCGGGAAATACTTGGTCAGATTTTTTAGCATTTTTAAAAATTTGGGGGCCTATGCCAAAGTGGGGCCTTGGGTGGACCGCCCCCAAACCCCCCCCCCCCCCCCCGTCGGTACGCCATCTCGTGCGGGGTGGGGGGCATAGGCCGTAGCGCTAACATAAAGTATTTGTATATGTATAAAAACCAAACTGATTTTGTAAATTGTTGTATATTAGTATCATAAGTTGTTGAAAGGCATTATTTGAAAGAAAGCTATGAGTATTCACCATGTTGCACCTTCATACTTAAACATTAAATTTACATATCAGATAATACAACTTCTGCTCCCCTCTATTTCAAAACGAGAAGTTGTTTTGACCTCTATCGGTTTGTAATAACTTCAGGGCATTCTGGTTGGTATTGAGAGTTTGAATAAAACTCGCAATACGATGCAAAAAATTTGTCATGTTAAAATATAAAGTAACGCAGTGCAACTGATTGTTTTAATCCGCCCACGTCGATTGTTTTAAACTAGTTCCTATGGATGAGGAAAGATATGGTTCAGGAGAGTATTGAATAGGGATTTGATCTATTTGAGTTTAGTATTATATGAAATAAGGGGGAAATATGATGCACCCTCCTCAGATTTTGGTGCCCCCTTACATAGTTTCTTGTTAGGTCCACTCGTTTACCTTACTTTGAAAAATAGTTCATCGTTCCGGATGTTTAGTAACCATTTCAACCAAGCTCTTATTTATTAACTGAGTCATTTCGGAGTATTGTAGATGGAGTGGGAAATGTTAAGAATTAAACATATACTCCTCCTCATTACAGATTAAGATTATTTGAGCTCTGGTCGTGGTTAATTGACTAATCATCTGTATTTCTTACAAATTGGCAATACTTTAAATAAGTTGCGACGGTATATCACAGTATAGTACTAACGAAAAAAACATGTTTGTAACCAACTTGAGTTTTTAGAGTCATTGGTATTAAACTTAATTGATCCAAAAACTTTTAGAATATTTATATATATATATATATATATATATATATATATATATACATATATATATATATATATTTAATATATCACAGAATAAAAAAAAAATAATTATCTTTATAGCTCCACAAAACCTTAAAGATTAAATACTCGAAGATAGAGTCTGTATAACTGAAAAACGTGTTATACATTAGAATCAATAAACAAATATTATATTCAGAAAACATTAGATTTTTCAAAAACAAAAATAACTCTAACAACAAACTTTGCTGTATCCATCGCAAACTTCAGCCTCACAGATTCCAGGAACCGTCAGAATCGCGGTCGGTTTTGTTCAGCGTTTTGATTATTGTTTTGGTTCCCCTGGACGAAATCTTTCCCACGCTCAGAACAGATGTACTGTTATCAGTATGTAGCCTACTTCACCGTTCCTATTCAGTTTTAAGGGTTTGTTTTCATTATTATTTTTCTTAAAGAAACACATTATTGTTTTATTATACACTGTGTATTGTGATACGTTGACTACAAGTGTGCACATTTGTTGTTTTTACAAATTTAGATTTTTTAATTATTTGAGGTTTTGAGTTTTGCTATGGCAAAAAGTTTAGTGGCGCGGAAGATCGGAAACAGGATACATTTCCAGGACAATAATATATGAAATCAAGATTCTGAATGTGTTCCATAGCTTGTCATTTCAGGTGATCAGCATAGCACGGAACCAGAAACATCGCAAACGCACCAACAAGCGAGGGAGCGAGGCGCGCACGTTTCAATCTATCTCAGAACTATGGGGTAGGGAGATTTTGGTTGATGGTGATGGGCGGGGGGCTGCAAATTAGTCTTTGCATGGGCACTGAAAAACTGACGGGCCGCCCCTGAGCGCAAGGATGTGTTGGCCATTGAGACTTGAATGCCTCTAGTTTTATTGACACTAAGATTTAATCTTTGTGATAAAGCCCTACTAATAAAGCTAGTTGAACTGCCAGTGTCAATTAGTGCTTGCACGCTTACTCCATTAAGTTCTACAGTTACTAGAGCTTTTGATAGACAAGATGCTACACTAGCTATACAGTCATGATTAGTGGAATATGATATACCTTTTACTTTCAATGACGATTGTTGGCAGACATTTTTAAAGTGACCCTTCTTACCGCACTGATGACAAACCACATCTCTTGCTGGACAGTTGATCCTCAAATGCTTATGTTGCCCGCAGAAGTAACATGGAGTTTTTACGGCAGCTGCAATGTCATCTGACCCACTTGACCGATTTGCTGACACTTCTGCTGCATTTTCTTTCATGAAGTTAATCATTGGCGGATCTTGGAAGAATCTACTCTGGTGCTGAGCCAATTCCAACGATCTTGCTTGGATAAATGCATCATTTAAGTTGAGGTTTGGACTTCCGAGTAGTCGCTGTCGAACAGTTGGATCAAGTAAACCGGCAATGAAAGCATCACGGATGCAATCATTTTGATTAACTTCTGCTGAAACTGACTTGAAGTTACATTTCTTGCTCAAAAGTTTCAATGATTCTAAGTATTTGCTGAGTCTCTTTGGATCTGTTTTCTTGTTGCTAGTTGATGTCTCGCAAAAACTTCGTTGACAGGATTTACAAAAACATTCTTCAGTATTGTTATTGCATCATTGTAGTTCTCTGCCTCGCTTATGTATTCGTATATGGATGGTGACATGTGATTAATAAGCAACCGTAGCTTTTCTTGATCATTGGCCTGACTTGTGATAGTAAAGTTCTGAAAGGTTCAAAACCAGTGTTGATAATCTTGAAGTGCTGAAGTGGATTCTGGATCTATGTTTAATCTTGCAGGCCTTAATAATCTCTCCATGAATTTGTTTGGTCAATAAATTGATATGAATGAAAGAAAAGAATGATACCTTAAACCAAGGTTTTATTGAGCAGAACAAGACATCACTGAAGCATAATAAGCAAATACAAGATGATTATAAAACTACAAATAAAACATGATAACTTAAACAGCTGATAGTAAAATTCGATGACACCACTTCCCTCAACTGATAATCAGATTTTTATAGCTAATTAGCCTCTTTTCTGAATTTTTAACCCTTTGCCCTTGAATGGCCAGCACCCCTGGCTAGCGCCATTTCTACAGCAGCACGCCTAGTTCAGTTTACTTTTCCCCTGCGATCGAATATCCAGCACTGGTGGCCGCCGCCATTTTCCTCTTCAGCTCGGGCATGTTTTTAATCATTTTGTCTTCTGGCGTCGGATGTCCAGCACTGCTGGCCAATAACGATTTCGCTGTGCACACTGGTGGCTGTTAGACATATTTTTTGTACTCTTAATTTAATTTGTTTGGTCTGCTTTGAATAAAGCGGACTGCTGTTTCATTTAGTAGAGATGACGTTTTACAGGTTGGTAAAACTTCCGTTACACTTTCCTTGTCTTATCCGCTTTGAGTTCTCACTTGAAATAGAGAGTCTAACCTACTTGATGAATGTATCCTTGTTGATCTTATCGTGTGTTAATTAATTAATCATTAATGTCTGTAGGACATTTATCACTTGGAACTTGAAATCATTTGTAATTGTAGGAATTTCAAGAGTCAGATTATTCAGAAAATCAGTACTTTGAAGTGATTTTAATACCTAGTCTATGTGAAAAATATGTTTAAAATAAACCCTTTTCGCAATAGTCAATAAAAAATATTATATGACGTAATATCATAATAAAAGCTACATCACTCAATTCTGTAAATTTGAAATATTCAAATCAAACTAAAACATAATCATTTAATTAATATAAGGGGCTTTAATCCATTACAAACCAAGTGCAGTTACGATAGTATTAAAAGCCACAAAACAGGCTCCGATCTATTGGGTTTTACAGTGTAACACGGCCGCCGAGCTGACAACACAAGCCGCCATGGCGAGCAGTGTTGGCCATCCGATCTCACGGGACAATACCAGCTGTTCAATCGTCAAGCTGACGCAGAAACAGCTGTGGCCAACAGTGCTGGTCACCCGATCCAGGAGTACAGTTCTAAAAGATTCCTTCGAGGGCAAAGGGTTAAGGTCACTCTAGTTAGTTGTTATTTATAGCTTAATGTCCCTTTGCTTTATTTAGGATATGACCACCCTGTATATGCAATCTTCACTCAACAGTTTTAGTCACTGCTCTCAGTAAACTACATGTTAACAATTATAAACCACACGAGTATTACTTTGACAGTTCCCTAGTTGATTATGAACAGATGTTACAATTCTTTTGTTTTGATTTTAATCTCCATAAGCCCAATGTTATTTTTTTCAATTTTCATTTTGTGTTTTTTCATTACTTTATTTTTCCTGGGGATAAGACCTGTCTAGAACTTATTTTCATCCCAGCAATTAGTTATTTCCAACATTTGAAGGAAATCATTTGAAGCCGTTTTTGAGATCAGAGTTACAAGCAAGCACGGACGAACGCAAGCAAGCAAACCTTACTCATTAGAGTATAAGATAATGAATCATGAAATGAAAACCAATATTTAAGAACAAACTGCATTTTATTGAAACAGCCATCTTGACTCTCAGGCTGCAGATAACCAGAACATAGAGTACATTAATCTGATATTGAAAACAGCAGTAGTATAAAGTGTTTGTCAACTATAGATAGTGATAAGATTTCAGAAAAGGAAGTGTGTAATAGTATTTTCAGATGTAAGCCTGTTGATGAGAAATAAATAGACAGTATAATTAGTAACCTCAAAAATTCATTTCGTACTGGTTATGATGAGATACCTGTGGTGCTCCTGAAAGCAGCAAAATCTGTTCTAATAAAACCTTTGACACATTTAATAAATTCATCATTTATATGTGGACATTTTCCTGATAAGTTAAAAATCTCAAAATTGAAACCACTATTTAAAAATGGTGATAAATCTGACATAAAAAACTGCCGACCCATCACACTACTTCCATTAATATCAAAAGTTTTTGAAAAAGCGATGTTTAACCGTTTAGCCGATTTTCTGGAAAGCTGCAATCTCTTAGAGGACTGCCAACATGGTTTTCGTAGTGGAAGATCTGTGTTGACAGCAGCTACCGAATTTACTGAATCTGTTATTGACAGCTTAGATAGTAAACAAAAAGTAATTGGTATATTCATGGACATTACTAAAGCTTTTGACTCTATAAATCATGAACATCTTCTCAGTACACTATTTAATTTTGGAATAAGAAAAAAATCACTTAATTGGCTGAAATCATACCTTTGCAATAGGAAACAGTATGTTGAAACAATTTACTTTAATAAAAATAATATGAAAATTTCTCAACAATCTAAAATTAGAACTGTGAAACATGGGGTACCACAGGGGTCTATCTTAGGCCCTCTATTATTTATCTGCTACACAAGCAATCTCCCAAAACTGACCAACAATAGCCAATTATATCTTTATGCAGATAATGCCAATCTTAAAATATCAGCTTCTTCTGAGAATGATGTAGAATTGGTATCAAAAGCTGATTTAACCCTTTTATCAAAATATTTTAATGATAAGCAACTGTTACTTAATCCTGATAAAACCAATTTTGTTACATTTAGAACTCACCAAACAAAATTCCCAATCAAACCATCAATTGGAATTAATAACAGTTCCATCAATGAAGCAGATTGCGTAAAATTCTTAGGATTAGAAATAGACAAAAATCTTTCATGGAATTCACATGCTGGAAAAGTAGCTTCTAGAATCTCTTCCGGATTATTTGCTTTATCAAGATTGAAAAAATTTTGTGACTTTGAGTCTTTAAAAGCAGTGTATCATTCTTACATTCATTCAATTATCTCTTTTGGTATATCTCTATATGGAGCAACATCTACAAATAATTTAAATTATATTCTAAAGTTACAGAAAAAAACAATAAGAATGATTCTTAATCTTAAACCAAGGACATCAGTAAAAGAACACTTTGTTTCATTAAAAATAATGACAGTTTATGGGCTCTATGTCTATGAAACTATTCTGTCAGTAAAAACAAGATCAAATTTGTTAGACTTAGTTGGGGCTCTATGTCTATGAAACTATTCTGTCAGTAAAAACAAGATCAAATTTGTTAGACTTAGTTGGGGATAACCATAATTATTATACCAGAAGTAGAGGAGAAACTGCCCTGAATCTTCACAGATTAGAACTGTACTCCAAGAAGCCAAAATATATAGGGTCAAAATTCTATAACAAACTCCCAAAAGATTCTACAGTTTGTCTTTCAGAATTTAAGAAAAAACTAAAAATATTTCTCATTAACAAAGCGTTATACTCTTTAGAGGAACTGTAGTCTTAATGGCATCCAATTTTGATGTAACCAAACTTGTATTAGAATAAGTAACTAAATGACATTTATAATTTGACACCATTCTTGTATATTTTTGAAATGTACATAATTGAATAAAGATGTTTTGAATTGAATTTAATTTAATTTAATTGAAAACTACTGACTATCATAACAGTGTTTGTGTCAACAAATATAATGTTTGTACATACACAACTGGTGTAGGGATTCTGAATCACTGTGAAGAATAACGGAGGCTGTTTAAACTAGTTAAATGTCAATTTCAGTAGCAAATATTAAAGCTTTGTTTTATCGGCTGGTACAGGTGACAACCAACTGACAGCGGTGAGTGTGGCGAGAGAATGTGGAATAATATCTCCTAGCCAGAAGGTGTTCCTAGTTGGTGTTACACCGCCCACAGACGTGAAACCTGCACAACTCGGCTACAAGCTGTGTAAGAAAAACAGTGTGTCTCATACAATTCAAGTATGTATTTCAACTAGAATTATGATATTGTGTTTTAAGCCAGGCCTCAAATCAAATCAAATATTTTTACTGTCACAATATGTTTACAAATTAGCATTGCCAAAAAAACTGGTGACATTGTCAAAACAAAAATTATTGATTACAGTAACTACTTATAATTGTTACCGGTACTTATACTAACAAAATCAGATATACCGTAAGTTTACAAATAAATTCTTACCAAACTATGTACAATTTTTAAATTCAGGATCAGATAAATACTCGTTAACATTATAATAGTTCTTTTCCAACAAAAAGTCTTTGGGGTCCCTTGCACTACTAGTAATTTTAGTGTTGAAACCATCCATGACAAAGAATACATATTGTGAATTACTGTCTGTAAAGAAAGAAAATCATATTGATTTTCATACATTAGAATGAGTGTCACATATATATGTCGCCTTGAAAATGCTGAAAACTTAGAAATACATGTACAGTAGAAACTTGAAAACTCGACAGGGCTCGTGACTGAGATGTTTATTTAAAAAAGCCCCCCACGACGTACCGTTCGTTGGTGCCGAACGGCCGTAGTGCACCAGAGACTTTGGACTGGGTTACTGGGTTTTCCAAGGTTATTGTTTTTGTTTTTGCTACTCTGGGGTCTGCTATTGTTACGCACCTAAGGGTTGCTTCTGGAATTTGTGTCACCTCTTTCCTTATCACAAGGCTTTAGACTGGGATTCCCAAGTAGGTCATTCTTACATTCACTACATAAATTTAAAATGTGATATAATAAATCAATACGCACAGTAATATGAGCATTTTAATTTCACATCCATTTTTATTACTCAATTTCTCTAAAAATCGGCAACCTCCAAACTTGACAACATTTAAGTCCACAATGTGTTGAGTTTAAGAGTTTCTGCTGTACAAACAAGGTTAAAAATTCTTTAATTTATGAAAAAGTTTGTTGATTAAACTAAATTACATTATACTCATGGTTTGTCGAGAATATTACACATCCTACTCAAAGTATGTATATAACTTCTGATATTTTTTAGTGTGCGAGAGAGAACCAAGTGACTTGCATATGCAATGTTTGGTAGCAAAAGCAATGCTAAGTATTTAAAAAAGATATAGAAAATAGCTGAATCCTAATTATTTAACTAATAATCATTTAATTTGCCTATTTGTTAAAATTAAAAATACTTTTTTTATAATTTTAGACAACTTTTGATGATACCAAGCTTAAAAACGCAACTAATGACCAGGATGTGGAAACCCTATACGCAATGTCTGAAGGTAACCCAAGCATGTAAGTAGGGTCTAGACATGTATTGTACATAGGTATGAAGTAGGGGTGTGCGAATAGTGATTTCTGGCTCGAGCCGAGCTTTTTTATAAGTTCTCGAGCTTCGAGCTTTCTCGAGCCGAGCTTTTTTGACGGGAATTTTCTTTAGGGGTGTGCAATATACCGGTAGTGATTTTCTGACTTGAGACAAGCCGGGCAAAATTTTTTCAAAGTTCTCGAGCTTTGAGAATTTTTGATTAGGCCTATGTATACATTATTTATATTATGTTAAAAAGAACAAAAATTTTATTCATTTATGGTAATAAATAATTTATAACTTTCAATATTTGTCATCTTTCATTCACTTCTTCTAGTTTCATTATTCCTACGTTCAATAAATAAAGGCCTACAGTGGAAAAATAACAAAATAAGTAGGCTACTAAACAGGAAAATGTATTGAGACCACTTGTTGAGAGTAACGAAACAATTTTCTTTCAATATAAAGTAGGTAGCCCACATAGAAAAAGAATAACCTAAAGGAAGAGAACTAAACATTTTTAACTAGACTGATAAGCCCACAGGTTAACTAATGCAGTTAATACCGTATTTATTAATAGCCATAATAATAATAATTGACCATATGTCAATATGTACTCTCCATGTAACCAAAGACTTAGGCCCTAGCATTGGGAATTGCCAAAACCCAGTAAGCCTATCTCTCATTCAACTGTTTGTAAATAGTAAATTTTAGGATATCATACTAATTTTATAAATGCAGTGTGTCCGGCAACCGGGAAAATCAGGAAAACCGGGAAATGTACGGGAATAATATGACACCAGGAATTACGCGGGAATTATACGGAAATATTCCTATTACTTCGGTAATATGTGGAAATTTGCTAAGCAACGATTTTTTATTTATACCTTTTGTATCAGGAACACCTTCAAAAGAATTAAATGTGGTTTTTAGGCCACTTGGTCGAGAATCGCTTGAACCGCTATAAACCCCTTCATTGGTTAGCGACTGTTGGAAGGTCGAGAATCGCTTGACTTAACGTTGACGTTCCAATGTGGACCATTTGGCCATGTTCGGAAGGTCGATAATTGCTTGACTTACCGATTACTTTCCAATATGAACCATTTGGCCATGGACGGAAGGTCGAGAATCGCTTGTGCCAGTGGAACAAGGATCTTTGCTGGCAAGACCCGATAATGCCAATATTGTTTGTTTCATCACAATACAGTAGAACCTCGATAGTTCGACACTTTGTGGACTAAAGGCAGGGTCCCCACCCAACCGTGAAAACCGTGAAACCTTGAATAAGCCGTGAATTTCGTATACCGTGAAAAAACCTGGAATAAGCCGTGAATTTTGATATCAAACCTTAAAAATATATCAAATTTGAAAAACAATAAAAAAAATCTTATCAGAAAATATCACATGTGTTTTCAGATAGGGAAATGTACAACAGAATTATTACCGTTGTTAGTACGTTGTAAATATGGTGAATACGGCGTCGTCTGCCTACTTGTAGATTGCAGCTGTGCGGATGATTTAAGATAGTGATGTGCGATACGGCCGTGTATCGCGATACGGCGATACGATACATATCGGAGTCAGATATCGTATCGGCCGTATCGTATCGGTGCTGTGTATCGCGATACACGTATCGTATCGCTTAACATATTGTGCATAAACGATACGACGTATATTGTATTATACACTGCAGTTAAAAATACGGCCATCGAGGTATTTCCATTGGTTTTAATTGTAGTACCACAGAAAGAAGACTTTTGAAGAATTCTTGTTGAATATAAATATAACCTCATTGTTTTACAGCCAAGAAAATAATATCGAATTATCGTCTCTGTGCCGATACAAAATCGAGTATCATTTTAGGCGATACGATACGTATCGTTTCAAAAATATCTGGACAAAATATCGTCGTATCGTCCCTAGCGTATCGCGATATTCCGATACGATAAGATACGTATCGCACATCACTAATTTAAGATTGGTTCTGGTTTCCACGGTGCAAAGGAACGACTCGGGCGACAGTTGTTAAGTTGCTGGTGTTTTTTTCACTGTCAACTGACTGCTGACTGACACTTGTGTAAGACCGTTTAAGTGTCTTCTTTACTGTATGTCATTTGCCTATTGTTTTGTATTAGTCAGTGACAGTAGACAACTACTGTATCTAGACTGTTAACTATACAATAGTGATGGGCGATTCGCGAACGAAAAGTTCAAATCAAACGAATTATCGAGTGAATCAGATGAATCATGATTCAACTTTTAAAAGAACCAATTCGTGGCGCGAATCAACTCTGGTAAAAATGCCTCGGTTATGTTGCTCGGTTTCGTTCACTTCGTTCGCGAATCGGTGTAGACCATCGTGGTTCGCGATTCAATTGCGTTTCCGCTGAGAAATGGTTAGGGGGGAAGTTGAAGCGGAAAGAATGGGAGGGAGACGGACAAGAGGAGAGATCGCTAAACGCGTCTCATTGGTTTGCGTATGCGCGGCAAACGTTTTGTGAAATCCCACAATTCCATGCAAATCTATTTTGTTTTGACCTCTCTTTCTTTACAATATCATATCTGCTGGTGCTGATTAATTGGACTATCGGTTCGCGAACCGATTGTTGTTATGTCATTCAGCTAACTTTGAATATCAGCTAATCCGTCTAAACGCTTGCTTATTGGTTCTTTAAGGAGTTTGCGGCTGCAATAATAATTTGTAATGTTCGATGGTCAAATTTCATTGCATCACTTGGACTATCGGTTCACATATCGCATATTGGAGTCGTAACATAACAGGACGGCCAAATAATCTATAACAACCGATTCGTTTACATTATACGGCGAGGGCAGATAATGAATCAAAACGAACGAAATGAATCGGTTCAAATTTCGATTCTTTTGAATCAAATGATTCAAATGAATGGGTTCGCTAAAAAGAATCGCACTGCCGATCACTACTATACAACTGTCGTGTCAGTTACTCACCCATTCCGTTTACACGGTGCGTAGTCAGCGTTGCCACCTCGAGAGAAATTACCCTTGCCGGTGATAATTTTGAACTTCGAGGGTAAAAAGGGGTAATTTTACTAAAGCCTTTAAAAATATACAAATTTATATTATCCTCTGTTATATACATATTATACATTCATTGATGTTTATTTATGCTTAAATTAGGCCTACTACATTTCTCTGCTTTATCGACCCTTTCGATTTTCGTGACTCTGACGAATACTCACGAACTCCATGACAGAAATCAAGCTTGAGTAAGGATTTATTGTCTCATGTTAACAACGTGAAAGAGCCACGAGTGCCAGGACGACAAGAAGTCCGCTAAGTTGCAGTAATGTCTGCAAGTTTTAACGTCAACCAGACAATAAATAACAAAAATAGAAAATGGGGATTATTACCTGTCTCCGCCTACCTAATCCTAGCAGTTGATAGACTGAAAGATAGACAGCGTTAGCTGTTTTATAATTGGCGTTTAAGGCTGTAAACAAAATTGCATCAGCTGTTAATCATTTATATACTGTGATTTTTTAAGCAGTAAAATAAATTCTGAGAAAAATCCGTTATATCTCGCATGTTAATCATTTATATACTGTGATTTTTTAAGCAGTAAAATAAATTCTGAGAAAAATCCGTTATATCTCGCATGAAAACATTGAGACAAAAACTGGCTGGCGTATGCAACTTCTATTTTCATTCTTTATTCTAAACTTTAAAATTAATTATACATCAGTGACATCTATAGGCGGCTCCTCAAACCTATCAAATTTCAAGCACATTTCCTTTATTTCATTAGCACTCTTTACTCAAATACAGGAGTTTAGATTTTGAGGGTAATTTTGACGAGGATCGAGGGTAATTCGGGATAAAGTGATTGGCAACACTGAGCGAAGTAGAAATCACCAAACCAGCAACCGATAACCGATAGACTAATGACATGACTTACGACGACAATAAAACAATAAGAAACTCTAAAATAGTTCTTATTTTTTAAAAGGTTCACTTGGGATGTATGGTATGGTTTTATGGTTCTGTGACATCGTAATTGGAATGTTGGAAAGTTTTAACTAGTATTTGACCGCTGCGCTGCGTCTGCGTTGTTGTTTTGCAACCGGTATAGGTTATGTTTTTTAATATTTCGACCGTGAAATTGACAATTTTTAGACCATGAAAACCGTGAAAAACCCGTTAATTTGATCATTAAGTTTGAGTGGGAATCCTGAAAGGGGTGTCGAACTATCGAAATGTCGAACTATAGGGAGTATATGGAACATTTTAACACAGGGAGTATTATGATCAGAAAAACAATAGCGTATCATAAAAGTATCAAAATTGTGTTTAACTCCTGTAGCGTCTCGAGCGAACTGACTTGACCTACTTACTGGAAAGGGCGGGGAAGGGGGTGGATATGACGGGATAGGGGGTAGGAAGGAAGTTATTTATAGAAAAGGCGGTAGCGCACGTTCGCGAAAACAATAAGCGGGCTCCCATCACTGACCGGCGAACCCGTCAAGGACACTATCGGTCGCCCTCTACTGTCATGTCGTGTCGTCACGGCTTGTGTCGAAGTATACAGACTGTCGAACTATCGAGTTCCTACTGTGTTATTTCTCCATGCTAATACAAATAAATACCCCCGTCGCAACAAACCTGCGTACTCAGCAAATTTCCAATGCATAATAATGTCTTAATAACACATAAAGGTGAATAGTAAGTTTCATACACAAATAATCACAAATAAGCGATATATACAATTTTAATTATTCTCCATAAGCATAAAATTGGGGATGAGTATGTAGTTTTGCTGCAACAAGGAACACAAAATGTGGGTTTTTATGCAAATATCAATATAAATCACCTAGGTGAAACCACATCCCAAGTTTCATCAATATACAATCATAAATAAGTGATATATACCAGTTTGATTTTTCTCCATAAGAATAACATGGGGGATGAGTACGCAGGTTTGCTGCAACAAGGAACACAAAAAATTGTTGTTTTTATAAATATTAATAAAAACTCAACAAGGTAAAGCCACACACCAACTTTTATTAAATTATGTTCATAACTAAGGGAAACATTACATTTTACTTATTCTCCATAAGAATAACATGGGGGCTGAGTATGCAGGTTTGCTGCTACGGGAATAATCGGTAAAAATTGCTGTTTTGTGCAAACAACAATAGACCACAACCAGATGAAGCCGTATACCAAGTTTCATTAGTATCCGTTCATAAATAAGCGAGATATAAAATTGTTCTTATTCTCCATAAGAATAACATTGGACAACGTACTGTGTTTAGCATTTTCAATATCTCTGTAACCATTTGACATAGAGAAATGATCAAAACACCAAATTGTGTGTTTTTTTAAGCTGAATCTAAAAAACTAAAATTATACTTTTTTAAATATTACATGTAAAAACTTCAAAAAACCCATTTTTGGGGTACAAAACCCCCTCAATATACCACTTTAGATGGGGCGATCTGTCTGGTTTTCAAACTTAAAGTCATAAATGATGCTTTACACGTTTGTACAAAATTTCATCCAAATCGGACCATTTTTACGAGAGTTATCGCACCCACGGACATATATATATATATATATATATATATATATATATATATATATATATATATATACATATATATATACACAGTTTTGAACGAATGGTATTTTTGGGGTCTGGGGACTTCAAAACAAAAAGTTATCGCTGTCCCGGGCCTAGGTCTTACCATGCCAACTACGGTAATAGCTTCTTCCCTATAGGGGAAATTCGCTAAAAAATGTAAACTTGCATGGATGAAAATTGTTTTGTTTTAGCGAATTTCCCCTATTGGGAAGAAGCTATTACCATTGTCGGCATGGTAAGACCTAGGCCCGGGACCATGATAACTTTTCGTTTTGAGGTCCCCAGACGCCAAAAACACCATTCGTTCGAAACTATATATATATATATGTGTCCGTGGGTGCGATAACTCTCGTAAAAATGGTCCGATTTGGATTAAATTTGGTACAAACGTGTAAAGCATCATTTATGACTCTAAGTTCGAAAACCAGACAGATCGCCCCATCCAAAGTGGTATTTTGGGAGGGTTTTGTACCCCCAAAATGGGTTTTTTGAAGTTTTTACATGTAATATTTTAAAAAGTATAATTTTAGTTTTCACCATTATATTCAGCTTAAAAAAACACACAATTTGATATTTTGATCATTTCTCTACGTCAAATGGTTACAGAGATATTTAAAGTGCTAAACACAGTACGTTGTCCAATGTTATTCTTATGGAGAATAAGAACAATTTTATATCTCGCTTATTTATGAACGGATACTAATGAAACTTGGTACACGGCTTCATCTGGTTGTGGTCTATTGTTACTTGTGCACAAAACAGCAATTTTTACCGACTATTCCCGTAGCAGCAAACCTGCGTACTCAGCCACCATGTTATTCTTATAGAGAATAAGTAAAATGTAATGTCTCCCTTAGTTATGAACATAATTTAATAAAAATTGGTATGTGGCTTCACCTTGTTGAGTTATATTAATATTTATAAAAACAACCATTTTTTGTGTTCCTTGTTGCAGCAAACCTGCGTACTCATCCCCCATGTTATTCTTATGGAGAAAAATCAAAATGGTATATATCACTTATTTATGATTGTATATTGATGAAACTTGGGATGTGGTTTAACCTAGGTGATTTATATTGATATTTGCATGAAAACCCATATTTTGTGTTCCTTGTTGCAGCAAACCTACGTACTCAACCTCAATGTTATGCTTATAGAGAATAATTAAAATTGTATATATTAAGTTATTAGGTTACATACTAGTTGACTTGCACTTACAGGGTCATACATACAATGGTTTCAAATTAAAAGTTTTACCCCAGCTATGTGCAGATATACTACTAGGACATGATCTCATGAAGTATCAATCACGTTGATGTATCTTTTGGAGGACCGTGACCACCTCTTTCCATCTGCAGTTTAATACCAGCCGAAGTTGTATCTCCTAGATTGTTTGGTAATTTCGCTCCTAATATAAAGTCTATTGCAACAAAATCCCGTAGGTTCTCAGAACAAGACTCGCAGTTCATTGCTTCTGAGGTACAAAAAATGCTCTCTGAAGGCATAATTGAGGGGAGCAACTCTCCCTGGAGGGCTCAGCCTCTAATCACTCAGAACGACTATCACAAGAAACGTTTTCATAGATTATTCACAGACTAATAATAAATACACTGTACTTGATGCCTACACTCTTCCTATAATCGATGACATTGTAAGTAAGGTGGCCAAGTTTCCAGTTTTTAGTACTATTGATTTACAATCAGCATATCATCAAATACCAATTTCTGTGAATGAAAGACCATTTACAGATTTTGAAGCAAATGGAAATCGATATCAATTCACAAGAATTCCTTTTGGAGTTACTAATGGTGCAGCTTACTTTCAAAGAGTAATATATTCTATAATAGCAAAAGAAAATCTGAGTTGGGTATATTTATTTAGATGACATAACCATTTGTGGAACCTCACAAGTTGAGCACGATCTGAATTTACAAAGATTCCTTGAAGTAGTTAAAAAGTACAATCTTCCTTTGAATGACAAAAAGTGTAAATTTTCTCTAAAATCGATAAGCCTGTTAGGTTACTTAATCTGAAACAAGACTATGAGACCAGATCCAGATAGGCTAAAGCCTTTATTGGAGTTGACTCTTCCTAAAACTCCTACTTTTCTAAAACAAGTCGTAGGAATGTTTGCACATTATTCCAAGTGGATACCTAAATTTTCAGACAAGATACAATACCTGGTGCAATGCAGCTCCTTCTCTTTATCTCAGTCTGCTATTTCTACTTTCAATGAATTAAAAAATGACATTGCCAATTCTCTGTTAACAACAATTGACCTAGACAGCCCACTACTAGTGGACACTGATGCATTAGACTTCGCTATTGCTGCTACTCTAAGCCAAGATAGACGTCCTATAGAATTTTTTTCCAGAAGTCTTTCTGACTGTGAAAAAAGACACTCTGCAATAGAAAAATAAGTGTGTGCCATTGTTGAAACCTTATGAAAATGGAAACATTTTCTTACCGGCCACCACTTCAAACTAATAATAGATCAACAAGCACTTTCATTCATTTTTGACATGAAGCATTCCAGTAAGATAAAAAACGATAAAATAATGCGTTGGCGGCTAGAAATGTCATGCTATAGTTTTGAAATCGTATACCGATCGGGAAATGAAAATGTGGTGGCTCATACCCTCTCAAGAATAAGTGCTTCTACAGCTGCTAGGAGTCTTTTTGATTTACATCAAGATCTAAGTCATCCCGGTGTTACACGAATGTTCCATTGGGTTTGATGTAAAAATCTCCCTTATTCTCTTCAAGAAGTAAAGAGTGTAACATCATCCTGTCCTGTATGTGCAGAGGTAAAACCACGCTTTTACAAACCAGTCAATCAACACCTTATTAAGGTTACTACGCCATTTGAAAGACTGAATATCGATTTCAAAGGTCCTCTTCTGTCAAGTACAGGAAATCATTACTTACTTACTATAGTGGATGAGTACTCTAGATTCCCTTTTGCCTATCCATGCAGAAATATTAGTTCTTCTTTGGTTATCAAGTGTCTGCTTCACCTTTTCTCAATTTTTGGCATCCCACTCAGATCGAGGATCATCATTCTCATCTCAGAAGTTAGTTTCATTTCTGCATTCCCGAGGTATTGCTACCAGTCGAACCACACCATACAACCCAGAAGGAAATGGTCAAGTCGAACGGTACAATGGAATGATATGGAAGACAATAATGCTTGCTTTGAAGACTAGAAATCTGATGTCTACACAGTGGGAGAATATCCTGGACTCGGCTTTACATGCTATTAGATCATTGCTGTGTACGGCTACAAATGTAACACCCCATGAACTTTTTTTATACATCCCAGAAGATCGTCTAACGGGACTGCCTTACCTAATTGGCTAAGCTTTCTTGGTCCAGCGTTACTGAAATGTTATAACCAGTCTAATAAGTTTGATTCAAAGGTTGAAGAAGTTGAAATTCTCGAGGCTAATCCTCAATACGCACGTGTTCGAAATCATAATGGACAGGAATTAACAGTGTCTTTGAAACACTTAGCTTCACACGGGGATGTGAAGCTTCTCAAAGAGACAAGCTATTCACCATTTCATACAGATCAACTCGAACATGTACTAACTCCATGTTCTGCTGGATTAAAGGACACTGCTACACCTTCTCATCAGTATGTGCAGAAAGAAGACCCAAAGTCTAATCAAGAACAACATGGCAACACTGATTTAGGAACAAATGAAAATCAGTTAGAATCAGAATTTATGGACCCACCAGGAAAAGAAGACCTCCTCAGTACCTAAAAGACTATATGTACATAATTTTGACTAGGGGAGAATGTGATGAATTTAAAATCTAAACATATTTATTGATTATCAGCTGATTTTGTTATTATATAATTATGGGTTGTTTATTTATTAGTTTTCTGTGTTCCATAATAATGGTTGATTTTATTTGAATAAAGCCTTAGTTTTCAAAGGTTTAAATGCTTTTCTTTTCTCATCACAGCTACGGAAACAGTAGGACTAGAACTACCTACGGGGTCGGGGTTATTAGCAATGTCAATTGGGCTAAATGGTAGATCGTCGACTAATTCTTCTTCTGGCATTCTCGACGATGTTAATAAACTTTCTTAGTAAAAATGCCCAACTTTATTAAATACACAGTAAAATTGACAGTAATCCCGTAGACTCTCTTAGACGTCGCGTTGTCGTCTGCTTGCTAGTGAAGTGAGTGATGTCGATATGTCGATGTGATATGCATAATCTGATATAAACGAATACACTCTTGAAGGTTGTTCATGAGTTGTCGCCCGAAGACTCTAATCCTGGTGTCTGGAGTCGAAAACGATCCTGGCGGTTGGAGGTAGAATCTCGTGTTTCTTGTCGTTCTTGCATTGGTTGTAATTTGTATTCTCACCACAAGAGCTAACGAGGCGCTATTGTTCCAGGCGGTAAATTCATGAATGTAACTTAAAGTTGTGATGCGCGTGTTCGAAACGTAACATATTGAAATATCACGATAGAGAAGATACGATACATATGATGTGTCACTTTCACTAGCAGACTTAAGTCCGAACTGCAGTAGATTAGTATTTAAATTCCTCAAATCTGGCGTTATTTTTAATTTGTGTTAAGTTTAACTAATCACATATGTTCTTTTTTCAAGTTTTAACCGTTTGTTAACTTAAAAATCAATAATTTGGAATACGATATTCCAAAGGCGAAATGTTTTTAACAACACGGGTATTGCAATTCAGTGCCTCGATATGATACGGTAATACTTATATCAAATACATGTGATTGATAAGCAGTAATCTCTGCCTTGACCACGGCATCAGCATGGAAGTGCTGCTACACACCGATTGTTATACCAAAGAGAGATAGCATTTAAGTATTGGGCTTATGTATCGCGATACACGTATCTCTTTTATTGTATCTATTTTGACTTTCACTGATATATCTCATTGACAGGGTTAGGAGTCCAAGCGATGTGTACAAAATATTAATGCTTATTTCCAATACAAGGTTTTTTTTGGTTTGGGTTTTTTTGTTGAAAACAGGTAAAATCGACAACTGACTTTAAGAACCGACTCATCCCTAGTTGGAGATGTAATATTCATTTTATTTACAATGAAATCTATTTGTAACCGATATGAAAAATAAGGCAAAAGGGAGTTAACTGCTTATACATAACTCAGCCTAGCTGTTAACACTTTGTAAATGTTTTAGTCTTAAGTTTCCTCAATTGTAATGATTGCTACTTTTGAAAATTTCAGCCACAGTGACGTCACTCCTACTCCAGACACCACCCTGGTACTGACAGGACCTACGTGGGATCTTATTCACTCTCACTTCCCAGAGGAAGTTCCTAATGTAGTCAAAAGGTGCACTGTCTTCTCCCGCATGTCCCCAGATCAAAAGCAACAGTTGGTGTTATGTTTACAATCCATCGGTTATTATGTTGGTTAGTGAGAATTCGAAAAATAACGTCATAGAGTTAAGCCAATGCTAATAATACTTTACAATAGCTATGTATACTATATATGTGTGGATACTTAAGTCAGTGTGGGTGGTTAATAAAGGATAAAAGGTGGATAAAGGCTTCACCAACATTGTAAGAGCCTGTAGATTAACACAGTTCCTATTGTTCCTCGATAATAATAGAGGTGTGTCCACATAACTGTAGCTCTTGGTACATTCCTTTTTAAAAATTAAGTGTTACTCACAATAAATAAAAACCTTATTTGCATGATACTTTAAGTTTACTGAATTGGTAACAGTTTTAGTAACTTTTGGGTTCCACAGCTACAATACTATAATGGTCTTCTAAAGAGAACTATATAAGGTGACATACTAATTTGTTTTACTCTCCAAATAAGCCGGGAAGTGCAACTAGTCTTATATAATATTGTAATAAAAGGTGAATAATATTTACACTTAAAATGTATCTTTGATCACATAGTTCTATACACTGTCAATATTGCAGGAATGTGTGGAGATGGAGCCAACGACTGTGGGGCTCTCAAGGCCGCCCACGTTGGGATATCCCTCTCGGAGGCAGAATCGTCCGTGGCTTCACCCTTCACATCCAAGGAATCCTCCGTCGATTGTGTTGTCAAGGTTATTCAGGAGGGAAGGGCAGCTTTGGTCACTTCATTTGCCATTTTCAAATACATGGCAGGTTACAGCCTCACTCAGTTTGTGTCCGTGATGATTCTCTACTCCATAGACAGCAACCTGACCGACACGCAGTATCTGTTTGTGGATCTGTTCGTCATATCAGTGTTCGCTTTCTTGTTGGGCCGCTCAGAAGCTAATTTGGGTCCTCTTGATCCGCGGCCTCCTGAGATGTCGCTCATGTCCCCTACCCCCATTGCCTCTCTCATCGGACAAGTGGCTATTGTCGTAGTTTTTCAGTTCATTTGTTTCTTCTCACTTTCGAAATATGACTGGTAAGACATAATATGTATATAGAATAAAATTTGTATAAGTTAATAGCGATTGATCAAATTCTAATGATAAATATTTTTTATTTGTTGTTTTGTTATTTTGGTTATTGTGGTACACCTGAAAATCTTGCACTTTTTGATACAGTTTAGCCGCTTGGTTGGTGTATAAGTAACAAAAGTAGGAGTAGATTTAGCCGAAGATCCAACTTCTAATTCATGTAGAACACACCAATGGTAGCTCTTGAAGATGGCTGACTTTCAGCTTATAGACCTGGCAATAACTATTTACTATACTAACCAGTTAAAGGTTTTTAATAAGGTTTTATAAATGGAAGCTTTTTATACATAGACTCTTTTAAAAAATAGCCTTTTAGCGAATTTCCCCTATAGGGAAGAAGCTATTACCACATAGGTCTCATGGTAAGAGTTAAACCCGAGACCATGATAACTTTTGTTTTGAGGTTCTCAGTTGACAAAACAATATTCGTTCAAATTTATATAAAAATATATGTGTCCGTGAATGCGATAACTTGAGTAAAAAACGTCCGATTTCGATGAAGTTTGACTTAAATGTGAAAGGTGACATTTATGACTAAGTTCGAAAACCAGAAAAATCGGACTATAGGAAGGGGGATTTATGGGGGTTTTAAATTTTCCAAAAATAAGTTTTTTTGCATTTTTTAACCTAAAATATTTAAAACACGCAATTTTAGTTTATACCATGTTATAGAGCTTAAAAAACAAATAATATGGTATTTTGAATTATTAACCTAGGTTAGGTGGTTGCAGAGAAAATCAAAAAAAATCTGCTCATAAAATCTCCCATGTTTAATCTTATGGGAAAAAGAGTTTTGGCTTTTCCTCAGTTCATTTTAATGTAAACTTCACATTTGCTTTTACCAATCAACTCAGCTCTTCTAAATAATCATTTTGGTGTTTAAATTGTGATTCTACGTCCAACCGTTGCGAGAGATATTCAAAGTGCTAAACTCAGTACGTTGTCCAATGTTATCCTTATGGAGAATAAATAAACTTTGATATCTCCATTTTTTATGAATGTACATTGATGAAACTTGGTATGTGGCTTCACGTAATATTGGTATATTGATATTTGCACAAAAAATTTATTTTTTGTTGATTATCTCCATAGCAGCAAACCTGCATACTCAGCCGTAATGTTATTCTTATGGAGAATAAAAGTTTCATATCTCACTTAATTATGAATAAATTAATTATTAAAACTTGGTATGTAGCTTCACCTGGTTGAGATATATTGATAATTGCCCTAAAACATATTTCTTCTCTTTTTTTGCAGCAAACCTGCGTACTCAGCCCTAATGTTATTCTTATGGAGAATAAATCAAATGCTATAGATCACTTATTAGTGAATTTCCTATGGAAAGTGAACTATTAGCATGACCCGCACGGTGAAACTTAAGCCTGGGACCACCATAGAAGTTCCTAACGTGACCCTCTGAACACGTTTTGGGGGTTCGTTCAAAATTTTATATATATATATATATATATATATATATATATATAGAGAGAGACATATATATATATATATATATATAGAGACATATATATATAGACATATATATATATATATATATATGTCTATATATATATGTCTCTATATATATATATATATATATATATATATATATATATATGTCTCTCTCTATATATATATATATATATATATATATATATAAAATTTTGAACGAACCCCCAAAACGTGTTCAGAGGGTCACGTTAGGAACTTCTATGGTGGTCCCAGGCTTAAGTTTCACCGTGCGGGTCATGCTAATAGTTCACTTTCCATAGGAAATTCACTAATAAGTGATCTATTTAGAGTATTTAGAGTGATCTATTTTATTTAGAGTTTTCCAATTGTTTTGCCCAACGAACTTGTCCAACTGATTATAGAAAGGAACGTCCCTACCAAATTTGAAGTAAATCGGACAAAAAATGTGACCGCTAGAGTGCCTGCACATATATATATATATATATATATATATATATATATATATATATATATATATATATATATATATATATATATATGTGCAGGCACTCTAGCGGTCACATTTTTTGTCCGATTTACTTCAAATTTGGTAGGGACGTTCCTTTCTATAATCAGTTGGACAAGTTCGTTGGGCAAAACAATTGGAAAACTCTAAACCCCTTTTTTGGGGATAAATCTTTCAAATTTCGAGTTTTTGGGCCCAAAAAGGGTCATAAAAGCCCCTGATGTGAAATTAACGGATGTTAAAAGATGGGAATTAGTGTGGCGAAACTTTTAAACCCTCTCTCGTCATTCTAGCATGTATATTTACCGAGTTATTAAAGGAAATGTGTATTGACTAAACACAGTAGGTTGTCTTATGGGGGTTTTACATTAGAAAAGCCTGTTAATAATTTTGTTGTGTACTTTTATCATCCCCAATAACCTCACGCCTACTTTAAAGCCTGACTGGACCTTCTCCTAACCTTATAATGCGCAAAATTGTATTCCCAGCATTGCAGGTAAATAGAACCAGGAGTATCAGAACAGGCAAAAAATCAATATTTTCAGATTTGAATAAAAATTGGAATAATTGTATGTTTTTAACTGATTTTGAGTCTTGATAGTTTTTTATGTGGAAATTCACTTCCCTCACGTCAGCGTGCTGCGTGCGAACTCGTTTATTTTTTATTTATGTATTTTATGAAACATGGAAAGTGGCTTTATGTGGTAGTGAGAAACATATGTATGCATTGGAAATTTGCTGAGTACGCAGGTTTGCTGCGACGGGGGTGTTTATATTTTATGATTATATATTTGTTGGCCAAAACGGCTTACAATTTCACTATATAAATGTAAGTTTGGTACGATTTTAATTCAGTCAACTCCCGATTATCCGGAATCGGGTTGCGGTTTAACCGGGGTCACGAAAGGTTTATTTTATTATTTTTATTTATCCCCTTCTAAACATAAAAAGAGCAATAACAACAATTTATTTTGCTAAATTATCTCCAGAATCGTATTTAATTTACCTTATTTATCAGAATAAATACTATACAAACAATTTAGTTAACACAACATAATCTGAGAGTCTGTCATCTCGCTAATGAGCCGTGGGCGCGTGATGGGGAGCGATGACCTTGACACTGCTCGAGACACTGCACCTGGCTAGGCAGTCCGACAGACATACGGACGGACGGATGGTCGGACGCGGACATCTAAAAATAGAAATATTTAAGAACAGGGGTATATTTGGTTGAAAGAGGAGTAGATTTTACATGAACTTCAAATTCATGTAGAACAAACCAATGGCAGCAATTATTGGCTGCCACTGAAATTATAAAGCTGTCTGTAACTCAAGTAATTTGGGTTATTTTTGTTTTGTTTAAAAGTTATGATTAAATGTAATCTTCAAATAAATATATATTATATTTTATAAGAAAAATATCGTTTTTTAACCCTACAACTGATAACTGTCAATGATAATCACGTTTGTACAGTGATACCGTCGATTACGTCGACGGTATGTTTTTATGCGTGTTGCTCGGCAACAGCTGATGATATTTAGTTTGTTCTTGCGAGAAACCATTGTAGACAATATTTGCCATCCTTCAGTAACCGGCTTTAGTGATTTCATTGTTTGTTCGTATTTGGAGTAGTGTGCCTTTTGTCTGACTCGCGTGTCTGCCTTTTGTCTGTTCAGCTGACTCGCGTGTGCCGATCCTTCAGCTGTCAGTGATTTGTGACTGTAGTGTTTACGTGAAGCGAGTTACTGTTTGTTCTACGTTATTATTATTATTGTAGTATATTTTCGTAAGTAGTCATTAGTGTTGTTATTAGAATGGGCGATGAACTTAGATCAAGTGACATAAAGAGAAATTTTATTCGATTATGACAGTGATGGAGGTAGTGATATTCCTATCGTAGGCGATGAAGTGTATAATAATGTTTCTGATGAATCTGAAAGTGAATCAGAAAACGAGGTAGGCCTTAAACAATGCACTTATAGTTCCCCTGAACCTTTTGCAAATATTGAAGTAGGCCTAGGCCCAAGTACTAGCTTCTCCCATGAACCTTGTGCCAGAAGTGAACTAGGCCCAGTCTCAAGTAGGCCTACTTGGGTTCCCCCTATGTTGGAACATTTATTTTTTTACATAAAGACATTATTTTCTCGTATAATATTTTTATTCCTAGGTAAATTTGCTACAAAATGTATATTACAGAATTTGAATTTGATAATTGTTTCCATAGTTACAATACAGTAAAAAATAATTTTGAAATGTTATAACTTTCTTCATTCTACAACCAGAAACAAAGGAAAAACTTGGTAAGTCCACATAAATTGTTATTTTATGGGTAGAGTTTTTTTGCTGAAAACAATGATGTGTAATAGTTTGCATTAGCTCATTATTTGTATTTTTTACGATTTTTTGAAAACAATTTTACAAAATGGGTAAAAACTGTATCATTTCACTGACGTCACACTATCAGTTGTAGGGTTAAATATTTTATGATCATTGTTTTGTGGCCAAAATTGCATATACAAATTACAGTCAACTCCCGATTATCCTGGGTAATGACTGGTTGGAGCGTTACGGATAACCCAAAACCACGGTTAAAACAAAGGGATTCAATAAATTGAATATTAAAAATATAATAAAGGTTTATTAAAATGTTTATACTACCATATTGTGTTGTTATTTTAGATATATTTATGTAAATTAAATACTTTTCAAAATCTTGAAATGGAGATAAAATCTACAAACAATCAAGATAATAATAGTTAATACTAGCAATGGCTGCTAGCAGTAAATACTATCCAAAACGCTGAATGATATTTAATAGGTTAAAGATCTTGAAACACCAAACTCTCTAAACTACACCGAACAGTATGCTAATTAATTCCGCACTGGCAGAAAAATCCCGTGAGTAGGGACTGACGTTACCTATACTCCCACCAAGTGGTTAAACTGCATCAAAACGTGAAAGGTTTAAGGTATATTTCATGTGTACCAGACCCATTACTTACCTTCATAGGCAGTCAGTTAAGTAGCAACAAATTAACAACAAACCTTGTACATAAAAATATTGTTCAGATGAAAGTAAATGTTTTGATCAAACAGCAATAAAGTTTTAATTTCGATCAAACATTGTAGCAAAATGTCGAGTCATTATAGAAGTAACTCAGTTTAGGTGATTTTTCAAAATTGTCAATATTAAGGTCATATATATGCAGGAGCGAATTTGTATTCAATAAATGTTGTTGATTCTAGTCTTGAAGAAGTATTCTATGCCACTTAATAGATATGTACAGTAAATGAGTGAAAGTAATTTTAATACATAATATAAAATAATACATAATATAAAATCCAAATACCACTGACTGACTGACTGACTGCCCTATCACGAAATCTCCATAACCATAAGGCCTAAGGCCTACAGACTTGATATTTGACATATTTTGGCCCTAGGTGCTTGCTAAGAAATGGTATTACGAAATTCCTTGTGTTCTGCCCCGCTGGGTCTCAAAGTTCCCATGTATTCCTTATGGACATTCACTTTGGTTTGAGCTGATGAAAATTTAAACAGCTGATCTTGATTCGTAGAAGTTCCGTGGGCTAACCACAGAATGCAGCACACACGACTATCATAGTTTACGTGGGCGAAGCTGCAAGGGGTCGGCTAGTCTTGTATATTAAAAGAAACTGATGTTTTTTTATCAAAAGATTCCAAGCTAACCACTTAATGGGTTTTCATGATTATTTTCTTTAATGGAAATGCAATTTTGAGCAAAAGGCAGAAGTAAATGTAGAAGCCATAATTTCCATTTACAGTTTTAATTTTTTTTAAATTTGAATTTATTTTGAAAAGGTTTAGCAGCTGGTGCAAACCTTTTAAGTTTGTTTTCAATGAACTTTAAAACAATATGGTGTAAACCATCAGCTGCAAAAATTTGTATCTATGGAATAGAAGTTGTAGGGTGAGGATAGTTTACATTACCATTACATTACACATAAACACTGTGTGTTAATAATCCTATGTTTTAGTGGTACTTTGGTATTATACGGATGCCACCCTTATACAGCGCGCTGCGGCAGTTATGTTAGGATGGGTTATCATAAAAATGATTGTAGGACTTTCCTTGTTTCATTACAAATCGAATGATACCTGATTAGTCATACTTCCGGCCGCCAAACCCCCTCCAAATAGGCCAAGGTCAGGTCGTTGACCGGAGCGCGCGCATCACCTGTCACCGCCTGTATCTGGGTCAGTGTCATGAGTGATTTATTGCCGTGCACTACGTTACATTTGTTTTCATAATGAGTGACGTTCTTTTGGTGTAGATTTACCTCGAAATGAAGAGGAAACCGTACGTATTTTTATGATAACCCATCCTAACATAACTGCCGCAGCGCGCTGTATATTTTGCGGAGTACATGTGGCGATCGGGTCTGGCTGCTAGCGGCGGCGACGCATTCAACACGATCCCAGCGGACATCGCTGCCTTTTGGGAGGCACAACATAAAGACCGCTCATCAGAATGATGTAAAATTTTTACAGTAAGTCAATAAAAGTACGTTTTTTCGAATTATGTAGTTATCCTTTGTATCCGGTAAAAATTAACCTCCAAAAATAGTGGCATCCGTATAATACCAAAGTACCGTTTTAGTTTATGCAGACAAGACTGTGACAAGCAGCTAGTATTTAATTAGTTGTAGTATAAAGGTACACAATTAATGTCCCAAAATCATTATCATAGCTGGCCTGAACTGTATAGAATACTGTTTTTTACTGTACTTTAATTATATACCAGCTAAGTTTAAAGATATTAACAATTCCTATTATTTGGCTGTATCTTATCAATCATCTTATCAACATATTCTTTGAAGTAACAGTACCAAAATGTTTGTCTCTTAAAGTACAAATACATCCAGATAGGCAAAACATTTTCTAATATACGAGGCATTTTTAAAGTAAGTACCGTTTTTTAATTCCGCCGTTGTAGCTCTGCGGTTGGCATTCCTGCATGCTGCGCTGTGTACCTGCATCTATTGGCAAGCCTGGGACATCACTTCAGCAAAAATCGACCGGATTTTCATTTGTTTGTGAGCATTCAAAATGGCGCTGACAATTGAAGTCCCCGCCAACTTTGAAGTCAGGCTGCGATTCAATTTTTAAGTATTAACGGTGTGAAAGCAGTCAAAATTCATCAGGAGATTAACGAAGTGTATGGCAAAGTGTTCGATATCTTTAATGTCATGAAGTGATTCGACACCAGTGACAAATTGGCTTAAAAAATTATAACCTTCCTCCTCGTACTACTCAATAGAAGTCAACACACTTCCCAAACGCTTGCATTTGTGCACCTCAGTCAACATTTTTGAAGCGTGACCAAAACTTTCAATAATTTAGTCGTCCGGTAACAATCATATAAAAAATACTAAATGAAACTCATAAGATAGTGAAGAAATCGTAAACCGTCTGTTCTCAGTCACGTTTTGGTCAACTTGATGCACCAAACCTTCAATAATGACAGAGGGTCGCCCACTTCGTTCCTCGTCATGAACATTCAAGTGGCCATCTCGAAATTTTAAAACCATTCTATTGCTAAATTTGTTTTTCCAATACACTTCACTTATCTGCCGTTGAATTTCAGCTGCTTTCACACCGTTAATACTTAGAAATTGAATCACAGCGTGACTTCAAAATTGGTGGCGACCTCAATTGTTGGCGCTATTTTTAATGTTCACAAACCAATGAAAATCCGGCCAATTTTTGCCGAAGTGGCGTCCCAGGCTTGCCAATAGATGAAGGTACACAGCACAGCATGCAGGAATACCAACCGCAGTGCTACATCAGGGGAATTACAAATCGGTACATAATTAAAAAACATGCCTCATAGTACTTCTATAGAAATCTTTTACATTGTCTGTTTCAGGTTTGTACCGTATGATGCAACCAAAACAACTGCTAAAGGCCCAGGTTGCTTTGAAAACTATGCTCTATTCGCCATATCTAGCATGCAGTATGTGATTTTGGCTGTGGTGTTCTGTAAAGGGGCTCCGTACCGCGCGCCTTTGTCCAAGAACTGGAGTCTATGGTTGGCTGCTGCTGGCATTACAGCGTTCATCTGCTACCTGATTCTCTGGCCGAGTCAGTGGTTTCAGGACATGTTCGAGCTTGTTATGCCTCCTGACACGTCCTTTAGAGTTTTCTGCATTATTTTATGTGTCGCCAACTTCATCTTGTCTGTGATCTATGAATTTTACATCTGTGATAATCTAATCTCAAACAAAATAAGGTAAAGTATTAGTTTTATTTCTTAATAGATATAGGTGGTTTTTTATAGTTAATATGGTATTATTACCATAATTATTACCCCATTTTAGAATCTGTTGATAGTAGCCGTGTGAAAAAGTGGGTATTACGGTCGGTAAATTAATTTCAGAGTAAACAAAAAATTGTCTTGAAGAATAAATTAATTTATTCATGTTATTTGCCTCCTAGATTGATATATGACTTAGAAAATATGGTTACATACCTTGTTGTCGTCAATCCACTAGTTTTGTTCGATTACTAGTTTCAGGACTAGTACTGTCCCACTATCAAATTTTAATATCAGACCCCCTGTCGCAGCAAACCTGCCAGGGGCGGATCTAGGAATTTGTTGAGGGGGGGCACACTTGAGATTTTTGTTCTCACTAAACGATAATGTCCCGTAGCAATGGGAGGCAGTTGTTAGTACTCGCTAAATTCAATTCAATCATGATGCTAACAAATAAAACACCACAGTGTAACACTTATTTCGCAATGAAATGTGTAATATTGATGTATTATACTGATCCAATAAACAGTAGGTACATAAATATACACATTTTATATAACTACTACCTCGAAAAGCAAACAATTTATACCGATTTATTTACTTACAAGCACTACTAAAGCCTAAACCAACACGCACAAAATAGCTAAGGTAGAACGCAAAGGTTTCAGAAAAGAAGAAGATTGAGAAAGACTGCAGGGCCGGTGCTGCGGTGTGTGCCACTAGGGCAACCAAAGGCAATAGTCCAGTGCTGTGGTGCGTTACCTAAGGGATACTCGTCCCTAGCCCCGGTGTTGCGGTGTGTGCTCCTAGGGTAGCCAAGGGCAATAGGCCAGTGCTGTGGTGCATGACCTTAGGGATGATCAGCCCAAGTCCCTAGGCCGGTGCTGCGCTGTTTTCCCTAGGACGGACTAAGGCAATAGGCCGGTCCTGTGGTGTGTAACCTTAGGGATGCTCGGCCCAAGCCCCTAGGCCGGTGCTGCGGTGTGTTCCCCTGGGGCAGCCAAAGGCAATAGTCCAATGCTGCGGTGTGTGCTCCTAGGGCGGCCAAAGGCAATAGGCCAGTGATGTGGTGCGTTACCATAGGGGATGCTCAGCCCTGGCCGGTGCCTTTACCTTACAGATAGTAAGTTTTGTATGTCGGATTTAAAGAGCTCAGGGACTCCCTAATTTTATGTATCGATCGGCAACTGTTTATCTTACAAATTTTTGGATGCAGTAGGTTACTTTTGCAGTTGCAGTTAATGAATGTCACTTTACACATTTGAGCCAAATTTCATCGAAATCAGATGGTTTAGCGAATTTACCCTATAGGGAAGAAGCTATTACCGTAGGTGGCATGGTAAGACTTAAGCCCAAGACCATGATAACTTCATTTTTATATATGTGTGTCCGTAAGCACAATAACTCTCATAAAAAAGGTCTGATCTTAATGAAATTTGACACAAATGTGTAAAGTAGCATTTATTTGAACAGACGAATTGCACCATCCAAAGAGGGGTTGTGAGGGGTTTTGTATCCCAAAAATGTGTTTTTTGGGGTTTTCAAATGTAATTTTTATTTGAATCAAATTTTAATTTTTACCATTAAATTCAGCTTAATAAAACGAACAATTTGGTATTTTGATCATTGCTCTACATCAGTTGGTTAGTGAGATATTAAAAGTGCTAAACACAGTACGTTGTCTAATGTTACTCTTATGGAGAAAAAGAAAAATTTTATATCTCGCTTATTTATGAACATAAACTGATGAAACTTGGTATGGCTTAATCTGGTTGTAGTTTGTTGTTGTTTGCACACAAAATTTGTGTTCACCTGTGGTTCCCATAGCAGCAAACCTAGGTACTCGGTTCCCATGTTATTCTTATAGAGAATAATTCAAATGTTATATATTGCTTATTTACGAATGTATGTGGATGAAACTTGGTGTGTGACTTCACTTAGATAAGCTCTATTGATATTTGCATAAAAACCCATTATTTTGTATTCCTTGTTGCAGCAAACCTGCTTACCATCCCCCATGTTATTCTTATGGAGAATAATTAAATGTTATACATCACTTATTTTTATGAATGAATATTGATGAAAATTGGTATGTGGCTTCACCTAGTTTAATTCTATTTATATTTGCATAAACACCAATTGTTTGTGTTCCTTGTTTCAGCAAACCTACGTACTCATCCCCAATGTTATTCTTAAGGAGAATAATTAAAATTGTATATATCGCTTATTTGTGAATATATTTTAATGAATCTTGGTATGCGGCTTTATGTGGTATTAAGACATATATTATGCATTGGAAATTCACTTAGGAAGAAAGGTTTGCTGCGATGGGGGTATTTTTACTCAAGTTATCACATTCACGGACACATATAGCCTATATAGACATGTGTACATATATATATATAAATTTGAACGAATAGTGTTTTTGGCATCTGGGGACCTCAAAACAAAAAGTTTTCATGGTCTCTGAATTAAGTATTACCATGAGACCTACTGTAATAGCTTTTTCCGTATAAGGGAAATTCGCTAAAAGAAAGCTAGAACTCTGTCATTGTCTTGAAGTTTAAAACATTTTCAACACTTAACACAATATATTGTAATAACAATTAGAAAATTTAAACATAGTAATTCTTAAGCCCGAGACCGTGATAACTTTTCGTTTTGAGGTGCCAAAAATGTCATTCTTTCAAATTGTACTAGTATATATATTGTAATCATCATAACTGAACTGAGAATCCTTGGATTTTTTAGATGTATTTTATGTACGACTTGGATATCCTTAAAATCGTTATCATTATATTAATAGCAAGTACAAAACTGTCCCTCCTTTTTTGCCAGCGTGTGTGCAATAAGTAATATGTATTTTGATGCATCACTGTTCTCGATGTACATGTGAATAAAGTATTTTGTGTATTGACTATTGCATATTAGGAGAAATTGACGCATCCTTATAATTTACATTGGCCCTCAGGGCTACGACCCACAGGCTTTCAAAGTTACAATGTTAACTTATGGAAGAACAGTAATCAATGAAATTTTATATTTAACAGCTGTTGCAGTAACAAATGCTAACACAAGAGCAAAAGAACAGCTGTTTCAGACATAATACAAAAGAAATTACTACTGACTATTGAAATGGTAACACCCTTCAGTTATCTGCTTTAATTCCACATAAAAAATAAACCTATGGTTGAGGGAGGGGAGGAGAAGTGAGAGAGGGTTGTGTGGTATGAGTGGGAGGGGAGGGAGTGGGAGAGAGCAACAGTAACCAATAGATTTTAAACTAATTAATCTATTTGATTATTCGTGAAGTTAAGCATCACGGCACTGGTTCAAATGATTTTGTTTAACTGATAATGCAGGATAATGTAATAAAACATTCACGCCAATACCCATTAGTCGTCAAATAATATTTGCTATAAAATTTAAAAAGTTTGTATTTAGTTGTAACATTTGTTTACTTAGATTTTATAAGTATTTTATATTTTAAGATATTTTATTTTATTTGGACGCCATTCTTTGCTTTGTATGTATATTGCACAAATGAATAAATAAAGATAATCCGAACCTGAACTAGAGATGTTCATTTTTGGCCAGTAAAATCAATCTGGATTATGTACTGACAACCAAAATACGGTTAAAACTTGGTCCGGTTGCCATTTTCCTAATATCACTTGGTCCAGACATCGCTCGTAATCAATATTAATCAATATTTATGGCAGATATCTCGTGTTCTGATTGTCATTGTTGTCCGATATTGTGCTTCCGTCGTAATTTACAGCCGATATACCCAATCCAGTCTGGCCAATATCCTTACCGTAGCTATTTTTGGCAGTTATTACATTTTCCGTTGTCATTTACAGTCGATATTGCACGCGGTAAGGTCATCATTTCCAGATGAATTCAAGTGTAGCGTCCTCAATGGCGGCTGAAATTACGCGGTCCGCACGTTCAGTTGGTTGTTATGACTGATTCAAGTTTCTCGTTGTCATTTTCGGCCGATTTTATGCATTTTTCGTCTTATGCGGTCGTCAGTACGCGGTTTTGCAGGTCGAGATCATTAGCGATCGTCCGGAGATTGGTAGGAAATTCTCGCTCAAACTTCCTATTATTTTTTTCAAAACTTCAAGTCGAGTAATAAAATACTCAAACTTTCGAGTACTCACACACCCCTAGTAGTTACTATATTTTTATTTAATTAAATACCAGAGATGTTAAACTCTCTAGTGAAAGAGACTCAGTTGTATATTTTAATTCATAATTTGTACAACTAACTAATTTTATTTTTTCAGATCTACTGACATTTACAGTATTAAAAAACAAAAAGATGTCTAAAGAAAAGGTTACAAATTAGTAAACCTAAATAGTGGAATAGAGTCTTCCAACTGAAAAGAATTCTTGAAAAAGAGAAAATTGCTCAACAATTGTTGAGGAATGGGATGGTGTATGTTACATGATATATTTTTCAATATTGTTTAGTAATAAACTGTATATATTTGTTAGTCTAGTGATTTTTTTAAAATCCTGCACTGAAATCTCTTTAACTATTAATTTAAGTTCAAAATTACATTTTAACAACTAATTAAATTACCTACTATTAAGTACCGTGAACTCTTTAAAAAAAACTTCATGAGGATCACTAAAATTTTGCTCTTGTCTTACTGTCCTTATGTGACCGTTAAGTTGAATGGTATAGAGGACAATGACAGTAATGAACAGACATAAAATGCATAAAATTACGCACAGTAACTTGGACTCTTTGGCATGGTTTGTTACAGGCTGTCAGAGTTCATTTGAGAGATTTAATTAGTCTGGCAGTCTCTTTTAACTTGAAATTAATGAGCATATAAATAACCATTTACATCTAAGAAATATGATAGAAAACATCAAGACTATAAAAATAATAGGGCAGAGACAGGTTTTCACAGGTTGAGACGTACATGTAAAGATCTTGCCATTAAGTGCCAAAAGGAATACATTGCAGATATAGAAGAGAGTATGCCCTGTAACATTAAGTCTTTGTGGTCACATGTGAACAATGTGAAATCCAGCAATGCCATCACCTCAAGTATTTCTTTCGATTCCGGACTTTGATTTTGAATGCAACGACGACACTATCTCCAAGTGCGTGTTGTGCTGCCCATTGACGTTGAACAAAAGCTTGCGGCCCTTTGATCCCTATAAAAGTCCTGGTCTTCATCCCTCCTGTGGTGCTGAAATATTGTGCTCCTGTTCTTGCACCTCATTTAGCTATCATGTTTAACACAATGACCTCCAAAGGGGTTTTCCACTTTAAACTAAATCAGGGTCTTGTCATCTCACTCTACAAATCAGGCGATAAGAGCAACGAAGAACTATAGGCCAATAGTTATACAACCAAAACACTTGCCAAAGTTTTTGAAAGTGTTGTCCTGGATTTCCTCTGATTTCACCTAAGGAAATACATAAGAACTGGACAGCATGGATTTCTTCAAGGACGCTCAACTGTCTCAAATCTTCTGGAGTTCCAGTCATCTATATTTTTCGCCTTCATGAACGCTAGAGTTGTGCGAGTACAGGTTTTTTAAGTCGAGTGGAGTAAATTGCAAAAGATTTGAATCTCGAGTTCGCGTCGAGATACAAATAAAAAAAAACACAGATCGAGTTGAATTGGATCAAAACAATGTATAGGGTTTCATTTATAAATGTTGTTATTAAAATATACTTTCTAGTCACTATGACCTGAAAATAACAATAGTAAGTAAAATAAATAGATTCCTGCTTCATTGGAAAAAGGTAAGTACATTTATCTGAAAATAAATCATACCAAAGTAATTGCATACAATTTTGCCATGAAGATAAAATACTTTTAATCTTTTGGTATTAAGGTTGTTATAGCCTATATGGTCTTAATTAACAGTTTCATTAAAAAATAATCTCAGTTTTTTATTTTATTTCTTCCTTTTTATTTATCCTATGTTTTGTATATTATGTTTAGGCCTAAGCTACATCTTTCTACGAATGGATAAAATAAAATTACATTTAGGCCTATAAGTTAAAATAAACTTTATTTGAATATTTAAAAGGCCTATTACATGGTAAAACATTAGTCTACTTACTTACCACACAAAATGTATTTACTAACATCTTAGCAATAATTTTAACACTAATAGTTAATAGTTAATAGTTTTTTCGTCAAAAATTTTGACGAAAACAATAGGTACTTTCTCCATATACTATGATAAGGGGAGAAAGTAAATAAACGGTATCAGGTAACTGACACATACTTTCTCCCTTTTAGCCCAACTTTAATGAATAAATTACTTTTTATTTACTAAAGATAGAATACAATTTTTATTTACTAAAGATAGAATACAAAGCACGGACGAATGTACAGAAAATCTTCTAAACAAGTTGTTTTAAAAAACATCCGCCCAAATCCCTGCTTTGGAGGCACTACAGAATCCATTGCTACACTTGTGGTTTTAAGAAGGGAAATGCCCCCTATTCCCCCCCAGGGTTATTAAGGGGCAACATATTTTGAATTACCTCTGTTGGTCAATGCTAAATTGACAAGCATATCAAGTTTGAATGAAATTTATCAGTAAATAAGAGAGAAATAGTAATTTTTGTATTCCCCATAAGAATAACATTGGACAACCTACTGTGTTTACCGCTAAACGAAAATTTCAATTTTCTCCGAAACCAGCAATCCCAGCAATCGTAGAATAGTAATTAAAAATACTAAATTATTTAGTTCTTTGAGCTCTTTTTAATGGTGAATAGTAATATTTTGTATATTTATGTCTTTTTATGAAAAATCCAAAAAACTGAATTTTGGATGTTTTAAGTCCTGTAATTTCTGAACCCGAATTTTTACAGGAATGCTGGTGGTGTCAATTTGTTGGAAAACTAAAGTTCTACAAACGACTAAAGTTTAATCAAAATCGTTCGCGCCGTTTTTGAGAAATTTTGATTTTTCATGTTTTTTGGCTGTTTTTGGGGGATAATTACCCTTAAAAATCAAAAATTTAAAAAATGAAAAAAACGCCTCGAGATATCGTAGATTAGTACCTACATACCAAATTTCATCAAAATCGGCCCATTGGTTAGGGCTCTAGCTCTGTACACATCCACACAGACACACACACACACACACACACACACACACACACACACACACACACAGACAGACATCACGTAAAAACCACTTTTTTGGATTCAGGGAGCACCGAAACAAATATTTCCACTAACAACTCAAATTCGAAAATTTTTACGAAAACAATACTTTCTCCATATACTATGTAGGTATAGAGGGAGAAAGTAAATACCCCCGTCGCAGCAAACCTGCGTACTCAGCGAATTTCCTATGCATGAATATATTTCTTACTACCACATAAAGCCACTTACCAAGTTTCATAAAAATACTTAAATAAATAACTGATATATATAGCATTTTATTTATTCTCCATAAGAATAACATTAGGGCTGAGAACGGAGGTTTGCTGCAACGAGGAAGATAAAAATGTATGTTTTTTTAATTATCAATATAACTCAACTAGGTGAAGCTACATACCAAGTTTTAATGATTTATGTTCATAATTAAGGGAGATATTTTATATTCTCCATAAGAATAACATTAGGGATGAGTATGCAGGTTTGCTGCTAAGAGGATAATCAACAAAAATCAATTGTTTGTGCAAATATCAATATACCAGTACCAGGTGAAGCCACATACCAAGTTTCATTAATATACGTTCATAAATAATCGATATATCAAATTTTAAATATTCTCCATAAGGATAACATTGGACAACGTACTGTGTTTAGCACTTTGAATATCTCGGCATCGGTTGGATGTAGAATCACAATTTAAACACCAAAATGATTGTTTTGTAGAGCTAAAGTGATTGGTAAAATCAAATGTGAAGTTTACAGTAAAATTAATTAAGGAAAAGTTAAAAACAATTTTCCCATAAGATTAACATAGGAGATTTTATGAACACATTTTTTGGATTTTCTCCGCAACCACTTAACCTAGGTTCATGATTCAAGATACTATATTATTTGTTTTTTTAAGCTCTATAAAATAGTTAAAACAAAAATTGTGTGTTTTAAAAATTTCAGGGTGAAAAGTGCAAAAAATGATTATTGGAAAATTTTGAAACCCCATAAACCCCCTTTCCCATGGTCCGATTTTTCTTGTTTTCGAACTTAAAGTCATGAATGTCACTTTACACATTTGACCCAAATTTCATCAAAATCGGACGGTTTTTACTCAAGTTATCGCATTACGGACACACACACATATATATATATATATAAATTTGAACGAATAGTATTTTTGGTATCTGGGGACCTCAAAACAAAAAGTTATCATGGTCTCGGGCTTAAGTCTTACCATGAGACCTACGGTAATAGCTTCTTCCCTATAGGGGAAATTCGCTAAAAGCAGCGATTGAGTTCAATCGATTGAGCAAAACATTGTCTAGCCAGGTTGTATTATCCTTGAAAATATATAATAAGGTAAATCATCTTATTAATATATATTCAGTTAGTGTTTTCAAAAAAAGTGTTATGATTGGCTGGCAAATAATCATTTTTAGCGAATTTCCCCTATAGGGAAGAAGCTATTACCAATGCTATTACTGTAGGTGGCATGGTAAGAGTTAAGCCCGAGACCATGATAATGTTTCGTTTTGAGGTCCCCAGATGCCAAAAACACTATTCGTTCAAATTTATATATATATGTGTATATATATATATATATATGTGTGTCCGTTACTGTGATAACTTTTGAAAGAAACACCCGATTTTGATGAAATTTGGCACAAATGTGGAGAGTAGCATTTATGACTTTAAGTTTGAAAACCAGATCGATCACACTATGGGAAGGGGGTTTTATGGTGGTTTACAATTATCCAAAAATCGTTTTTTTGCAAATTTGACCCCAAAATGTTAAAAACGCTCAATTTTTATGATAGCCATTTTATAGAGCTTAAAAAAACAAATAATTTAGTATTTTGAATCATTAACCTAGGTTAAATCGTTGCGGAGAAAATCTACAAAACGTTTCCCATGTTAATCTTATGGGAAAAAGGTTTTTAGATTTTTCTCAGATAGTTTTACTAAAAACTTTACATTTCTGTTTAGTAATGTGTTTAGCTCAACAAAACAAACATTTTGGTGTTTTAATCGTTGTTCTACGTCCAACCGTTGCAGAGATATTCAAAGTGCTAAACACAGTACGTTGTCCAATGTTATCCTTATGGTATCTCGATTATTTATGAATGTACATTGATGAAACTTGGTATGTGGCTTCAACTAGTTGTGGTATATTGATATTAGCACAAAAAACAAGTTTTTTGTTGATAGTCCCCGTAGCAGCAAACCTGCATACTCGGCCCCCATGTTATTCATATGGAGAATAAGTAAAGTTGTATATCTCCCTTAATTATGAACCTACCTTAAGAGAACTTGGTATGTAGCTTCACCTGGTTCAGTTGTATTGATAATTGCAAAAAAAACACATTACTTATCTTCCTCGTTGCAGCAAACCTGCGTCCTCAACCCTAATGTTATTCTTATGGAGAATAAATAAAATGCTATATATCACTTATTTATGGATGTATTTTTGTGAAACTTGGTAAATAGCTCTATATAGTAGTGAGTCACATATATATGCATTGGAAATTAGCTGAGTACGCAGGTTTGCTGCAACGGGGGTATTATTCGATTAATGAATTTTTCTTGGTGCCTAAGATTGAATTTTAGCTAGGTTTTTCTTTGTGTAGTGTACATTACTTTTTGTTTTTCTGTGACATCGTATATAAGTTGAGAGTGCATGTCTAAGTTTTGTTAATTGTAGGAAGATGATGTATCCACGGGATTGTTTTCACAGAATAATGGCAGTTAGTTTTTATTACATTAATTAACTTTTATTTTAGCTTATTGCATTGTTATTGTTTGAACTAGGGAATAATATTTGGTATTTAACTTTGAAATTTATATTAGTGACATGGCAGTAAGCCTATTGCTGAACAGTGACTTGTGTCAATGCTTGTATAAGCCTGTATGACAATAAAGATATTCTTATTCTTATTCTTAAGATATTCTTATTCTTATTCTTAATACTGACAGATTGTAATAGAAGACAGTTAGAAAACTCATTGAAGGAAATGTCCTTCCTCGTGTTGTTGAATTTTATAAAACCAGGCAACTCATGAAAAAGGTAACTTGTTATCACACATTAATATTCTTTTATTATTAAAAATGTGGACGAATAGTGTTTTTGTCTTCTAGGGTTATAACAAAAATGTCAAAATGGTTCTGGGCCTGGTGTTACCATGCCACCTGTAGTAATAGTTGATTTTTCTAAAATCCTTAATCTATTTTGTGCAGTAATCCTTTCACTACTTTTCTAAACAATATTCAAGAAAGTTCCCTATCAAACCAATAAACTATTTACAATCGTTTATTCGACACCCAAGCATCGATGTTTTTATTCCGCCAGTCACTATCCTTCACAAACACCTTGACGAGTGCAGTGTTAGACTGGGTCATACTGGCAAACATGTGGAGCACGAGGTAGCCACACATGGCGAAGTACGCCAGAGAGTAGAACCCGAGAGCTGAGAGCATCCAGTAGTTTCTGAGAGCAGCCGATACCACAGACGACAACACAAACACCACGTTTATGACGATCACCAGCACTGACACCAGCAGCATAAAAATTATATTTGTCCTGTAAACACACATTTCATGAAATATGTAGAAGGCCGAGATTATGAGGGGGCGATGAAATGCATAAAATATCCTAAATAGAGGTTACATAATTTAATGTGTTATAACTGTTTGTTTTCATCCGATATTCTCCTACAATAAATATTTCACTTACCTATACCCTTAATCAGAACTGTTTAAGATGCCAACACAACTTATGCATATTTTATCTCCCACTGCCACAGGTCAATGTATTGGCTTTTGCATCTGCTGCCCTAAAACAATGTTAATTACTTCACACTGTTATGATCACCACCATCTGTCTGAGTCTGACATGTGGTGTCTTCTGCTAGAGCACAAGAGAACTAAATCGTCCAGCATGTAGACTGCGTGATATCACCCGGTCTGATACACGTACTACTCTGATCATGGATCTAAGGCACTGTCTCCAGGCCAGGGGGTGGCGCTTGGATCAAGGGTTCAAAATCCATTTTAGGCAGTGGGTTTTATGTGTAGCAGAGTTGAAGGGGTGGACTCACTTTAAACAGTAGACAGCACGGGTGGAAGCTGACAGAATGGGTGGATTAATTGTGATTTACGTATCTGATCAAGTACATATTACTACCCTTTACCTATTTTTTAAGCTTCTACTTTAGGTGCTCTGATACTGTGTGCGTATCCATCGGAAACACGATTTTTAGAATTTGTAATGTTCAAAATATTAAAAGAATCAAGGAAACAAGACATACTCAAGCATTCCATCCACAAGCTTGGCAGTCAAATGGATAAGGTGATTATGAATTATAATTGTTGAATGTTAAGAAATAAAAGACATTGTTATGGTAACTTACTTGCAACTGACAAACTCGCCCATCAGTCGCGGGTTGCTGGTGAACGCAACGAGGGGCAGAGTGGCGAAGGGTATTTGGATACTCATGACTGCATTGAGCATGTCATTGAGTCCGCTCAGGTCTGAGATAGAGTTGAAAAACGCAATGAAGAATGTTGGGACGATGGCAATAGACCGCGTGAAGAGCACCCTCTTCCATCTGCTCCATTTCAGATGAAGAAATCCCTTTAATAAATATCCACCTTAAGAGATGCAGCTTTAAATGGGGCAAAGATTGATGTAGATGTTTCATTTGTTTTAGGTAGGTGTATTTTTGTATTAGTGTCACTTTCATACAAAAATAAAATAAATATTATAATTTTAACAAATTAACAAATTATAATTCTTTTGTTGTGCTTGAGTTCTAGAAGTACCAGTACACCTTTGTGTGTTTTTCCTGTTTTTGTGTTCTTTCCGTGGATTTTTACAAGAAATCTTTAATACACTGTAAAATAGTTTCTTGTTATCATAACTGTTATTAAAGAAATGAAACTGTCACTTGAAAAACCATTGGGTCATCCAAAGTCTTTTTTTAGGTTAGAGTATTTGATCCATCTGTCATTGCAAACATTGGTATTCAAGGAAAAATGAGATGTATTAATTGTCCTCGTTCTTTATCAATGTCAATTGACTCTGATCTAGTAGTACTGATGAACTTGACTTAATTATATTTTTACTTTGAAGTAATTATTTTAAAATATTTCTCATAATCTAAATAACATTTAGAGCATTTTGCCAGCCTAGCGGTTAGCGTCTTGGACTTCAAGGATTTGATTCCTGGGACATCCACTTAAGATGAGAGGTTTGGACTGTTTTCCCTTGGTTCCCGTTTTGTTCCCAGAGCTCACCTCCATAGCGAGCTGCCCGGCGTAGCAGCCAGTCATGGTGGTCCCCTCCCCAGCCGCCAGCACCCCGACGCCCCAGATGTACATGGCTGCAAGGCCGAACCTGCAGCCGAGGAATATTCCACTCTTGTAGATGTCCAGCTCCACTACCTCCGTGTTGTTCTGTAGGAAGAATTATAAACTTGGCCACTCAGCAACAACAATACATTTTTATTTGTTATCTTATGGTTTGTTAGACGCAACCTGAAGAAAGTTAATTCTAATATTTACCCTTCCAATACAATAGTAACAGGATTGGTCCACAAAGACCTGTCTCCTCTTGAACTTCTAGAAGTAGCATGCATCCACATCAATGTGAAATCTGTTTGGCACAGTCCACTCACTTTCTTGATAGATTCATATAATTTACTGTTATGTTGTGCATTAAAATGAGATTTTGCCTGTGAATTCCTCTCCTAAGAGGATATGCGTGTTGCGGAGTGATGTTCAACGTTTATACCTTTCTTCATCCATGTGTTTCATTAGTACCACTAAACAAACAACAGCACTAGTACAGTTCGGGTCACGGTGCTTGGCACCTGGGAAAGGCAAGAAACTCCTGGAATTTATAGTAATTAAAAGTAAACATTAACAAAAATGTTTTAAAATTGAATAAGTGATTTTTGCTTTCTGTTGACAAAAGTAGACTGTATCACTAACGGTACTAAACCAAATAGAGGCGAAAAGTCATTCCAGAGCATACACTAACCAGACGCCAAGCACTGTGACCCGAACTGTAGTTGGACTATCATTATGTGTGATCTCCCAGCTTTGGCATCTACCAATAAAACATTACATTAAACAACCTCAGCTGTAATACATTTTCTGAAGACATATTCAAGTTCTATCTGTGTCTCAGCTGGCAATGTTAAGCAGTGGTGGTCGTAGAGATCCGAGACCATGCAGATAAACTTGGCATCCCTACTCCTGTGGGAGCCACGGGGTGTGCTGTATTTATTCTTAAGGAATATGTGAATAGAGTTTTGTCTATTGTGATATCTCCACCTCAATAATGGCACAACTACAAACCTTTCCTAGACTCCATAGACAATTTGTACAGAATTTAATCAAGACTCAGCAATTAGATTATACTTATGTTTTCAAGCATTTTTTTCTGTGATTTAATCATAGTACTCAACTTATTTAAATTTTAAAATCACTTCAAAAATGTGTTATAATTTCTCAATATCAATTTTACTGGTTACAACTACTCAAGTGTGTAAAAAGATCTGGGAAGAAATTATAGAGAGACAGAAACAGTAAATTGAAATAAGTTGTTAAATCAATAGGCTGAATAAGCTCACCATGAGGTGAGATTTTACTGAGGACATTGAAAAATTACATCATTAAGAGAAGTTTAAAATTTGTTTACACCAAGTCTTGATCACAGAAAGATTACCTGTAAACTGATAAACTGAACAATGTCTGAATGAACATGTTTAGGTCATTGGGCATAAATGTTTGTGAACTTATCCTAAATATTTAATGTTTGTCAAACATTTATACCACTGATATCAATCCACTTCAAATGATCATTCATTCTGTTAAGTATATTATCAATTATTTAAATTAATAGTTAATTGTATCAATAAATTCTATTAACTTAACAATAGGGCAACTATGTATTGTAAAACAACCGCTATATTTTAATTTTTGTACTGTATATATTTGAATACTTTATTTTCCTACATTTATTAATCTTTCATACTTACAGGAAATATGTTATCATGCGGAACACCACTGTCCAGACAGATATTCATCTGTAACATGAATATAATGGCAGCAAAAATATAATCTATCTATCTATAATATTATAAAGAAGAGGTGGTTTCTGTCTGTCTGTATGTCTGTCTGTCTCTCTGTCTGTCTGTCTGTCTGATGTTCCGGGTGAACTCAAAAACTACTGAACTGACTGGGCTGAAACTTTACACAAAGGTAGATCTTGAACCCATGCAACACATAGACCTATTCACTTCCTTAAAATCCCTTCGGGCTACGCCCCGTGAACGTCCTAAGTTTCAATGTTTACATTTCAGAAGAAAGTAAACATTCAGAAACTGTAATGCGATCAGCTGAGGACACTTCCATTTGACAGCTTAAAGAGCTGAAGCAAGAACAGCTGTTTCAAACTAACTAAAATGCAAATTGCATTGACTAAAGAACGGGTAAAGAAAACCCCTGTGTGAAGAACGGGTAGGTCAGCTAGTAATATAATAAAGAAGAGATGGTTTCTGTCTGTCTGTCTGTCTGTCCGATGTTCCGGGTGAACACAAAAACTACTGAACTGACTGGGCTGAAACTTTACACAAAGGTAGATCTTGAACCCATGCAACACATAGGCCTATTCACTTCCTTAAAATCCCCTTGGGCTACGCCCCGTGAACGTCCTAAGTTTCAATGTGTACATTTCAGAATAAAGTAAACATTCAGAAACTGTAATGCGATCAGCTGTGGATACTTCCTTTTGACAGCTTAAAGAGCAGAAGCAAGAACAGCTGTTTCAAGCTTTCTAAAATGCAAATTGCATTGACTAAAAAACGGGTAAAGAAAACACCTGTGCGAAGAACGGGTACATCAGCTAGTAATGTATATAATTTTAATTTGAATCAAACACTAGGTAATACAGCTTTAATTACAGTTTCTTATGAATAATTATTTCTACGATTATCTATATGGTTAGTACTTTGTAACAGCTTTAGAGCCTGCTTTACCAGAGTGTGATTTTGTTTATGTGTATTTTATTTTTGTCACAAGACCAAAATGACATCCATAGTTTTGGCAGGAGCGAACATTTTTGTATATAATTTCTCATTTACAGTTTCATGTGGGGTGATCGCGTTGGGCCAGTACGGCGGTCGGCCGGCTCCTTAATGAGTAAAACCTTGCTAGCCAATGAAATCACACACTATGCTACACATGATTCGTCATTGGCTACTGTAAAGTTCATTGATATTGTAACCAATACTCTGCTCACTAATAATATATTAAATAACATCCAATTTAATTAAATACACTAATCTAGTACATGTGTAACAACTTTATTAACATTGATAGATAAACTACACAATAAACATGAATAATGCAAAGATTGATTCTGTGATATTTCAGTTTGACGTTTTAACGATATTGGTAGACCTGATGCTCAGCGCTGTCACCATATGAATGAAGAAGCCTCGATCGCAAGGTGCCTGAAGCGAGCCCGCTCTGATTGGTCCCCGTTTTGGCGCCGGCCAACCGCCATACCGGCCGAATGGCGCGTCCCCTTTCATGTGTAATAATAAAACAAGATGTAATAAATTATGCATTGTTAATTTTAAGCTATGAAACAAAGAAATTATCTAAAAAATATTAAACAATATACATCCAAAGATAAAAGTCATATTAGAGTCATGCTGATACTTACCACATCAGCATTGGTGTGTTCATAGAGCTCACTGGCGAACACGGATACAATTATAGTATTGATGGTGAGAGAGACTGACAACCCCATAAAAGATTCGAAGAAGAAGTACATGTTGGCTTCTCGCACTTTACTGGCCTTGGAACGATCCACCTCCCTCGACTGCACAAAGTAAACACTCAAAACAATGATGTTGAATGAAACATTATTGTGTAATAACTAAATGTAGTTATAGAATTTTATTTTAATTTAGTTTTTCAGTTTTATGCTTTGACAGACATTTATAAATAGGTTTATAAACCTATTTCAGTTGGATACCCAGGTATGTTTTTAGAGAGTATTGTAGAGAGCCATACAGCCATATACCAGTTTTGATTGATAAGTTCACTTCATATTTTTGAAACACTCTCCTTCTCATAGAGGGGGGGAGGGTTTAGATATGGAATTGACGTTTAAATAATTTACTTATAACAAAATGCCCGAGGCATTTTGATTCTCAAAGCTAAGCTATCCCGTGGCCATATTAAACTAGTGTTCAGAAGTTCTTATTTTCACTAAAGTGTTTTTATTTCTTATTTCTACAAATGTTCCCACCTTAAAACACTTTCATAGAACTTTAAAGAATATGCAATCAATGTCTCACAACAGTACAAAATATGTTTAGACTGAAACTGTACTTAAAACACAAAAATATTGTAAATCTATAAAATAAAATAAGAGCTTTGCCTGTACATAGCCCACAATCTTGATTTAAAAAAAGTATTTTAGTGTTTTATACATCACAGAAGTTGAAACCCATAATTTATTTATGTCTGTTCAATCAAAGAATAACAGAATATAAACATGTAATTAAACAAAAATCAAACAAAATAGCTTTTCTTTATTTTGTTCTTATATATCTTTGACTGAAGAGAATTACTAGATCACTCAAGAACAAAACTTACTGCAGTTAGTGTGTGTAATCAAAAGGGGAAAAGGGTTTGTAAGTCTTCTTCACAAGAAAATTGTAACTATAGAAAAAGTTATAGAAGTTATACAAGTAATTTCAAGACAACTGTGAAGTATAAGGGGGAGTATTTAAGTGCCATTACTTTTAATTTTTGAAACCTAGAAACAGAGAATTGTCTTTTTTCAATGATTTTATTTTATTCGACATTATTCATTATCACTGACGAACGAGTACCCGAAACCCAGCGGGTTCAAATGTAGCCAAGCTGGACAGAGAAAAATTTGTGGAGCAGCTGAACCGTCAGGTCGAGGCTAGTCCAACAGCTCGTCCAGAGTCCACAGCCAGAACGGAGGTGGAATCGCTTGTTGATTCTACAATACAGCTGATTCAGCGAGCATGCGACTCGTCAATGCCTCGAAAGAAACTGCACCGGGGCCGTCGCCAAACTTATTGGTGGATCGATGGGATCGCGGAGCTGAGGCGGACTGCGCTTATGCTCAGAAGAAGAGTGCAGCGGGCTCAATACCAGCCGGACGCTGAGGCTAGGTTGGCAGAGCACAAAGCTGCAAAGAAATCACTCAGCATCGCGATCCGCCTGAGCAAAGAGCGTTGCTGGAAGGAGCTGTGCCATGATGTGAACTCTGTCCCCTGGGGAAAAGGCCACAAGCTTGTGACCAGGAAGCTGGGAGGAATGGGGACCGACAGTACTGCCATGCCAGCCGGAACAGTCACAGCAAACGTGGATGCTCTCTTCCCAAATCACCCTGTGAGGAGGGAGGAGGGAGTAACGAGGCCGGTTCCGGATGTTCCGGAGTTTTCGGAAGAGGAGCTTGTGGCGGCAACGTCCGCCATGAGAAATAACAAAGCTCCAGGGCCTGATGGCATACCAGCTGAGGTTCTGAAGGTCGTGGTGGGAAGTCACCCTCTATTGTTGCTGCGCATGTTCAATGCTTGCATAGTAGCAGGAGTGTTCCCATCACGCTGGAAGACAGCTGGGCTGGCGCTGATTAGCAAGGGCAAAGGCGATCCAGACTCTCCGTCCAGGCCGCTTTGCATGCTTGACACAGTGGGGAAGCTCTTGGAGAAATTGCTGAAGCCAAGGTTTCAGTTGGTCATCGAAGCCACCGGGGGATTGTCTCCCCGGCAGCACGGCTTTTGGAAAGGTCACTCAACCTTGAATGCCGACATAGAAGTCGTTAGTGCCATCCAGCAAGTTGACACAGACAACCATGACAGGCACGACCAATTTGGAGTTGCTTCTTCAATAGCAACTCCTCATGTCCATCGTGAACACCATCCTTCTGTAAGGCGCAGAAGTATGGACGGGTGTCATAAGGATGAAGAATAGCAGCAAGCGCCTATTGTCAGTTCAGCGCACAGCAGCTCTCAGGGTCGCCTGCCCCTACCGCACGGTTTCCGGTGCGGCGGTCATGGTGGTGGCTGGAGTGATCTCCCTCGACCTTTTCGCCGTTGAGAGACAGGCCATTTTCCAGCAAGCCTCTGAGCAGGGCAGAAGTGCAGCAGCGACAGTTGCAAGAGCCAACACCCTACAAGCCTGGCAACTCAGGTGGGATGAGGGCACCGATGGCCGTTGGACGTCTCGCCTTATCATAGATCTCGGCGCCAGGATCAGCTGTGGTCACGGGGAGATAGACTTCTACCTGTGTCAGTTTCTGATGGGTCAAGGATACTTTAGAAAGTACCTCCACCGAATGGGGAACGTCAGGTCACCTCGGTGTGCTTACTGTACGGAGGACGAGGATGATGTCCAACACTTGTTCTTCGTGTGCGGGCGTTTCGCCGAAGAAAGAAAAAGACTTATCTCTACTGTAGGTTCTCTGACACCAGACACTGTAGTGGAGATAATGCTGCAGAGTGAGGAAGCGTGGGGAGCAGTTGCTTCTCACACGCCCACTCAGTACTTCGTGTGAAGCGCGAAGAGGGATGCCTGGCTGACTCTTAGGCATCGGTAATACAGTAGTGTGATCCGTCAGCGATGCAAGACACGCGGCCAGGCATGAAGGGTTCCGGCCTGCATCCCCGCTGCCCATAGGAGGTTTAGTGGGTATTCCCTGCCTAAGCAAGGCGAGTCCTACACACCGTGCGTAAATGTATTCCCCCTAAGTAGAAAAAAATATGACTGCCTTTTTTTCTTCCTAGTGGCAACTTGGTCAAACGGCTAGCCATAATGCAGACAAATTACTGTGGTGAATATACGATAATAATACTTCGTTCATAGGCGTAATTCGGGGGTGGCAAGGGGGAGCAGTTGCCCCCCCAATAATTTGGAGGAAATATTATTGTAATATATGAAAAGTCACAATAATCACAACCATGACCATTTTAGCCCTTCCAATAAAAAAAACTGAAATTAAGCTTATGCTTCAGTTGAAAGTCACTGCTAGGAGGGACAAACACCAGCAAACTGAAGGTGAGTAGACTACCAACAAATAAAATCCTTTAGTTACAAAAACCTTACATAAAAAAAACTAGCAATTACCTTGACCAGACCGGAGTGTAGGTATAGGTTGTGAGGCATGATTGTGGAGCCGATAATTCCTATGGCTTGCAGCAGCACGGAGCTATCACAATCCTCACACCACGGCACCACGAGCCCCTTCACCATCTCCACACCACTGGGCCGAGCCACCACAAACTGCCCACAAGCTTAGACCGTTATCATTTGAATATCCTTATAGTAATGTAGGAAATTCAAGATTAGTTTAGCCACACAAATTTTGTAGAATGTTTGATACCATGTTGATAATCAACAAAGTAAATGTTTGTACTTGCAACCTAAAGGGATCCTGACCTGTGAAAGTATGTGATGTTTCACCTATGGCATCCTTTATGTTCACATTGGTACACAAACAAAAAATCACCTTGCTGATTGTTAAGAATATTAAAATTAAATGAGTTTTGTAACTATTACAGCAACTGTACATTTTATTGAATCAATCATAAACTCAGTAGATAAAGGTGAAAAGGTTATTGGTATATTTTTTGACCTTACAAGAGCCCTTGACAGTGTATCACATATAAAGTTAATAGAATGTCTATAAGTATAAATGTTAAGGGAAAAGAACTTTCTTGGTTTGATTCTTATTTAAATAACAGAAAACAATATGTTGAAATACAAAACATGTCTAATGAAACATTTAGTAAATTTTGATATACCAGAATATTTAATTCAAATCTACAAACTATAAAGCATGGGGTCCCACAGGGGTCAATACTGTTTCAAGGCAGTGCCTCTGTGTGCTTATTTGCTGATGATGCGAATGTCACGGTTTCAGGCAAATCAGAGGAAGAAATTGAAATCTCTTCTTTTGCGAATCTTGCAGTCGCAAAAGATTTCTTGGATGAAAGGAATCTCTTTCTAAATACTAAAAAGTCTAATTTCATTTCATTTTCCACAAAACAAGCTAGGTCAAAAATGAGTCCTGATATATTACTGGATAGTAATATATTAGATCAAGTTGAAAAAACTAAATTTTTTGGACTCATAATTGATGTTTAAGTTGGGATGACCACATAGATTATGTTAGTAAAAAAATGTCTTCTGGACTTTACGCTCTGCGTCAAATGGCTAAAATTTCCAATATTAATTATTTGAAAACAGTTTATTTTGCATTAATTCACTAGCATCTAGCTTATGGTATGCGTTTATGGTTCAACAAGAAAAAGGAATTTAGACAGAATCTTTTTACTTCAAAAAAAGGCTTTGAGAATTATTTTCAAGCTTAAACGATTAGATTCAGTAAAACAGTATTTTTCAGATTTTGGGAAATTAACAGTTTATGGGTTATATTTGAAACCATAATGTATGTTAAACAAAATGCAAACCCTATTTTACGCACCAAAAATCATCAATATAATACAAGATTGCACAGAGAAGTGGTGAACCACAATTTAAAATTTTGTGAAAAGAAAACTCAATTTATGGGCAATAAATTTTTGTTTAATTTACCAGAAAATTTTTACGTAAAAAAGATCTAATAAAATTTAAAAATCAGTTAAAAGAGTATATTTTGCAGCTTTTCTTATATTCTTTTGATGAATTTTGGAAAATTAGAGATACAAATTTATAGCTATTCTTTGATTATTGTATAGCAATTTATTTTTGGTTAGTAATTTAATGTTTGTAGTGATGTGTATGTTTAACTGTAGGGAACACGGGGATCTCTATTCTCTATTGTCTCTACTGTTTTACATTATGTATATGACTGACTCTATTCTACGTACCATGTGCATTTGTCAAATAAAGAAATATTGATTGATTGATTGATTGATTGGTTGAGCCTGTGGACGTTTGAGCATGCTGCACTATCGGCAATATGCACCACATTTTAATAATTCAGAATTGCTTTAGGCTCACCTAAAAAAATGCTATGACAAAGTATGGAATTTTACTTTGTGAAATAGCAATCCTGTAAGTAGGATTTTAAGTTGAGAGTGCACTACTTTGCTATGAGCTCTGGGATGGAATTGGCTTAAATGTAAAAATCGGTTTACTATGATGGCAGCCCGAACATTACATCAGAGGGCATTAGTAATACTCTATATCTGGGCCCCTTACTGTTTGCAAACTTACTTTACAGATATGCTGATTCCAGCATCTCAGCCGAAATACTTGGATATCTAAAACAAGTAGCCAGGAAATAAAAAACCAACATATAGCCCTAATGAGATGGCTCACCGCTTCCTGATGATGTTTTACTCCTGGATGAGTTTCGGAATTAAAGGGAAACATAATTAAACATTTATTGACAAATAACTATGTACTGATATTAAGGTCTTTTGGAACTTCACGTCTTCCCTTAGGTGATTAAATCTGTCTAAGTTTGCTGAAAACCCAATGTAATTTGTGGTTCAAGCTGAATGTGCTCAATGTACAATGAATTTTGAACTTAAAATTTAACTAATTAATAGTTAGTTAAAACTTCAAGGTAAGTGCTTAGTCAACAAAAATGTTGGAAAATGAATGCTCCAGAACAGTTTAAAGTGAAAGCTCAATCTCCTCAAATGGAGTTTGCCAACACGAGCGATGACACAATATGTTCAGCTTGTACACCCTTGACAAATTTCGAGAACAGACAAGACTTTTTACTGTTGTCTCATAGTGGTATACGGATAAATCAATGACTGAAGAGACTAAACAAAGCTGTAACAAAGAAAAGCACGCCTCCATCCCATAAAGATGTGATTTATCTTTTCAGGTTCACCAATTTTTAACTGAAGCCGACATTTCCGATGCTCAGAGATAAATTAAATTAAATAGCTAAAATAAATTAACCTGTGTGATATAATATAAAATCCCTAAAGCACTGTTCTGGGTATCTGGGTAAAAAGTGTCGGGTATACTAGTCCACTACAATTAGGACTGACAACGGATTATCAATGTCGATACCTGCACCTCGCTTAGACAAATGCTGCCATTTCACAAATCCTGTTTATAGGGAACAGGATTGAGCTTGTGTGTAAAGCTTATTGTACTATTGGGGCATTGGTATTTACTACCTTTCAAAAATTTGTCCACTTTATCTGATGTATTACTTGCAACAATTAATTACTGAAGCACCTCATAGCCGAATGTAAAGACCATGACTGTGACCAATGCTGCAAAAAACAGCTCCAGTCTGCGAAGTCCATATCTATCCAGCATCAAGAACAAGAAGGTGTCTATAACCGTTATCACAACTCCCAACCACAGTGGAATTCTGCAAACAGATGCCATTCATCAGTAAATTATACTCAAACCAATAGGTATAATTTAGGGGGGGGCAGTTGCCCCCCCAATAATTTGGAAAATATTATTGTAATATATGAAAATTCACAATAATTACAGTCACAACCGATTTCACCCCTCCAACCAAAATCATGAAATTACGCTTATGCTCAAACCATGAATTTTTAAGAAGCTATTTAATTCAATATTTAAGACATAAATAAACCTGAATATGCAGGTTTGCTGCTACAGGAGCTATTTGCAAAAACATCGTTTTTTGTGCTCGTCTCAATAGACCACAACAACATCAAGCAATATACAAAATTTCGTCAGGATAAGTTGATAAATAAGTGAGATATACAATTTGTCTTATGCTCTATAAAAATAACATTGGACAATGTACTGTGTTTAGATCTTTCAATATTTCCATAGAGGTAGAGCAATGATCAAAACACCAAATAGTTTGTTTTTTTAAAGCTGAATTCAATGGTGAAAATAAAATTTGATTTAATAAAATATTATAGTGAAAAACAAACAAACAAAAACGTTTTGGGGTACAAACCCCCCCCCCCCCAAATACTCCTTTGGATGGAGCGATCTGGCTGATTTTCGAACTTGAAGTCATACATGTTGATTTACATGTTTGTACCAAATTTCATCAAAATCGGACCATTTTTACGAGAGTTATCGTACCCACGGACACATATATACAGTTTTGAACAGATGGTGTTTTTGGCATCTGGGGACCTCAAAACGAAAAGTTTATCATAGTCCCGGGCCTAGGTCTTACCCTGCTGACTACGGTAATAGCTTCTTCCCTATAGAGGAAATTCGCTAAAATATTAAATAAGAAAATAATAGGATTAAATGATGCAGGACAAACTAGGAGTAATTCATCAATAATATTCCTGTTGTCTCTGTCATAAAACTTGAGGGAAATTCTCTTTATACAGTAAAAACTTGTACACCAATAAAACATTAATCCGGATCTCGCTAATCTAACTTAATATTGTACCCCCATGCTTGAACAGAAGACAACATTTGTTGCAAAGTCTACTTATTACCAATTTTAGAGGTTCAGAAATTGTTTTGTATGACAATATAAAGCAGTTTAACAACATTTTGTCAGCCAGAAACTACGTCGGATTAGGCAGACATACAATATCTTTGGAGATAAGCAGACCTGGTAGACCCCCACCATAGTTCTTGTCCCCCATTGTTAAAAAAAGTTTACAGAGATCACAAACATTTTGTTAGAGAGCAGATAGAGGGCGATGGCGGTGCCGATGACCTCCTGCATGTCTGAGCCGATGATGGCCACTTCTATCATCAGCCAGAGGAAGAGCCGAGGCAGTGTCGGGTACTGGAGGTGGCACATCTCTGCTAGATGTCGCCCCGTCACCACGCCTAGCCTCAGCGACAGCCTCTGCATCATCAGTCCGAGGATGGTCGAACCTAGCAGCACCCAGAGGATCTGAGGGAGAAGAGGATGTGTGTAAATTATGTCACTCCCAGTATGTGTTTGAGAGAGGTTGTTATTAGAAGGTTGTATTGAATGTAATGTATGAGATCGCTTTATATATTCTAAGATACATCATCCTTACTACTGATATACTGATGAGTTAAAAACAGCGTTATTGTAAACACTGCTGCTGTAGGAGATGTTGCTATTGCCAGAGACTGTAGCTACAACTGGGTTGACAGATGTCAACTTTACTAACTTATTCTTCAGGCTATATCGTTGAAAGCCTTGATGTAAACACAACGTTGGCAATAAGTGCTGCCGGGGGAGATTTAGGGAAAGGATATGCCTTAGTTGAGGACGTCCGAAAATATGCTGCGATCACAGGGCAGTATATGACAACCCTGGAGGGCAAGGGGTGCGGTGGGGAAGGGAAATGAGTATTACCTCGGGGCCTCTAATGATATGGCGTGAAGAATATCAATGTCAACTGAAGCAAAAACACAGCTGAAATACAGATTCTCACAACACTGGTCCATTTTTCAATATAGTATTAATTTTCAACTCTGCAATATGACCTCGTGGCATTTTTCAATCAATCAAAATTCTTTATTTACAATTTCACTAAGAAATGTAATGGTGTCAAAATACAAATAAATTACAGTTCTCTATTCTTTCTTTACAGTTTTTAGTTTGGTGACATGCTGAAGTATTCGTCCAATGAATAGAGAGATTGCTCCACAAGCCAGTCTTGCAGTTTTTTTCTTGAGTTCTAGTGCTTCCAGCTTCTTCAGTGTTGTAGGCAGTGCATTGTAGAGTTTGCACCCCATATAAGATGGTTTTCTGCTGTACTGTGTTGTATGGTGTACTGGAAGTATATAGTCTTTTGCTTGCCTTGTGTTGTACTGGTGAAAATTCTCCCCTCGTGTGAAGTCCTTCTGGTATGTGTGGGTAATCACAGAATGGATGTACAATTAAATCACTGTTAAAATACCAGTGTTTTAAAGGCTTCTTTGTAACTCTCTGTTGGTTTGAGATCAGCAAGTGTTCTTATTGCCTTCTTTTGTATAATAATAATTTTATAAAGATTTTGCTTTGTTGTACCACCCCAAACCGTCAAACCGTTTCTGATGTGAGATTCCACCAAGGCGTAGTAGGCCACTTTTGCTGCATCAATACCTCCAATCTACTTCATTCTTCGCACAATGAAAATTCCCAATCCTAGCTTTTTACTTAAAGAGTTGACATGGTTGGCCCAGGAGAGATCAGAGTCTATAGTGACTCCCAGTAATTTGGTTTCTTTTTCCACCAAGAGATCAGGAATTTCTGGTATCCTTTTGCCTACTGAAATTGATACAAGTTGTTTTTAAAAACAACTGCGTGTGGTCTCCATATGTAGGCCCCGAGCAATAATTTCAGTTCACTGCTTGGTCTCTGGTCCAAAATAGGTTTAATAGTTTGGCCACACAGAACTAAATTGGCATCAAGTCTTATTGACGCTTAAAAGCAAATGTGTTAAATGACCCTCAGAGATCTCATTATAATTGAAATTAGTTAGGTGATAAATATTATTATAGAGGGGATATTATCTAAATGTAAAAACAGTGCGGTACAGTTAATCATCATTATATTAATAAGTAACCACAAAACTGTCCTTCAGCTTGTCTGCATAGGAGGAGAAATTCACGCATACCGCTAGAAAAGTATTGTCATCTAGATGGGCAGAACCCCTTATAATGTACATCGGGCCTTAGAGCTACGCCTCACAGTCCTTCAAAGTTTCAATGTTAATCTTATGGAAGAACCGTAATCAGTTGAAATGTATATTTGACAGGTGAGGGGCCATACACATGTTACGTAACACACCTAAGGGGGGGAGAAGGTATGGTGTAGCATTATGCTGCGTTATGTGGGGGGGGGGGTTGGATCAACGTTATGTAACTCACACATATTAACCTTAAGAGCTGGCTCACTCCCATTTCTATTGATACTGTTATAAAGCTTTACAATTAAAGAATAATCAAATTGATATCTAAATTAAGGTCACAGTTATACAAAAAATACTTCCGCCATACTATTTTAATAACATTTAAACTAATAAACGGTATCAGGAAACTGACACATACTTTCTCCCTTTTAGCCAAACTTTAATGAATAAATTACTTTTATTTACTAAATATAGAATACAAAGCACGGTCGAATGTACAGAAAATCTTGTAAACAAGTTGTTTTAAAAAACATCCACCCAAATTCCTGCTTTGGAGGCACTACAGGATCCATTGCTGCACTCGTGGTTTTAAGAGGGGAAATGCCCCCTATTCCCCCCCAGGGATATTAAGGGGCAACATATTTCGAATTAACTCTGTTGGTCAATGCTAAATAGACAAGCATATCAAGTTTGAATGAAATTGATCAGTAAACAAGAGAGAAATAGTTATTTTTGTATTCCACATAAGAATAACATTGGACAACGTACTGCGTTTACCGCTAAATGAAAATTTCAATTTTCTCCGAAACCAGCAATCGTAGAATAGTAATTCAAGATATCAAATTATTTAGTTTTTTGAGCTCTTTTTAATGGTGAATAGTAATATTTTTTTATATTCATGTATTTTTATGAAAAATCCAAAAAAACTTAATTTTGGATGTTTTAAGTCCTGTAATTTCTGAACCCGAATTTTTACAGGTATGCGGGTGGTGTCATTTTGTTGCAAAACTAAAGCTCAACAAACGACTAAAGTTTAATCAAAATCGTTAGAGTCGTTTTTGAGAAATTTTGATTTTTCATGTTTTTTGGCGGTTTTTGGGGGATGATTACCCTTAAAAATCAAAAATTAAAAAAAACGAAAAAAACGCCTGGAGATATCGTGGATTAGTACCTACATACCAAATTTCATCAAAATCGGCCCATTGGTTAGGGCTCTAGCTCTGTACACATCCACACAGACACACACACACACACACACACACACACACACACACACACACACACACACACACACACACACACACGGACACACACACAGACAGACATCACGTAAAAACCACTTTTTTGGGTTCAGGGAGCACCAAAACGAATATTTCCACTAACAACTCAAATTCGAAAATTTTGACGAAAACAATACTTTCTCCATATACTATGTATAGAGGGAGAAAGTAAAAATAAATACATTACTTGTTTTGAGTAAGTTCTGTATTGCTTTACACCTATGTTTTGTGTTGTTTTAGAGTGTAAACTCATGACTTGATTGACTTGTACTGCGCAATGCCACCCACATCTTTAGTTTTAAATTTCTTTTGAATTTGTATTAGTTGTAAATTAAATTTGTGACGTTTTAGCTGAGATGGTTTATTTTGTTGTTTATATTATTAGTAACAGTCTTGGTTGTTTGAATACATTGTGCTTTGAAATAAGTTAATAAACAATGTTGTTAAATAAAGTCAATTTTATTGATTCATTGAAATCCATATTCCAAATTGGTGATAAAACGATGTTTAAAAGGTTTAAGCTGTTTTAAAGCCTACTATGATTGAGTTACGTAACACATGGGTGGGTGGGGGGGGTATGGCCAAGCGTTATGGTGCGTTACATGGGGGAGGGAGGGGGTCTGAAATGGCGAAAAAATGTGTTACGTAATTTGTAAATGGCCCCTGATATAAAATCAAATTCTAGCACAACAGCAAGAACATTTGTTTCAGGACTAATGTAAATACAAAAATACTTCTGCCTATTGGAGTGGTAACACCCTTCTCTTATCCATTTTAACTCCTCATTAAAAGAATAAACCTGGGTGTGAGAGCAGAGAGGTGTGGAGCACCCTCCATACCAGAGGGGGAGGGGAAGAGAGAGAAAGAGAGGTTATTCATTAAGTTCTGCATCAGGACACTGGTTCAAATGCATTTTATTTAACTGCTCACGCAGGATCTGGCTCGCAAACAGCCATTATTCGTATGTGCCGCTTTGGGTTTATGTAGAATTATTTCTGGCCGAATTTCGACCTCTGAGCGATCGCTAGTAAATTTAAATGCATATTTGCTCTGTTAAATTTTCTCTGCTCCCTTAAGCATAAAAGGTGAGACACTAGATGGTTTAGAGGTGACCTTATACTTGGTGACCACCCCGGCCTGAAGGTCAGCCTCGATGTTGCCGGGGTCCATGTAGGCCACACAGAGCAGGAACCCCGGGCCTGTGAATGCCCACAGCTTGCGGAACGAAAATTCATCCTGCAACAAACTCAATTATATATTACTTACATAAAGATTTATTAATTAGTTATTGCAGGATTTGCCGTGAATAAAGCAAATAATATTTACAAGTAAATCCGTTGCTCAAAGTCAAGCAAATGCTTTTCTCATGCTTCTAAATTTTTAACTCATCTCATAATCTATTGTACATACAATGTTGTCATTCCAGTAGTACATTCAAGTTTTTAGTTAAACGGACAGTCTCGCAGGTAGCCCCCTCTGTCCTAATCCTCTTTTTATAAAAGAACTCCTTTGTGGCGCACTCGGAGCGCAGTCAACCGGTTAGGCGGCTTCCACCACCTAACCTGTCACCGTGCTCCGAGCACGCTACAATGGGGTTGTTTAGTAAACAGAGGATTAGGATCGAGGATGGACCTTCGAGACTGTCCGTTGGTGGGACGGTGTCATTCGACGTACAAGGCGGGTTGTTTTCAACACTATTTCCAAAGCCATATTACAACGGTGTTTTCATTTAACTCAAAACATAACTTTTCTTCGAGATAACAATAAAATTACATCTAAAATATGTCTCAAGATTCTAAAGTTAAGTTTAACATCATGATTCGCCTGAAATGCGACAAGATATCAATTTAAAGATTTCGAAGGTCACAGTTTTTCATTTAATGAAATATGGAGATTTAGACACCGTCCCACACAAAATATATATATAGTGGTCTCGCCTGGAGTAAAAAACTGCAGCCTACATGCTGACCACCATTTTGACCCTCTGTCAGCTATGCTCCTATGGCAACAACCAATCAAATCCTCTCTTCACAAATTATGTTAGTCTTTAATTGTCTTTGGTCAGATGTTTTGTTAAAAAAAATATACTCCAGAACAAGGAGTTCTATTGGTATTACTGGAGGTACCACTGTTGAACAAAACTGCAAGCCGTTCTTTCCAAATTTTGGTGAGGCAAAGAACTACTCGCTGAAATCGAACGAGTCGGCAAAGTGAATCAAACAAGTACCTATCCATGGTTTGAAACTCAATAAACTTGTATTTGTTTATTTCCTCATAATTAATCATGTTTCACTGAAAGCTTAGATACATAAATCAAAGGAAACCAATTAATTTACTCCAACTTTTATTAGTTTTATTCCAATGATTTGCATGAGTAGATAAAACTTATAGGGATAAAACAGCCAATCAGGATAGTTCAAAAAATGATAAATTTGCCTCACCAAGTGTACCAACCTGACAAAATCACCGACTTGCGTTTTTGACCAAAATCGTTAAGCAGTGTTACCTCCAGTTATACAATAAACCTCCCTGCTCCAGAATGAACGATTATGTGTGGTAGCCTTTGATGGTAAATATACGTTGGCTGAAATAACTTTCTTTGTTACCTTGAGTTTAAAAATGAATCGATAATATCTTTGAAGCCTAAATTTTGTTATTGTCATCTTAAACTTGATTGTTGCAACATTTCCCAGCCGTGTGCCTTAGTCATTGATATTGTGTAACAAATCATTTTAATGCTATGCGAATGTACGGGTAAACTTGGAAATCCTTGAGTTGGACATAGTCATAATGACGCAGTGCCTGATGAGCGGAGGGGAGAAGTTGAATTAACTGTAGTTCGTGGCTTGCCGCCCTTTCTCTGTAGCGTAATCGTCTTGTCGCTAGTATGGATGAATGAAAAATGCATTAGGACTGTTTTGAGGAACTGCAGTGTGAGGGACTGCAAGCGTAATACATTAGTCTCTGATTACTATCTTTACCTTTAAAAGGGCGGGCACACCGTCATTGTCATCCGCTTTCGTCAAAATGTTCCCCGTTTCAACCTTTCTTTTGTAAACAACTTATTAATTTTCAGTAAATTTTCTGCCCATAAAAAATTACCACCCTGGGCTACAGCCCCTATAGCCCCCCCTAAATCCACCACTGGATTATGGGACCTTTCCAGATCAAATTTGATCAGGGACTTGATCAGACCTGACATGTTTGAACAGTTCTGATCAAATTTGTTCAGGCAATTAATCAGGTTTGATTTATAAACAAAATTAAAAACACAAAATATAATATATTTTATCATTGAAATATCTTAAATATGCATTAAAAATATGATACCAAAAATTTGAAAAAAATCATGAGAAAAAAACACCTGTCATGGTCTGGAATCGAACCCAGGACTCCAGCGTGGAAGACTGTTCTCTTATCCACTACACCACGAGCCCTATTAGTTATATGAAGAAGAGAAGTGATTATGAAAAAGAGAAACTGTACGGGACCACGATTTTAAGTTAATAATACTCGATTTTTTCTGTAATTATGAACGTGAAATTGTTCATCAACTTATACCAAAATAATTCCCTATAGTTTTTATTTTTTCAGCTGCACGTTAATATAAAAATCATCCGTCTAACTCAATGTACTCATTGGCAGGAAATTGTGCCATACTCCTAGCAGGTAGTGCAGGATCCCACCAATATTAAAGTAGCTTATGTTGAACAAAAGACAATCTTGTGTTAGTTATATAATTGTCTGATATAATGACTCACAAATCATGCAGCCTATGTGGATGCAGCACAGAAATATAACTTATATATGCCCCTCTGAAATGGGTTTCAACACTGATTGTTGTTGATTTAATAGAGACAGAATAACGTTCCTAATCATGTTCTTACAGTTTGTCAAGCCTGGTCAAGTCATTTCACCTAGTCTGACATCAGGCCTAATCCAAGACACTTGATTAAGTCCGAGCAGACCTGAATGAACTTGATCAGGCCTGATAAAATTTGATAATGCCTGATCAAGGCAGTTGATAAAATTTGATTGGGCCTGAACAAACATGATCAGGCCTGATGAAGTTTTGTCGTGCCTGATCAAGACAGTTGATCAAGTTTGATCAGGCCTGAACAAACTTTATCAGGCCTGTTCAACTATTTGATCAAAGTTATTCAAACTTGATAACTCTGTTCAAATTTGATCAATTTTGATCAAGTCTGATAAAAACATTATCATGGGGGATTAGCTTTATCTTGATTGTTAACCTTGGAACCATGATATTTTTATAGTGTAAATGTGTACAACTAATCAAGACTATTATTATTTAAGTGTTCAACTGTTGAATGAGTTCGCTACACCCACTCGCCTATCAAAAAAGAGTTTGAGTTGCCATATTCAAGTAGTTTTTAGCGAATTTCCCTTATACGGAAGAAGCTACTACCGTAGTCGGCATGGTAAGACCTAGGCCCGGGACTGTGATTAATTTTCGTTTTCAGGTCCCCAGACCCCAAAAACACCATTCGTTCGAAACTACATATATATATATGTGTTCGTGAGCACGATAACTCTCATAAAAATGATCCGATTTTGATGAAATTCGGTATAAACGTGTAAAGCAACATTTATGACTTTAAGTTCGAAAACCAGCCAGATCGCTCCATCCGAAGGAGTATTTTTGGGGTTTTGTTCCCAAAAAATGGGTTTTTTGAATTTTTTACATATCATTTTTGAAATAGTCAAATTTTAGTTTTCACCATTGGATTCAGCTTAAAAAAATACACAATTTGGTATTTTGATAATATCTCTACGTAAATTGCTTACCGAGATATTGAAAGTGCTAAACACAGTACGTTGTCTAATGTTATTCTTATGGAGGAAAAGAACAATTTTATATCTTGCTTATTTTATGAATGTATACTGATGAACCTTGGTATATGGCTTCATCTGGTTGTGGTCTGTTGATATTTGCTCAAAAAAACAATTTTTTGCCAAATGCTCCTGTAGCAGCAAACCTGCGTACTCAGTCCCATCCTATACTTTTATATGAGCAATGTTTGCTTGATTGGTTGGTTCCACAATTATGTCGAAAATGGCTCCGAGGATTCCCTTCAAATTTTGGAAATAACTAAGTTCTGGTATAAAAATATGTTCTAGACAGTTCTCATCCCCAGTAAAAATCAAATAATGTTAAAAAACAAAATTGAAAAGTTAAAAAATTCACATTGGGCTTATGAAGTTTTAAATCAAAACAAAACAATTGTAACAGATGTTCATAATCAACCAGGGAACTGTCAAAGTAATACTCATGTTGTTTATGATTATTAACATGTAGTTTCCTGAGAGCAGAGATTAAAAGATTTGAGTGAAGATTACATATGGAGGGTGGTAAAATTAATCAAAGGGACATTGAGCTATAAATAACAACTGGAGTGACCTTACAAACGTAGAAAATGGGCAAATGAGTTATACAAATCTGATTATCAGTAGGGGGAAGTGGTGAAATATTGTTCCAAGTCATCTAAAAAACTGACTGGCCTTCCCCCTAGGTACTATTATTCTTATGGATAATTATTAAATGCTATGTCTCCCTTAATTATGAACATAAATTAATAAAAGCTGGTATATGACTTCTCCAAGTTGAGTTATATTGATACTAGGAACCCATTTTTTGTGTTCATTGATGCCGCAAACCTGCGTACTCAGCCCCAATGTTATTCTTATGGAGAATAATTAAAATTGTATATATCGCTCATTTGTGAATATATTTTTATGAAACTTGGTAAGTGGCTTTATGTAGTATTAACCCTTTCAGTGCTATGGACCGATACATCGTCTTTTGAGTCTGTTATCAATAAACACTGTTACTGCTTCATAAGCGATTGTACCGTTAGGCGCTCAGTCTGCAGCCTGAGTCTTACATGTGGTGAAACCTGGTAGACACGAATTGAACTACCTCGTCCAGCGCCTAGTCTCTATAATACCAACTGATCCACTGCAGCTGCTAGTCTGATCAGTGGCTGTGCGGTCTAAGGCGTTACCTTCCCGGCCGGAGGTAGCACTTGGATCGAGGGTTCGAATCCCGTCACAGTCGGTGGTTTTTATGTGCAACTCATGGAGAATTCACCTGACTGTGGCAGAGTTGAAGGGGAGGGCGGACCTTAAGCAAACGGTGGACGGCTCGGGTCCAAGCTGACGGGATGGGTGGATTCTTTGTGAGTTGCACATCTGATCAGGTGTTTTGCTACTTTTTACCTATCCTTTACTGTGTGTGTCCAGCGGAAGCACGTTTTTATTAATTTTAACTGTTCAGGCGTTCAATATATTTAAAAATACCCCCGTAGCAGCAAACCTGCATACTCAGCGAATTTCCAATGCATATATATGTATCTTAATACCACATAAAGCCACATACCAAGTTTCATCAATATACATTCATAAATAAAAGATTTATGACATTTTAATTATTCTCCATAAGAATAACATGGCGGCTGAGTATGCAGGTTTGTTGAAGGAAGGAAAACAAAAAATGGGGTTTTATACAAATATCAATATAACTCATTTAGGTAAAGCCACATACCAAATTTCATTAATTTATTTTCATAATTAAGGGAGATAACACGTTACTTATTCTCCATAAGAATAACATGGGGCTGAGTACGCAGGTTTGCTGCTACGGGAGCCTTTGGCAAAAAATTTTTTTTTGAGCAAATATCAATGGTCCACAACCAGATGAAGCCGTATACCAATTTTTGTCAGTATACGTTCATAAATAAGCGAGATATAAAATTTTTCTTTTCCTCCATAAGAATAACATTAGACAACATACTGTGTTTAGTACTTTCAATATCTCGGTAACCAATTGACATAGAGAAATGATCAAAATACCAAATTGTGTGTTTTTTTAAGCTGAATCCAATGGTAAAAACTAAAGTTTGACTATTTCCAAAATTATATGTAAAAAATTCAAAAAACCCATTTTTGGGGTACAAAACCCCCCAAAATACCCCTTCGGATAAAGCGATCTGGCTGGTTTTCGAACTTAAAGTCATAAATGTTGCTTTACACGTTTATACCAAATTTCATCAAAATCGGATAATTTTTACGAGAGTTATCGTGCTCACGGACACACACATATATATATATATACAGTTTCGAACGAATGGTGTTTTTGGGGTCTGGGGACCTCAAAACGAAAAGTTATCATGGTCCCAGGCCTAGGTCTTACCATGCTGACTACGGTAATAGCTTCTTCCCTATAGGGGAAATTCGCTAAAATCAACAAAACATCACGGATTCAACTACTCCTTTCAGAAGCTTAGCACTTAAAGGGTTATGACATTTATATCTCCATTGGAAATTCGCTGAGTATGCAGGTTTGCTGCGACGGGGGTATTTATTTTTATAACAATTTTATTTACAATCTATTCAACATCAACAATAAGCAAATGTGATACAAATTATATAACATGAGTTAGTTACACACCACTGTGCGCACAGGAATAAAAAAGTATAGTTTGTTGAGTTATTATTACAACTGGAGGGACCCCAAGCGGGGGTCTGGGGGCGGAGCGAGTTCTTTATATATAACGAACCAAAAAAAACTATACCAAGAACCAAAAACCGTACCAAGAACATTTGATAAAACGATAAGTATAACACGTATTAACCATGTACTTTAATGAATTATCTTGGAGAAAAATTAGAGTTAAAATATTAGTTTTGCGATAAATGCTCCCCTTAGACCGTAAATTAAATTAAAGTGTAAAATTAAAACATATTTTAAATTTTTTTATTTGATCAGCTGTGTGATTTGATTTGACTACAAAATTGGAATCAGGTGATCAAGTGCTGTTGGGCAAAGTTGTAAAATATAAAAGTAAACCTACACTAAAGATGGGTTGTATTGGTTTTGTAGCTACGTACTTAGTGAATTTCATTAGCAATAATTAATATTTAATAATCTTTATACATAATTCTATAAGCAAAATTGTTAAGTCAAAATTGTGGGAGTTTGGCAAATCGCAGGATGATGGGAGATGGCTCAAATTAAAGGTCTTGATTCGAGGGACTCGGGAAAAATAGCAGTATTTCTAAAAAGTTACCTGAAAATGAGAAATAACGTAAAACATAAGAATAACATGGGGTTAAAAACATCTGCTTTGTTTACATTAAAACATGTGGCTATTTTGTTTGCGAACTGACATGCAAATAGTAAACAAAATCAGAAGAGGCAGAGTATTGGAGCAAAGCTAAGGGCTATGGCCCCTTCAAGCCACTAGTACAAAATAAACATGTTTAACACTTATTCTATTTAAATTTATTTAAATCATATTTTAAAGTTTCACTAAGTACACAATGTGACAGTAAATTTATACTTACATTTTCAGTTTTGGGGATCTCTATCTTTGGAGTGTCATCGTTGAGCTCATCGCCCTCATGGTCGGAAGTGTCTGGCATGTTGTCCCAGACACTCTTGACTGCAGCTCTTGTAACCAGCAGATCAGACCTCCCTCACGTAGACCTACTCCAACTTGACAGCTACCCGAGGTCCCTCACTATTATGACCCTCTTGATCACTGATAACAAATATGTTACTAATTGACCATCAAATTCCAAAATATCAATTCCAATTGAATATTATTATTTAAAACATATTCAACTTATCAGTCTATCTAGTGAAGACATTAGTATAAATTTGTCGTTATCTCACTGCTTGCAGTTTGACACAATATGGAACTGGAAACTCCATAATAAGAGGTCTTAATTGCCAGGCGTTTAGGGCGTTTTATGTCTATTTGGATTTGATCGTTTTACAATTCAGGAATGGTATACTTACTTTTTTGAACTAAGGAAGTTTTAAATTATTATACCAATCTAGTTAAAAATATAATTATAACCAGGATAATTGTTTAATATTATTCAAGTAAATAATTAACTTAGGTGACAATATGATAATTGTAATTATTTAATTTAAATGGCATAAGAAATGGTTTTTTTCAGGCCAAATGTATTTGTATGGTAAAATTACCTGATTTATAATAGTATTTTATTTAATATCTCCAGTCTTTAAACTAGTCTTGAGGGCCTTTATAAAGGAAAATATGGGATCATCAGATATGTTGATATGTTATAAAAGGATAATCTCTCTCTGCCAGTTTTCATTATCAAAGAAACTCCGACTGATGACTCAGAATAGTACTTGTTCAAAGGAAACAATTTAATTTCAAGTAAAAAAAATTGTTTTTCAATGTTTTTTAAAGTTATTTTTTTCAAATTAATAATTAAAGTGTTTGCAATATTTATCCTTTTTGGCCAAATAGTTAAATCGTGGAAGTTCCTAGATCAGTCAATCAGTTGACCTTAAAACAAAATTAAATAATAAGGAAAGCCCTATGGGAATATCTTAAAATCCCTTCTTATCGGGTGCCTATATGCTATAAGAGGAGTCTACATGCAAAATTTCGTGCTTCTATAGGTGCAATGGTTTGGCCTGGGCGTTGATCAGAATTTTGTATCTATAAATATAGATTAAAGATCAGTGATAAACATACCATTTTCTAAAAATACTAATGTCATAAATAAAAAAAATATATATGGACGTCTACTAAACATATTCTAACAAACCACAATAACTGTACTGCCTAATGACCACTTATTGGGTTGACCATAATATATAAATGACTGAGACATCAAATTCAGTTTAAAGTGTGGTACTTCATGTTTTTACCTCTTTAAGCCATAAATGTGTCTTCATTCTTGCATTTAAGCTATAGATATCAAGAGATTACAATGGACAATTTTTATGATGGAAACATATAAATCCATAGCCTTTTGGGCGTATTTATGAGAACTGGATTACAGAATAGGAAAAGCATAAAATACTGTTAAATGCCAATGGATCATTATTTATTTTCATTTTTTAGCAAATTTCCCCTGTTGGGAAGATGCTATTACCATAGGTCTCATGGTAAGACTTAAGCCTGAGACTATGATAACTTTTTGTTTTGAGGTCCACAGATGCCAAAAATACTATTCGTTCAAATTTATATATATGTGTATATATATATGTGTGTGTGTGTGTGTGTGTGTGTGTGTGTGTGTCCGTTACCGCGATAACTTTTGAAAGAAGCGCCTGATTTTTATTAAATTTGGCACAATTGTGGAGAGTAATATTTATTGCAGACTAAGTTAGAAAACCAGATCAATCGCTCTATGGGAAGGGGGTTTTATGGGGGTTTAAAATTTTCCAAAAATCAGTTTTTTTACTTTTTATCCTAAAATTTTAAAAACACTAGATTTTGGTTACAGCCATTTTATAGAGCTTAAAAAACAAATAATATAGTATTTTGAATCATTAAGCTAGGTTTGGTGGTTGTGGAGAAAAGTAAAAAAATGTGTCCATCAAATTTCCCATGTTAATCTTATGGGAATACGGTTTTTAGAATTTCCTCAGATAATTTCACTTAAAACTCCACATTTCTTTCTACCAATCAGTTTAGCTCTACTAAACAATCGTTTTGGCGTTTTAATTGTTGTTTTACGTCTAACCGTTAAAATGATATTCAAATTGCTAAACACAGTACGTTGTCCAATATTATCCTTATGGAGAATAAATAAAAGGTTATATTTTGATTATTTATGTGTGTATATTGATGAAACTTGGTATGTGGCTTCAAATAGTTGTGGTATATTGATATTAGCAAAAAAAATTGTTTTTGTTGATTTTCCCCGGTAGCAGCAAACCTGCATACTCGGCCCCCATGTTATTCATAAATAAGTAAAGTTTTATATCTTCCTTAGTTATGAACCTAAATTAATAAAACTTGGTATGTGGCTTCACCTGGTTGAGTTATATTGATAGTTGCAAAAAAACACATTTCTTATCTTCCTTGTTGCAGCAAACCTGCGTACTCAATTATAATGTTATTCTTATGGAGAGTAAATAAAATGCTAGCTAGCTACATATCACTTATTAATAAATGTATTTTTGTGAAACTTGGTAAGTGGCTCTAGGTGATACTCTTATATATGCATTGGAAATCCGCTGAGTACACTAGTTTGCTGCAACGGGGGTATTTAGCATTTCCACAGTTAATTTTACTGTAAATTTGACATTTGCTAATACCAATCGGTTCAGCTTTACAAAATAATCATTTTGGTATTTAAATTGTGATTCTACGTCCATTTGTTGCAGAGATATTCAAAGTGCTAAACACAGTACGTTGTCCAATGTTATCCTTATGGAGAATAATTAAAATTTGATATCTTGATTATTTATGAATGTATATTGATGAAACTTGGTATGTGGCTTCAACTAGTAATGGTATATTGATATCTGCACAAAAAAATTATTCTTTGTTGATTGTCCCCATAGCAGCAAACCTTCTTACTCAGCCCTAATCCTATCCTATCCTATACTCTAATATGAGTAAGGTTTGCTTGCTTGCTTGCGACACTGATCTCAAAAACGGCTCCAACGATTTCCTTCAAATGTTGGAAATAACTAATTTCTGGGATAAAAATAGGTTCTAGACAGGCCTCATCCCCAGGAAAAATCAAATAATAAAAAAAAAACAACTAAAAGTTAAAAAAATTAACATTGGGCTTATGGAGTTTCAAATCAAAACAAAAGAATTGTAACAGATGTTCATAATCAACCAGGGAACTGTCAAAGTAATACTCATGTTGTTTATGATTATGTTGTTTATGATTATTAACATGTGGTTTCCTGAGAGCAGAGATTAAAAGATTTGAGTGAAGATTACATATATAGTGTAGTAAAATAAATCAAAGGGACATTGAGCTATAAATAACAACTGGAGTGACCTTAAAAATGTAGAAAAGAGCAAATGAGTTATACAAATCTGATCAAATAATACAAATATACAAATCAGTAGAGGGAAGTGGTGAAATATACTACAAGTCATCTAAACAAACTAGCTGACCTTCCCCCGAGCCAAGCTTGGCCCCCAGGTACTGTTATTCTTATGGACGATAAGCAAAGTTTTATATCTCCTTTGATTATGAACATAAATGATTAAAACTTGGTACATAACTTCACCTGGTTGAGTTATACTGATAATTGCATAAAAACACATTTCTTATATTTATTGTTGCAGCAAACCTGCATACTCAGCCCTAATGTTATTCTTATGGAGAATAAATAAATTGCTATATATCACTTATTTATAAATGTATTTCTATGAAACTTGATAAATGGCTTTATGCAGTAGTAAGAAACATATGCATGCATTGGAAATTCGCTTAGTATGCAGGTTTGCTGCGACGGGGGTATTTAACTTTAATCATTGTATATGACGAAATTGCAACTAGGGTGTATTTTGAAAGCTCATAGGACTGAAAGTGTGAAAGTAGATATTTTTCAAACCTCCCAAAAGGCACGTGTCTAGGGAGTAAGAGCTTTTGTTTGCTACATGTAGGCAAATTAATAGTTTTAGGGTTATAACACCTTCAAACGAAAATCAAGAAATTCTTTTATTAATACTGTATACTGTATATATAACGTTTTGTTTTAATATGATGGCCAAAAAAGAGATCACACTAACTGCATATAGGCGGTAACAAACTGCTTTTTTAAGAATTCCTTTAAATACAAAAAACTGCTACTGAAATAAAAATAATATAGGGACGTCTGTTGTAATGTTTTTTTCCCGTTATCCCTTTTAGAAAACACTATTAATCCAATACTTATTGCCCCAATGGGAATAACTATCACACAACTAACTGAAGAATAAATTATTTCTTATAAATATATATGGCCATTTAAGAATTAAAATCTGTTGCTGTTAAGAATAAAGTGTTAGAGATAATAAAACTGGCATAGCTTTTAGAAACTAAAAATAATGTTAGTACCTATCTATCATTTCAGTTCCTATACTGTCTTCTGTGTCACAACCAGCGGTAGCATACAACTATGGCGAGCTTGCACAAACTGCCAACTGCCAGCAGTCTGATATGGTAGAAGTAACCTTGAAAGCTTTTGCTTGCATAGCACTACTATAGTCTAGAAATATGGTTAACTCATGATAGATGCAATAATTTCTTATATCAACATCACTTTTCCAAGAATCCCATTTGGTATGTTTTGTGGTCATGACTACCCACATGAATGTTTAATATTTACTTGACGTTTACTTATTATGCCTATATGTTAAAGATTGAAAATGTGAAATTGTGAATTTGTATTGTACTTTCAAAATATTAAAGTCAAATTTATATAAAATATTTGAATATTTATTGTATACCGGCACTCAAAACGTCAAAAACAAAAGTATGTCCAATTAAAAAATTATGACAATATATATTTGACATTTACCTCGAAAAATATAATGTCATGAACAAAAGTATAAAACTTATGTGTTATGTAGTGTTATAAGTTAAATTGAAATTGACATAACATCTTTGAAATTTAAAAATTATTAATACAATGGATATAAACAGAACAATTTTAGTAAATCTTAAAAGTGTTTACAGCTAAAGATTTTATACTAATTTAAGATTTCTTACTTGATATAAACTCATAAAATTTATAAGCATGAGCGTAATTTCAGTATTTTGATTGGAGGGACAAAAATGGCCGTGATCGTGATTATTGTGACTTTTCATATATTACAATAATATGTCCTCCAAATTATTGGGGGGGGGGGCAACTGCCCTCCCTTGCCACCCCCAAATTATGCCTATAAGGTCATGAAAAGCTCACACTTCCTGAATTTTTATGGCAAAGATAAAATGTACTTTTCTTTCTCACTTCAGCTCTCAAGGAGGGCAAGTGACTGAGGCCCCTGAGATGCTATGATGTTGATCATTATCCAGATATAATTTTACTTATTACTTACATGTGGTTGTCTTTTTACTTTGGAAAGTGTGTATCCATTTCACTTTTTTACAAAAAAAACTTTGTTTATATATTTTTAGGTCATGTCGCAAATTCAATATTTTGAATATTCATAGAATATCAAATTTGAATTTCATTGAACATAAAATTTGAATTTCATCATACATAAAATTTAGTGGCATTTGAATATAATTTGATTTTAAATTGATGTCAAACAAATATTCCTGAGTTTCAATTTGATATTCAAATGTGAAAATGTTGATATTTTTATGTGATGCCACAAATAAATATGCAGTGCTATTTGGTATTTTAGCTTCCAATTTACAGTATTGCATGGCAATCACATTGTAATGTATACAATTAACTCGCTTCGCTCGCTGGGGGCTCCGCCCCCAGACCCCTGTGGGGGGCTTCGCCCCCAGGTCGCTGTTTGGCCACAGTTTAATGTAAATTGGTCCAAATTCTACTTAAGACCTAAATTCTACAACTATTCCAAGGCCTTGATTATTTTAAGGGTTTAACCTATATAATACGGTCATATGCCTGTTGCTGAATACGACTTGTCATGGAGACGTAGTATGATAAATTTTAAGCCTCAATGTATTACCTAAGTGCTCGAAAAAAATGAATACCCTTAACTGATGTATAATGTAGCCTTTATAAGGCGTCTTTTGAACCTTATAAGGAATACGACCACCGTTAACAACCTGAAATACTATGACTTTGGGTTTCTACAATCCTTCTGCAGAAAATATGACATGATTTATAAGGGATTTTACCCTCGACAGAGCGCAATATACAAAATATACCCGAAATACACGAATAAATCTACAAAAGCTCAAAGACATTGATTTTTTTGGGTGTATAAAATATTTAATCTAGGCGTGTGAGTGTTGCTTGGTACTAATTGTAATGTAGGAATAGTGTGTGATAAATATTAGGCCTCTAAGTTCTATATTAGAGCAAAAAAAAACATTAAAAACCACAACAAATCTTAGAAAAAAGCTTAAATTTAAAAAATCTAGCGCTACCTAAGGGTGAAGGGGGTGAGATACGGCAAAATGTCATGGGACTAAAGTTGTAGTTCGTCTAAAATGCGTGGCACGTGGTGGTCTTCGTTTTTCGATAGGACAACCCGTTCGGCCGCTAGAGCTCAAATAAAAAATACTACATTTCGATTTTGTATTCCCAAATTTTCTTTTTGAGATAGTTCAAACTAAAAATAGTAGGATTTGGGAAGAAAAGGTGCAACGCACATGCAAGTCATATATCACGATCCTAGTTAAAATATAAATGGTGATACGTGCATTTTAATTAGTAACAATTGTTCCAGAACCGGCATTTCCTTACTACTTATACTTAGAAAACGGTCAAATCTATAAAATTTAAGAGTTTTTTAATTTTCCGACAGGTTTAAGTAATAAAAACTGGTCATATTTCTGCTGTTATTTACTAAGTGTGATGTAGACATACTGCGTGCCCAATATTAGGCCTCCATCATGTATATTAACGTCATAGGAAATAAAAAACCGCCACAAATTCTCAAAATTTGAAAAAATCTAGAGCTATCTAAGGGTGAAGGAGACGAGATGCGAAAAAAAGTCATAGGACCAAAGTTGTAGATCTTGCAAAATCCGTGGCACGTGGTGGTGTCCGTTATTTGATAGGACCATCCGTTCCGACGCTAGAGCTCAAAAACTATAATTTAAAAATAAGCCTTTTTTGGGGGGTTTTAAATATTTTTTTAAGGGGGTTGGAATAAAAAATGTCGGTTTTGACAATTTTCCTGGGGGTTACATGCTATAAGCTACCTGCATGCAAAACTTCAGGTTTCTAACTCATATAGAAGTGGTCTAGAATTCGTATACCTCAGTCAGTCAGTCAGTCAGTCAGTGAGTTACACATGCGGCTGTATATATTATAGATTAAATTGATGACTTATATCTTCCTTAAAAAATACCCATGCGGTAAGTTTTTTTAGTTTGAAACCTTACAATTCATTACTACAGTATAGTACCTTTGGTAGAGTATGAGGCACATAAATTATAATAGTGTACAAAGTATAGCACTATTTATTTCAACCACTTTTTGGATGTGACCAAAAATAAACACAATGTGATTCTGATAATGATACGTTGGAAAAGAAGAAAATAATTTGCGGGAGTTGATAAATTCAAAAATAAATATTTATCACAAAATAACAAATTAACAATAATGTACAAAATTTACAAATGTTTTAACAGATCTCAAGTTTTAACCCAGTGATCCATTGCGTCGTTTCTCCAACTGCTATCCTTGACAAGGATCTTGGAGAGTGAATTCTGTGAGGTGGTCATGTTGGAAAACATATGTAACATCAGGTAGCCACACATAGCAACGTACAAGAAGGCGTAGAGCCCCAGGGCCAATAACAGCCACAAGCTGCCAGCGGCTGCGGAAAATGTCGAGGAAGCCACAAATGTCACATTAATAACAATCACAAGAAGTGACACCAGCACCATCACAATCTTCATAGCCCTGAGAACAAAGATTTTTGATATTTTGTGACTCAGTATATTATATGATAATTTGTTTGTATTTACAGCTAAAAACTGATGAAAGTAGTTTATAAAATAGTTCAAAGTGGTATCTACATTTACATTGATATGTGAGAAGTTTGGATGGGTGCTGTCAGAGTATTTTTTTGCTTCTTAGTTAAATTTATCCTTTTTAGGTTTTATCTGTATTGATTTTTTTGCCCTGACACATCTTATTTCCCTTAACAAAGATACTACTAAGGTTTTCCAACCCACCATTTAATAACTTTATATTGTTTCATTGTATTTTTGTAACTTATAAAAGAAATGTGGTGTCTGACAAACTGCTGAACCAATCGAGTCGAAAATTTGCATGTAGCTAGGTACGGTACCCGGTAACTTATCTGGGCTACATAAAGGCCTATTCCCACCTTGTCAATCCTGCCCCAGTCGCCCTTAAAGTTACAATGTTATTATTATTGGTAAAGTCATTGCGTGGTATAAATGTAGAACTTAGTGTTAGAAGCATCGAATCATGGGAGTGATCAATATAGAATCCGTGTCAATAGAACTGGCAGGTCAAGGACAAATTTTGAACTAGCCAGCTGATAATTTATATATATAACATAATAGTTAAAATACCAGCTGGTCTATTACAATAGTTGTCCCTGTCCCCCCAGTTCTATTGGCGCCGATTTTAATAGGTTTAATGGATCAGAAACAGATGTAGTTGCAGCAGGAGTTTTACTCAGCTGTTATTTCCTGAATTCTTTGTGTGAAGCACGGGTGATTAGCTAGTCTTATATACAATAAAAATAATACAGTGTGTTTTCCAAATATAGGAGTGAAACACTTACATTCCATTAACAAACTGCCCCATGAGACGAGGGTTGCTTGTAAAAGCTATCAGGGGCAGAGTGGCAAATGGAATTTGGACACTGAACATGGCATTCAGCAAGTCACTGAGGCCACTGAGCTCGGGCAGCGTGCTGAAGAAGGCTACCATAAACGTCGGCAGGATCGCGATGGAACGTGTGAACAACACTCTCTTCCATCTTGTCCACTCCAGCTGCAGGAAACCCTTAAACAGAAAATAGTTTCATTTGTGATACAATTTAACAGATCTCTTTAAATGGGCTCCCTTTTAATTAATTTGTTTTGAGTATTTGTAACCATTTTTAATAGATTATTGTTTGGCATTTACAACATAGTATTTTTGGTGCAAACTACCAATTTTTGGTATGTTATGTTTAGACCAGTTTTAGTCATCCGTACAATTCCGTTACAGGTTTAGAATTTTTTAGAAGTTCTACAAGTAAAAGTGAGCACTCCTACTGTTATTTCACAATTTATATTATTACTAGCAGTTACTTGCAGGCTTCGCCCCACGAATTATTTATAAAAACTACTAGCTGTGTACCCGTCCTTTGTACGGGTTATATATAAATGGTAGATTAACTAAACAAATTAACAACCCACATAATTTTACAATATTAAAATTACATTTTACACTTTTAAAGTAGAATTAAGTTAAAGTTAACGAAATATACTATGGCAGAAGGTTCGGGTACTTTTGCCAAGTCGAGGAACTCTGTCGAGTAGTGAACGGTGTAGTTTTTGCGACTCCAAATCGGTACACGTAACTTTGGATTCGATTTTAGAAATAAAAGAACTCAAGTACAACAAAATATTAACCCTGTTTAATTTAACATTTTAAATACTTTGATACATTAATCTTTACATTCCAATAAATTAATAGTAATGTAACGAAACATTAAACTTTAAAAACATTGACAAACCACATTTAATATCACCATTCTTGCCAGGTCCTGTTTTCATTATAATTGTAAATAAACAATTTAAACTTGGAAAAATCATTTGTTTTAAATACCCCCGTCGAAGCAAACCTGCATACTCAGCGAATTTCCATTGAATATATAACATAACACATTAACACTTAACAGGATTCATAAGAAATATATTCACAAACAAGTGATATTAAAAGTATTAATTATCGTCCATAAGAATAACATTGGGGATGAGTACGCAGGTTTGCTGCAAAAAGGAACACAAAATAATGGGTTTTTATGCAAATATCATTAGAACTCATCAAAGTAAAGTCACATACCAAGTTTCATTCATATACAGTTATAAGTAAGCGATATATAACATTTTAATTATTCTCCATAAGAATAACATGGGGACCGATTACCTAGGTTTGCTGCTACGGGAACCATACGTGAAAATTTTGTATTTTGTGCAAACAACGATAAACCCCAACCAGATGAAGCCATATACCAAATTTTGTCAGTTTATGTTCATAAATAAGCGAGATATACAATTTTTCTTTTTCTCCATAAGAATAACATTAGACAACGTACTGTGTTTAGCACTTTCAATATCTCAGGAACCAATTGACGTAGAGCAATGATAAAAATACCAAATTGTTTGTTTTTTTATGCTGAATTAAATGGTAAAATATAAAATTTGATTTGAATAAAAATTACATGTGGAAACCCCAAAAAACCCATTTTTGGGGTACAAAACCCCCCAAAAACCCCCCTTTGAATGGTGCGATTTGTCTGGTTTTCGAACTCGTTCAAATAAATGGTGCTTTACACATTTGTACCAAATTTAATTAAGATCGGACCTTTTTTACGAGAGTTATCGTGCTTACGGACACACACACATATATATATATATATATATATATATATACATTGAAACAAAACTAACACTAATACAGCTCTCTTGAATAATTTTTGGTTAATAACAATCGACTGTTCGACTAAGAGTTTATTGTAAATACAGTAATAATTCCCTTTCAACTATTCGTAACTTGATCCTTGATTAGATGACTAAATTCACAGGTTTACTATTTAGGCCTAACAGCTGTTTTATCTAAATTAAAATGAAAACTCATAAATACAATTAACAAAGTAATGGTGGACATTTATTCATTATTTTACATTTATAGATTGCAGACAAATTATGGTTAAATGAATAAGGGTTACAATAGATGTACAATGTTGGGGAGAGAAAATAAAATTATAAGAATGTAATCTTCAATTTAGATGATATCAAAGTCCAAAGTATTATACACAGCTATACTTCATAAATATGGTAATTTATAACATGAGTCATTTATAATACAGGGTCGGGGTGATCGTGCTGAAGCTTAAAGGTCAGAATAACTTTGTTTCATATGAATAAAAATCATTAGAAATTTAAAAAAAGGTCCAATTTATGTGAATTTAAACTATTCGATAAAAATTTACTATTGATCTATAATTATGGTTATGGGATCTTGAGGTGTATAATTTAAAGTTCAAAATGGCAGCTTCTTCTTGAAATTTAGGCTGAGGGCCTAGTTAAGTTTTTGAAGTTATTTTTGTCCAAATAAATAAAGTATCTTCTTGATTAACTTAGGTTGAGAACTTGTATTAAATTTTGATTAAACAAATCGTTGATAAAGAGGAATTGATTTTTTTTTTTTGTTTAAAGTCCTAGGGATTGTAAGTTGCTATATAGGTTGTAAGTGGTTCCAGATAGGTAGTTTAAAAAAATGGAAAGATCTCACCACACAGACAATTTCTTCACTCAAGAGTCTGCTCTTCACGAATCTTGATGGGCTAAATAAGGGTTGCTCTGAGTTTCGCAGGTTACAGAAAAAAAACTTTTTAAAAGGGGAAATTTATTTGAATGAGACAATGCTCAATCAAAGCATCTAACACCAGCCATTTTTTTTTATCAGCAGACCTCTTCTTTCTTCAGAAAACTCCAGATGATGCTATGGGGTTCACATGATCACTTTCAAAACACAATTTTCCAATAATCTTGGAACCAAAATACATTAGTCACAAAACACTTCAGCTGGGGGAAAGTTTGAGATCAATTTTGAATTTAGTTATATTATATTAAGTTAATTATGAGGTAATTTTGTACATGTAGGCTTAAATTATGAAATATGACTTTAAATATTTTATTAAATCACAAAATAATGAATAATTATTTAAAATTTAAATTTTCTGAGGGGTGATAATGAAATAAATAACTAAAATAAGCAAAATAATAACATTTAACTAAAGGGGAAAACATATGTGACAAAATATTTGATAGGCCTATATGCTTGAAACTTTAATTATTCTATTTATGCTATATCATATTGCGTGAAATGAATGAGTGATTATTGTTGAATGTTTATGAGTTGTCTCAATATCCCCTCAGAAATAATGATGGAATGAATGAAAATCATTATTTCGGTATGACAGTGAATAAACATGAAACACAAATATATGAATATTTATTAAATCTAAATGAATATAAACATATGGAATGAAACTTAGAATGAAACATAACAAAACATGGGAAGAGAACACACAAGTAAACAATTAATTAAGACAACACATATTGAATAAGTAAGGGAATATTGGTCATTTATATTTGTGATGGTTGGGGTCCGAAATGTTTTGCACTGTTCAAAATTCGCGGCACTGCACTGAGAAAAGAGGAAAAAGTGTTCATGCGTGACACCTTGCTGTACAATTTTCACAGTCACTTTATCCCCTCCTATCGTCTAATATCACTGAATATTAAAATTCACTTAAAAGTTTATCTAGCAGTTTATTTAAGGGTAGAATTCATATATTTATTTATTTTATGGAGAATGTTTTACAAGGGATTAAAACTTACTATGGAGTATGTACACTGATGTGATGATGTTACTGAAGTCGGTTCTTTTAATGATGTAAAGTTAATCGATGATGTGGATGTCCTCAGGGGTTCAAAGGTTGTATGTATCTTTTCATAGACGAAACGTGGAATGGGCCGAAAGTATGCTGGTCGTCCAAACTGCTGATGTGATAAGTGGACAGGACATGTATTGCGTTTAAAATTTTGTGGGTTCTCAGAGAATGTTGATATACATTACACAAGCCAGGTTTATCAGAAAATAAATTGTTGAATTTTAACAATAAATCACTTAATTGTTGCTTCTGTTCATCATGGATAATACCATTATTATTATTTAAGGATTCCATTACTATGTTTGGAGAAATTTCACTAACCACTCGATTTATACTATTGGTAGACCCGTATTGATTACTATTATTTATATTATCATGATTATTATTTTGCCTATGGCCATTATTAGTCATTAAGTAACATAAAATTCCAACTTCGTTTACCTTGCCGAACTTCAATATGACATTATTGTTATTAATGTTAAATTTAATTTGTTCATTATTAAAGTCCATAACCATTTCCCATTCGCTAAGCACATCTGTTCCGAGTATTAGAGGTCTAATTAAATTCGGTATTAATAAAATTTGAACATGAGTAGTGTAGTCTTGTATAGTTAGAGGAATCATTACTATGTGTGATACTCTTCGTGATTTATCATTGGTGGCTGTCTTGATATATGTGTTAGTTACTGGCAATTGTTCATGCTTACCTATTTTGATTTGATTTTCTGTATACCATTGCTCTGACATACATGATACGTTGGATCCTGTGTCAACTAAAGCTTTTAAATGTATTTGATTAATTTGGATGGGAATTTCTGGGCATGCTATGAATTGCTTCTCTTCTTGATTTGGGGTAGTTTCAGTTTCCTCAGATAATAAAAATTCATGATCACAATAAATATTACTAACAATTAATTCATTTGTTAATGGTGGGGAAATGTTTTTGTTATTACTATTATTATTATTCTGATTAATATGATTATTAATGCAGTTTTGGTTAGGCCTTTGACATCCGAGATTCGTAGGTAGCACTGAAAATACTGAATTTAAATCACTATTTACATCATTAAAAGAAGGCCTCTGAGTAAGTCCAGTGCTTACGGGTTTAAAGATGGTTTTGATTGGTCTGGCGGATATTGACTTAAAGGCATGCTGCGCTCTGCGAGTGTGCTACACACTTGAGCCTGATCTCGAGTCGGATATTTTTTCTCTGCTGAATTAGGGTTATTATGGGGGTAATTCTTATTAGGGAATGGTGGGTTGTTTCTTTCGTTCCTGTAATTGTTGTTTTGGTTGTGGTTATATTGTTGTTGTTGGTTAGTTGATCTATTATTTGTGTATGAGTTTTGGTTTCCGGAGTTGTTGTGGTATTGGTGTGGGTTATTTCCTGGTTGGTATGCCCGATAGTCGAAATTGTGTCTCGGATTGTATGAGTTAAATCCTTGGTACTGGTGATTGTTACGGTGGTCATAGTTTTGTGAATTATCACGGCTAAAGTGTCGTTTATCTCGGTTTGACGAGTTTGGGACATTTTGATGGGAATTTTCTTTTGGTTTCCTCAGGTCTTCTCGTTGGAGTAACTCCGCAAAATCACCGATTGTGGTTATGTTCTGAACTCTACGAGCATCTTGTATAAGATCATTGAAATGTTCCGCGAGACATATGACTATTTCTTCTTCGTTTAGTGAGGGTGTGAAGGATTGTAAAGTAATAACACGTTCGATAAAATATTCTGAACGAGTCAGTGTCCCATTAGGTCGGTATTTTTCACTTTCAAGGCGTTGCCTAATGTGTTTCTGAACTTCCCGATTCCAATACTTATTTTCGAACGCGATTTGAAAATCCTCCCAAGACTTAATGTCGTCCTTGATAAGGCAAAACCAACGTGAAGCGTGTTGTTCTAAGCTGTTACCAATTAGATCGATTAGATACTCGTGTTTACTTTGTTGGGGTGGGAGTTGTAGCGATCCTCGGTCATAATATTTTCTTAGTTTAGCTAAATATTCTTTCGGGTTGTGTGATCTACCATGAAATTTAGGTAATGTCATGTCCGGTACAAGGCCAGAGTTCCCATTGCAAGTAATATAAATGTTTGACGGGTATGTGGCATGATGTGTGCTAATACGGTGTTCTAAATCTTCGATCTTCGATTCATGAGTTTGTATTAATTGATTTAATTCATGAAGTTTAGATGTGTTCTCATTAATTAGGGCATGGTTTGCTTTTATGTTAGGCATTAGTGCTTCTTGTACTTTATTTGTTTGGGATTGAACGCTGTGATTAATGTATTGTATGTTTTCATTTTGAATTTGTTTGATTTGGGTGCTGGTATTGTAGCAGTGTTCTTGCAATTTAGATGTAAGTTGATTTTCGATTTTACATGTTTTCTGATTAATTTGTTCTGTTAGGGATTTTTCTTGTTTAGTTACATCGAGAATTAAGTGTTGTCGAATTTCAGTTTCACAGTTTTCAAACTTAGTTTCGATTTCTTGTTTAATTTTCTTGAGCTTGTTAGTATGTTCTTGTTGAGTGTCACGGATCTGTGTTAATTCTGTTTGAACAGTTTCTTGATTTTGGCGTAAATTTTTAATTTGGTCTTCAAAGATGTGGATTATTTCAGATTTTAATTCCGTTTTGAGGGATTCACAATGTGATTTTAGTTCAGATTTAAATAAGGCACGGTTAGTTTCTATTTTGATTTCAAGGGCAGATTTTAGCGATGCGTTGTTACTTTCTATTTTAGCCTCAAGGGACGCACTGTTAATTTCTAAAAGCGCAGCAATTTGTCGTAATAGGTCATTATTTTGTCTGTTTTGAGACGTTCCGTGTTCCGAGGCAGCCGTGGAAATGGGCGATTCAAGTGTAGGTGTTGTGTTGTCGGTAGTTCCGTTGTCCACCGTTACGTGTTGTGCAGCGCTAGTTGCTGGGAGAGAGGGATCTGAGCGAATGTGTGAGTCAGCCGAATCCGAGATGTTTACGTTTTCGCTAATGTCAGTGCTGTCTGCTAAAGGGCCTACTTGTGTTATTAACATCACAAAATCATTTGGGGTTTCATCGTCACTTAGGGGCTCATTAAATAACGCAAAACTGTCGTGGGAGCTATTGTCCGAAGTATCATTGGTTGATGAATGTTCGATATGTGGTATGGGTGTTGTGTTGTCAGATTTAAGGTTAAGTTCACTTTCGCCGCCTACACTTTGAGATTCTAACGTTACATTTGCTCGTCGTAGGGACCTAACATTTGGGTTATTTTCTAAGTTCTTTGCAGATGGTTTGGGGTTGAGACGTAAATTATAACCTTCAGACATGGTGGATAACTTAGCTTAACAAGGTAGGTAAACAAATATAGGTTAAATCTATACTATTTCTAGTTAAAATTACCTCATCAAAGTTATTCTGATTACTTTAAGCCTCACGAATTGGGCGCCATTGAAACAAAACTAACACTAATACAGCTCTCTTGAATAATTTTTGGTTAATAACAATCGACTGTTCGACTAAGAGTTTATTGTAAATACAGTAATAATTCCCTTTCAACTATTCGTAACTTGATCCTTGATTAGATGACTAAATTCACAGGTTTACTATTTAGGCCTAACAGCTGTTTTATCTAAATTAAAATGAAAACTCATAAATACAATTAACAAAGTAATGGTGGACATTTATTCATTATTTTACATTTATAGATTGCAGACAAATTATGGTTAAATGAATAAGGGTTACAATAGATGTACAATGTTGGGGAGAGAAAATAAAATTATAAGAATGTAATCTTCAATTTAGATGATATCAAAGTCCAAAGTATTATACACAGCTATACTTCATAAATATGGTAATTTATAACATGAGTCATTTATAATACAGGGTCGGGGTGATCGTGCTGAAGCTTAAAGGTCAGAATAACTTTGTTTCATATGAATAAAAATCATTAGAAATTTAAAAAAAGGTCCAATTTATGTGAATTTAAACTATTCGATAAAAATTTACTATTGATCTATAATTATGGTTATGGGATCTTGAGGTGTATAATTTAAAGTTCAAAATGGCAGCTTCTTCTTGAAATTTAGGCTGAGGGCCTAGTTAAGTTTTTGAAGTTATTTTTGTCCAAATAAATAAAGTATCTTCTTGATTAACTTAGGTTGAGAACTTGTATTAAATTTTGATTAAACAAATCGTTGATAAAGAGGAATTGATTTTTTTTTTTTGTTTAAAGTCCTAGGGATTGTAAGTTGCTATATAGGTTGTAAGTGGTTCCAGATAGGTAGTTTAAAAAAATGGAAAGATCTCACCACACAGACAATTTCTTCACTCAAGAGTCTGCTCTTCACGAATCTTGATGGGCTAAATAAGGGTTGCTCTGAGTTTCGCAGGTTACAGAAAAAAAACTTTTTAAAAGGGGAAATTTATTTGAATGAGACAATGCTCAATCAAAGCATCTAACACCAGCCATTTTTTTTTATCAGCAGACCTCTTCTTTCTTCAGAAAACTCCAGATGATGCTATGGGGTTCACATGATCACTTTCAAAACACAATTTTCCAATAATCTTGGAACCAAAATACATTAGTCACAAAACACTTCAGCTGGGGGAAAGTTTGAGATCAATTTTGAATTTAGTTATATTATATTAAGTTAATTATGAGGTAATTTTGTACATGTAGGCTTAAATTATGAAATATGACTTTAAATATTTTATTAAATCACAAAATAATGAATAATTATTTAAAATTTAAATTTTCTGAGGGGTGATAATGAAATAAATAACTAAAATAAGCAAAATAATAACATTTAACTAAAGGGGAAAACATATGTGACAAAATATTTGATAGGCCTATATGCTTGAAACTTTAATTATTCTATTTATGCTATATCATATTGCGTGAAATGAATGAGTGATTATTGTTGAATGTTTATGAGTTGTCTCAATATACATATATAATACCCCCGTCGCAGCAAACCTGCATACTTAGCGAATTTCCAATGAATATATAACATAACACATTAAAACACTTAACAGGATTCATAAGAAATGTATTCACAAACAAGCGATATTTAAAATATTAATTATTCTCCATAAGAATAACATTGGGGATGAGTACGCAGGTTTGCTGCAACAAGGCAAACAAAATAATGGGTTTTTATGCAAATATCAATAGAACTCATCTTAGTGAAGACACATACCAAGTTTCATCCATATACATTCATAAATAAGCGATATACTATACAAGCTGTATAACATTTTAAGTATTTTCCATAAGAATAACATGGGGACCAAGTACCTAGGTTTGCTGCTACAGGAAACATTGGTGAAAAATTGTTTTTTGGTGTAAACAACAATAAACCACAACCAGATCAAGCCATATACCAAATTTCGCCAGTTTATATTCATAAATAAGCGAGATATACAATTTTTCTTTTCTCCATAAGAATAACATTAGACAACGTACTGTGTTTAGTACTTTCAATATCTCGCTAACCAATTGACGTACAGCAATGATCAAAATACCAAATTGTTTGTTTTTTTAAGCTGAATTCAATGGTATAAATTAAAATTAGATTTAAATTAAAATTACATGTGAAAACCAAAAAAAACACATTTTTTAATTTTTAACCCTTTGGATGGTGTGATTCATCTGGTTTTCGAACTTGTTCAAATAAATGGTACTTTACTCATTTGTACCAAATTTCATTAATATCGGACCTTTTTTACGAGAGTTATCGTGCTTACGGACACATATATATATATATGTATATATATAAATATATATATATATATACATATATAAAAATTTGAACGAATGGTGTTTTTGGCATCTGGGGACCTCAAAATGAAAAGTTATCATGGTCTCGGGCTTAAGTCTTACGATGAGACCTACGGTAATAGCTTCTTCCCTAAAGGGGAAATTCGCTAAAAAACATATGACTACTTGATTTTATTTAAATAAATGTAAATCAATATATACGAACTGTTCTAACAGTGGTCATGGTTAAATGAACGGTATTAAATATTGTATATTTTATGTTCGTTCTTCCCTTTGGAATAGACCTACATTTGTCCGTTGCTTGTTCATTGGTGGACGTGAGGATGGCACAATCACAGAGCCAGGCACTTTCCAGATTAAACTGTTTATGAACCTCGGTGTAACTGTCAATCAATAAATCCTGTGATTTATCGATAGTTCCAAGTGAAGGATAGATGTTTCTGAGACTTAATTTGTTTTTCAATGTCCCAATCTCACTTTTAAAAGAGCATAAGAAAACTGCTCAACCCCTTAATCTTCTCAAAAATACATTTTCATATTTACTGTTAAGTTCAGACGCTCAGTGGTCGGATACATAAAATATATTTTTAGAGAGGCGTAGACTCGTCCACTCATGTCTCACTTACGACAAGGGGTCTGTGTGAAATCTCCAGAGAACAACACCGTGACTCCCCATGATGTTGTTTCTTATTTCCTTTAAGACATCAAATTTCAGCTCTACTGGTTGAGTAGTTGGTGTGTTATGACTAACACGCTTATATTAAAGGCCATTGGGCCAGAGTCCTTGAGTATATTTGTGTCAGGAGTAGATAAATGTCTGCACTGAGCTATCAGCTACATTCCTACCGAATTTCAGATCCATCAGTCCAAGAGTATGTGCAAGATTGTTAAAATATTGTATTTTGAAATTCCGGGGGGCGAAGCCCTAAAACATTTTCGTAACAGGAATAGGCTTGTGTTTTTTTCTGATGAATTAGTTATGTTCCTACCGAAATGTAACTTACAAAGGTCCAGTAAATACTAATACTCATAAAATTGCCATAAACGTAAATTAACGAAGAACCCTATAGGACTTTTTTTAAACGTATTCTTATTGTGAATCTGCAGCATAAGGGGAACCACCATCCAAAATTTTATCTTCAATAGACATTGTCGTTTCTTAGATAAAGTGATCACTAAGTCAGTGAGTGCATGAGTCTGACAAATATAGATTTAGTTCATATATCCACTTATGTTATTCATTACCAATCTTCACTCAACGTTTTAAAAAAGAACAAAAAAACCTTTTTATAGAATAACTATGCCATCAAATTCAATATAAATAAATGCTTTGTCCATAAGAATAGCATAGGATCTTTAAAACCCTATGGGGCAGTGTCCTAAGGTAATTTAAAACAATCCAATTAGCCTAAAACCTTCTAAGGCACATATAGAGCATATAAAAAAGTTGCATAAAAATCGGTGCACCTGTTTTCCTGTGAAAAGCGAACAAAACACGACCGAAACCGCACAAAATCACGTTTTTGAGCGGCCGCCATTATTTTTTTAAAAGGCGTATGCCAGTTTATAGTGCCCTAAAACCTTCTCAGGCATATATAGAACAAAGAAACCAAGTTTCATTAATGTCAGTGCACCCGTTTTCCAGTAAAAAGCTAACAAAAACCCGTCCTTGAGCGTTACCGGTAGACAGACAGACATAAATTGAGATAAGATTTGTTTTGGTTTCCCTAGGGTATAAAACGTTAAAACAATGCAAAAATTGCATAATTCCAAGCAATGTACAGACAAAACTCTAATTTTATTTATATAGATTAATTATACGGTATATTGAAATAAATATATATATATATTGATTTACACGTTCTTCGCACAGGGGGTTTCCTTACCCGTTTTATAGTCAATGCAAATTGCATTTTAGTTAGCTTGAAACAGCTGTTGTTCTTGCTTCTGCTCTTTAAGCTGTCAAATGTAAGTGCCCTCAGCTGTTCGCATTACAGTTTCTGAATATTTACTTTCTTATGAAATGTAAACATTGAAACTTAGAACGTTCACGGGGCGTAGCCCGAGGGTATTTTAAGGAAGTGAATAGGCCTATGTGTTGCATGGGTTCAAGATCTACCTTAGTGCAAAGTTTCAGCCCAGTCGGTTATGTAGTTTTTGCGTTCACCCGGAACATCAGACAGACAGACAGACGAAACCACCTCTTCTTTATAATATTACTAGCTGATGTACCCGTCCTTCGTACGGGTTGTATATAAATGGCAGATTAACTAAAAATATTAACAAACCACATAATTTTATAATATTAAAATTACATTTTACACTTTTAAAGTAGAATTAAATTAAAGTTTACGAAATATACTATGGCAGATAGTTCGGGTACTGTTGCCAAGTCTAGGAACTCTGTCGGGTAGTGAACGGTGTGGTTTTTGCTACACCAAAACGGTACACGTAACACTTTGGATTCGATTTTAGAAATAAAAGAACTCAAGTACAACAAAATATTTACCCTGTTTAATTTAACATTTTAAATACTTTGATACATTAATCTTTACATTCCAATAAATTAATAGTAATGTAACGAAATATTAAACTTTAAAAACACTGACAAACTACTTTTAAAATCACCATTCTTGCCAGGTCCTGTTTTCATTATAATTGTAAATAAACAATTTTAACTTGGAAAAATCATATGTTTTAAAAACATATGACTACTTGATTTTATTTAAATAAATGTAAATCAATATATACGAACTGTTCTAACAGTGTTCATGGTTAGATGAGCGGTATTAAATATTGTATATGTTCGTTCCTCCCTTTGGAATAGACCTACATTTGTGTTGATCTCCGTTGCTCGTTCATTGGTGGACGTGAGGATGGCACAATCACAGAGCCAGGCACTTTCCAGATTAAACTGTTTATGAACCTCAGTGTAACAAACTGTCAATCAATAAATCCTGTGATTCATCGATAGTGCCAAGTGAAGGATAGACGATAAACGTTCACGGGGCGTAGCCTGAGGGGATTTTAAGGAAGTGAATGTGTTGCATGGGTTCAAGATCTACCTTTGTGTAAAGTTTCAGCCCAGTCGGTTAAGTAGTTTTTGCGTTCACCCGGAACATCAGACAGACAGACAGACAGAAACCACCTCTTCTTTATAATATTATAGATAGATGATAGATTTGTGTGCTGCATTCTGTGGTTCGCCTGTGGAACTACTACGAATCAAGATCAGCTGTTTGTATTTTCATCAGCTAAAACAAAAATGAATGTCCATAAGGAATACATGGGAACTTTGAACCCCTGTGGGGCATAGCCCTATAGGATTTTCACAACTTGAATATGCCTATATGTTACTCAGGACTATCAAGTACCTCTCTGCAAAATTTCAGCTCAATCGGTCCAGTAGTTTTCACGTGATGGAACTTCAGAGTTAGGCTCAAACTTATGCACAAACATCCATACTTTTACATCTATTCTATTCTATCTATTTTTTATTAATATTATAAAGAAGAGGTGGTTTCTGTCTGTCTGTCTGATGTTCCGGGTGAACGCAAAAACTACTGAACCGACTGGGCTGAAACTTTACACATAGGTAGATCTTGAACCCATGCAACACATAGGCCTAATCACTTCCTTAAAATCCCCTCGGACTACGCCCCGTGAACGTCCTAAGACTCAATGTTTACATTTCAAAAGAAAGTAAACATTCAGAAACTGTAATGCGAACAGCTGTGGACACTTCGATTTGACAGCTTAAAGAGCAGAAGCAAGAACAGCTGTTTCAAGCTAACTAGAAAGGAAATTGCATTGACTAAAGAACGGGTAGAGAAAACCCCTGTACGAAGAATGGGTACGTCAGCTAGTAATATTATAAAGAAGAGGTGGTTTCTGTCTGTCTGTCTGTCTGATGTTCCGGGTGAACGCAAAAACTACATAACCGACTGGGCTGAAACTTTACACTAAGGTAGATCTTGAACCCATGCAACACATAGGCCTATTCACTTCCTTAAAATACCCTCGGGCTACGCCCCGTGAACGTTCTAAGTTTCAATGTTTACATTTCATAAGAAAGTAAATATTCAGAAACTGTAATGCGAACAGCTGAGGGCACTTACATTTGACAGCTTAAAGAGCAGAATCAAGAACAACACCTGTTTCAAGCTAACTAAAATGCAATTTGCATTGACTATAAAACGGGTAAGGAAACCCCCTGTGCGAAGAACGTGTAAATCAGTATATATATATACATTGCTGTACATTGCTTGGAATTATGAAATTTTTGCATGTTTTAACGTTTTATACCCTAGGGAAACCAAAACAAATCTTATCTCAATTTATGTCTGTCTGTCTACCGGTAACGCTCAAGGACGGGTTTTTGTTCGCTTTTCACTGGAAAACGGGTGCACTGACATTAATGAAACTTTGTTTCTTTGTTCTATATATGCGTGAGAAGGTTTTAGGGCACTATAAACTGGCATACGCCTTTTAAAAAATAATGGCGGCCGCTCAAAAAAGTGATTTTGTGCGGTTTTGGTCATGTTTTGTTCGCTTTTCACAGGAAAACAGGTGCACTGATTTTTATGCAACTTTTTTATATGCTATATATGTGTGTTAGAAGGTTTTAGGCTAATTGGATTGTTTTAAATTACCTTCGGACACTGCCTCATAGGGTTTTAAAGATCCTATGCTATTCTTATGGACAAAGCATTTATTTATATTGAATTTGATGGCATAGTTATTCTATAAAAAGGTTTTTTTGTTCTTTTTTAAAACGTTGAGTTAAGATTGGTAATAAATAACATAAGTGGATATATGAACTAAATCTATATTTGTCAGACTCATGCACTCACTGACATAGTGATCACTTTATCTAAGAAACGACAATGTCTATTGAAGATAAAATTTTGGATGGTGGATCCCCTTATGCTGCAGATTCACAATAAAAATACGTTTAAAAAAGTCCTATAGGGTTCTTCGCTAATTTACGCTTATGGCAATTTTATGAGTATTAGTATTTACTGGACCTTTGTAAGTCACATTTCGGTAGGAACATAACTAATTCATCAGAAAAAAACGCAAGCCTATTCCTGTTACGAAAATGTTTTAGGGCTTCGCCCCCCGGAATTTCAAAATACAATATTTTAACAATCTTGCACATACTCTTGGACTGATGGATCTGAAATTCGGTAGGAATGTAGCTGATAGCTCAGTGCAGACATTTATCTACTCCTGACACAAATATACTCAAGGACTCTGGCCCAATGGCCTTTAATATAAGCGTGTCAGTCATAACACACCAACTACTCAACCAATAGAGCTGAAATTTGATGTCTTAAAGGAAATAAGAAACAACATCATGGGGAGTCACGGTGTTGTTCTCTGGAGATTTCACACAGACCCTTTGTCGTAAGTGAGACATGAGTGGACGAGTCTACGCCTCTCTAAAAATATATTTTATGTATCCGACCACTGAGCGTCTGAACTTAACAGTAAATATGAAAATGTATTTTTGAGAAAATTAAGGGGTTGAGCAGTTTTCTTATGCTCTTTTAAAAGTGAGATTGGGACATTGAAAAACAAATTAAGTCTCAGAAACATCTATCCTTCACTTGGCTCTATCGATAAATCACAGGATTTATTGATTGACAGTTAATTGTTACACCGAGGTTCATAAACAGTTTAATCTGGAAAGTGCCTGGCTCTGTGATTGTGCCATCCTCACGTCCACCAATGAACAAGCAACGGAGATCAACACAAATGTAGGTCTATTCCAAAGGGAGGAACGAACATAAAATATACAATATTTAATACCGTTCATTTAACCATGACCACTGTTAGAACACTTCGTATATATTGATTTACATTTATTTAAATAAAATCAAGTAGTCATGTTTTTTAGCGAATTTCCCCTATAGGGAAGAAGCTATTACTGTAGGTCTCATAGTAAGACTTAAGCCCGAGACCATGATAACTTTTCATTTTGAGGTCCCCAGATGCCAAAAACACCATTCGTTCAAATTTTTATATATGTATTTTAAAGAAAAGTTATTGGCAATACAACAACCACTACCAGAAGGAACGCTTCTTGTAACAGTAGATGTTAACTCTCTGTACACTATTCCCCACGCTGATGGAATGAATTCAGCTGAGTATTTCTTAAACAGCAGAAAGTCTAATGAAAAACCCAGTTCAGGGTTTATTTTACAACTTATATCTATCACATTAGCAAAGAATAATTTTGAGTTTAACAATAACCACTACCTTCAAATGTCCGGGACAGCAATGGGGACAAGAATGGCCCCTTCGTATGCTAATTTATTCATGGGTAAGTTTGAGGATGAATTTTTGGATTCACAGTCGTTATTGCCCATGCGATGGTTCAGATTTATAGATGACATTTTCTTCATCTGGACTCATGGACTCTCTTACAAGTTTCTTGGAAGCCCTTTAACAATTCTCTGATCTTAAGTTTACCTGGACCTACTCAGATAAAATTATTACATATTTAGACCTTTATATTTGTCTTAATTCTGGAATACTTAAGACCAAACTGCACATTAAAGAGACGAATACTATGAGTTATCTGAACTATTCTAGCTGCCATCCGTTGTACATAAAGAAATCTATTCCGAAAAGCCTATCAGTAAGAGCAAAAAACTTATGCAGTGACCAGAAAGATTTTACTGACTATGTGTCTAAGATCAGTAATGCTTTTACAAGGCTGGGGTACCCTGAGAGGCTTGTAAACAACCAAACCCTTAGACATACAAATACAAGAAAAAATTATACTGCATCTAAAAATGTAAAATTCGTAACACAGTTTCACCCTGGCCTTCATAAAATAAACTCCATAATAAAAACGGCTTACTGCCTTCTGGAGACACTTCCAGAAGCTAAAGATTTTATGCCTACTCCACCTAGAGTCACGTTTAAAAAACCACCTAACTTAAAGGCGAAACTTGTCAGAACGAATTTTCCGAAACCAGAAACCAAAATAGAGATTGGATGCAAGCCTTGCAAGAAACCGCGCTGTGGAACCTGCAAAATTATGTGTGACTCTAAGGAATTCTGCAGTTCAGTTACCGGAAAAACATATCCTATAAAGGAAAACATAACATGTGACACAAAAAATGTTATATACCAAATATCTTGCAACCATTGTGACAAACAATATGTTGGGCAGACGTCGAATCATTTAAGAATAAGAATGACAGGCCATCGTTTCGACATTTTTCACAAAGATAAGAACAAGCCATTAGCCCAACATATTGAAATTCACAACAAAGAAAAAATTGAAGAGTGCTATTCATTGAAAGCGGTTGCAAAGATGGACATAAACGAAAGTGAGGAATACAACAGATACCAATTAATGAAATATGAGCAAGCCCATCAAATTGTTTTAAAAACAAGAAATCCAATGGGGCTTAATCTGAGATAAGACAAATTTGGTATCCCCCAGAAACTGCCCCTATAATAACTTTTTCAAGAACCAGCTGACAGCTGATTAGCTTTATTTACATTTACATTTTACTTTTATTTATATTTTTATTATTATGTGTTAGTTTTAATTTTCTGTTTTTAAGTATTTTCTTCCTGAAGAAGGGGGTATAAACTCCTCCGAAATATAGAAGGAAAGCTTACAAGTGTTGTTTTAGTGAATTTCCCCTATAGGGAAGAAGCTATTACCGTAGGTCTCATGGTAAGACTTAAGCCCGAGACCATGATAACTTTTCATTTTGAGGTCCCCAGATGCCAAAAATACCATTCGTTCAAATTTTTATATATGTATTTATATATATATATATATATTTTTATATATATATATATGTGTCCGTAAGAACGATAACTCTCGTAAAAAAGGTCCGATCTTAATGAAATTTAGTACAAATGTGTAAAGTACCATTTATTTGAACGAGTTTGAAAACCAGACGAATCACACTATCCAAAGGGGGGTTTTTAGGGGGTTTTGTACCCCTAAAATGGGTTTTTTGGTGTTTTCACATGTAATTTTTATTTAAATCAAATTTTAATTTATACCATTGAATTCAGCTTAAAAAACAAACAATTTGGTATTTTAATCATTGCTCTACGTCAATTGGTTACCGAGATATTGAAAGTGCTAAACACAGTACGTTGTCTAATGTTATTCTTATGGAGAAAAAGAAAAATTGTATATCTCGCTTATTTATCAACATAAACTGACAAAATTTGGTATAAGGCTTGATCTGGTTGTGGTTTATTGTTGTTTGCACAACAAAAATTTTTCACCTATGGTTCCTGTAGCAGCAAACCTAGGTTCTTGGTCCCCATGTTATTCTTATGGAAAATACTTAAAATGTTATATATCGCTTATTTATGAATGTATATGGATGAAACTTGGTATGTGGCTTCACTAAGATGAGTTCTATTGATATTTGCATAAAAACCCATTATTTTGTGTGCCTTGTTGCAGCAAACCTGCGTACTCATCCCCAATGTTATTCTTATGGAGAATAATTCATATTTTAAATATTGCTTGTTTTAAAATACATTTCTTATGAATCCTGTTAAGTGTTTTAATGTGTTATGCAGGTTTGCTGCGACGGGGGTATTTTAATTTACACTTTTAAAAGTATATATATATATATGTGTGTGTGTGTGTGTCCGTAAGCACGATAACTCTCGTAAAAAAGGTCCGATCTTAATGAAATTTGGTACAAATGTGTAAAACACCATTTATTTGAATGAGTTCGAAAACCAGACAAATCGCACCATTCAAAGGGGGGTTTTTGGGGGGTTATGTACCCCAAAAATGGGTTTTTTGGGGTTTCCACATGTAATTTTTATTCAAATTAAATTTTAATTTTTACCATTTAATTCAGCATAAAAAAACAATTTGGTATTTTTATCATTGCTCTACGTCAATTGGTTCCTGAGATATTGAAAGTGCTAAACACAGTACGTTGTCTAATGTTATTCTTATGGAGAAAAAGAAAAATTGTATATCTCGCTTATTTATGAACATAAACTGACAAAATTTGGTATATGGCTTCATCTGGTTGGGGTTTATCGTTGTTTGCACAAAATACAAAATTTTCACGTATGGTTCCCGTAGCAGCAAACCTAGGTAATCGGTCCCCATGTTATTCTTATGGAGAATAATTAAAATATTATATATCGCTTACTTATAACTGTATATGAATGAAACTTGGTATGTGACTTTACTTCGATGAGTTCTAATGATATTTGCATAAAAACCCATTATTTTGTGTTCCTTTTTGCAGCAAACCTGCGTACTCATCCCCAATGTTATTCTTATGGACGATAATTAATATTTTTAATATCACTTGTTTGTGAATATATTTCTTATAAATCCTGTTAAGTGTTAATGTATTATGTTATATATTCATTGGAAATTCGATGAGTATGCAGGTTTGCTGCGACGGGGGTATTTAAAACATATGATTTTTCCAAGTTTAAATTGTTTATTTACAATTATAATGAAAACAGGACCTGGCAAAAATGGTGATATTAAATGTGGTTTGTCAATGTTTTTAAAGTTTAATGTTTCGTTACATTACTATTAATTTATTGGAATGTAAAGATTAATGTATCAAAGTATTTAAAATGTTAAATTAAACAGGCTTAATATTTTGTTGTACTTGAGTTCTTTTATTTCTAAAATCGAATCCAAAGTTACGTGTACCGATTTGGAGTCGCAAAAACTACACCGTTCACTACTCGACAGAGTTCCTCGACTTGGCAAAAGTACCCTAACCTTCTGCCATAGTATATTTCGTTAACTTTAATTTAATTCTACTTTAAAAGTGTAAAATGTAATTTTAATATTGTAAAATTATGTGGGTTGTTAATTTGTTTAGTTAATCTACCATTTATACATAACCCGTACGAAGGACGGGTACACAGCTAGTTTATAATATTATTATGATTTTACTACCCTGATCAGTAATTCTACTATTTATTATGAAGGGAAAACATGTGTTTTCTTTAACAAGCGAGTATTGAGAACCAATCGTTATAAAAAAGCATAAAAGTCTGTACCGTTCAGAGATGACTTGAATACCCCCTTCGCAGCAAACCTGCGTACTCAGCGAATTTACAATGCAAAATATATGTCTTAATACCTCATAAAGCCGCATAGGTAAAAAGTTTCATAAAAATATATTCACAAATAAGTGATACCATCAAACCATATGTTTGTATCCTTAATCCCAGCTGATCTGCTTCTTTTGTTTTGATTTATTGCTGTCCAATGTTATTTAAATGGGCCAAAACCGTACTTTGAGGGCTTCCCAAGGGTTTCTGGTTCCACACACTGAATTGAGACCCCCAAAAAGCACATATAAACGGTTAAGGGCTTTCAAACTACACGTAAACGTAAATCATCAAAATTGACCCAGTAGTTTGGCCATAATCTTCTGCACAAAAATCGCCTTCTTCTTTTAATATAATGATGATATCAAATTTGAATTATTCTCTATAAGAATAACATAGGGGATGAGTACGCAGGTTTGCTGCAACAAGGAACATCAAATAAGGGGTTTCATGTAAATATCTATATTACTCAACTAGGTGAAGCCACATACCAAGTTTCATCAATATAAATTCATAAATAAACGATATAAACCATTTTGATTACACTCCTTAAGAATAGGATGGGGGATGAGTACGCAGGTTTGCTGCAACAAGGAAGACAAAAAATGGGTTTTTATGCAAATATCAATAGAACTCAACTAGCTGAACCAACATACCAAGTTTTATTAATTTATGTTCATAATTAATGGATACATTACATTTTACTTATTCTCCATAAGAATAACAAGGGGGCCGAGGGCGCAGGTTTGTTGCTACAGGAATTATCAGTAAAAATTGAGTTTTTGTGTAAATAACAATAGACCACAACCACATGAAGCCATATACCAAGTTTCGTTAGTATACGTTCATAAATAAGCGAGCTATATTTTTTTCTTATTCTCCATAAGAATAGCATTGGACAACGTACTGTGATTAGCTCTTTCAATATCTCTGTAACCAACTGACGTAGAGAAATGATCAAAACACCAAATTGTGTGTTTTTTAAGCTTAAAAAGTGGTGAATATGGTGAAATGGTGAAAACTAAAATTTTACTTTTTAGCGAATTTCCCCTATAGGGAAGAAGCTATTACCGTAGGTCTCATGGCAAGACTTAAGCCTGAGACCATGATAATTTTTTGTTTTGAGGTCCCCAGATGCCAAAAACACTATTCGTTCAAATTTATATATATGTGTGTGTGTGTGTGTGTGTGTGTGTGTGTGTGTGTGTGTGTGTGTGTGTGTGTGTGTGTGTGTCTGTGTGTGTGTGTGTGTGTGTGTGTGTGTGTGTGTGTGTGTGTGTGTGTCCGAGAATGCGATAACTTGAGTAAAAAATGTCCGATTTCGATGAAATTCGGCTCAAATGTGTAAAGTGACATTCATGACTTTAAATTTGAAAACCAGAAAAATCGGACCACGGGAAGAGAGGTTTATGGGAGTTTTAAATTTTCCAAATTTAGTTTTTTGGATTTTTCACCCTAAAATTAAAAAAAAAATTATTTTGGTTTTGACCATGTTCTAGAGCTTAAAAAACAAATAATATGGTATTTTGAATTATTAACCTAGGTTAAGTGGTTTCGGGGAAAATAAAAAAATAATAAATTGCACAGTATTTAGTATATAACATTTTTACAAAATTTTTTTACACCAAACCAATATAAACATGTTGTAGTATATTCAACTAGCTGATGTACCCGTTCTTCACACAGGGGTTGTCTTTACCCATTCTATAGTCAATGAAATTTGCATTTTAGTTAGCTTGAAACAGCTGTTCTTGCTTCTGCTCTTTATGCTGTCAAATGGAAGTGTCCTCAGCTGTTCGCATTACAGTTTCTAAATGTTTACTTTCTTCTGAAATGTAAAAATTGAAACTTAGGACGTTCACGGGGCGCAGCCCAAGGGGATTTTAAGGAAGTGAATAGGCCTATGTGTCGCATGGGTTCAAGATCTACCTTTGTGTAAAGTTTCAGCCCAGTCGGTTCAGTAGTTTTTGCGTTCACCCGGAACATCAGACAGACAGACAGACAGACAGACAGAAACCACCTCTTATTTATAATATTTTATATATATATATATACATATATTACCTGCATAACAATGTATAACAGCTAGGGTAAATTATTTTGTTTATATGTGTTATGTAACAATGTAAAACACTGTTATGTAAACAATGTTTGGTATAAACAAAAGACAACACTTTTTATAAACACTATTTGTCACACTTCAGTAATATTTTTGCATTATATAATGCATAAAGATAATGCATTATATAATGCAAAAATATTACTGTTATATACACACTAACACCACAACTCTGAAATAATAATGAATTTAGAAATAATTAACGATAAAAATTACCTAATGCGTACAAAGTAATAATCAAGATGGCCTGGCGCGCAAAAGTAACCAAAACATATTATATCGTAGCTGTCAGACGTTATGCTAGGAGCAGTGCTGCCAATGGCAAAACTAAATTCTTCTACAATTCTTCCTCTTCAAAAGGACATATTATTTGACAAGTAACTATAACTTACACAGCATATAAATCCGATTTTCCAGGGAGACACATTGCGTCGATTGGCCATTCGCTACAAAAACAAAAGATACCTGTTTTCATAAAATTATATTGCCTGTCCAATTAATATTTCGTTTGAAAAATCAATACCACAATGAACTACAACTATTTAGCAGTGCATTGGTACCAACCGCAACTTCCCGCGACAAAAATTACCCGAGCTAGGTATTTTTTTAAAAGTCGTGTTTTGACTTTTCCGGAGCGTCAGCTGCAGGAATCGCGTAGCGCCAAAAATTCATTTATTTGTATTAATTTGTATTCTCTCTCAACGGCTTACGCCAGTATACAGTTTGTGAACAATGTTATAGAATGTTCATTCGATTTATAATCGTCGTAACAATGTTATACAGCTGCTTCACGGTTCATTTATGTAATAAAATGAAAGTTCAGAATATGATCTTTCGAATGATATATATATTGTTCACTTTTGAGGTGATTATTAGTGGTTTTCGGTCGTTACAAAATTTTTGGTTGTGTCGTCTGCCAGACTAAGGCGACAGAGCCAAACGACACAATGTGCCGTTTGGCCACTGCTAGGAGGGTTAAAGAGCCACAATTTTGAAATGGTTTTGATTACAGCTTTAAATTATGTACAATTATATATGATCACAAAAAATTTCATCTTTCTGCCTTATGAAGAGTCAATTTCTATGTAGATCCATGAAGCATGAAATGTGATTTTCTTGGTCCAAGGAAAAATGTGTTTGTATTAGTTCCAGAGAGTTCCAGGACACTTCATATATATTACCAATATATATATATATATATATATATATATATATATATATATATATATATATATATATATATATATATATATATACACACATTAAGGGCATATCAAACTATGATGTTGTCCAGTGGCGGATTTAAGCAATTGCCGCCTAAGGGCTATTAGGAAATTTGCCACCCTCCCCCCCCCCACTGTAATCTTTTTCCTTTTCGCCGCCCAGGTTTACCCACATGCTATATATATATCTTGTTTGGTTATTTTGAGATAGTATCTAAAGAAGTTACGAATTAACTGAATGAATAAGTTTAAGAAATTTCTGTTATTTCCTAGTTGAAAAAAAACAGTAAAATAATGAAATGTAATTGTCTTGATTCACATTAACACAGTTTAATATTCAATATAGCCTACTCAATGACAATCAGCACTAGAGACCAATGTACGTGTTAAAAGCAGTGAAGCAGTGCTAGTGCTACTTTTAATAACAAGAAAATTCTTCAACAAAGGCCTAAAAATCCCTTCTTACACTTCATAAAAACATTAATTTTTACACCAACGCATTGACTGCTGAAAATTATAATAAATAACCTATAAATAAGATATGATAACACTGTAGCCTTAAAATTCGTAATTCGGACCATTAGCCTCAAAATTCTGATTATTTTAATCCTGAATTTGCGCTTTTCAATAGTTTTTAAGTCATTTTGTAATTCATACTTTTGTTCAAAGAATTGTTGATATGTTTTAGACGATCAAAATATAAATCGATATATTAATCGATGTAGGTTCATAAAACTCTACACATTTTCAAACGCTTCTTCTAGTTTCACCTCCATGATGTTGGAGATCCAATGAATTAAAATATAATACCATAGATTAAACAAACTCCTTAATGGCATTACTTACTTGTGGTATTCTTAATCTATGATAATACCAACAGGAGTTACTACACTCTGACAAATAACCTTCATAAAGCGTGCCGTCATGTTTGGTATTTTGTCCTGTTGTAGTGTCAACTTGTTGGTGGGACAGTGTCATTCGATGTACAAGGCGGCTTGATTTCAACACCATTTCCAAAGCTATATTAAAAGGATGTTTTCATTTAACTCACGTCATAACTTTGCTTCGAGATAAACAATACAATTACATGTAAAATATGTCTTAAGATTATAAAGTTAAGTTTAACATCATGTTTCACCTAAAATGCGACAAGATATTAATTTAAAGACTACAAATATCACAGTTTTTCATTTAATGAAATGGGTGATTTTGACACCGTCCCACCCAAAAAATATATAAAGAGGTCTCGCCTAGAGTAAAAACTGCAGCCTACATGCTGACCACCATTTTGACCCTCTGTCAACTATGCTACCATGGCAACAACCAATAAAATCCTCTATTCACAAATTATGTTAATCTTTATTTGCCTTTGGTCAGATGTTTTGTTTAAAAAAATATCCTCTAGAATGAACGATTATGTGTGGTAGCCTTTGATGGTAAGTATAAGACGGTGGAATAACTTTCTTTGTTACCTTGAGTTTGAAAATGAAACGACAATATCATTGAAGTATACATTTTGTTATTGTCATCTCAAATTCGATTGTTGCAACATTTCTCATCCGTGTGCCTTGGTCATCATTGATTTTGTGTAACAAATAATTGTAATGCTATGCGAATGTATGGGTAAACTTGGAAGTCTGTGAGTTAGACCATAGATTAAGAATACCACAAGGAGTATGTTTAATCTATGGTTAGACGTAGTCACAGTGGCGCAGTGCCTGATGTAGTTCGTGGCTTGCCGCCCTTTCTCTGTAGCGTAATCGTCTTGTCGCTAGTACGGATGAATGACAAATGCATTATGACTGCTTTAAGGAACTGCAGTGTGAGGGACTGCAAGCGTTATACATTAGTCTCTGGTTACTACCTTTAACTTTAAAAGGGCGGCACACCGTCATTGTTGTCCGTTTTCGTCAAAATGTTCCTCGTTTCAACATTTCTTTTGTAAACAACTTATTAATTTTCTGTAAATTGGCCGCCCCTAAAAACTTGCCGCCCTGGGCTACAGCCCCTATAGCCCCCCCCTAAATCCGCCACAGTGTATACCAGCCTTGAAGTATCTATATAAATAAAATTAGAGTTTTGTCTGTACATTGCTTAGAATAATGAAATTCTTCGTTATTTTTGCGTTTCATAGGTCAGTGAATCCGAATCAAGCCTTATCTCAGTTTCTGTCTGTTTGTCTGTTGGTTGGTTGGTTGGTAACGGTCTGCAGCACATCTCTGTCCGCTTTTCACTCAAAGACGAGAGTATTGTTATAACTGAAACTTATTTTCTGTATTGTATGCACATATGAGAAGGTTTTAGATGGATTAAAACTAGCATAAATGAAACAGCGAGCTCTTAAAAAACTAATTATATTTGATTTTGACTAAGTCACTTATCATGGGAAAACTAATTAACCGATTGCGAAGAAAGTGTTTCACTGTGTTCTATAAATGTGGTAGAAGGTTTTAGGCTACTTCAATTGGCAAATTTCATCCTGGGGCTTTACTCTTTGTGGGGTTGAAATTACCATGTTATTCTAATGGGAGAAAAAGTTTGTTTTGACACATGTGCAAATTGAGGTTTATATTGGTAACAGCTGTGATTAGAAATATGTGTTACTATAGGATGGCACAATTTTAAGTACTTAAAAAAATTTGTACTGTATGAAATAATTATATGAAGCAGCAGTTCTGCGGGCAGTGGAAAGCTTTAATGGTTCTTCAATTACTAGGTTTTAAACTCTACGGAGCAACTACAACTTTTTTACATTAGTTTATTACACAAAAACCTTTACAATCTATATACTTAATACAATAAGGGTTTTCTCTGTTATATCCCTTTTTAACCTGTCCTACTTAACTGATTTTTACGATTGAGGTGTCATTTTAAAGCTTATGATCTAGCGCACTGGCGAATGATAATTAAAAAGGTCATTTGGTTTAGGAATTTGCCCCCCTAGCCTTTGATTTATTTATAGAGGGTGTTTCAAAGGTCCAGTGCTGACCAACTTCCATTATAATGGATTTAAATGTGATTTTAATTTAACAGCTGATTATTAATGATCATTTTTGTTTATAATAAATATTGTGTAAGATTAGAATCAACAACATAAGGTCTGAATCAGTATGCCCCGTAAAAGAAAAAGTTGTTTGGGTAGAAAATCTAACGATGCTAAATGGAAGATATTGAGTAGATCTACTGGAGACAACGATGATTCTGACACGGATGATGGTCTATAGCTGGAACCTAGCAATAATGAATTAAATGATTTGGCTACAAGTCTGACTGATGAGCAAGTACGACCTTCCACGGATATTTGATTTTGACTAAGTTTGTCTGCTTTTCACAGGAAAACTAATTAACCGATTGCGACGAATCTTTTTTCACTACAGAAATGTAATATAATAGATTTTCACTTGAATAGAAATTGATTAAATTGAATATTTCAACAGATGTAAATGCTAACAAAAGACAGTAGGCCCTACAGTATTAGTAACAGCTTTTAATTCAACTTCTTGAATGACATTATATAATAACAATATTTTAACATCAGGAACTAACAGACTAATAGGAATCAATAGGGATCAACAGATAGCAACAGGGATAACAAAAAAACCACGTGAACAAAGCTGCGGGCACCAGCTAGTTTGAAATATACTCACATAATATAAATGTAAACATCTGTTCAGAAGTAAACAAAGTTTATTGTTTGTAAATAAATAAACATACAAACTAAAATCTAAAAATAAGTAAAATGATTTCTATAGTATTAACGATAATTGAATTGGTTTTATATGTTGGTTTGTGCTATTTTTTACATCAGTTACAACTCTCAGATGGATCCCTCCAGTATAAGAAGTCAAATAAATTTAGCAGTTTTATATATTTCTGTGGAGTGGCTTACTTTATATACAAAGTTAATAAGCGACATTCCAGTGCCAGTAATGTGCTAATTCGCTCACTGATTTCAGTAAGTACACTATATTTCTCCTTGTCTTTATCAATTGTGATTGTAAGTTAATATTATTTATATACATTGCATATTTTACTATGCAATGTTTTCAGATTCTTATCTTATATCAAATTTAAAGTGTGGGAAAATAATGGAGAATGGAGAGGTTATCAGTCAACTCTATATTGTGGAGTTGAATAGTATTTTGAGGATGTAAATATCTGAAAAACATGATAACGATAAAATTCTTTAATAATACATCATATTCATAGAACAACTTTGTACGAAAGATCAATTATATATACATCTGGAAAATTGATTAATCACATATAAAAAAAATACGAATTAGCAATAGAATCAAGAAAAGATTTAAATCAATTAAAAAATTGTGTTGGAAACCCATTAGTCTATTACATTGATGATGATTTCCACCAACTATAAACAAAAGAACCTCATACGAATTCCCAAGTGATTGTGAACTTCTTTACATTTTGTTCTCCATTTTTATACCAACCCATTTTTCTTATATATTGTACACATTTTAAAATGTTATACAATAAAGATCTGTATTATAAATCTGTTATAAAAAAAGTTAATGTAAAAACAGTGTTGTTATCAGTTTCCACCCCCAGGCCCACCATTGTGGTCGACATGTCCATACAACTGAAACGAAGGTGGTCGTAGCTGAGTGATTATTTGTTTACTTAAAAACTTGTTGACAACTAAGTAGTTTCAACAGTTTTGCTATACTGCAACCAAAACAAAATTCATTTATAGCAGCCAACCATAATAAACACAAATTAAAATTTGTTTTTGTAAATCTGTAGAACATATTATTGTTCTCTTTGACAGAATTAGGGGACAGTAATCTTCATTAAACAGCTATTTCTGTAGCAAACGAAAGAAAGGAAAATTTACAGTGGCTCATGAAAGTATAAACTCCTATGACTTCTTTAACCTTATCCCAAAACTGATAAAAACTAGTTTAAATCCAAAACCCATAGGATATATACCTTTACTGACCATCAATTTTAATTCTCACAGCATCCGACTACGAAAACCTGACGTCTTATCATCCATAGTTTAGGTACTATCTATTCAAATATAAATTTATAAATGTTAATATTTCCTAATAATATAAAAAATATAAACATGACAAAATGTTTCTGATACAAATAATATACTGAACAAATTTGTGATTTTAATATTGTTTGGAAAACTAGCTTTGAAAGCTACAAAACATATTGGTAGGCCTTCAGTTTTTTTTGTCTCAAACAAATTTGTTTACTAGAATCGCACATAAGTTTACTAAGTTGGCAAATAAATGAGAATCACACACAAATTGATTATTATATCCATGGTCCTGAATTGCTTATTTCTCACATTTAATGGTGAAGGTAATCTTCCAAATGATGGCTCAATTATTGATTTTGATGAAGTGTTAAAAGAGATGTCAACAAAAAACACCCTCTGCTTGAGAAGTAATATTTAAAGATAATTATCATTTGTTAAATTAAGTTCATAATTTATAGATGAATTATTATAAACATAGTCAGCTGAACTCGAATCATAGGTTCCAGCGATCGGTCAGCAAACGGAGGTAGATTCCAGTCACTAAAGGGGAGGAAAGGGAAAGTACAAGGAACCCTATCAGGTTCCAGCGATCGGTCAGCAAACGGAGGCAGATTCCAGTCACTAAAGGGGAGGAAAGGGAAAGTACAAGAAACCCTATCAGATTCCAGCAATCGGTCAGCAAACGGAGGCAGATTCCAGTCACTAAAGGGGAGGAAAGGGAAAGTACAAGAAACCCTATCAGGTTCCAGCGATCCGGTCAGCAAACGGAGGCAGATTCCAGTCACTAAAGGGGAGGAAAGGGAAAGTACAAGCAACCCTATCGGCATAATTTATGTTGCCACATTTGGACTACTGACATATGTATTATTTCGTATTATTACAGGCAGCTGTGTTATCAAGAACAACAAGAGGTGCTCAAAGTTTATATTTGAAAACAATTCTTTATTTTTCTTAATTTTTTTTTAGGTAATGGGAAGTATAATCACTCTTGATATCATGATGACTGTAATATGGGGAAAGATAGAGAGTCTCGTGCTTGAAATACTTCCAGCTTTATCGCATAAGGTAACTGATAACATATAGTTGATAAAGTCTTCCCAAGACCGCTCTCCAGTAACCAGTCTGTTAGTTATTAAGACAGTTCAAATAAGAAGAGAGTTATCAGACACAACAACCAAAAGGCAAACAAATAAGCAAATTGTTTTGGCTGCAAATTTGTTTAAGAATCTTTTGATTCTTCTATGTTTGTTAATATTGTATATTGTTATGGAGTGCAGTATTTTTCTGGACCTGGATACCCAGTATGACTACAGGCAACATCCTCTTAAGAGGCTAGAAGCTTTGGAAGGGTGAGCTCTCCAGCATAAGAGGGTGTTGGAATTGCTGGTGCTGCTGGTCAGGTGTAAGTTTCGGTGGAACTTCAAACTAATCCAAAAGGATGGTTGACATTGCCGATGGTGTGACACATTTCTTTGTGGCAATCTTTAGAACTGTCTATCGTCAATCTAAAAAATGTCAACCGGGGTTGGGGTTAGATTTTTTACTTACGTAATGCCCCCTCCAGAGTAAAAATACCACCTTATTTTTTAGGAGATTAATTAAATGTGGCCCAAAATATGTAATAATTAAAACTGTGTTTTCCTTCAGTTTGGAAATATACCACTCTTCTATAATGGTCCAGAGTTTTACCGTCAATAAATGTTCAACATGTCTTCACTAGAAACCACACTTTTTAATACTATCTGACTAATGTTTTGAAATAATTGTTATTTGAATCTTGATCAAATTTCAGGTTTTGTTTGTGAAATAATCTATTAGTATAGTTTCTCAAAATAGATATAGTATTTATCTAGTTTTAATTCATTGGTCATAACTTATTGATCATAAATAAACGAGTTATTATGTTTTCCGTTTAGTACTATCCTTAGAGAGGTATAATACCCGCTGTCTGCTGAGGTATGTCTCTTTAACACCCTCGTGAATCTGACGATCAACCTATAAACAGGTTTACATTGCAGGTTCCCCATTAAGTGCTGAATTGATTGTTGTATCTTGTATTTTCAATTGCTCCAAGTTCCTTGCCTTCCAGTGGTCATAAAATAAACTAACCATTAGCCTTGCCCTTTGACTGCCAGGGTTTGAAATGGACTGGTTGTAGTTGTGTTGTCTCATTGATAGTTTGAACGCCTAAAAATTTACAAATCTGAAAAAACTAATTTTATTTGGATTTATAATTGGTAAGGATAAATTAAATGTAGCAAACAGCTGATAATATGAACAACCTATCATAGAGGAACCACCCAACCTGTCAGCTTGGACCCCCGCCATCCACGTTTGCTTAAGGTCAGCCCTCGCCTTCAATTCTATTTCAGGCAGATTAACCCTACATGTGTAAAAACCACTTACTGAGGCGGGATTCAAACCCTTTTGATCCAAGCACTCTGACGGGAGGATAGCAACCAAGCCAATATTGCCAGCCTTTGGCAGTTAAAGAATTGAACATTTTCAAAAATAGTCTCTTAAGGACAGAAAACTTCCTTGGCAATCGGATTTGCCTTGATCTAAAACTATAAATTTAAATTGTTGTTTTATGGCAAATCAGGAATTTGTAATAGAAATGTGGTAAAAACTCACCATCAACAGCAATCCTAAAGCTCATCCGGTGTGAACAATTGTTTCGCCCCTAGGGGCCATACACATATTACGTAACACATTTTTTGTCATTTCAGACCCCTCCCTCCCCCATGTAACGCACCATAATCCTTGACCATATCCCCCCCCCCAAATGTGTTACGTAAATCAATCGTAGTAGACTTTAAATCAGCTTAAGTAGGCTTTATACCTTTTAAATATTGTTTTATTAGTAATTTGGAATATGGATTTCAATGAATCATTAAACTTTAAATGACTTTCTTTTAACAATATTTTTAATAACTTTTTTCAAAGCAAAATGTATACAAACATACAAACAAATAAGACTGTTACTAATAATACAAAAAACAAAATAAACTATCCCAATAGATAGGAGTGCGCCATGTCTTAGGGTTAATATTTGTGAGTTACGTAACGTTGATCCAAAACCCCTCCTCCCCTACATAACGCTACGCCATACCCCCCTTAAGTGCATTAGGTAATATGAGTATGGCCCCTTATATCCCAGGTACATCATCAGCACGGGGTCTTCAAGGTTAAAACATGATGAACGTGAAGTTCATGTCAAAAGTCTCGTTTCGTTTTAACTTTTGATATGAACTTCACGTTTATCATGTTTTATTCTTGAAGACCTTGTGCTGATGATGCCCCTAGGATATAGGGGCCAAACAATTTCACACCATATGAACTTTAGGATTGCTTTTGACAGTGAGTTTTTACTACATATCAACTTAAACTTCTTTTTAGAGTATATTTTAGCTTTTAACCATCGTTATTAAACCAGTTACTTATGTTTACTAGATATTAATAGAATTTTTGCTTGTCAAAAATATTAAGTGTCAAAATATATTAGATAAATAAACTGTTGAATGCTTGCAGGTACTGAATAAAATTGGCTACGACTTTGAAACTGAGCTCCCATTTGTACTTCTTCTGTGGGGAATAAGCTTCTTGAGTGTAATGGTTGTCCACAGATCAGATTCAATGTAAGTGTGAAGTTCCTTTAAAATATTTAAAACATACAATCTTTTGAAAACTTCTTTACTGCCAGACTACCCATTGGTGAGAGTAAAAATCGATAAGGAACCCATAGTCTTTGCAAAGCTCTGGTTAGTACAGAAGGGTGATATTTATTTATTTATTTTTATTTATTTATTACATCACATAACATCTATTATAGGGAATTTCCCTTAGACAGGTGAAATTGTCAAAGTTTCCTTATACTAAAATACATAGACCTAACAATATATACAATACATTCGATGATCAATCAAAATGTAAATAAACAGTACAATTATAACAAACAAAAGTTAACAGTCAACAAATAATGCTAAAAACCAAAATAAAATTTATAACTATAATGACAGGCTGTTAAGGTATTCATTGACACTATAAAAGTACTTTGTTTTTAAATACTTTGTCACTTCTGCTTTGAATTTTGTTATATTGGAAATGTTTTTGATACTCTGAGGGAGTTTATTATAAAATTTGCTACCAGTGTATAGAACTGATTTTTCAAAAGATGATGACTTGTGTGCTGGTATTTGTAGTAAGTGTTTATGTCTAGTGTGATAACCATGACTTTCAATTTTGGAATTAAAGTGTGAAGCATTCAATCTCACAAATATGACAATGTTTAGGATAAAGACACAAGGTAAGGGCAAAATTTCAAAAGTTTTAAATATATTACGGCATGAAGACCTTACACGAACACCAGCCATCGCTCTCAGAATTCTTTTCTGAAGACGGAACACTTTTAGGCTTTCAGAGGAACAACCCCAGAATACAATTCCATATGACAAATGGGAATAAACATAGGCGTAATATACAGCCTTAAGAGTAGATGTGTCAATCGAATCTGAAAGTGTTAGCAAAACATAAAAAGCCTTGTTGAGTTTTGACTGAAGCTTGGATATGTGTTCGGACCAAGTAAGCGACTTATCAAGCATGACACCAAGAAAATTAATAGAAGTGGATAGATTGATTGATGACTTAGAATATTCTGCCCGAGCTCTGCTACTATTGCTATAATTTGGATGAAAATTTACAATAGCGGTTTTTTCCTTATTCAGCATTAATCCATTACAAGAAAACCACGAGTTCATGTCTTCCATAGCCTCGTCCAACATTTGCCCAAGATCAACTCCATTGCTACTCCTCAAGAAAGCCGTAGTATCATCAGCATATAGAATCAGACTAGAGTTTCTCACATTGCAAGCCAAATCATTGACATATAAAAGGAACAACAAAGGCCCTAGGATAGAACCTTGTGGAACACCTGCTAAAACCTGCTGGTATTTTGACTGATGATTAGAGATGCCGGTGCACTGAAACCTATTGGCAATATATGAATGAAGCAACTGGGAGGTTTTTCCATTTAATCCATAGTACTCAAGTTTTCTTAGCAGGAGACGATGATTGACGGAATCAAAAGCTTTTGTGAGATCACAGAATACTCCAACTGCAAATAATTTCTCATCGAAGGCATCAAAAATTTGCTTAGTTAACTCAAAAATTGCGTCTTGTCGATTTATTTTTTTGAAAGCCAAATTGATTGTCATATATTATATTGGAATTAAGAAGATAATACTGAAGCCTATTGTAAATAGCCCGCTCAAAAAGCTTAGAAAAGGCAGGAAGAATAGCAATAGGTCTGTAATTATCAGCAGAAGATGAGTCACCCTTCTTTTTATACAACGGCGTTATACAAGAAAATTTTAAGAGATGAGGAAAAACACCTGTTTCAAAGGATGCATTGATATTTTCATAGAATAAGATTTTAACTTGTTTTCAGTCTTAAAGTTTGTTTATTATTAAATGGATAGCAAATAGTGACTACTGAGTTGGATTTGAGCTGCCAAGCTAAAGTAGTCTTGACAAACTATAAAAACTCACTAGTCACCAGGATTTTCGGAGCTCTTATTTCAGGTATTACTTATATTAATTGTAACAAGAGGTTAAATTACCGAATGTTACACCACCGAAGATCCACACGTCACATTAATGGGCGACGTGTGACTCATTTGCAGGGCTGACACAAGGCAATTGAGGGCCTGAGGCAAAAATTCTATGGGGGCCGCCTGAGACCTCTCTTTTACTATCTTAGTATGTATTCTTTTGGCCGGGGGCCCCTAAGGCCCCTGCAATTTGGGGGCTTAGGGCAAAGTGCTGGTTGCCGGATCTTGGACCCCCCTCACACCCCCTAGTGGCGGCCCTGCTCATTTGTCTTTTTTAAGGTAATTTAACCACTTGCTACAATTCAATCTGTGATCTGGAGGCAAATACATAATGATATATTAAATGTTATTTATTTTTAGATTGGAGAGATTTTTCAAGTCATCTCACAAAGATGAAGTAATCAATTGTCCTTCAATTCAAATACCTGAAATACATTCAGAATCAACAACAGACAATGAAGATGTCGAGGGTGACAGATCAAGTGTAACCATTGCTGAAGTGCATCACGAGGATCCCAGGTTTGCAGAGGGGGATGGTTTCATGTATCCCAGAGTTTATAGAGGAGTCAATACTCTTCCAAGCGAATTCATTTCCACCAATCCAAGACGGAGTTTGAGATGCAGAAGCAGACAATGCGTATTTGATCATCAGAAGTGATCGATACATTTTCAAAGAAGATGTGTGGAAATAAAATCTAATGAAATAGATGAATTTCATCATTAGTATTAGTCACAAGGTGATCAGGTTTGAGAGAATTTTCTGTAGGAATTATCTGATTGCCACAGTTTGGTAAACCTCGGTTAATAAATTATGGTAACTTTTAATTGTTATATTCCCTTGTCAAACACTATTTATAACAAATATAGGTACCAATAATAATAAAAGTAAACAAATACATTTTATGTGTATTTACTGCTTTAAACCAAATATTGATATTTTGTAAGGAGGTATTAACCCTTTGGCGAGTAATGTATTTTTATGTAAAAAGAGTATGGCCGTTCTGGAACGGCCATTTCCCAAGTAGCATAAAAATTGTTGAAAACGGTCCTAAAATTGTTTTAAAACAATTTCAATATATTTTGATATAAGTTTTATATTAAAACAACTTTAATACAAACTCAAAACAACTTTAAAATTGTTTTGATATCAGTTGTAATGTCTGATATTAAAATAAATTTTAATATTAGTTTATAACAGTTTTAATGTGGTTTTGAAACAATTTTAATATCAGTTAAAAGACTTATATTAAACTTGTTTTAATACAACTTTATAATAATTTTAAAGTTGTTTTGAAACAATTTCAAAAACCGTTAAAAGACTTATATTAAACTTATTTTAATACAACTTTATAATAATTTTAAAGTTTTTTTGATACAATTTCAAAAACAGTTAAAAGACTTATATTAAACTTGTTTTAATACAACTTTATAATAATTTTAAAGTTGTTTTGAAACAATTTCAAAAACAGCCAAAAGACTTTTATTAAACTTTTTTTAATACAACTTTATAATAATTTTAAAGTTGTTTTGAAACAATTTCAATAACAGTTAAAAGACTTATATTAAACTTGTTTCAGTACGAGTTTATAACAATTGTAAAGTTGATTTGAAACAATTTCTGTAATAGTTAGAAGACTCATATTAAACTTTTTTGTAATAAGAGTTTTTAACAATTGTAAAGTTGAATTGAAAAAAATTTCTTTAATAGTTAAAATAGTTGCATTATTAAACTTGTTTTAAAACGTGTTTATATCAATTATAAAAAGTTGTTTTGAAACAATTTCAACAAACAGTTAAACGACTTATATTACCCTTATTTTAATACGAGTTAATTGCGATTTTAAACTTGATTATATATACATTACGATAAAAGTTAAAAAACTTATATTAAACAAGTTTGAATAGGAGTGTGTTACAATTGAAAGCACTTTCAGTTAAACAGCGCTCGTCGCGCTCCCCACAGGTCACGTGACAGCGGACGTTTATGAAACGTATTGTTCAACTGTCAACTAACTCGCCGCCATTTTGCCTTTATTTTCTAGATTTGTTGTTTATGTCCTTTCGGCCGATATGAAAGTACTCAAGAAATCTGTTTTGGAAGTGTTCATAACGATGGATAAAGGTAAATACAGTAAACAGTTTTATAATAGTTATAATTAGTTTTAATACTTATTTTTATTGTCAATATTCAACTGGACCCTGCATTAGTTCACTTTTCTTTGGCTTAAACCATGGCTAGGTTATGGTTAGTTAACTTTACAACTATTTTAAAGCTTTCCAACTTGTTCTTATTTCCTAATTTCACACGGCAGTCACAAACTTAATTGAATAAAGTTATTTGAAGCGAAATATGCCCATATTCATAATTAAGAATCAAATAACTTGGCCTATTTACTACAAGTCAGAGATATTTGTAAAATTGTATATAGGCCTAAGTTACTTTAAAACTCAAAGAACATGCAGGTAGCAATTAATTTTGGTTAATCCATAATCAGTCCATGCTTTGAAGTGCAATTATTCAGGTTTCTTTCACTACCTTAACAGTTAAGTTACTAACTTACAACTAGGACTGCCTACCGGTACGTAGTTAAAATAGATTACTAGTTACATATCATTTTTGTGTGGTTACAACAGTTATGAATGAATACATCGAAGGGTTAATTATGGTAGGGTTTTTAATTGGTATTAATTAAGCGGTTAAATTATTTTCAACACTTTTTTTATTCTGTATTAAAACTACATTAGAATGAGTTTCAAGCCACTATTTTTTCTATAGCCCTACCTATTTCTTATGTATCGATGTTTTTTCCTAAGAGTAAAAGGTAAGAGTACAGCAAATGATAAAATATTATTGATTTGTGTGGGCTACCACTTGTTGTACAGGGCGCTTAGGTGGTTAGGTTAAAAGTGTTAAGTATGTTACACGACTAACATAACCTTATTTTAACAGCACAGCGTGCTGTTGCATATATTTCTGTTAAAACTATAGGCCTAACAGCTTTTAACTGCTGAAAATTCATTATTGATAAAGGCTAACTAATGTAGCAATTGCCATTTTTAAACATTGTTTCGATAGTAGTCGCATTCGGATAAAATATTTATAGTACCGGTACCAAAAAATATGGGTTGAAAATAATCAAACCCCTTATGAATCCATACCCGTTATTCAAATACTAATAATATCTAAGTTTAATACATAAATAGAGTGTTATAATACAGTAACTTACTTTATATTTATACACCTAAAACACAACTATTTTGTGAAATAACTTTTAAAACTTCAAACTATTTTTTAAAGATAAGCTTTTTTGTTGAGGAATTCTTAAGTTACACATAGTACGGTACTAACAATATGTATATATATGTATGTGTACCTAATAACTATGTATAATGTAGGCTTAGGCACATTTGAATCTACCAACAGAAACCTCAACATTTTAAACATCCGGATAAATGTACAGTTAATTACCACTTGTTTATCTATTTCAGATGAAACTTATATCGGAACACTTTCACTCGTCACAACAAGTAAGCCTGACAGACCCAGGAGCTTACCGTTGGATAATGACTGCCCAGCATCGATCAATTTGAAAGGTATCGTATTTTGAGAAGGGGTTTAAATTTTAAGTCATGGCAGTGGGGGAGTCAGGATTATAAAAGTATCCTATATGTTTATTTTGAGTAGGCCTAATAGTCTTACCACTGTGCAATGATGATAATTTTATTTTTTTTAATATTAAAATTTTACTGAATGTTCTTCACACAAATAGGAATATCTCATAAAAAAATTATGACTGAGACCTAACCATATTTTGAGAAATAAAGCAATGAATTTCAGTAAAAACGCTGCATTTGTACACGACAGTTCACTGACAAGTTAGCACACAACGTCTTGATTATATCATGAGTAAAATATATTTGAGTCTCAGTCATAATTTTTTTATGAGGTATTCCTATTTGTGTAAAGAACATTCAGTAACATTTTCACTTTATTTCATTCAGTCCCTTTTCAGATACCGGTACCGGTATTGTAAGAAAACTTACATTTTTTGTTTTCGTCCATTTTTGAAAAGCTACAGTAAATAAACGGTATCAGGAAACTGACACATACTTTCTCCCTTTAAGCCAAACTTTAATGACAAAAACATTTGTTATCTACTAAATATAGAATATGAAGTATAGATAAATGTACAGAAAATTTTCTAAAATAGTTATTTTCAGAAATATCCACCCAAATCCCTTTTTGGGAGGCACTATATAGAGTCCGTTGCTACACACAGTGGTTTTGAGAGGGGAAATGCCCCCTTAACCCCCCAGGGTTAAATAGCAACACATTTTGAACATCATCTGTTGTTCAATGCTAACTTGACCTGCATATCAAATTTTAATGAAATTGATCGGTAAATAAGAGAGAAATAGTTATTTTTGTATTCCCCATAAGAATAACATTGGACAACGTACTGCGTTTACCGCTAAATGAAAATTTCAATTTTCTCCTCAACTAGCAATCGTAGAATAGTAATTTAAAATACCAATTTATTTAGTTTTTTGAGCTCTTTTTAATGGTGAATAGTAATCTTTTTTAACATTTATGATTTTTTATGAAAAATCCAAAAAACTGAATTTTGGATGTTTTAAGTCCTGTAATTTCTGAACCCGAATTTTTCCAGAAATTCGGGTGGTGTCATTTTGTTGGAAACCTAAAGTTCTACAAACCACTAAAGTTTAATCAAAATCGTTAGAGCCGTTTTTGAGAAATTTGGATTTTTCATGTTTTTTGGCGGTTTTTGGGGGATAATTACCCTTAAAAATCAAAAATTAAAAAAATGAAAAAAAAACGCCTGGAGATATCGTGGATTAGTACCAACATACCAAATTTCATAAAAATCGGCCCATAGGTTAGGGTTCTACCTCTGTACACATCCACACACACACACACACACACACACACACACACACACACACACACACACACACACACACACACACACACACACACACACACACACACACACACACACACACACACACACACACACACACACACACACACACACACACACACACACACACACACACACACACACACACACACACACACACACACACACACACACACACACACACACACACACACACACACACACACACACACACACACACACACACACACACACACACACACACACACACACACACACACACACACACACACACACACACACACACACACACACACACACACACACACACACACACACACACACACACACACACACACACACACACACACACACACACACACACACACACACACACACACACACACACACACACACACACAGACATCACGTAAAAAACACTTTTTTGGGTTCAGGGAGCACCAAAACAAATATTTCCACTAACAACTCAAATTCGAAAATTTTTACGAAAACAATACTTTCTCCATATACTATGTATAGGGGGAGAAAGTAAAAGGAGTGCATCTCAGGACTAAAATTTATACTGCACATAGTCCTAAAAGTATTCAACACAGAAATAAAAAATTATCAGTGAGTCCCTTTTCCTTCATAAAATTTTATGGTTTTAAAAAGTAACGGTTGACGACTTTTTTCAAATCTTTTACAGAGAGAGTTTGACTAACTCTCTAGTATTAAAGAATAATTAAAGTAATGTGTACTTGAAGTCCATTGTATGCTGAACAGAGTGGTTTTTGAATTATTCTGATATCTTTTAAAATGGCTTGGCAATTAAACTTTCCGCAAACCATGTTTTTTAAGAAAATTTGCTCAACCACCATTTTAAAAATGGCTGCCAAACAAAATTATGGTATAGGCCTATACATTTTTTCATAGGTACTGTGTTTTGTGTTTATCTACCTATAAAGAACTCTTGATAGAAAAATCAGGAAAATAAAAAATGTTGAGCGACAAATTTTATTTATATTGGGTGATTTGAAATGGCCTGCATTACAGTGAAAAATATGTAAATCAATCAACTCCTTTTAAACAATTCGGGTACAGTATATATAAAAGTCACCTGGAGACAATCAGAAATTAAGCTAATAAGGTGTTTTCCGGCTTCTCTGGTGTATGAAACATCAAAATAACAAAAAATACCAAAACATATCTAATTAAAATAGGCCTACAGACAATTCTCTTGTTTTGTTTACATTTTTTGAGATTCATGTGGATTAAATGTTATGATTAGGTCAGTATTATCATAGATTAAACATATTCCTTAGTATTTATGAAGTTCATTTCCTGGTTGGTCCGTGTAGATGTCGACGAAGTTTTTGGCCGACGTTTCGGATATATTACAATATACATCGTCAGGGCGACGTGAATTATTAGCGAAAACCTACTAAACGCTCACTCATTGACTGGTGCGCTCGTCCGACTATCCTGCTTATATAGTCCCGCTTACGTGCCACGGCCGTAGGTTGTAAACAGACCTAACGTATTTTTCGTTTATAGTTGTCTTCAATCGCTGCTAGTACTTTAATATTCTCAGAGTTTATTAGGCCTAGATGTTTAATCTCATACGAATGTTTAGCTACGGCTGACATCTCGGTATCTCCATTCTTGGTGTTCCTTATGTGTTCTTTTAGTCTAGTAGAAATTACTCTGCGGCTTTCTGTAATGTAACTCATTCCACAGCTGCACTCTATATGATAAACCCCTGGTGTCTGCAAACGAATTTTATCCTTGACAGGCCGAAGAAACTGTTTTGTTTTCTTGTAAGGTTTGAATATTGTTGTGATTTATTTTTTTTAAGTACTGTGCCAATTCTATCAGTTTTACCTCTTAAATATGCTAAAACAGTGTTTTTAATATTTTTGTTGTTTTCTATTCCTATCATTTCTAGTATCAATTTGAGTTTTAAATTAATTCTTGTTTCTTAAAGTCATGTAAAATAGTCGGTAGTCGACGACCGAGATCAGGTCTGTTTACAACCTACGGCCGCGGCACCTATATAAGCGGAAGAGTCGGACGAGTGTGCCAGTCAATTAGTGCGTGTTTAGTACACTTTCGCTACTAATTCACGTCGCCAGTGATATTGTAATTATATCCGAAACATCGGCCACCAACTTCTTCGACATCTACCGGACTAACCCGGAAATTAACTTCATGACTGTATCTTCGGACCGTGGAAGCCTACACGATAAAAAATACTCCTTAGTAGCTTATCCAATGGTTGCTAAAGACTATACTATAAAGAGCTACTATATTTTGTACTTAAGCACCATATTTCAGCCGCCATCATTTTTAATGGAATTTTAAGTGTTCCTATTGTCTTGTCTTGTCTGAGTTTGGGTATATTATAGAGAAATTTCTCATTCACAAACTCTTCCATATGCTTCTGTTGTGGTTGTGCCCAGGTTGAAGGTATATTTACCGAGAATAAGGAGAAACATCCAAAAAGCCTTGTCGCTGGTAATTTCTACAGCTTGTAAAGCCTATAAGTTTTTAACCGTTAATCCTATGACAAAATAGGAAATTTAATTATCTCCAATTATTTATCTAGGACAATTGGCTAAAACTAATAAATAAGGAAATGTGAACAAAAATCATGGAATTTCCAAATTTCACCATAAAATTTCCCCATAAGAGGCTTCCCCACCACCCGCTCACCATCCTCGCTCGTGGACTTTAAGTATGATGTGCAGAAGGGGGTGATAAACAATCCTACTAATTTTCAAAACTCTGGGATAATACATAATACGTACAGCTCAGGGGCTAAAACAGTGGATGATTATGATATTATTCCATTACTGGATATACAATGCTCCCTAAAGGGATTTACTCCCCCCTTCCCCCCCAATAATGGATATTATTCATAAAAAGTTTAGGATCTAACAGCCATCACCATTTTTATTATCCGGGTGAATGTGTTTCAACTTAACATTTTTTTATAATCTGATATAGTAGCTTTTCGATGAAAGAAAGCCAAAAATGGACGTCGCAAACGATAATTGATGTTGCGGCAAGCAGTAAGAGATTCAAAGTCCATATGCCGCTGTATTTTCTGTGACTAGTTTTTCCAAATATATTAATACGTAGAATGTACAGGCTTAAAGTTAGAAATTAAAGTACAAACATTGTTATTCTTTGGTTATGGGTTTTCATTAGTTCATGGGTCATTGATGTAAGCATTGAATTACAGATAGTTACGATGCTTGGTTGAGATGTGCGGACAAAAACCATAGTTAAAAACTGTGATTGTCGTTATATTTTAGATTTATTTACTATACCACACATTTTTGTTGCAGAACAATCCATGCTGAACACATCAGTGGCGAGGAAGAAACCTAATTAGTGGAAGATAATTTTGAAAGAGGATTAAGACTGATATTATAGATTTAATAATTGTTACAATTTATATTTTTCAATAAAACGTTTAAAATTTTAATTGGATATATTTTTTATCCAGAATTCTTAATGTATAAATATTTTACAAACAAGTTTTAATGAATTAAAATATATAAGAAAAACAGTTTAAATTTAAATTTTGTAAACTAATTTTAAACTATTTTTAAAAGTCAGCTTGTTAATTTTGCACAGATAATTTAAGAATAAATCATCATTTTGAAATAATTTAAAATTGTTTTAATATTGAAAACAATACCAGGTTTGACTTATATTAAAACAGTTTCACAACAATTTTGAAATATTTTAAAACAATTTCTTTAACATTTTAAAGTTGTTTAAAACTTGTTTTAATATTGGGAAAAATACCAAGTTTGACTTCTGTTAAAACAATTTCACAACAATTTTGAAACATTTTAAAACAATTTCTTTAACATTTTAAAATTGTTTTAAAACTTGTTTTAATATTGGGAAAAATACCAAGTTTGACTTCTGTTAAAACAATTTCACAACAATTTTGAAACATTTTAAAATTGTTTTAAAACTTGTTTTAATATTGGGAAAAATACCAAGTTTGACTTATATTAAGACAATTTCACAACAATTTTGAAATATTTTAAAATGATTTCTTTAACATTTTAAAGTTGTTTGAAACTTGTTTTAATAATGGAAAAAATACCAAGTCTGACTAATATTAAAACAATTTTTAAACAATTTTAAAATATTTTGAAATTGTTTTTAAACAAGTTTTATGCTACTTGGGTTGCTAAATGGCTGAAAATAGTAAAGACGTTCTGGAACGGCTTTGCATGGTGCATTTGATATTAGGCCTTTTTTATGTAATAAATGCTGTAATTAGTTATAATAAAAGGTTATTGCAATTGTAAAATTTAACTGAGTCACGCTGAATAGCATTTTCTATTTGATTCGCACAAGAGTGTACGGGAGAGGCGGGACAGTGCGGCCTAGTTCTTTCCCGCGCCGCGCCGCACAACCTGTCACCGAGCCGAGCGCTAGTACTTAGATATTTACCGCGCCACCCCACGCGTCATTTGACCCGAGCACTAGTATTACGTTTTCCCGCGCATTCTGTCACCCGGCCGGGCAGTATTGCTACTAATAGTTGGTTTTTACAGTGTACGGTGTATTATGAGTGCCTAACTTTACATAAAAAATGGATTAGATTTTTGAGATGTTGTTATTAGTTTTTATCACTTATTCAACTATTTTATTGTATTTTTAGTAAATACAAACAGATTTAATGTAATTTTGATGTTTTTTTTTCTTACTCCTGAAGGTCACATTTTGGTATAAAAGGGTTACTCCTTTAATACAGTACACAATGGACGTTCAGGAACGTCCATACTCCCCAAAGGGTTAAATTAAAATTTAGTTCATGTTTCAAACTAAAAAATTGCATTACATGATGTTGAAAATAGCTTCCATTCCCCATCCTCCCCCAAAACAGTTTATGAATAATTTGCCCTGAATTTTGAAAACTGAATTATTTGTGCGGTCATCATATTGTGATTTCCACAGGAAGCAACAAAATCTGTATTGCTGTTTTGAAATGCAGATAGTAAAATATTGCATGTGACAGCTAAGCTAATCTTAATAGATGTGTCTGTATTCATTTGTAAGCATTCATTAGGCATGTAATCATACCTGATATTTCATACAGTCAGGATCAAACTGGTACCTAAATGCAATTTGAACTCTATTTTAACTGAAGGGTGCTGATAAACATGATTTTTGGTTGCTCTCACTGCCCATACAATATCCAAGATCAGGGGTATTACAAATCAGACAGACATATCTTGAAGTTAAACAATTCATGAAAAATTGAGTGTGAGTTTGTATTACCTCCATGGTGAGTTGCCCCGCGTAACACCCCATCATGGTGGCTCCCTCCCCTGCTGCCAGGACACCCACCCCCCAGATGTACAAGGCTGCCACCCCATATTGACACCCCAGGAACACCCCGCTCTTGTATAGGTCCAGCTCCACCAGGTCTGTGTTATTCTGGAAAGGAAAAACAATGTGTAGCAGCAATTTCATACAATTCTTAAATATTTAGTGGTGTTTCGGATTACTCATTAGGTTTAGGACTAAACAAGGGCTATTCCGTAATGTATTCATATGTTTACATTTAAATTTAATGTAAACATGAGTTCAATGTAATTCAATGGTTCAATGTAATTTAATGTAATTTAGAGTATTAAGGTTCAAACATAGATGCTTTTCCTAGCTCTACTCTATTTTTTTAACCAAACTTTGACAAATTCTAAAAATATCACAGGTGTTACTAATAGTTATTTGTGGATTAAGGGAGTAAAGTGCAACATTGTCTTCCTAAAGGAAATTGTTGGCGCCCGACACCTTAGGCTAGGGCGACAATTTTCCCTAGGGAGACAATGTACTTTACTCCCGTAGTACACACAACATTTTTCCCCCACCCTAAAATCGGCGTTGATAAGTATTCACAATCGCTGTCCATTTTGGTTGTGTAATGCGTAATAACTAACCTCGGGACTCAGAACATTAATTATTGCAGCGAAATGTCAGCTAAGCGTTCTGTTTCGCATGGCTACAGCGTTGCCAGTTTTCCACTGCACTGTGTTGCCAGATTTTCAATATTATTCATATTGGTTTATTTTGTCTCACACAGGAGTCAAAGTACTTTTTGTTTCCCACGGGAGACAAAGTAGCACTTTACTCGTTCATTATAAGGAGTAAAATTTGACTTTACATAGTAAGTGGGGGGAAAATAATTTGCATACTAGTCTAATAAATTTATGAAGTTTTATATTTTTTAAATAATAGGATTTTACATAAAATACTAATAATTTGTAATTATTAATTTCCCTTTGAACATTTGTTCACAGTCAGGCAATACTGCATCATATCAGTTACCTAACACATATTTTATCATTTTTGTAATTGTAAGATTAACTAACACCAGCATTGTTTCTATTAATGCAATCAACTCTGGTAATTTGTTTGGTTACTTCTGGTAATACTTACTGTAAAAACATTGTCAAAAGGGACTTTGCTGTCCAGGCAAATGTTCATCTGAAAAGTATAAAACTTGTTTAAAACATTTTTTTTAATATTCAACAATAATATTAAATTTTAAATACTCCACCACCATCAACATTCATTATAAAATCTTATTGATGTTCCTTTTCTATATATACATAATTTATTTACTAGTCACATACTTTCTACAATTATGTGACAAACATTGGAATTGTAAAATTATTTTAGTTTATGAAAATTAATCTAAATTTAAAATTTCAAAATATAATTACAATAATTATTTTAAAATTGCAAGTTAATATTTACTTTTAGATGGTTTCCAGGTACGGAAAATAAAAGTACTCATTTTTTTGGTATCCTGGTTTAAATGAACATTTTTGTACAAATTCACTTTAATCCATTTTGGGCGAATTCACGAGATTGAGGTTATAAACACCGGTCAGTTAGCTTTATCCAAAGCAACTACCAATCAGCTGTTTACATTACTTCAACGAGCGGAAAAGTAAAGCGCATCCAGCTAAAAGACTTTTTCACTTGCCACACTGAAATCAGCTGTTTCAGTTGCCAAAATTGTGTCACGTTTCTGTTTTGGTTAGATATTTATAAGAAGTAAAAATATTCATTACCTAATGGTGAATGCCAAATAACAGAAAAACAGTGAATAAGGAAACCACTTCTTTCTCCAGGTTTTCAAAATTTTGATGAAATAAAATATTAATCAAGATAAATAGGGTGCTAAAAACATTCTACAACTTAATAGTTGTCTTAACAATTAAGTCCCTTTCTCTGTTTACATTGCTCCTGTGAAGTCGATATACAACCCCGCACTACCTCTAAATTACATATTACTACCTAACAAAAATATAAATTTTGAAGTAGTACTTAGTTCATTACTATGATGAGTTTTTACTTATTCAGCGTATCTAAGTGTTTAAGATGGCCACATTTGCACAGAAAAAAAATTTCCATGATCATTAAAGAATATATTGGATTAAAATGTTGTCTAAAAAATAAATCATTACACTCTGAACACAGAGTACTGAGCTGTCACACTAATTAAGAGAGTTATTACGTAGTAAACAAATAAGTTGTTTAGTATAAACTTACAACATCAGCATTTGACTTGTGGTGTAGACCATGGGCGAAGATGGACACAACAATGATGTTGACGGTCAACGATATCGACAGACATATTATACACTCCAAGAAGAAGTAAAGATTGGCCTCTTTAATTTTGGCAAGTTTTGTTCGGTTCACTGCTCGTGACTGAAAATATGAACACTCCATGATTATGTACTTGTGAACATTTTCAAACACATCAAGAAAAAAAATTCTTTATGTGTTACATAATAGTATTAAATATTAACATAACAATGATCTTGGCTAAAGAAGTCAGTCTTAGTCAGTAACAAGGCTACACAAGGCAGCTCACCCATTGTACACTCATCATTCATTATTATTCGTCTTAAAATACGCCCTAGTTTGGACAGCGTCTTACACAGTGTTAAGTGATTAATATTAAAATTGTCACATTCTAGTTTTGATTTATATAAATGGATATTAGTTGTGTATATTCAGTTTGATGAAATATTCCAAAGTTCAATAACCCAAGCTTTTCAAGATCTTAACACGTTCAGCCCGATAGAAAATGATAGTCAGTTTTTAAACTTCCCAAAAATCCTGATGTGCGCCACCGGTGGCGCACGGCAAACTTTCTAAAACTCCGACGTGTACCACCCGTGGCGCACTGTTTCCATTTGATTTTATGCCTTTTTAAAGTGCATTCGGAGCTTTGATGAGTTATTTCAACTATGTATTCGTGGTTTATGTTTATATAGACACACCGTGGCCACCGGTCACGCACGTGTAATGTTTTTGTCAGAATTATGTTCTTGAAAAATAATGCTTCATCTTTTTGTTCAGATTACTGATTGCTGGATCGTATTTTTAATAATTTCAAAAAGTCCGACTTGTACACACTGTTGGTACACATCGGGCTGAACTTGTTAAGCCGTGTTTACACGATGCAGGTTAGGGAGAAGGTAACCTTGACAAGGTAGCCTCGTGTAGGGTGTGTGGACAGAAACATAACACGCAGCCTGCAAGTTTTTTTATCAAGGTTCTGTCCACACACCCTACGCAAGGATACCTAGTCAAGGTTACCTTCATCCTGACCTGTATTGAGTAAACACACCTTAAAGGTGACTTTAAAAAATTGATTTTGTCAATTTATATAATAATTTCATTCCTTTGGAATATAATGTGGAATGTAGGATAGCAAATTTTATTTTAAACCATTTTTTACCATACAAACAGTGTAAACTTTTTTGAAAAACTACTAATGGCTATAATGGAAAGTCTATTAAGTTACAGTTTGAAAATTGTTTACCAATAGTTTACCCTCTCACCCAATAAACAAAAAATAACTTACTTTATTAGCTCTGCAAAAAAACAAATTTTACTTTATAAAAACATAACTTCAACTCTAAATATAATTTGAATTAATCTATTGCTAATAATTTTAAACTAAAAAAATATAAATGTTCATTCTTAATTTTGTGCAATGATATCTATACAGATCACGCGGAATATCTTGACCCGTGGGAAATGTTTTCAGTTCAAACAGTTGGACTAGAGCGAGATTTAGACATCGGTCTAAATCTGTAATCTGTTGTTTCCATCATATGTTCAGTCAATTAATACAAGCGGTAATATAACCGTCAATGTCACAACCAAAACTCGAGATGGCCCAGCTGGTTATCTCAGTCACTTTGGCAGTGGAGTCAGCCACAGGCCAAGATATTCCGTGTGAAGTGTACCTACAAAAGGCAAATTCCTCACACACTGATTGACTCAATCACTCACTCATCACAAATTCTCCTACTTCCCATTTACCTAGAGAGTTGACATTTTGTACACTGATTCTTTTGGAATAAAATAGGAAATTTAAATGGTTTTCATCCTGACCTTTTCTGCCAGAGACCCCGACAAAGTTCCCATGTATTCCTTATGGACATTCATTTTTGTTTGAGCTGATGAAAATACAAACAGCTGAACTTGATTTGTAGTAGTTCCACGGGCTAACCACAGAATGCAGCACACACAACTGTCATAGTTTTTATAAATCATTGGCGGGGTGAAGCCTGCGGTTAACAGCTAGTAATAAATATATCCAAGGTGAGACTTCTACAATGTTTACCTTGACCATCCCCGAGTGCAGGTAGAGGTTGTGTGGCGTGATGGTGGCGCCCACGATTCCGATCGCTTGTAAAGCTACAGAGCTGTCACAACCTTCACACCAAGGGTAGACAAGTCCTTTCACAATCTCTAGACCGTCAGGTTTGGCAATCCAAAACTGCACAAATGCTTGCTAATTTAAGTATGTGATCTGTGACAAGATCAAATATTAATTATAAAGTATGTGTGAATATCCAGTTTCTAAAATATATTGATAATAATTCCTGTAAATTTCTGCTAGAAAGTGAAATTTTCAAAATTAATTGTTCAATTATACCACTTTACTTAACAAATTAATTGAAATTTTTTTGTAAAACTACCACTGCCAGTAAGTTTTACGAGTCTGAGTTTTTTAATTAATGAGTTAACAAAAACCTGAACTAGATTTATTTTATAATACTGCCTCTGTTGATATTGATAATTGTTATTTTAATACATAAGGCTACTTATACATTTGTTTTATTATTCAATTTAAAGAAAACACATATATTTAGAAGTCCTTTACTCAAACAATGCTTTCACAGTCACTCTCCATGGTTCATTTAACCACTTATGTTGTGTTCACGGTTTTGTTCTGACATTTTAAACACTAAACATACACAACATATAGAAAACAAAACACAGTAACCATTTTCAAAAAATCTAAATGCATTGGTTAAAAAATATTTTAAAAATGACAAATTGTCACGGAACCAGCATGTGATTCTACGCCAATGTGTTAAAGAACACACAAAATAAACATTGCATCACCTATTTTGTACATTCATTATTTCACATATGAGTTAAGTGTTCAAAGAATTTAAAATTTTATATTTTACAATGAACAATGAACCTTTTCCCTGTGCAATATCTCTACAGATTTGTTTTAATTGTGTACTGATAGTTCAAGTTACTTGAAATAGTTGATCTAACAATAATCTCTTTGGAGTGGGGCTTCAAAAGTAGAGCTTTATTGCAATATCGAGATCAAAGATCTTTGTGTGCTGTAGCTTAAGTTCAAATACAAGATAACTTTGTGTTCAAAACTTATAAAAGGACCCTCTAGTCCTTAAATATATGTAAGGAAAATGTATTCATAAAAATTTACTCCTTATTTCACATTTAAAGTTGCTTAAATTCAGTACAGGCTCTAGGGCAGTGCAATCCAGCACGGGGCGCGCGGGGCGCGGCGCTTTTGGGGGGTTGGTGCTCGGCGCTCATGACGGGTCGCGGAGTACAGGGTGGGGGGCGTTGTCCGTAGCACTAAAGTAAAGAAATTGTAAATATATATAAACCCGACTTATTTTGAAAATTTGTTGTACATTAGTATCATAAGTTGTTGGAAGGCATTATTGGGAAGAAAGTTGTGTATTCATCATATTGCACCTTCAGTATACTTAAACATTAAATTTACATTTCAGATAATATAACTTCCACTCCCCTCTACTCCAAATCCTGAAGTTGTTTGACCTATATCGATTTGTGACAACTTCAGGGTATTCTGATTAGTATTGAGAGTGTGAATAAAACTCATAATATGGTGTAAGAAAATTTGGATTGGTAAAATAAGTTTCACGATGCAACTAATTGTTTTAACCCGCCCTCTTCAATTATTTTCAACTAATTTCTAGATGAGGAAAGATATGGTTTGAGGATTGGAGATTATTTAATCGGGATTTCCTTTTTAATTGACGTTACAATGACTCAAGTTTATTGCTAATATATGTAATAAGGGGTAAAATATGATGCGCCCCCCTCAGATGTTGGCGCCCCCTTCAATCTTTCCTTGTAAGGTCCACTCCTTTAGCTTACTTTAAACAAATTTTTATAGTTCCGTCTGTTAAGTACCATTTCAATCAAGTTCTTAATTGTTAACTGAGTCATTTCGGAGCACTGAAGATGGAGTGGGAAATGTTAATTATTAAAAATACTTCTTGTCATCACACATTATTTGCTCTCCGGTCGTAGTTTCCACTGATTGCCTGTATTTTTCCCAAAGTAGCAGTGCTGAGTGAGTTTCGACAGTATATCCATAGGGAGTGAACAAACATGTTCACACCCAACTTGAGATTTTAGAGTCACTGGTACTAAACTTCAGTGATCCTATCACTTTTAGAAGATAAGATTCAATATAACGGAGGATAAAATAACCCCGTCGCAGCAAACCTGCATACTCAGCGAATTTCCAATGGAGAGATAAATGTCTTAATACTACATAAAGCCACTTACCAAGTCTCATAAAAATATATTCACAAATAAGCGATATATACAATTTTAATTATTCTCCATAAGAATAACATTGGGGCTGAGTACGCAGGTTTGCTGCAACAAGGAACACAAAAAATGGGTTTTTATGCTAATATCAATATAACTCAACTAGGTGAAGTCGTATACCAGTTTTTATTCATTTATGATCATAATTAAGGGAGACAGAGCATTTAATTATTATCTATAAGAATAACATGGGGGCTGAGTACGCAGGTTTGCTGCTACGGGAGGATTATGCAAAAAACATTTTGGAGCAAATATCAATAGACCTTGACGAGATGAAGCTGTATACCAAGTTTCGTCAGTATACGTTCATAAATAAGCGAGATAAAAAAGATTTTCTTTTCCTCCATAAGAATAACATTAGACAACGTACTGTGTTTAGCACTTTCAATATCTCGGTAACCAATTGACGTAGAGGAATGATCGAAATACCAAATTGTGTGTTTTTTTAAGCTGAATCGAATGGTAAAAACTAAAATTTGACTTTTTCAAAAATTATATGTAAAAAATTCAAAAAACCCATTTTTGGGGTACAAAACCCCCCCAAAATACCCCTTTGAATAGAGCGATCTGGCTTGTTTTCGAACTTAGTCATAAATGCTGCTTTACATGTTTATACCAAATTTCGTCAAAATCGGATCATTTTTACGAGAGTTATCGTGCTCACGGACACACACACATATATATATATATATATATATATATATATATATATATATATATATATATATATATATATATATATATACAGTATCGAACGAATGGTGTTTTTGGGGTCTGGGGACCTCAAAACGAAAAGTTATCATGGTCCCGGGCCTAGGTCTTACCATGCCGACTACGGTAATAGCTTCCCTATAGGGAAATTTCGCTAAAAATAATAAAATACCCCTGTCGCAGCAAACCTGTGTACTCAGCGAATTTCCAATGCATAATATATGTCTTAATACCACATAAAGCTGCATACCAATTTTCATTAAAATATATTCACAAATAAGCGATATATACAATTTTAATTATCCTCCATAAGAATAACATTGGGGGTGAATATGTAGGTTTGCTGAAACAAGGAACACAAACAATTGGTGTGTATGCAAATATAAATAGAATTAAAGTAGGTGAAGCCACATACCAAGTATCATCAATATTCATTCAAAAAAATAAGCTATACATATAATTTTAATTATTTTCCATAAGAAAAGCAGAGGGGCTGAGTAAGCAGGTATGCTGCAACAAGGAACACAAAATATGGGTTTTCATGTAAATATCATTATTACTCAACTAGGTGAAGCCACATACCAAGTTTAATCAGTACACATTCATAAATTAGCGATATATACCATTTTGATTATTCTCCGTAAGAATAACATGGGCGATGGTAAGCAGGTTTGCTGCAACAAGGACAACAAAATAATAGGTTTTTATGCAAATATCAATAGAGCTTATCTAAGTGAAGTCACACACCAAGTTTCATCCATATACATTAATAAATAAGCGACATATAACATTTTCATTATTCACCATAAGAATAACATGGGGACTGAGTACCTAGGTTTGCTGCTACGAACCATAGGCAGAAAATTTTTTTGTGCAAACAACAATAAACCACAACCAGATGAAGCCATATATCAAGTTTTGTCAGTTTATGTTCATAAATAAGCGAGATATAAAATCTTTCTTTTTCTCCATAAGAATAACATTGGACAACGTACTGTGTTTAGCACTTTCAATATCTCACCAACCAATTTACGTAGAGCAATGATTAAAATACCAAATTATTATTTTTTTAAGCTTAATTCAATGGTAAAAATTCAAATTTGATTGAAATATAAATTACATGTGTAAACCCCAAAAAACCCATTTTTGGGTTACAAATTCCCCCCAAAACCCCCCTTTGGATGGTGCGATTCGTCTGGTTTTCGAACTCATTGAAATAAATGGTACTTTACACATTTGTGCCAAATTTCATTAAGATCAGACCTTTTTTATGAGAATTATCATGCTTACGGACACACACACACACACACACACACACACACACACATATATATATAAATTTGAACGAATAGTGTTTTTGGCATCTGGGGACCTCAAAATGAAAATTTATCATGGTCTTGGGCTTAAGTCTTACCATGCCACCTACAGTAATAATAGCTTCTTCCCTATAGGGAAAATTCGCTAAAATCTAGCTTTGTAGCTACACAAAACCATAAATATTAAATACTCAAAGATAAGTCTGTGTAACTGAAAAACTTGTTATACATTGGAATCAATAAACATATATTATAATAAAAGACATAAGTTTTTTTTTTTAATCCAATTCTAACAACAAACTTTGATGTTTTCATTGCAAACTTCAGCCTAATAGATTCCCGGAACTGTTAGCATCTTGGTCAGTTTTGATGATTGTTTTGGTTCCCCCGGACAAAATCTTTCCCACGATTAGGACAGGTGTCCTGTTATCAGCATGCACTTTCCCCTTCCTACTTATTTTTGAGGTTTGTTTTCATTATTTTTCAAAAGAAACACATCATTGTTTGTTAATACAAAGTGTATAGTGATACGGTGACTACAAGTGTGCACATTTGTTGTTTTTAAATATTTAAAAACTATGAGGGGGAGGTTTTGGTTGATGGGTTGTGGGAGGGAGGGGGCAGTATGTTTGGACTTTGCACGGGCACTAAAAAGCTGACGTGCCACCCCTGATTAAGTTAAAAAGTTGTCATATAGTTAATTTTATAACGGTCAAGATGAACATTACATCAAAATAGGCATATACAAAACTATTTCATTTTTGATTTCTAAACATATAAAAAATGTCGAAATAATATATTTGTCAAAACGACTGAAAATGGTCAAACCTGATATCCAAACGTGAGAACCATGATTGTGACCAGTCCAGCAAAGAACAGCTCCAGTTTGCGGAGACCATATCTGTCTATCATGAGGAACATGAACGTGTCTATGACTGTTAGGACCACTCCAAGCCACAATGGAATCCTACAACAACGGGGTGGGGTGTAGTCAGAGAGGTAGTTTTAACACCACAAACGACACAGGACATATGCATACTTGTCCAGGGGCGGTTCTAGCAGGTAGGCCCTGCTAGAACACTTTTACATTATTACTCTTGTGTTTCATTAAACACACTTATTTTTCCAAGATTTTACAAAGGGAAATTTAGTAAGATATCAGTGGATCACAAGAAGTGGGTTGACTGCACTGTCAGTTTGACAGCTGGTTTGGCTGTCTTTGTGTCGTGAGTGATGCGCTCTTCCCGCCTCATTTCTTATAATGTATTATAGATAAACCACTTCAAGTGCAAAAAAGGATCACTTCTTTCTCCTAAAGTGGTGTGAAAATGCACCATTATGATACGGCGATCCCAGAATAACCATACTTTAGGGAACGACAGAATCGAGACCTTGCCGATCTCGTATAGCAGATAGTTCAGAGTGCTAGTAGCAGATTTAAAAACTACCAAAGGTTTTAACAAAAAATTTGCTTTAGGAGTTTTAAGAGAAAGTTTATACAAAATAATTATTGGATGTTATTATAGGGAGCAGGGCTCACCCAAAATAGAATTCCTAAAACCGCCCCTGTGCTAGTCATTGTTAATCAGGGGCATAACTAGATGTTTGTCAGCCAGAGCAAGTTCCTACTAGACTGCCCCCTCCCACCAGTAATATCCAAACATAACTCACTGTGTCTTCGATAAGTCCACCGCTAAACCAAACAAGTTAAATCAGCTAAATAGTAAATTATGCTTTTCTTACGACTCTTTAGTTTATTTTACTATAATTTATATTCTGTGTGTTAGCATGTGTTAATATATGGCAAAACTATATTTTACTATTTTAAAATTTGTGTTGATGCAATTAAACTAAAATTCGTCCCTATTCAAGTATTATGGACAGTCATTTATTTTTTGAGGCTGTCAGGTTAGTTATTAAAGTTTTAATAAAATTATTGAAAATAAAAAACCTTCAAACAAAAAATTGCAAATCAGATCAATTTGTTTGATACACCCCATTTATTGAAATATAGGTTCAAAAATAATGAAGTTCTGTTAATACAAATTAATTACGTTACCGTATGGAATGCAAGGTTGTTAAAACTATTATGAACAGAAGCAAAACAATTTAGATGTCACACTGTTTTGAATAACGTTACAGTGTAGTGTATAGTGTGTAAGTGCAGTGGGGAAATTAATACTGTAGTCACAAAATAAGAGATAATAATTGGAAGGTAAATTTAGTTGCAGAAGCAAAATGGGATGAGTCAATGTTGGAAATGCTGTTATTGACGTTATCAACTTGTGTTGGCCTAGGGTGGGAACTTCAAATTTCCACTCAGGTTAAGATTATGAGTAAGCTATCCTAATGTGAACAAGAAATGACTCTGAATTTAATAATAAAGTTTGTGCTCACACTGTAAAAACATTTGTAATAAGTATTACGAATGATTGGAGAATGATGGCATTTCAGCAAAGAACAAAATGATGATGTTAGTTACTCACATTTTGTTAGAGAGCAGATAGAGGGCGATGGCGGTGCCAATGACCTCCTGCATGTCAGAGCCGATGATGGCAACTTCTATCATCAGCCAGAGGAAGAGCCGAGGCAGTGTCGGGTACTGGAGGTGGCACATCTCTGCTAGATGTCGCCCCGTCACCACGCCTAGCCTCAGCGACAGCCTCTGCATCATCAGTGCCATGACGGTGGACGTCAGGAGGATCCACAGAATCTGATGAGTAGGGAAAACATTGATACACGAATTATACAGATATTTTGCTCCTAGCAAACAAAAGTCAGGCTATGCAAAAATGATTACTGAGTATTATTAATACATTAATGATACTTTATAATATTCAATAATATGGTCTATGATATCTGTGAGAAGTAGTAGTACTGTACTGTTGGCTATAATAACAAATTTAGTATTATTGAGAATTGTATAATACCAGTCAACTGTATTATACAGTATTATTAAATGAAATATGTATCATTGAAGGTATATATTATTGGGTAATATAAACATGAAAGTACTATAGTAAATTGTTATAATACCAGTAAACTGAATCATACAGTATTATTGTACTATTATTATATGATAGTTGGTATTATAAAGAGTATTATTAAGTGTAGTATGCATCATTGAAGCTATAATACTAAATTACAGTTTGAATTATACAGTGTGATATTTAGCTTTTTTTAAATCATGTAATTGGGAATTAGTAATGAAATAGCTCTACAGACAGTTAATTAGTTAGTATGATAATTAATAGGAGGAAGATATAGTAATTTTTAATAAACAATTGTTTATTTAGAGGGTTACTATCAAACTTATAAGTCAATGACAATGAAATACAGTCTGTTGCACAAGTGAAAACCAGGACCTGGTTAACCTTCAGGCTGACTAGGCTGCAGCTTAGGGCGCCAGTCAACCAAAGGACTCGATGTTTTGAAATAATCTTAGAAGTGGGGTGATCAATTGGCTAGAGGGAATTTTATTTCCGCGCACCCTTAGTTTGACAGAACGTTATTTTAGTTGTTCCTTAGCTCATGATTAGCGAAATTTCGGGAATTTTTCGGGCAGGATTTTTCTTACCTCGGGATTATTTTGGGACGGAATTATAGCCTCAGAAATGTCATAATCTGTGGTGAAATCGTCTTTTAATATTGTCAACATTGTTGGACAAAGGTTGGTTAATTCTTGTATAAAATTGTATTAACATTATATTATATTAGTATTATGAGCTTAATAAAAAGATTTAAAGCGTACACTGTTATAATTATTTTAGTATTAATTATCTTAAGGCAGTGGCTACGTACACGTCCGACGTGAGCCGCTACTGTTCACGTCCGTTCCAAATTATGCACCGTACGTTACTTTTCCTGTGATTTTAAAAACAAATTGAGAGCCAGAAAACCTCCTAACCTAACCTAACGTAACCTAACCTATCCTAACCTAACGTAACATAACGTAACGTAACCTAACCCAACCTAACCTAAGCGGTAGCGAAGTGAATTTGCCCTTACATTGGACGTGTATGCAGTCACTTCGTTTATTAATTATATTATATTATTTTTACGATTATATTAAATATATATTAATTTGCTCCCAGTTCATCACATTACATGGCAAGAATAGATATATCAAATAAATGAACCAAATAAATTTGTTCCCACTTTTATTTCAGTGAGGTGCACGAGCAGATTCGATCAGAAAAATAAAACTAAAATATTGTCCACCCGAGTTGTGTAGGTGTAGACTATTGGTAATTTGTATATCCCACTCCATCCTAGTGTACCCATGAGTTGGAACGGCCGTGGGGGTTAAGGCGTGTGGAAAGAAAGTCAAAGATCGTAGGTTCGAAACCTGACCTAGTCATGACATTTTTGCAACTAAAATCCTTTTTAGTGAATTTTCTTTGGAAAGTGAACTATTAGCATGACCCGCACGGTGAAACTTAAGCCCGGGACCACCATAGAAGTTCCTAACTTGAACCCCTGAATAGGTTTTGGGGGGTCATTCAAAATTGTATATATATATATATATATAGACAATTATATATATATATATATATATATATATATATATTTGTGTGTTTGCACTCTAGCGGTCGCATTTTGTGTCCGATTAACTTCAAATTTGGTAAGGACGATCCTTTCTGTAATCAGTTGGACAAGTTCGTTGGGCAAAACAATCGGAAAATTCTAAACCCTTTTTTAGGGATTAATCTTTCAAATTTTGAGCTTTTGGGCCCAATAAAATTAAGAACAGCCCCGGATATAAAATTAATACATGTAAAATGATGGGAATTAGTGAGGCAAAAGTTTTAAGCCCACTCTCGTCATTCTAGCATAAATATTTACCAAGTTATTCAAGAAAATGTGTTTTGACTAAAAGCAGTACGTTGTCTTATGGGGGTTTTACACTAGAAAAGCCTGTTATTCCTTTGATAGAGTACTTTTATCATCCCCAGCAACTCACGCCCACTTTCAAGCCTGCCTGGACCTTCTCCTAACATTATAATGCGCAAAATTGTATTCCCAGCTTTGCAGGTAAATGAAACCAGGAACATCAGAACAGCCAAAAATCAATGTTTTCAGATTTCAATAAAAATTGGAGTAAATGTATATTTTTACACAGATTTTGAGTTTTAAAAGTTTTTTTGTGGAAATTCAGCGTGCTGCATGCGAACTCGTTTAATATTTATATTATTGGTTTATTAAGCAATTTAATTTAAAAAATCATTCTATTTAAAACTAAAATAACCATTTAAATAAAAAAAATATAGTTTATTATTATAGATTTTATATTTCGTATCATTAAGTATTATTAAAATTTAAATTATTGTATTATTGAGTATTATAGAATTTTAATAATACTTTTAATGATACTTCCTATAGCAATTTCAAGTATCATTGTCAAATTTACACATTGAATATTATTGGTACTCAATAATACTGAAAATAATATTTTATAATACTATTTTTGGTTGTATTCAATAATACTCTATAATCATTTTTACATAGGGAAGTCATTTCAGCAAACTTGATGATTGTTACAGTTTATAGCAATATACCTTTACTTTGGATTTCTTATGTCATGTCCTTATGATAGTTCCTATTTTTCTCAACTGTGGCAAAAATCTTGTTTGATTCCCCCCTTCTTTGGATAGTTTTATCATTCCCATCTGTGATTACCTTGGTTGGAAAATCTCATATGGTTCCCCAGCAGAATGTTAATGTAAAAATGATTCTTGTAATTTTTCTTTGAAATTCAAAATTATGGAGATATAATCGTATCATATCATACTAATATTATAAAGCTGAAAGTTTGTGAGTTTGTTTGTTTGTGGCACGATCACGATCCAACTACTCAACCGATTGAGTTGATATTTTGTAGAAAGATAGCTAATATTCTCAAGTAATGCATACTTATTCACGCTTATGCATGCTTATTCACGTTTTAAAATTCCTTTATGGCTTTGCCCCAAACTTCCCAAAATTTGCAGCCTCTAAACTTCCCATGTTAATCTTATGAGCACTAACATTTACTGAATAAAATGATAACTAAATCAGGTGTTCTGCAATTTAGATTTTCAATAACATTTTGTTTGTTTGTTTGGGAGTTTGTTTGTATTTTGGTTTACACTTTTGTTGCACAATTAACCATGGTCATATATGCCGGGGATATTACAATACATATCATAATAATGCTGGGGAAACGTAAATCAAATTTGTCTCAAAGTTCGAACAAAGCTTGATTTAATAATAGAAGTTTAAAGTGGATAGAAGTCAGGAACTTCAGAAAAAATGGAAATATACAGCAGGCAGCACACAGAGCAGAAGAACAGCAACTTCGACGTGAAGAGCAAGCTCAGCGGCAGGCCAGTTTGATACCAATTGAAATGGCAGAGCAGTGATTTAAAATGACACTATTGTAATTCTTAACGAATGTACAATAAAGGATTATTGTATTGTATTGTACTTATAGAAACTGTTGAGGAAGCTGAAGCTCACAGATGAGCTACTCCTATAAGGGCTGCCTACTAGCGGCAAATGTTCACCACAGTGGCATAGATACAGGGGGGGGGGGATCAGGGGGATATATCCCCCCTTGTAACTTGGAAAACTTAAAATTTATATCCTCCTGAAATCAAGCTTATGTCTTTTGATTAAAAAGAAATGCTGTTACTGAAAAACAAAAAAAATATATATGTATATATGTGCAATATCTCCAAAATATCTTATTTATAGATTAAGAATATTGTTCGCGTACAATAAATAGTAGCAGATGAACTGCACCGGCACCGGCACGCGGCACGGAATTTGCGCACCACAAGTGGGAGTCACCGAACGGCCTACCCTCACCCCTTAGCGGTCAGTTTTGTCAACTAGCACACCTGAACTTGACCTTGACGTCTAGAGGGCCTTAGTGATATCCTTAACTTATGGTTGCCAATATTAGATTTGTAATTTAATAAACAGCAGAGAGCCATAAATCTTCATCATGATTTTCAGCGTTCTATAACGGCAAATATATGTAAAATTCAACGATATTTCCTGACAAAATAAAGCCAAAGAGTATCAAATAATAGAGGTTAGAGTGAACAGGGAAACAGGGTTTAGCTTGTTTGGCAATCGTTGCATGACGATGAAGTTGCAAAGGTAAATACATTTTAGTTCACAGATTTCAACACAAAATTTGTGTTATTAAAGTTTACTGATACAAGTACTTTTTAGTCCTGGTTAGAAGTACTGATTACTTTGTATCAATGGTTTATATCTTTGATGTGTAGGCCTATCAATAATTATGAATGTAAGGGACATGTCACATATCGATGTCTTCAATTTTGTATACCGGTATCAGCTCTAGTCACGAATACAGTTTTAGCGAATTTCCCCTATAGGGAAGAAGCTATTACCGTAGGTCTCATGGTAAGACTTAAGCCCGAGACCATGATAACTTTTTGTTTTGAGGTCCCCAGATGCCAAAAACACTATTCGTTCAAATTTATATATATGTATATATATATATCAATATATGTGTCCGTTAACACGATAACTTGAGTCCGATTTTGATTAAATTTGGCTCAAATGTGTAAAATGACATTCATGACTTTAAGTTCGAAAACCAGAAAAATCGGACGATGGGAAGGGGGGTTTATGGGGGTTTTAAATTTTCCAAAAATCATTTTTTTGCATTTTTCACCCTACAATTTTTAAAAAACTTAATTTTGGTTTTGACCATGTTATAGAGCTTAAAAAAAATAATTTAGTATTTTGAATTATTAACCTAGGTTAAGTGGTTGCGGAGAAAATCCAAAAAAACCTGCTCATAAAATCTCCCATGTTAATCTTATGGGAAAAAGGTTTTTGGCTTTTCCTCAGTTTATTTTAATGTAAACTCCACATTTGCTTTTACCATTCTGTTCAGTTCCACAAAACAATCATTTTGGTGTTAACTTGTGATTCTACGCCTAACCGTTGCAGAGATATTCAAAGTGCTAAACACAGTACATTGTCCAATGTTATCCTTATGGGGAATAAATAAAATTTGATATCTCGATTATTTATGAATGTATGTTGATGAAACTTGGTATGTGGCTTCACGTAGTACTGGTACATTGATATTTGCACAAAAAATTGATTTTTTATTGATTATTCCCGTAGCAGCAAACCTGCGTACTCAACCCCCATGTTATTCTTATGAAGAATAAGTAAAATGTAATGACTCCCTTAATTATGAACATAAATTAATAAAACTTGGTTGAGCTTCACTTGGTTGAGTTATATTGATAATTATATAAAACCCCATTTTTCCTTTTTGCAGAAACCTGCTTTCTCAGCCCCCATGTTATTCTTATGGAGAATAACTATAATGTTATATAGCGCTTATTTATAATTGAATATTGATGAAACTTGGTATGTGGCTTCGCCTAGTTAAATTCTAATTGTATTTGTATAAAAACCAATTGTTTCTGTTCCTTGTTTCAGCAAACCTACGTACTCATTACCAATGTTATTCTTATAGAGAATAATTAAAATCGCTTATATGTGAATATATTTTTATGAAACTTGGTTTGTGGCTTTATGTGGTATTAAGACATATATTATGCATTGGAAATTCGCTGAGTACGCATGTTTGCTGCGACGGGGGTATTTTTGTTTTGTATTCTCTAATTAGATATCCCCCCCCTTGACAAAGGTCTATCTACGCCACTGGTTCATCAGAAATATGTGGTGCGTCTTTGAAAATGCTGTGTTGGAATACGACGTGACTTTTATAGTATGTTAACTTATATCTACTAACGTTATGTAGTAATCACAGGCGAAGACTTGACGTGTAACAGCTCGTTATCTATAAATATTAACATTCTTGGAACCCAAATTAAAATTTTGCAAAACACATTGATTGTCTTTTCCAACTACTACTAATTAGATAGCAAAGAATGTTATCTTTTTATCTAACTTCTAACTGTATTTTTAGCCACATTCACAGTAAATTAGCAGTAGTAGGATATGTTACAGTAATAGAAATTAGTTTTATTATGTTAGTTTAAGTATGAAAAGGGTTTGGCCCTTGGTCACGCCATCACTTGAGAATGAGTGCACCAAATTGAAGAATTCTTTTTTTGTTTTATTCATTAATGTCAGGACAAGTTTCTTATAAAAGAAAATTGTTAATCCGACCTAAGGGCTCTGTCCCATAGGCCTTCAAAGTTCCTATTGGTTTGATCAAAGTTCAGTTAGTTAAACCAAACTAAACATACTTGAAAGGCATAAACATATGTTTATTATAGAAATCAAAAACTACTTGAATGGCAACTGTCATTATGGAAATAAAAAAAACTACTTGAATGGCAACCAAAATATTTTTTCGATAGGCTAGTGAGCGAGGCGAAGGAGCTAATCCGGGAGGTGAGTAGGCGAAGCAAACGAGCGCATCTTGAAAATGAACGAGTATTTGACATAAAGACAAATTCAATGACATAAAGACAGGACAACGTCTGTCGGGACAGCTCGTTCTTTATAAAAATCACTTATAAGATGTATTAGAACACTAGTAAAATGTTCAATAGAAGATTTTTAAGGGTCATTCTAAAACTTATGGTTTTACAAACGGTAAATTTTTTTAGGTTGGATTACAAAACCACTAATTTTAAGTTATAAAGTTGAGACTAGCTGCCGATCAACCTTAATTGCTTATCACTCAGTGAGTTTGTCTGTCTTTATATGGGCACAAACATTCTTGTGCATACTTTGATTGACAAATTTCTTCTAAGAAAACATCTTAATCATAGCCATTAGTCTTTTGATACAGGTTAACGGGCACCTAGCCAAACTGTTACACTATAACCGGCAGCCCCAAACAATATGAATGTGGCTTTAAGCATTGATATACACCTGTAGTAGACGGTAAATACAATGCTAAAAACGGTTAACCAAGAAACAGCACAATCTATTGAGTGCGGTCAGCAACAGGGCTATCGAATGTGCTTCCTCCTAGTGGACATATTACGCGAACTACTTGGGATCGCAAAGGCAGATGAATAGACAGAGCTCGCTTGATTGACGCTGGTGAAAGACGGTTATGACGTCGACACCTATTTTATTACAAGCTTGTAACTGTTATTACAATATTATTTTTATTACACACAACCTTTGTTATTACAGCCTTACAGCCTTTGTTAAATCGTATATCAAAACTTCCGAGTTGCGAGGAAAGCAAGGCAGCTGTAGGGAATCCAATCCCGGGATGCGGGATCCCGGGATCCTGCCCAATTTTACGGTTTCTCCCATCCCGGGATTCAAACGCCGAATCCCGGGATTTTCGGGATTGCTAAATTGTCTCAAGTTAGCAATACAGGTGATGTTTCTAATTGACGTAACCGCAATAAATCACTATAAAACCACTTTAATAAAGTTATAAATAAAAACTTCTTAATTTGATAATGTTTTTCTTTCTTTTATATTAACCATAGGTTTACATTTTAATCTAATGTCTGACAGTCACATGAAACAATCAGATTTTATCTGAATAGGGTAGGGCCTAAGTGATGTTTGTTAGATAATTATGCCCTTTTTATGATAATTGATCTTTTTAATTTTTATTAAGAACAAATTTAGTTTGTTTTGATCCCAATATAATAATAAGTAAATTCATTAAAATAACAACATTGACATTTTTTTAAGTAATAATTACTCAATTAATTTTAAATCGTTTACTAATTGTTACATGATTGTATTATGAAAGTAGTGTATTTATTGACAGGATAGTTTTGTTTCTAGTTTTGGTTTATCAAGTAGGATTTATTCATAATTTGTCTTAGTAATAAGTTAATAATTTCATTCATCTGCAGCTGCAGCTACATTAAAAATATGTACTTCTACTTCTACTTTTTAGGTGGAAATATTTATTTATGGATACTTTTGAAAGAGTTTTTCTGTAAATTTAAATACATATCAGTGTTAAAAACCCAATCTTGAGTTTCTTTATTAGTTTATTGCATACTCGAAGCCCTACCCAATGTGAGACCAAACGAAACGTAATAGTATTAATCGTGTAATACAGTTTTTTATCTTTCACCGTTGATCATTTTTTCTATTTTAATAATTGTTTTGTATTTTTAATAAACAAAAGAGTATTCACTTACTGTAATTATCGTCAACATATACAAAAGTACACTTACTCGCATATTTTTCTAGGCTTATTGTAAATTAAGGGATTGCTTTTTCCGATCCCGTAATCCCGGGATTTAAAATATCGTCTGGGGTTGGATTCCCTAGACAGTTGTTTAATTAGCAAAATGAGATTTTTAAAACCCACCACGGCTGAGCTGAGCCCGCCAAGCTGCATGAGCCAGAGTTACGTCTGTCATTGCTAGTGATGCGCGATTGCGAGAGGTTAAAACAATCGAAATGTTCCTTCTCGAGAGGTTCCGCTTATCGATTGTTTCGATTGCTTAGCGAGAGGTTTGTACAATCGAAATGTTTTCTCTCGATTGTTGCATTCGTTATGCAAAATCGTCTGCTGCCGGCGCGCGGCGAGAGGATAAACCCGTTATAGATGTGGATCGCATTTTTATCAGGCACTAAAAACATTTTTTGCAAATAAGCCACCCGTAATTAGTTGTTTTTAGATATTCCTTTAATATTTCACCCCACGTCAACATAAACATCTATTCACTAAGTATTTTCAGGCCTCACAAATGTACACAAAAAGTACAAATTAAATGGATTAATTTTGAATAATAGTTTCAATTTATTAAACAGCTGCTGTGTTCTTTTGGCTCAATTTTTAATTTTTGTCTCATATTTGTTTTTATGTATCTTTATTATTAAACTCTATTTAGGAGAAAATTACCAAAAAATTGTTTAATGTTGTAAAATATAGGCTCTTTACACTGGCTTTATTGGGAGATCAATTTCAATATGCAATGTTTTCCTTACATCCTATGTCATGTGTAAACAAATTAATTTAATTATTATTAAGTTTAAATAAATTAAAGATTCGTTCAAAAATTTGTTTTATTTGATTTTAATCGTGTGTTATAATGTTAGCAACGTCTTATATTTTATTTCTACATAATAAATCTAAAAACATCTTTCATTTACAATTTTCTAAATAATAAACAAATAATGAAATGAGAGTATATTGTATAAAGCGTGGGAAAGGAGCAGAATTATACTGCTGCCTAAAACGTTCACAAATTCTTTGAGCATTAAAAGTATAAGTATGCTTGTCTATATTTAATAATGATCAACATTTTTTTTCTACTCTCTATTAATAATTTAACGTATTAGATGTTATTTATTTTATTTTTTTAATTTTCACGTATTTTAATGCATCGTTTTATTAAATAACTCCCAAATGTAGCAATTTGTTAAAACATCTCGGTAGAGATGTCGATTGTTCCATACACAAATATAACAGAAAATAGAATGCAATAATCTCTTTAAAAATAATTATATTGATCGGCGACATATTTAGTTAACAAAACATCTCGCGAACAATTTCGATTGCCCAGTACGAGAATAGCTGCCTCGTCTAAACGAAACATTCCGCTAAAAAACATCTCGGTAAGAACCTCTAGTTGCCACGTCTAAACGAAACATTTCGCTAACAACATCTCGGTAAGAACATCTCGGCAAGGACCTCTCGCTGCCGCGTCTAAACGAAACATTTCGCTAACAACATCTCGGCACGGAGCTCTCGTTGCCGCGTCTAAACGAAACGTCTCGGTAAGAACATCTCGGTAAGAACATCTCGGTAAGGACCTCTCGTTAAGGGAACCACAATCGAAACGTCTCAAGAGGTTCAAACAATCGAAACGTTTTGATTGTAACATCTCGCAATCGCGCATCACTAGTCATTGCGTGCGATGGTGGCGATTTCTTTCCAGTGCTGTCAGAACTACGTGGGGAATCCCGCCTCTTTTGTTACCAGACCATAAGGTTTTTAGTCTAGTACAGGTGTCAATGGTTTAAGCTTCCAAAAGGTACAACAATTAAACAGGTCAAGATCACCCAGGTCATGGAGTTGCCAACACATGATGTCGAAAAAAGTTGCAAACAATTTTTAGAACAACAATAATTGTTGACAAGATTTGGTTTAAACCAATTACAATTTTTTATTGACAAAATTTGTTGATGACACTGGTGTAAAGGCATTTTAGACCATGTACGAAAAAGTTATCAGGCTTTTATTATGACTAACTTTAAAAGCACTAAAGAAAAAGGCTAATTTGATATTTAACTCTAAACTTCTAAACAGTATTTGTAGTTGGTTTAGGAAAACATACTGACATATGATATTTTAAATACCCAAAATACAATGAATAGTGATATTTCAAATATTTGTTTAACAACTAATTATAATCACATTTCTAAAATGTATCTTATGTCTTATATATTTATCTTAAATAAAACATTATACCACATATAAACTAATTTACCTTGTATTTGGCTTTGAGTCCAGACTGCAAATCATTTTCGATGTTGCCAGGGTCCATGTAAGCGACAGACAGTAAAAATCCAGGTCCCGTGAAAGCCCATAACTTTCTAAATGAGAAGCCATCCTGTACAGAACCACCTGCTCGTTCACCATCGGGAATAGGGATCAAGCTAACGGTTTGTTTACGCAATTCATAAGATACTGACATAGTAACTCAGTCTGGTTTGTTTTAGTAAAAGAACACCATATCAGTTACCATAACTCATTACTGATATCAACACATGTACACAAGGCTGATGACATAACGAATGAATACTATTAGTTGTGACATCAGGAAAAACCTTGCAAGTAACCTTTCAAATATCTAATTTCCTTGTCCCTGTTTCACAAATGAAATCTAATCCTCGTGTTTAAACACGAGTAGGTTCATGTTGTATGTTTGAGGTTATGTGTACATGACCAAATAGCATGATAAGATCTGATGAATAATAAACGGTATCAGGAAACTGACACATACTTTCTCCCTTTTAGTCCAACTTTAATGAATAAATTACTTTTTATTTACTAAATATAGAATACAAAGCACGGTCGAGTACAGAAATTCTTGTAAACAAGTTGTTTTCAAAAACATCACCCAAACCCCTGTTTTGGAGGCACTACATAATTTATTGCTACACTCGTGGTTTTAAGAGGGGAAATGCCCCCTATTCCCCCCCTAGGGTTATTAAGGGGCAGCATATTTCAAATTTACTCTGTTGGTCAATGCTAACTTGACAAGCATATCAAGTTTGAACGAAATTGATCAGTAAATAAGAGAGAAATAGTAATTTTTGTATTCCCCATAAGAATAACATTGGACAACATTCTGCGTTTACCACAAAATGAAAATTTAAATTTAATCTGCAACCAGCAATCGTAGAATAGTAATTCAAAATACTAAACTATTTAGTTTTTTGAGCTCTTTTTAATGGTGAATAGTAGTATTTTTTCATATTTATGTTTTTTTATGAAAAATCCAAAAAACTTAATTTTTATGTTTTAAGTCCTGTAATTTCTGAACCTGAATTTTTACAGAAATGCGGGTGGTGTCATTTTATTGTAAAACCCAAGCTCTACAAACGACTAAAGTTTAATTAAAATCAATAGAGCCGTTTTTGAGAAATTTAGATTTTTCATGTTTTTTGGCGGTTTTGGGGGGATAATTACCCTTAAAAATCAAAAATTCAAAAAAATGAAAAAAGGCCTGCAGATATCGTGGATTAGTACCTACATACCAAATTTCATAAAAATCGGACCATTGGTTAGGGCTCTAGCTCTGTACACATCCATACAGACAGACAGACAGACACACAGAAATCACGTAAAAATCACTTTTTTGGATTCAGGGAGCACCAAAACAAATATTTCCACTAAAAACTCAAATTCGAAAATTTTGACGAAAACAATACTTTCGTATAAGGGGGAGAAAGTAAAAATTAGCTATATTTTAGTTTAACTTTAGTGAGGGATCATTTTTCAGTTTTCCCTTCTAATCATCCTATATTATATTCTTAATTTGAGATTGTTGATTTATGACACCCAAATCATAGATGTCAACCAATGACTATAATAGCGGATAATTAAGTTTACTGTTGGGCTGTAGCCAATAGCATGCTTGTACGCTGTCACTGTTGAGATTTTGCCATAGATAAATATCACCCGAATGTTATTCCGATCAGCTGGTGTGGAGTTTTGGCAATGCATAATGTCTACTATTAAGGCAATCCCACACTTCTCGCGAACAGGCCTGAACATTCTGCTAAACATTCTCCCGAATGTTCACTGAAAATTCCGTCCCGTATGTTCCGTATGTATTCAAAAGTTCGTGCAGCTCCCTCACTTCTCCCGAATACTACGAACATTCAGAGTTCGGCCGAATGTTTGGGCATTTTGCGAGAAGTGTGGGACTGTCTTCAGCTGATCTTGGTTGAAGGCCAAACCATATCCTCAACAGAGCCCTCAACTGGCAATATATTTGTCTGCTATTAACGATTTATGACATTTTAATATTATTTCCATAAGAATAACATGGCAGTTGAGTATGCAGGTTTGCTGAAACAAGGAACACAACAAATGGGTTTTTATACAAATATCAATATAACTCAGCTAGATAAAGCCAATTACCAGGTTTTATTAATTTATGTTCATAATTAAGGGAGATAACGTTTTACTTATCCTCCGAAAGAATTACATGGGGGCTGATTACGCAGGTTTGCTGCTATGGGAACTATCAGCAAAAAAAATCGTTTTTCGTGCAAATATCAATAGACCATAATGATATGAAGCAATATACCAAGTTTCATCAGGATGAGTTGATAAATAACCGAGATATATCATTTTTCTTATTCTCCATAAGAATAACATTCGACAACGTACTGTGTTTAGCACTTTCAATACCTCTGTAACCAATTGATATAGAGCAATGATCAAAATACCAAATTGTTTGTTTTACTTTCTCCCCCTATATATTGTATGGAGAAAGTATTGTTTTCGTCAACATTTTTGAATTTGAGTTGTTAGTGGAAATATTTGTTTTGGTGCTCCCTGAGCCCAAAAAGTGGTTTTTACGTGATGTCTGTTTTTGTGTGTGTGTGTGTGTGTGTGTGTGTGTGTGTGTGTGTGTGTGTGTGTGTGTGTGTGTGTCTGTGTGTATGTGTACAGAGCTAGAGACGACACCAGTTGTCCGATTTTGATGAAATTTGGTATGTAGGTACTAATCCACGATACCTCCAGGCGTTTTTTCATTTTTTTGAATTTTTTATTTATCTACCAAAAATTGCTAAAAATCATGAAAAATCAAAATTTCTCGAAAACCGCTCAATTACGGCTCAATTGATTGTGATGAAAATTGAGTGGTTTGTAGAGGTTTATGTTTCCAACAAAATAACGCCACCCGGATTTTTGGAAAACTTGGGATCAGAAATTACAGGACTTAAAACATCCAAAATTCAGTTTTTTGGATTTTTTATGAAAAAAAATTAATGTTAAAAAAGATTACTTATCACAATCAAAAAGAGCTCAAAAACCTAAAAAAATTAGTATATTGAATTATTATTCTACGATTGCTGGTTGCGGAGAAAATGGAGATTTTAATTTAGCGGTAAACACAGTACTAGTCTAATGTTATTCTTAAGGGGAATACCAAAATTATTATTTCTCTCTTATTTACTGATCAGTTTTGTTAAAACTTGATATGCAGGTCAAGTTAGCATTGACCAGCAGAGGCTATTTGAAATATTTTGCCACTTAACAATGGCGGGGGATGAGGGGGAATTTTCCCTCTTAAAACTACTGTGTGTAGCAAAGGATTCTGTAGTGCCTCCAAATAGAGATTTGGGTGGATATATTTTAAATCAATATCTTTAAAAGATTAAGTACTTTGGTATTATACGGATGCCACCCTTATACAGCGCGCTGCGGCAGTTATGTTAGGATGGGTTATCATAAAAATGATTGTAGGACTTTCCTTGTTTCGTTACAAATCGAATAATACCTGATGAGTCATACTTCCGGCCGCCAAACCCCCTCCAAATAGGCCAAGGTCAGGTCGTTGACCGGAGCGCGCGCATCAGCTGTCACCGCCTGTATCTGGGTCAGTGTCATGAGTGATTTATTGCCGTGCACTACGTTACATTTGTTTTCATAATGAGTGACGTTCTTTTGGTGTGGGATTTACCTCGAAATGAAGAGGAAACCGTACGTATTTTTAAGATAACCCATCCTAACATAACTGCCGCAGCGCGCTGTATATTTTGCGGAGTACATGTGGCGATCGGGTGTGGCTGCTAGCGGTGGCGACGCATTCAACACGATCCTAGCGGACATCGCTGGCTTTTGGGAGGCACAACACAAAGACCGCTCATCAGAATGATGTAACATTTTTACAGTAAGTCAATAAAAGTAAGTTTTTTCGAATTATGTAGTTATCCTTTGTATCCGGTAAAAATTAACCTCCAAAAATAGTGGCATCCGTATAATACCAAAGTACCAAAGATTAACTGTACTTTAGACCGAACTTTATATTCTATATTTAGTTAATAAAAAGTATTTATTCATTAAAGTAGGGTTAAAAGGGAGAAAGTATGTGTCAGTTTCCTGACACTGTTTATTTTTGAGCTTAATTCAATGGTGAAAACTAAAATTTGATTTACTAAAATATTTTATGTAAAAAACTAAAAAAAAAAACATTTTTGGGCTATAAAACCCCCTCTTTGGATAAAGCGAACTGACTGGTTTTCGAATTTAAAATCATAAATGTTGCTTTACATGTTTGTACCAAATTTCATCAAACCATCATCATTTTTACGAGAGTTATCGCACCCACGGACATATATAAACGATTTATAACTACAATTTATATAAACGATTTATATATATAGTTTTGACTGAATGGTGTTTTTGGCAACTGGGGACCTCATCACAAAAAGTTATCATGGTCCCGGGCCTGGGTCTTACCATGCTGACTACGGTAATAGCTTCTTCCCTAAAGGAGAAATTCGCTAATTCCCTATAGGGGAAATTCACTAAAAGGATTTTTAAATTTTGTTGTAAAATTATTTGGTACAATATCAAAGTTTAGCCTGAAGCTATAAACGGCCTATTTAGTCAGCATGGTAACCATGGTTACAGAGATATTGAAAGTGATAAACACAGTACGTTATCCAATGTTATTCTTATGGAGGATAAGACAAATTTTATATTTAGCTTATTTATACACGTATACTAACGAAACTTGGTATATGGTTTCATCGGTTGTGGTCTATTGTTATTTGCACAAAAATATATATATGTATTGGAAATTTGCTGAGTTCGCAGGTTTGCCGCGACAGGGGTATTGTTTAATCTTTATGATAAATCAATAATCAGTTTTCAACTATCTTCTTGCGTCTCCAAATCGCTACCCGTAAAACTTTGGACTCGCTTGTATCTAAAAATACCCCTGTCGCAGCAAACCTGGGTACTCAGCGAATTTCCAATGGAGATATAAATGTCTTAATACTACATAAAGCCACTTAAGTTTCATGAAAATATATTCACAAATAAGCGATATATACAATTTAATTATTCTCCATAAGAATAACATTGGGGCTGAGACGCAGGTTTGCTGCATCAACGAACACAAAAAATGGGTTTTTATGCTAATATTAATATAACTAAAGTTTTATTAATTTATGTTCATAATTAAGGGAGACATAGCATTTCATTATTATCCATAAGAATAACATGGGGCTGAGTACACAGGTTTGCTGCTATGGGAGACTTTGGCAAAAAATTGGCCCACAAAAATTATCATGGTCCCGGGCCTAGGTCTTACCATGCCGACTACGTGATAGCTTCTTCCCTATAGGGGAAATTCGCTAAAAATAACTCAAGTACAACAAAACATATAATCTTTACATTTTAATAAATTAATAATAATTTAAAGAAACATTAAACTTTAACATCCTTTTTTTATATCACTATTTCTTTCCAAGTCCTGTTTTCATAATAATTGTAAATAAACATTTTTAGATTTACAAAAAATTATATATTTTTTTTTAATATGAATACTTGACATTATTTAAATAATTCTGAATCAATATATATCAAACTGTTGTTAACATCCTCCCCACCTTGTAATTTTTGAATCAAAAACAAAAACAAAATTACGAATAAAAATATTAAAAAAACATACAATGAAAGCCATAAAAACTACAAGTCAGTCGTTTTGGGGCTACAACTACTCTGCCTCTTCGTGTTTTTTTTTTTTATTTTCTAAGGGTTTGTTTATTTCAACTTCTGTTTTATCGCTATCTTCCCTTTGATCTTTACAAATAATTTCTTCTTCTCTGACTTCTAATGGGTACAGACGTTGAATCGGTCGAGTAAGCTCACCATTTGCAGTTTGCAGTCTTGCAACTCTTACGAAACCATCTTTGCCCACAAATGTCTCTAAAACAAGGGCTAGTGGCCAATTTATTCTCTTAGTATTGTCATCACCAACAGGGGCGGCCCGTCAGTTTTTCAGCGCCCGTGCAAAGACCAAATTTGCCGCCCCCCGCCCACAACCCCATAGTTCTTCCCTACACCATAGTTCTGAGATGGACTGACACGTGCGCGCCTCGCTCCCTCGCTTGTTGTTGCGTTTACGATGTTTCTGGTTCCGTGCTATTCTGATCACTTGAAATGACAAGCTATGGAACACATTCAGATAAGAAACTTGTGTAGTTCAAAATCATGATTTCATATATTATTGTCCTGGAAATGTATCCCGTTTCCGATCTTCCGCGCCACTAATCTTTTTCAACAAAACCCAGAACCTCAAATAATTAAAAATATAAATTTGTAAAAACAACAAATGTGCACACTTGTAGTCAACGTATCACAACACGCGTCATAAAAACAACGTATCATAAAACAATTTTGTGTTTCTTTAAGAAAAATAATAATTAAAACAAACCCTTAAAACTGAGTAGGAATGGTGAAGTACATACTGATAACAGTACATCTGTTCTGAGCGTGGGAAGGATTTCGTCCAGGGGAACCAAAACAATAATCAAAACGCTGATCAAAACCGACCGCGATTCAATGATGGTTCCTGGAATCTGTGAGGCTGAAGTTTGCAATGGATACAGCAAAGTTTGTATGAAAAAAATAACTAATGTTTTCTGAATATAATATTTGTTTATTGATTCTAATGTATAACACGGTTTTCAGTTATACGGACTCTATCTTCGAGTATTTCATCGTTAAGTTTTTTGTGTAGCTATAAAGCTTATTTTAAATTTTGTTGTATTCTGTGATATATTGAATCTTACCTTAAAAAAGGGTTTGGATCAATTAAGTTTAATACCAATGACTCTAAAAACTCAAGATGGGTGCAAACTTGTTTTGTTCGTTAGTACTATACTGTGATATACTGTCGCAACTTATTTAAAGTATTGCCAATTTGTAAGAAAATACAGATGATTAGTCAATTAACCACGACCAGAGCTCAAATAATCTTAATATGTAATGAGGAGAGGTATGTTTAATTCTTAACATTTCCCACTCCATCTCCAATACTCCGAAATGACTCAGTTAATAAATAAGAACTTGGTTGAAATGGTTACTAAACAGACGGAACGATAAAGTATATTTTTCAAAGTAAGCTAAACGAGTGGACCTTACAAGTAATGATGTAAGGGGGTGCCAAAATCTGAGGAGGGTGCATCATATTTCCCCCTTATTTCATATAATACTAAACTGAAATAGATCAAATCCCTATTCAATACTCTCCAGTCTCCAAACCATATCTTTCCTCATCTATAGGAACTAGTTTAAAACAATCGACGTGGGCGGATTAAAACAATTAGTTGCATTGTGTTACTTTATATTTTAACATTGCAAATTTCTTGCATCGTATTACGAGTTTTATTCAAACTCTCAATACCAATCAGAATGCCCTGAAGTTGTCACAAACCGATAGAGATCAAAACAACTTCTCGTATTTTGAAATAGAGGGGAGCAGAAGTTGTATTATCTGATTTGTAAATTTAATGTTTAAGTATGATGAAGGTGCAACATGGTGAATACACCATAACTTTCTTTCAAATAATGTCTTTCAACAACTTATAATACTAATATACAACAATTTGCAAAATCAGTTTTGGTTTTTATATATATACAAATACTTTATGTTATATTCAATTACAGCCGATAATACGTGGATCGGTCGCCACTTACTTAGGTTGTTATTTATGTCCAATTTATGTGTAATACATAATGTTATGTCTCGTAATTTTCGGCCGATTTTACGTGGTGCGATCGTCTTTGGCGGTCGTTTACTACGTGATTAGGCAGGTCAGGATCATCCAAAGATTGGCGGGAAATACTCGCTCGAACTTTGGAGTATTTTTTTAAACTTTGAGTTCATTTGACTATTTAAATACAGTACTCAAATTTTTACAGTACTCCTAATACATCGTATACACATATACGAATAGGCCTTCCTCTTTAACCCCTAATGTATATCCCCCTACATTATCCTAATGTATATAGGCCCCTACAAATATATCCGCCGCCCCAGGCCCCCAACTACGACAGTACGCCACTGCCGCATCCCACGATCCGTTATGAGCGCCGAGCGCCGCCCCCCCAAAAGCGCCGCGCCCCGCGCGCCCCGTGCTGGAGCACGGCTCGCACTGCCCTAAAGCCGGTACTGATCACCAATAAGTACAATATCACCAACGCTGATTGTTCTTGAGGACACTTGTTTACCTTTGGCTCTATGTACAACTAGCACTGCCAGATACTCTTTCTTAAATCTGCTTCTTAATGCGCTTGTTGAGACATGACGGGTCGATCTTATCTAAGTCACACACATAACTTTTAACGATTGGCTGCAAAAACATAGAAGGAATGAGAGGTTGTAGAGTGTCAAAATCATCTGAAAGATAGGTTAATGGTCTCGAATTGATAATAGACTCACAATCACATAGTAAAGTCAGCAGTTCTTCATAACTCAAAGATGATGAACCTAAATTTCTTTGTAGTAATTCCTTTACCATTCTCACAAGTCTCTCCCACCAACCTCCCCACCATAGTGCACTTGGAGGGGTGAATTTCCAGATTATCTTGCACATAGCAAACTTTCCACTTATGAAATTCCAGTCTAATTTTTTGAGTAGTTTGTTTGTACCCACAAAATTGGTAGCATTGTCAGTAAAGATCATTGATGGCCGTCCTCTTCTGGCAATAAATCTTCGAAGAGCAGCTATGAAAGCATCAGTTGATAGTGATTCAACCAATTCCAAATGAATAGCTCTGTATACTGCACACGTAAATAGAACAGTCCAAGCATTTTTTTCCATTACTTAAAAAAAGTGGACCCGCCAAATCAATTCCAGTTGTGTGAAATGCATTGCATTCAGATATCCTTTGAAGTGGGAGAGAGGGGAATGAAGTCCTCTCTGCATTTGACTTAAATCTCTTGCATACAACACATTTTGATAGAACATCCCTTACAGTTTTTCTTCCTCGGACTATCCAAAATTGTTCTCTCAAAATCACACGTAAAGTTTGAATGCCAGCGTGTTGGTACATTGCATGTTTTTCCATAATAAGTGAAGAAACAATCAGATGATTGGAAGGTAGTAATAGTGGAGTTTTAAAGTCTTCACTGTCATTGCTCAAGGTTAATCTCGTTTTAACCCTTAAAAGTCCACTGTCATCCGTGAAAACTGGCAGATTTTTTGGTAGAGTCTTGTAACGTCCATTTTTTTAGGGGGGGGTAATATTTTGTTGGAAAACAAATAGTACAAAAATCTAATGAAATATTAATTTAAATTAAGGGATATATTAAATTCCAAAACGCAATCGATATTAAATTCTAAATTATATTTTGGCGAAATTCGGTTAAACATTTTATTCATCATCAACAATTGGCTCGGAACCTTCTTTGTTCTTATCACGAAGACAAAAGCAAGGGAAGCAGTAAACGTGCAGAATCGCGTGCTGGAGTAAATCGCTTCCGACGGCCACCGTCAGGGGCGCTGCGGAAGACTCTTCCAAGCTGCTGGAGGCAAGAGCGGCTGGACTTTCGATCTCCGGTCGTCGCGTTGTTCGGTTCGGTCCACTTGCCCACGTCGTCGTCCCGCAAATCACTTGGTGACAACCAGTGTCAACGTTTTTGTCTTCGTTTTGGTAAGTTTGACAACTCATCTATGCAAATAGAAGTAGTTTTGCTGTTTATAACGATTGTTTTCAGCTTGCCGCCCGCTTTTATTTAAATTAAATTTAAGCGTCGTGATTGCGTGACTCACGCCGCGACAGGTCCGCTCATTAACGCCCACTAACTTAGTAGCCATTTACGTAGTTGCTTCCTTTATAGTAGTGTAGTAGTGTAGTTATTAGAAGCACGCTTTTCCACGTAAATTTTGTACTAATTTCTTCAGCAGTAAGTTTTACAAAAATTAAGTTACGCTCACGCCGGAGGCGCGTGACGCCTGAACTTTCCTGCACGTTGCGTCACGTTATGTCTTGTCTGCTTGCTTGATTTTTGCTAACTTGTTAATTTGCTTTGTCTGAGTAGTTAACTAACAGGGAAGTTACGAGCTTAAAATAAAAGAAGAAATAAATTAATTAAACGAGTTTTATTATTTTCCTAAATTTAACTTTTTTTAAATAGAACGGACACGAACACATTTTAAACGTAACGAATAGCCACGGTGCGAATTCGCCCACCGAAGACGAGGACCGGAATACCAATTCGGGTCATTCCTGGTGTAATGAACGTGAAGAGCTGCTGATCGACACTGCAAAAAAGATAGTTTAAGTAGGAATCTGTACTGGTGTATTTTATGCTGACTTAATTTAGTGATAAGAATATTGTGTGCCGACGATTTCAGACAGTCTACGTATACGTAAGGATATTTGCTCCTGTTTTAATGGTCTAAAGAGTTATCGAAGATGTTATCAATCTGCGACGCGCTGTACTAAATATCCACGTAGGGAACGCGTTATCACAACCGAGAGCCACGCAGGTGTTAAATATCGCAGCTATAGTGGTAAACAAGCCTAGCCGGTCGTCTGAACTCCGTATAATCAAATTCACGTTTTCTACTACCGTTCACACTTCTTTTATCTTAAAATTTAGTTCGATAAACCTCTCCTGGGAGCCAGCAGTATTTATATTATTGCTTGGCGAAGGGAATTAGGTCCAAATTCCAGAAAATAAAAATCATTGCAGTTAATCGGTACTTCAAATTGGCCTTAAATAGATTAAAATCTCGCACGATTGGCATTAAGTGCGTTTTTATTTTTGTAAAATTTATTTTCTAAATTCAACCCCAAAAACCTTTTACGAGTGGCGAGGATGAATAAATAAATGCGAATCGCTATGGCATCTTTTATGTCTTGATGTTCTGAGCCAAGACAACTCGTTTATTAAATACGAATAAAATATTATTCAAGTGATTGTCGGTTGAGTAGTATTTTACGAACCCAGGACTACTCATAGTAGACTGAGCGATCTCAGTATTTTTCTTTGTAAGACAGATTAGCTAATTGGGAATAAAATAAAATTTCCTTTTCGTAAATACTGTCGTTACAGTCTTGTTTTTGTTTTGGAAACTCTCAGTCTGTATACATTTCATTAGTTTCTTCAGCTGCATTTATTTCGCTATTACTGAGCTCTCCCGTCAAAGATGAATAGTAGGGTGAAAAATTATGAATGAATCTAAAGATCCAAGCGATCATCCGCAGAAGTTTTGAATACTTTGAAAAGTACATTAGACTATTAGTAAAATATTCATAATTTTCCATAACAACTGCAGAAACAACAGTTTTCTTCTTTTCCGCATAAGCTTCCTTAACGGGAGATCCTGAATCATTTTTTGGCCACTTGCCTTCATCTTCCCTAAGCCATGTTGTCCCTTCCAACCATTTACCTTCATTCAAAGATTTCGCTCTACATCCTCGTGACAAAAGATCAGCGGCGTTCATGTTTCCCGAAAAGTGGTGCCAATCACTTTTATCTGTAGCCTGGCATATTTCTTTACACCAATTACCAACAAAAGTACTCCAGTCTTCTTTCACTCGAATTCATGTCAGAACAGTGGTTGAATCGGTCCAAAAGTAAACCTTTGAATTTAACTTTAAAGCTTCCTTTGCTTGAAAATATAGTCTGGATCCAATAACTGCTGCTAATAACTCCAATCTTGGGATTGTGATTAGCTTCATCGGAGCTATACGAGATTTTGCACTCAACAGTTGAACATCAATTTTATCTTCACATCTAGTTCTAATGAAAATACATGCAGCATATGTATGTTTACTAGCATCACTAAATCCATGAATGGTGGTTTCATTAGGATGTACAGTAAAATAACTAATTTCTCTCTGGATTCAACAATGTTCTAACCATTTAAAAAATGTACAGGTGATATTGCTTGGAAGCTCTTCATCCCAAGTGAGCTTTCATGCCCAAGCTTCCTGTAATAGAAGTTTTGGTATCAAGGATACTGGAATAGTGAACCCCACCTCATCAATATACGTTGTGCAACAGACAGAAGGCTTCTTTTAGTAACCTTTTCTGAAGTAATAGTGATTTAGTGTCACATAATAATAAGTATATATTAGTATAATTACAGTATAAATATAGTTACAATGATAGTATTTTTGAACTTTTTTCTGAAAGAACAGACCTAACTTCATTGTCAGTCAAGAATGTGTGTGTGTGTGTGTGTGTGTGTGTGTGTGTGTGTGTGTGTGTGTGTGTGTGTGTGTGTGTGTGGTGTGTGTGTGTGTGTGTGTGTGTGTGTGTGTGTGTGTGTGTGTGTGTGTGTGTTTGTGTGTGTGTGTGTGTGTGTGTGTGTGTGTGTGTGTGTGTGTGTGTGTGTGTGTGTGTGTGTGTGTGTGTGTGTGTGTGTGTGTGTGTGTGTGTGTGTGTGTGTGTGTGTGTGTACAGAGCTAGAGCCCTAACCAATAGACCCTAACAATAGATTTTTATGAAATTTGGTATGTAGGTACAAATCCTCGATATCTCCAGGCATTTTTTTCATTTTTATGAATTTTGAATTTTTACGGGTAATTATCCCCCAAAAATCTCCAAAAAACATGAACAATCCAAATTTCTCAAAAACGGCTCTAACGATTTTAATTAAACTTTGATGATTTGTAGAGCTTTAGGTTTCCAACAAAATGACACCACCTGCATTTCTGTAAAAATTCTGGTTCAGAAGTTACAGGACTTAAAACATAAAAAATTCAGTTTTTTGGATTTTTCACAAAAAACATAAATATTAAAAAATGTTACTATTCACCATTCAAAATAGCTCAAAACTAAATAAATTAGTGTTTTGAATTACTATTCTACGATTGCTAGTTACGGAGAAAATTGAAATTTTCATTTAGCGGTAAACGCAGTACGTTGTTCAATGTTATTCTTATGGGGAATACAAACAAAATTTATCTCTTATTTAATGATCAATTTCATTAAAACTTGACATGCAGGTCAAGTTAGCATTGGCCAACAGAGGATTTTCGAAAAATGTTGCCATTTAACCCTGGGGGAGACAAGGGGGCAATTCCCCTCTCAAAACCACTGTGTGTAGCAATGGATTCTATAGTGCCTCCCAAAAAGGGATTTGGGTGGATATTTCTGAAAACAACTACTTCAGACAATTTTCTGTACATTTATCTGTACTTCGTATTCCATATTTAGTAAATAAAACATAATTTTTTCATTAAAGTTTGGCTAAAAGGGAGAAAGTATATGTCAGTTTCCTGATAACGTTTATTTTTTTGCTGTTTTGATGCTCATGGTTATATTTAAATTCACTAATAGGATGCCAATGTTTTACATTATAAAGTTAGGAGGTATTGTCGGAATAAGAAGTTGTTATAGGGGTATGGGGGGTGATAAAACGATATTAACATATGAAAAACAGCCTTTTCCAGTGTAAAATCCCCATAAGACAACATACTGTATTTTGACAATTAACATTTTCTTTCATGACTCGGTAGGTACTTGTGCTAGAATGATGAGGGAGGGCTTAAAATCTTTTTGGCTTTTTACGTAAACTGAGTTAATGTGCAATAATTGTACATTTAGGGCTTTTCAGGCCCTTTTTGGGCCCAAAAACTTAAAATTTGAAAACTTAAAATCCCCCAAAAAAGGGGGTTAGGGTTTTCCGATTGTTTTGCCCAACATGTCCAACTGATTATAAAAAGGAACATCTCTACCAAATTTGAAGTAAATTGGTCAAAAATTGCGACCGCTAGAGTGTGAACACACACACACACACATATATAAATATATATATACATCAAGTTTTTAGAGACCCCTCAAAACGTTTCAAGGGGTCAGGTTAGGAACTTCTATGGTGATCCCGGTCTTACCGTGCGGGTCATGCTTATAGTTCACTTTTCCATAGGAAATTCACTAATAACCTTAAATAAGGCTATAGGAATGGGTAGGAAATGTAATATTTTCAGTTTGATGTTTAGTGGAAACACTTGCTATGATGTTCCACAAACAAATATCTCACAATAATTTCTGACTGTACTGATTCTTGAGGAGATTAAGTAAATTGCATGTTTATATCTTACTTTGTCATCAATTTATATTGATTAAACTTGATATGTCGTTTCATCTGGTTGTGGTTTATTATTATTACTAGGAGTACGCTCAAATATTCGCGTAATGGAATGAGTATTCTGACGATTTCAGTTTCTCCAACATTGTTGGTGTATGTAAAAGTAATGTGAAATAATCTATTGTGTATTGTGTAAAACTCTAACCCCCTTTTTTGGGATTTTAACTTTTTAAATGTTGAGTTATTGGGCTAACAAATGAGTGAGAAAAGCCTCAGATGTAAAATGTTTGCACGCAATAAGATGGATATTAGTGAGGCAAAAGTTTGAAGCCCTCTCTCATCACTCTAGCACAAACGTTTACAGAGTTATTAAAGAAAATGTTTATTGAATAAACACAATAGGGCCTACATGGCCTTGTGGGGATTTTACATTAGAAGGCTGTTTCACATGGTGATGTAGTTTTATCATTCCCAGTATCCCCACGGCTACTTTCAATCCTGACTGGACCTTTTCCTAACCTTTTAATGAGCAAAAGTGTTTTTCCAGCATTGCAGGTAAATAGCACCAGGAGCATCAGAACAGCCAACAAATCAAATGTTTTCAGATTTCCATAAAAAATGGAATAAGTCTATGTTTTAACACTGTTTTTGATTTTAAAAACTTGTATGTGGGAATTCACTTCCCTTAGATCAGCGTGCTGCGTGCAAACTCATTATTCTTTTATGGCCTTCATTGGACCTCTTTAGTCATCTACTTCTGGGGTTTTTCTGTTTTCTCTCAGTCCTGTATTTCTTCATCCGCTCAGATCGTAATTTCCTATATTCACCTGAAATCACACTTCCTATCCTTCTGTGTATCTTGGTGTGTAGTCTGGTGTGTTTGTTGTTTAGTATCTTGATTTTGTTAGTCTTTTCTTCAAGTCTTCAAATGTAATCTACAACTCTCTCATACCTTCCTTATGTTCTGCAATCCATTTTATGTTTGTTTTACTGTTACATAGCTTTTCTAAAATTCTTTGCTTTATTCTTTCTTCTAGTTGAGGTCTATATTTGTACAAACAAAGTTTTTGTAGATGGTCCCTGTAGCAGTAAACTTGCGTAGTCAGCCCTAATTTTACTCTTATGGAGAATAAGTCAAAGTTATGTCTCCCTTATTATAAACATAAATTAATAGAACTTGGTATAACCTGGTATTAACTTTGGTTAACTTTATATAACTTGTGTCTTCACCTGGATGTTTTATTGATATTTGCCACAAAAAATACTTTTTTGTGTTCTTTGATGCTGGAAACCTGTGCACCCAGCTCCAATGCTACTCTTATGGATAGTAAAGAAAATGTTATATAACGCTTATTCCTGAATATCTCTATACTATTATGAAAATGAGGTGTTGTCTGTTTGTCTACCTGTCTATTGTTCCATCACGACAAAACCACCAGACCAATCTTGCACAAAAATATAGACTATGTACCTAGGAGTGTCATATAGGTCTATTGCCGTCTAGAAAAGTCCTCAGTGCTCTACCCCACAGGACTTCCAAGTCCCCATGTTATTCACATGGAGGAGAATTTTTATTTGGCTTATGTCACATGTGTTTTATCTTGATTCAATTAATTTAAATAAACAGCTGTTATAAGGATTATATGTAACTACAGACTGTCATTATTTTGTTTACAAAATTTGTCTACTTTGAATTTTTCCCCCATTGTGAAGCATGGGCATAGCAGCTAGTACTTTTATAAATCCATAAGTTTAAATCTATTAATTTATAATCTATAACTTTTATAAGTGGCTTTAAGTGGTATTGAAGTTTACCTATGTATGCATTGGACATTCGTTGGATACACAGGCTTGCTGCAACAGGGGTTATTTAACATTTAGGACATATACATTTGCACGTTATGTATAATAATAATAACGAGTTTGCATGCAGCACGCTGACGTGAGGGAAGTGAATTTCCACATAAAAACGTTTAAAACTCAAAATCAGTGTAAAAACATACATTTGTCCAATTCTTATTGAAATCTGAAAACATTGAATTTTTGGCTGTTCTGATACTCCTGGTTTCATTTACTTGCAAAGCTGGGAATACAATTTTGCTCATTATAAGGTTAGGAGAAGGTCCAGACAGGCTTACAAGTAGGCGTGAGGTTGCTGGGGATGATAAAAGTACTCTAACAAAAGAATAACAGGCTTTTCTAGTATAAAACCCGCGTAAGACAACGTACTGTGTTTAGTCGATACACATTTTCTTTAATAACTCGGTTAATATTTATGCTAGGATGACGAGAGAGGACTTAAAACTTTTGCCTTTTTAATTCCCATCTTTTAACATGCATATATTTTACATCTGGGGCCTTCATGACCCTTTTTGGGCCCAAAAACTCGAAATTTAAAAGATTAATCCCCGAAAAAAGGGTTTAGAGTTTTCCGATTGTTTTGCCCAGCGAACTTGTCCAACTGATTACAGAAAGGAACGTCCCTACCAAATTTGAAGTAAATAGGACAAAAAATGTGACCGCTAGAGTGCAAACACATATATATATATATATATATGTATACAATTTTGAACGACCCCCCAAAACGTGTTCAGGGTGTCACGTTAGTAACTTCTATGGTGGTCCCGGGCTTAAGTTTCACCGTGCGGGTCATGCTAATAGTTCACTTTCCAAAGGAAATTCACTAATAATAATAATAATAATAATTTATTGCATGTAACATTACAAAAATGTGTGCAAAATTTGAAAAACAGGAATGATAGAGATCAGTTTGTTGCCTTTGTCTTCTGTATTTCGTTGAATTCATGATCGAGTACATATAAAGGTTTTTCTAAATAATATAGTTTTACTTTTTTGATGTCTCTGCTTGAATTAATTTGTTTAATAATTTGCCAATTGCATAATAAATAGTTTTTTCATACCTATATGTAAACTATATGTTATACCTATATGTTCGATGTATTGGATGTTGGATATAATCTTTTTTTCTTGTGTCATATTGGCTGTGGCATTGCTTACTAGTAAATTTGTTTTAGCGAATTTCCCCTATAGGGAAGTTAGCGAATTTCCCCTATAGGGTAGAAGCTATTACCGTAGTCGGCATGGTAAGACCTAGGCCCGGGACCATGATAACTTTTCGTTTTGAGGTCCCCAGACCCCAAAAACACCATTCGTTCGATACTGTATATATATATATATATATATATATATATATGTGTGTCCGTGAGCACGATAACTCTCGTAAAAATTATCCGATTTTGACGAAATTTGGTATAAACATGTAAAGCAGCATTTATGACTTTAAGTTCGAAAACCAGACAGATCAATCTATCCGAAAGGGTATTTTGGGGGGGTTTTGTACCCCAAAAATGGGTTTTTTGAATTTTTTACACATAATTTTTGAAAAAGTCAAATTTTAGTTTTGACCATTCGATTCAGCTTAAAAAAACACACAATTTGGTATTTCGATCATTCCTCTACGTCAATTGGTTACCGAGATATTGAAAGTGCTAAACACAGTACGTTGTCTAATGTTATTCTTATGGAGGAAAAGAAAATTTTTTTATCTCGCTTATTTATGAACGTATACTGACGAAACTTGGTATACAGCTTCATCTCGTTGAGGTCTATTGATATTTGCTCCAAAAAATTGTTTTTGCATAATTCTCCCGTAGCAGCATACCTGCGTACTCAGGCCCCATGTTATTCTTATGGATAATAATTAAATGCTCTGTCTCCCTTAATTATGACCATAAATTAATAAAAACTGGTATACGAGTTCACCTAGTTGAGTTATATTGATATTAGCATAAGAACCAATTTTTTGTGTTCCTTGTTGCAGCAAACCTGCGTACTCAGCCCCAATGTTATTCTTATGGAGAATAATTAAAATGGTATATATCGCTTATTTGTGAATATATTTTTATGAAACTTGGTAAGTGGCTTTATGTAGTATTAAGACATTTATATCTCCATTGGAAATTCGCTGAGTATGCAGGTTTGCTGCGACGGGGGTATATATATATATATATATATATGTGTCCGTGAGCACGATAACTCCCGTAAAAATTATCCGATTTTGATGAAATTTGGTATGAACGTGTAAAGCAACATTTATGACTTTAAGTTCGAAAACCAGCCAGATCGCTCTATCCGAAGGAGTATTTTGGGGGTGTTTTGTACCCCAAAAATGGGTTTTTTGAATTTTTTACATATAATTTTTAAAATTGTCAAATTTAAATTTTTACTATTGGATTCAGCTTAAAAAAACACACAATTTGGTATTTTGATCATTCTTCTACGTCAATTGGTTCCCGAGATATTGAAAGTGCTAAACACAGTACGTTGTCTAATGTTATTCTTATGGAGGAAAAGAAAAATGTTATATCTCGCTTATTTATGAACGTATTTGGACGAAACTTGGTATACGGCTTCATGTCGTTGTGGTCTATTGATATTTGCTCAAAAAAATGTTTTTTGCCAAAGGCTCCCCTAGCAGCAAACCTGCTTACTCAGCTCCCATGTTATTCTTATGGAGAATAATTAAATGCTCTGTCTCCCTTAATTATGAACATAAATGAATAAAAACTGGTATACGACCTCACCTAGTTGAGTTATATTGATATTAGCATTAAAACCCATATTTTGTTTTCCTTGTTGCAGCAAACCTGCGTACTCAGCCCCAATGTTATTCTTATGGAGAATAATTAAAATTGTATATATCGCTTATTTGTGAATATATTTTTATGAAACTTGGTAAGTGGCTTTTTGTAGTATTAAGACATTAAATCTCCATTGGAAATTCGCTGAGTATGCAGGTTTGCTGCGACGGGGGTATTTGTTTTTTAAGTAGTATTTCATATTTCAACATATAATCCAAATATAGTCAATATTTTGTCTTCTTTGAAATGTTCAACGCATGATTCGTCATATGACAGGTTGTCTATTATTCTAATGGCCCGTTTTTATAGCCGAAAAATCTTTTTTATATTTTCCATTGATGTCACAAACCAATTGGTAGACAATAAGTTAAAATACTTTGAAAAAAGGAAAAGTATGCAACTTTTAAGGTGGGTTTGTCCACACATTGGGCTAAAACTCTTAAACAAAAACAACTGGAATTAAGTTTTTTGAAATCTTCTCAATATGATTAGTCCATGTTAATTTGTTGTCAATCGTGAGGCCTAGGACTCTAATGTCGTAAACCGTGGTAATTATATGGTTATCAAATTTGCAGGTAGGTGAATTTTCTTGTTGTTTCTTTTTGAAATGGAAATTTAAAATATTTGTCCTACAACAGTTTAACACCATTCCGTTTACCGAAAACCAGTTACTGAGATCTAAAAGTGAGTGGTTTAACGAGCATTGTAAATTTTCAAATGAACTTCCAGACACAACAACACTAGTGTCATCTGCAAATTGAATTAGTTTATTCGATTGTGCATTACATGCAATGTCCGAACATAAATAATAAACAATATAGGTCCCAGTATTTACCCTCGAGGTACTCCCTTTTTTACAGTTTCCCAACTAGACTCCTGTTCATAATTTAAAATTTGATTTTAACCTTTTGTTTTCTATTATATAAATATGAACTCATTATTTCTCCTGCTACACCTCTTATTCCAAGTGCTTCTAATTTATCAATCAAGATTTCATGATCGATGCTGTCAAAAGCTTTTGAAAGATCATATTGGATTGATGCCACAAATTTACTATCTTCAATATTTTTAACCAACAAATCTATGTACTCAGCTAAGGCATCAAGTGTTTACAAGTCTCTTCGAAATCCATATTGTTCAATCTATACTTATTTAATAGGCGAGCAGGTTTTTTGTGACAATTACTCCTCCTAAACTACTGAACCGATTTTCATGTTTTTGGTGTTATTGGAAAGATCCTAACATGAAGTTGTGCAGGAAACTTTTTTTATAGAGAAATAATTTGTGAGTGAGGCCCTGGGGCCCCTTAAAGTTGAGCTTTTTCCCATAAGCTTAGCATTGGGAAATAACTATAAGTCTTAAGCAGGTTAGAGTAAACACAGTTAATCAGCAGAACATGACAATTGGATTTGACAATATTTATATGGGAAGACAATATTTATATGGGAATGTCAGTATAATATTACGTTGTGATCGCGAGCGAAGCCGCGACAGGCTACTAGTATTGATTAAATTGTGTTTTTCCAGGAAAGATACAAATCTGTCATATTATGATTTTTTCAATTATTTTTGAGAAAGACGTAAGAATTGAAATAGGCCTAAAGTTTTCTAATGTTTTGATACCATCTTTCTTTTTTATAGGTGTCACAACTGATAATGTTAGTTGTTCTGGGAATATTCCATGAAATAAACAGAGATTAAAAATATAAGTCAAATGGGGTACAATTATAAATAAATATACAATTTTTTATGAGGTTGACAGAAATATCGTCCCATCCAGTTGTGTATATTCCTTTTAACTGATTGACTATTTTTAATATTTCTTTGTCACTGGTAGGATTTATATATACGGACATTTGAACCTTGTTTGGGTAGTTTTTAAACAGTTTTTTCGCTTTCTCCCTTTTAGGCTTTAGATTTAATACATCTGTTGTACTCATAAAAAAACTATTAAGTTCATTTGAAAAATCTTTGTTTATATTAGATTTTTCTAAGTTATCAGATTTGTTATTAAGTTCCAACTTTGATTTTACAACACCCCAAACTGCTTTACTTTTATTTATCGATTTCAAAATGTATTTTCCATTTGCACTTATCTTAGTTTTCTTCACAGCACTTTGTAATATCATTTTGCATTGTTTGTACCTTTCTTTGTCAAAAGAATTGTTTGATTGTTTTTGTATATAGAAAAGTTTTCTTTTACTTTTATTAAGTCATTTGATTTCATTAGTCATCCAATATCGATTTTACCTTTTATTTTTAACTAGTTTCTTAGGGATTGTCTGATTAAAAATATCAGTAAATATTCTTAAAAAGATCTCATAACTTTCATTTACAATCTCATACTTTGATTTGTTGTTTATATTTAAAGAATATAAACTTGACCAAACACTGATAAATTGAGTGTCATGAGGAAATATCAGTTAGAATAGCAATTCTAAAAATATAAAGTAAATAATATAAGCGTAAAAAAAAGTTGCTTACATTTTTCTTGAAGGTTATGATGACAGTGTTTTAAACAACTCTCATGAAGAATTTGAAATTTAACTAAGAAGACTTAGTAGTCAGTTATAATGTTTAAAAAAATCATTAAATTACCATGTCGATTACGGTAATAGCTTCTTCCTATAGGGAAAATTAACTAAAAGTTCCCATGAACATATGTCCTAAAACATATAGTTTTCGGTCTATCTGTCTCTAGTTTAGTTGCTCGCGGCAAACTGTATACTGTATACACAGGGTGTTCGGAAAAAACATTACAATAACTTAAGATGGTTATCGTACACATAGAAATAGGAAAATACCCCTATCGCAGCAAACCTGCGTACTCAGCGAATTTCCAATGTGTATAAATGTATACTAAAACCACATAAAGCCACTTACCAAGTTTCATAAAAATATATTCACAAATATGCTATGTATACAATTTTAATTATTCTCCATAAGAATAACATTGGGGATGAGTACGTAGATTTGCTGAAATAGGAATACAAACAATTTGTTATGCAAATATCAATAGAATTCAATTAGGTGAAGCCACATACCAAAGTTTTATTAATTTATGTTCATAGTTAAGGGAGACATAGCATTTTACTTATTCTCCATGAATAAGCTGAGTACGCAGGTTTGCTGCTACAGTATTACGCAGTAAAAAATTGCTTGTTTTGTGCAAATAACAATAGACTACAACCAGATGAAGCCATATATCAAGTTTCATTAGTATACATTCATAAATAAGCGATATATAAAATTGGTCTTATTCTCCAAAGAAAAATTGGTCTATAATAACATTGAACAAGGTACTGTGTTTAGCACTTTCAATATCTCTGGAACCAATTGACGTAGAGCAATGATCAAAACACCAAATTGTGTGTTTTTTTTAAGTAGAATCCAATGGTGAAACTAAATTTTGACTTTTTAAAATATTAGATGTAAAAACTTCAAAAAACCCATTTTCGGGGTACAAAACCCGTCCAAAATACTGCTTCAGATGGGTCGATCTGTCTGGTTTTCAAACTTAAAGTCATAAACGTTGCTTTACACGTTTGTACCAAATTTCATCAAATTCGGACCATTTTTACGAGAGTTATCGTGCTCACGGACACACACATATATACATTTTTGAACGAATGGTGTTTTTGGCATCTGATAGGGACCTCAAAACGAAAAGTTATCATGATCCCGGGCCTAGGTCTTACCATGCCGATTACGGTAATAGCTTCTTCCCTATAGGGGAAATTTACTAAAAGTTCCCATGAACATATGTCCTAAAACATATAGTTTTCGGTCTATCTGTCTGTATGTGATTTTACATAATTTAGCCTTTAACTTTTTATCCATTTAAGGTATCAAATTCAAACTTGGTACATGAACGATGACTGATAGGACCTAATGTAGTACAGAGTTTCAAGTTTCTACTTTGTACTATTGCAAAATTGCAGCCATTGCTGTTTTTCAAAACTAAATATTTTAAACCGTAATATTTAGGAAAAATCAGTAAGAATCAAAATGTCCTAAAAAACAATAATGTGAAGATTTGAAGATTTTCAGGGGGGAGTTCACCTGAAAATAGCAAAATATTTTTTTTTTCAAAAATTGTTATTTGGTAGATTTTGGTTATACATTAAGTTGTGAACATAAAAATATAACATATAATGCCTTACGATTTTTTACTTTGAAAAAAATTCAAAGATCATAATTTAAGGTGAATGTTTTATATTTAGAAGTGAGAATAGGAATAGACAACTTTCTTGTCAGCATTTTACTATGAATTATTTTAGTAATATATATTTCGAATTATATTATAATTTAGTCATGTTATATAGTATCACAAATATACATATCACATAATTATAGTGACTGGTTGGTGGGGGGGGGAGAAACAGCTGTTTACAAACTAACCTAGCCACAGCTGATTCTGTCTGCGCATTGTTATGGTTTTTTGACGATTTCCGAAACGTTGTATTTTTAATCTTAGAAATTACTAAGCTCATCAGCTTCTGGAAAAGATAGAGTTATGATTTTTGTTTTGTTTTCTTCAGTTTATCCTTCTTTAAGATCTGTAGGATGGTTTTTACATATTAAAAAAATATTTATTATGTTTTTTTTAGTACAATTAAGATTTGACACTTTAAAAAATTATAAAACTGTTATTATTTATTATTTTAAAATTAAACCCATCCTACATATCACAGAACATACTTTTAGGAACACTTAAACAAAATAATTAGTTAATTACCACTTAAAGTTTTTAATATGTAGCAAAGCCTTTTAAAACAACGAAAACCCACCCCCCTTCCCCCCAAGGGGTGGACAATTTTTTTGTTTCCTTGGTTATATGTAACAATCATACAAAGTTTAAAGTTTTTAGGCTTGTAAATAAAAAGTTTTAATTTTTTCATGAACTCCCCCCTTAACTGTAGGATCATAAATAACTGATATATTAGGAGTTTTATAAGTTAAAACATGCATTTGGAATAAAATATGCTCGCTCGGTCCTGAGAACGTTATCAGAAGACCATAAAATTCACCAAATGGGTGCTGCCTCAATCGTTACAGTGACTATGTCAAAAAGTAAGCATAAGTGTACCTATCTTTTGGTATCTAATATAATCATTAGCAAATTTTCCCTATATGGAAGAAGCTATTACCGAAGGTGGCATGGTAAGACTTAAGCCCGAGACTATGATCAATTTTTGTTTTCAGGTCCCCAGATTCCTAAAACTATTCGTTCAAACGAATAGATTATTTATGAAAGTATATTGATGATACTTGGCATGTGGCTTCAACTAATACTAGTACATTGATTTTTGCACAAAAAATAAGTTTTTAAAAATGTAATATAACTTCTTTTGGGCAAGAGAGTTCATAGATAAGCGGGTCAAGATAAATAACAAAATACAGTAACAGAAAACACCATGAGATCATCTAAAACAAAAATGTAAAAGTTCAAAGCATGTTTAAAAAAAGAAAATTAAATTTTGAAAATAGGAGAATTTTTCTAAGACGACCAAGAGAAGAAGATTGATCAGTACATTACTTTTTAATTTAATTTTTAACTACAGTATTTAAACCTTGTCTTGACCATGAATATGGGAATTAAGACTTGCACAACAAAAAAACTACACAGTGAAAGAAGGTTGTGTAAAAAATGGTATCAAACCCTTACCCCTTTAACTGAAGGTATACAAATTAATATTCAACCAGTGGCTTACAGGGGCTATAGCCCCTAACATATGGATTTTTGTAAGTGGATAATCACAGCTGATCATTAGTTCATTTTGCTTATTAATAATACCCCGTCGCAGCAAACCTGCGTACTCTGCGAATTTTCAATGCAATATATAGGTCTTAATACCATATAAAGCCGCATACCAAGTTTCATAAAAATATGTTCACAAATAAGGTTTATATCAAATTTGAATTGTTCTACATATAAGAATAACATTGGGGATGAGTACGCAGGTTTGCTGCTACAAGAAACAACAAATATGGGGTTTCTTGTAAATATCAATATTACTCAACTAAGTGAAGCCACATACCAAGTTTCATCAATAAATTCATAAATAAGCGATGTATACCATTTTGATTATTCTCCATAAGAATAACATGGGAGATGAGTATGTAGGTTTGCTGCAATAAGGAACACAAAAAATGGATTTTTATGCAAATATCAATAGAACTCAACTAGGTGAACCAACATACCAAGTTTTATTAATTTATGTTCATAATTAAGGGATACATTACATTTTACTTATTCTCCATAAGAATGACATGGGGGCTGAGGACGCAGGTTTGCTGCTACGGGAATTATTGGTAAAAATTGGGTTTTTTGTGAAAATAACAATAGACCACAACCAGATGAAGCCGTATACCAAGTTTTGTTTGTATACGTTCATAAATAAGAGAGCTATAATTTTTTTCTTATTCTCCATAAGAATAGCATTGGACAACGTACTATGTTTAGCACATTCAATATCTCTGTAACCAATTGACATATAAAAATGATCAAAACGACTAAATGTATGTTTTTTAAGCTGAATCCAATGGTGAAAACTAAAATTTGAATTTTTAAATATTACACGTAAAAACCTCAAAAAACCCATTTTTGGGGTACAAAACCCCCCCAAAATACCACTTCGGATGGGTCGATCTGTCTGGTTTTCGAACTTAGTCATAAATAATGCTTTACACGTTTGTACCAGATTTTATCAAAATCAGATCATTTTTACGACATTTATCGCACCCACGGACACACACACACACATATATATACAGTTTCGAACGAATGGTGTTTTTGGGGACTGGGGACCTCAAAACGAAAATTTATCATGGTCCCGGGCCTAGGTCTTACCATGCCGACTATGGTAATAGCTTCTTCCCTATAGGGGAAATTCGCTAAAAACACTGTAGTGATATTTCCATAAGAAAATAATTGATTCTTTGAATTCCAGTAGGGCGTAGCCCACATAATTTTTGACATTTCTGATATTTTTCCCACCGTCCTTGGCCCTCAAGCTTTAAAATGAATCGCCATAACCTAACTTAACTTCTTCCTAGCTTGAGATATTTCGTAGGCAACGATTCGGTTACGGAATGAAATATGTAGATAATTTAAAGACAGTTGAGTAAACAATGGTATCAAACTCTTACCCCTTTAACTGAAGGTATACTAACTCGTCCATCTTCATTATCAGCTCCAAGTTCAAAGGAAGCCATGCTCGGTTCTCAATGGAAGTTTTTATCTCGACAGGTTAGCTCACAATAGCAACAAGTGGAAGTATGGGTGGGGTTAGAGGTTGTTTGTTTGAGGGCACACGTCTCAAGATTTCCTTATCATTATATAAATATAAAAGCTTCTTTTTAGCATTATTGTTTTAATTTTGTACAGATGGAATAACCTCCCATTTCCAGGAACAATGTATTACTTATGGGAAAAGGTGTGGCAAAAACAAATATTTTGCCAAAATAACTTTACTGTAGAGTAAAATAAAGTTTGTGTAACTTTCTGGTTAAGTTCTGTTGTCAGAGTTTTCAAGTTAAGAATAAAGATTGATTAATTAGTACTTCAATTTTGTTTACAAATATAGTATTTTAACCTTTTCTTATACATAAATATATGACAGTTAAATCTTATGTCATATAAATAATAAAAATTAAAAATAATGAAACTACATGGTAGGTGTGGAAGTGACAATATCCAAAGTAATAAATCAATCTGCTAATTTATCTCACAAGGTCAAATAAATCTTATTTAATACAAATATTTAATAATTGAAAGGAGGTTATATCATAAAATTGTCCTTGTAAATGTTGCTACATAATGGTATCAAATTCTTACCCCTTTAACTGAAGGTATACAAACTTGTTCTTCATTATTGGATCCAAGATCAAAGGATGCCATGCTCGGTTCTCAATGTAGCTTTCATCTGGACACTTTAGCTCACAATAGCACCAAGAGGAAGTGTTATTCACACTATGATGTTAGGATTTACAATATGCATATTCTTTCTCATCAACATACATACAGAATACAACATAATACTACTACCGTTTCATAATAAAATAAAATGCTCATTACTTTGTAGATTATATATTTAAAAAAATAACATTGGCATTTTAAATTAATTCAATAATGACTAATATAAATTTTGAATCTATGCACAGTTTAATTATTTTTTAATTGTACTGTAGTGTGTAAAATATATTCCACTCATAACTGTTTTATTAAAAAGCATACTATCAATGTTTAGACTGATGGTATTATTTTATATTTGTAAAAGAATTAGTCAGGAATAAAATTGAAATAACTGCATGATAATTATCCAAACCTTACAGGTTATTAATGATTATTATGAATGTACAGTATATATATCATGTAACAAGTCAGTGTGTACAAATGAACCAATTTGTCAAGTATTGGTTTAAACGAAGAAATACGTTGCCAAAAACATATTTTAGTGAGTCTGTGTTACAATCACCTAAGAAAGGTGTTGATACACATTCTGAAGGGTTGGGGTGAGGACCTGGAGAGCCCCACCCCTCTGGTAATCTGCACAGAATTGGATGGACAACAATATTGAACATTGTGGCCATTCGTTGTGGATGAATGAAGATCCCTGCATTTTCCGTAACCCATAAGGAGTTACTACTCTGCTACATATTTTAAGGGGGCTAAAGATGAAACCTGGATATTAAAAGAATATAAATGATTTATTGAAAATGATCAATACTATACAAAGGATGTGACTCATTATTTATACTTTTAGTATGACAAAAAGCAGGACAGAGTCAAGATAACGAAAATGGTTGACGGTATATCAGATTTACATTTCAGTGACGCACTGACTCTTCAGTTGGGTTTCGATCCGTACGAGAATGAATTGACAAATAACCTCACAGGATTATGGTCGCCTAATCTGTCTATGGGACTGACGACACACGTGTACTGTATTGTGATCTGATTGAACCGCAGATGATTGGCGATATTACATCACCGCTTTTGAAGATTATCAACATTATGTACATTATGTAAATTTTTGTTTATGTACAGAGAGAACTATGTATATTGGCGCGCATAAGACAGTGCATTTCACCAGTCCTCATTACGTGCCGGTTATGAAAGGGACATTTGAAACGATCGATATAGACCTAAGGGAACACACTGGTAGAAAAGCATCATTCCTCTTTGGGACGTCGTACGTGAAGCTTCATTTCAAAAGAGCCCAGCAGCAATGAATAAAAATGATCCATACTTGGCGTACTACTGCCACCAACAATTGCAGACTGGTGGCAGTATCGATAAAGTATTTTGCAGCGCACCCTACCAGCGCAGTCATGGAGTCGGTAGTTTCCTATGCGGTATGTTCCGCACCATTACACCACTACTCAAGTCAGGAGCTGCGGCTGTGGCCAAAGAGGCGTTGAAATCCGGTGTCGAATTCTTGGGTGACATAGCCACGCAGGACCCTAAAAAGCTGCTAGAGATCATCAGTCAGTTTATCGGCTCATTGAAGCGCATGGCCAATGGAAAACTGGAGCGCGTGCTGCGTGGCGGCGCGGCTCTCGCGCGAAACACCGACGCGTAACACGAAAGAATAACGAGAAACGCGCTATGCGCAGGGGCAGTCGTGTCACACCGCAGTCTTTGACGAAACTCTCCTTCGAGGAAGGATGTCATCCAAAAAGAGTAGTAGCAGAAAGAAGAGGAGAACAGTTAGAAAGAAGAAAGTGAAGAGAACGTCTGTACGTGATATATTCAGTTAACACTAGCAATGTCGTTTCTACATCAAAAGTCTTGTGAATGTGTCAAGACAGAATTGGATTTATTCTCCCTACCGCCTACACAGACCAGTGTCGAGAGTGGTAAATGGGTTCAGTACAAACCAATCTCCACTTTGACCGATGATTCGCCCATTGAGTTTATAGTGCTCGGCAGTGGTGAAGAATACACTGATCTTTCACAGAAAATGTTGGAAATTACAGCGTCTATCGTAAAACCAAATATATTATTTTTAGTTCAGGCCAGGACGAAAAAGTCCTGTTGACATAATTAACGTGTTTTTATTTTGAATTATCGCTGTTTAGCGAAGTGGTGAAGGCCCAGACAGACCTAGTTACATTTCGGACTTGTCATATTTGGTTTATTAAAACTAAATATATTTTTTTAGTTCAGGCCAGGACGAAACAGTCCTGTGGCGGGAATAACGTGTTTTATTTTGAATTATCGCTGTTTAGCGAAGTGGTGAAGGCCCAGACGGCCCTAGTTACATTTCGGACTTGTCATATTTGGTTTATTAAAACCAAATATATTATTTTTAGCTCAAGCCAGGACGTAAAAGTCCTGTTGACATAAATAACGGGTTTTATTTTGAAGTATTGCTGTTTAGCGAATTGGTGAAGGCTCAGACGGCCCTAGTTACTTCGGACTAGTCATATTTGGTTTATTAAAATCTAATATAATCATTTTTAGTGCAGGCCAGGATGAAACAGTCCTGTGGAGGAAGTAACTTGTTTTATTTGAAGGATCGCTGTTTAGCGAAGTGGTGGAGCCCCAGCCGGCCCCATTTACGCATGGACTTGAATGAATATTGTTTAGTGAAAACAAAGAGATTATTTTAGTTCCAGCCGGTTGTTTTACTTAGTCGCTTGGCCAATTTTATTAAAACTCGCGGATTAAACAAAAACAAAAACCCCAGACAACGTTAGTCACAAAAGTTAACGTGGAGTCAGTTATTTTCAGAGAATAAGATGCTTCCTTCCAAATTATTAGTTCTCTTTTGGGCGATGATGAAACACTGACTGATCATGAGAGTGATATTGCTCTGAAGTACACCAATCTGAGCCTTCCAAAAGAAAACCCTTGTCGAATTTGTATAACGACCCCTGGACTACTCGGTGAATTGAGTGATCCGAGGCAGTTGGTGCATGGGGGAGCCCCACCTCGAGTTTAGCACCTTACAATGTGACCAAAAATGTTTGCAGGCCCGTTAGTTATCGTATGCCCTGATCAAACTCATAGTTCAATGTAAAACGAGATCGCACACAGCATGCTGACGTGAGGGAAGTGAATTTCCGCATTAAAACCTTAAAAATATCAAATAAAGGGTTTACACCAACACTGGTTACATTTTTTTGACAATTGAAAAATTTTATTGTTTTGCTGTTTTGATGCTCCTGGTTATATTTAAATTCACCAATAGTATGCCAATGTTGTACATTATAAAGTTAGAAGGTATTGTCGAAATAACAAGTTGTTATAGGGGTATGGGGTGTGATAAAACGATATTAACTTATGAAAAACAGCCTTTTCCAGTGCAAAATCCCTTTAAGACAACGTACTGTATTTTGACAATTAACATTTTCTTTAATAACTCGGTAAGTACTTGTGCTAGAATGATGAGGGAGGGCTTAAAATCTTTGGCATTTTAGTACAATAAGTTAATGTGAAATAAGAGTACATTTAGGGCTTTTCTGACCATTTTTGGGCCCAAAAACTCAAAATTTAAAAACTTAAAACCCCCCAAAAAGTACAACAACAATATAACTATACAACATAACTATGGAACAATATATGTATATACATAAAGTTTTTAGAGACCCCTCAAAACATTTCAGGGGGTCACATTAGGAACTTCTATGGTGATCCCAGGCTTAAGTATTACCGTGCGGGTCATGCTAATAGTTCACTTTTCCATAGGAAATTCACTAATAACCTTAAATAAGGCTATAGGAATGGGTAGGAAATGTAATATTTTCAGTTTGATGTTTAGTGGAAACACTTGTTATGATGTTCCACAAACAAATATCTCACAATGATTTCTGACTGTACTGATTCTTAATGAGATTAAGTAAAATGTTTATATCTTGCTTAGTCATCAATTTATATTGATTAAACTTGATATGTCGTTTCATCTGGTTGTGTTTTATTATTATTACTAGGAGTACGCTCAAATATCGGCATAATGGGATGAGTATTCTGACAATTTGAATTTCTCCAGCATTGTTGGTGTATGTAAACGTAATGTGAAATAAACTATTGTGTATTGTGTAAAACTCTAACCCCCTTTTTTTGGGGATTTTTAACTTTTTAAATGTTGAGTTATTGGGCTAACAAAAGAGTGAGAAAAGCCTCTGGATGTAAAATGTTTGCACGCAATAAGATGGATATTAGTGAGGCAAAAGTTTGAAGCCCTCTCTCATCATTCTAGCACAAACGTTTACAGAGTTATTAAAGAAAATGTTTATTGAATAAACACAATAGGGCCTACATGGCCTTGTGGGGATTTTACATTAGAAGGCTGTTTCACATGGTGATGTAGTTTTATCATTCCCAGTATCCCCACGGCTACTTTCAATCCTGACTGGACCTTCTCCTAACCTTTTAATGAGCAAAAGTGTGTTTCCAGCATTGCAGGTAAATAGCACCAGGAGCATCAGAACAGCCAACAAATCAAATGTTTTCAGATTTCCATAAAAAATGGTATAGGTCTATATTTTAATACTGTTTTTGATTTTTAAAACTTGTACGTGAGAATTCACTTTTCTTAGATCAGCGTGCTGCGTGGAAACTCATTATTCCTTTATGGCCTTCACTTTAGTCATCTACTTCTGGGGTTTTTCTGTTTTCTCTCAGTCCTGTATTTCTTCATCCGCTCAGATCGTAATTTCCTTTCTTCATCTGAAATCACACTTCCTATCCTTCTGTGTATCTTGGTGTGTAGTCTGATGTGTTTGTCGTTTAGTATCTTGATTTTGTTAGTCTTTTCTTCATATCTTCAAATGTAATCTAAAACTCTCTCATACCTTCCTTATGTTCTGCAATCCATTTTATGTTTGTTTTACTGTTACATAGCTTTTCTAAATTTCTTTGCTTCACTCTCTCTTTTAGTTGAGGTCTATATTTGTACAAACAAAGTTTTTGTAGATGGTCCCTGTAGCAGTAAACTTGCGTAATCAGCCCTAATTTTACTCTTATGAAGAATAAGTCAAAGTTATGTCTCCCTTATTATGAACATAAATTAATAAAACTTGGTATAACCTGGTATTAACTTTGGTTAACTTTATATAACTTGGTGTCTTCACCTCTGGTTGTTTTATTGATATTTGCCACAAAAAATACATTTTTGTGTTCTTTGATGCTGGAAACCTGTGCACTCAGCTCCAATGCTACTCTTATGGATAGGAAAGAAAATGTTAAATATAACGCTTATTCCTGAATATCTCTATACTATTATAATAAACGGTATCAGGAAACTGACACATACTTTCTCCCTTTTAGCCCAACTTTAATGAATAAATTACTTTTTATTTATTAAATATAGAATACAAAGCACGGTCAAATGTACAGAAAATCTTGTAAACAAGTTGTTTTAAAAAACATCAATCCAAATCCCTGCTTTGGAGGCACTACAGAATCCATTGCTACACTCGTGGTTTTAAGAGGGGAAATACCCCCTATTCCCCCCAGGGTTATTAAGGGGCAACATATTTCGAATTACCTCTGTTGGTAAATGATAAATTGACAAGCATATCAAATTTGAATGAAATTGATCAGTAAATAAGAGAGAAATAGTAATTTTTGTATTCCCCATAAGAATAACATTGGACAACGTACTGCCTTTACCGCTAAATGAAAATTTCAATTTTCTCCAAAACCAGCAATCGTAGACTAGTAATTCAAAATACTAAATTATTTAGTTTTTTGAGCTCTTTTTAATGGTGAATAGTAATATTTTTTAATATTTATGTCTTTTTATGACAAATCCAAAAAACTGAATTTTGGGTGTTTTAAGTCCTGTAATTTCTGAACCCGAATTTTTACAGGAATGCGGGTGGTGTCATTTTGTTGGAAAACTAAAGTTATACAAACGACTAAAGTTTAAACAAAATCGTTAGAGCCGTTTTTGAGAAATTTTGATTTTTCATGGTTTTTGGGGGAAAATTACCCTTAAAAATCAAAAATTCAAAAAAATGAAAAAACGCCTGGGGATATCGTGGATTAGTACCTACATACCAAATTTCATAGAAATCGACCCATTGGTTAGGGCTCTAGCTCTGTATACATCCACACAGAGACACACACACACACACACACACACACACACACACACACACACACACACACACACACACACACACACACACACACACACACACACACACACACACACACACACACACACACACACACACACACACACACACACACACACACACACACAGACAGACATCACGTAAAAACTACTTTTTTGGGTTCAGGGAGCACCAAAACAAATATTTCCACTAACAACTCAAATTCGAAAATTTTTACGAAAACAATACTTTCTCCATATACTATGTATAAGGGGAGAAAGTAAAAATGAGTTTGCACGCAGTACGCTGACGTTAGCGAAGTGAATTTCCCCAATAAAAACTTTAAAAAATCAAATAACGGGTTTAAACAAAGATTTGTGACATTTATAGCAAAATGGAAAATGTTCAGTTTGTTTGGCTGTTCTGATGCACCTGGTTTTATTTAAATGCAGTATTGGGATGGCAATGTTGTGCATTGCAAGCTTAGGAGGATGTGTCATCATGATCAAAAAGCGGTATCAGGGTATTAGGAGTGATAAAACTACATCAAGATATGAAAAACAACCTTTTCCGATGTAAAATCCCCAAAGACAACGTACTGTGATTACTCAATTTAAATTTTCTTTAATAACTCGGTAAATATTAGTGCTAGAACGATGAGGGAGGGCTTAAACCTTTCGCCTTTTTATGTTCTATAACCTATTATCCATTAAACTTACATTTAGGGCTTTTCTGACCCTTTTTGGGCCCAAAAACCCAAATTTCAAAATTTCAAATCCCAAAAAAGGGGGTTAGAGTTTTCCGATTGTTTTGCCCAACGAAACTGTCCAACTGATTACAAAAAGAAATGTCCCTACCAAATTTGAAGTAAATCGGACAAAAAATGTGACCGCTAGAGTGCAAACACACACACACACACACACATATATATATATATATTTTATATATATTTATATATTTTATATATATTTATATATTTTATATATATTTATATATTATATATATCTTTATATATATATATAAATCCAATTTTGAACAACCCCCCAAAACGTGTTCAGGGGGTCACGTTAGAAACTTCTATGGTGGATCCGGGCTTAAGTTTCACCGTGCAGGTCATGCTAATAGTTCACTTTCCATTGGAAATTCACTAATGAGGTGTTGTCTGTTTGTCTACCTGTCTATTGTTCCATCACGACAAAACCACCAGACCAATCTTGCACAAAAATATAGACTATGTACCTAGGAGTGTCATATATGTCTATTGCCGTCTAGAAAAGTCCTCAGTGCTCTGCCCCACAGGACTTCCAAGTCCCCATGTTATTCATTCATATGGAGGAGAATTTTTATTTGGTTTATGTCACATGTGTTTTTTCTTAATTCAATTAATTTAAATAAACAGCTGTTATAAGGATTATATGTAACTACAGACTGTCATTGTTTTTACAAAATTTGCCTACTCTGAATTTTCCCCCCATTGTGAAACATGGGCATAGCAGCTAGTATTTTTATAAATCTTGGTAAGTGGCTTTAAGTGGTATTGAAGTTTACGTATGTACATAAACATGGGCCAAGTACAGTAAAAAAATTTTAAAAATCACTAAACTTTAATACGTTATAAATCATATTTTGCAAGATAGTTTATTGTTCCAACATTAGTTTTCATAAGCCCCAATAAAGTGGCCCTTAAAAGGCCCAATGATCAACAAAAGTATATATTTTGGGTATCACTTAATTACTTCCTTAATATATATGCACGATAGAGGGAGCTGGGTCCCCTACTACAGAGTGGCAGGCAAAAATAATAAAAAAAATTAAGTTATTTACAAATAAGGTGTTTTTAAGTTAGGTACCCTCCAGCACAAATCGTTGGGCTAACGTCGGGAAGTGGTTGGCACAGTTTGTTGGCCAACGGTAAGAAATGTCATTGGCTCACCGTTGCGCCAACGTTGTATTTGCCAACCAAATGCCAACAATGCCAACCTATACCCAACAAAATGTTGACAGTTTATAATTTGTTATTTAAATGGTTATTTTAATTTTAAAAAGCATGATTTTTACAATTGAATTGCTTAATAAACCACGGGATGTAATAAAAGACATCTTACAACACTAATATGCTAGTAAAAAAGTTGTTTAATAAACCAATAATATAAGTTTTCAAAAAGGGTTTTAATTGCAAAAATATTGTGTCACGGTCGAGTATTGACCTTCGACTTACTGTACGCCTTAACCCCACGACTATTCTGACTCACGAGAATTGAAAGATATAAAAATTGCAAACAGTCTACACCTACATGAATGAATGATGGACAATCCTTTCGTTTTATTCTTCTAAGATTGGACATTGGACACAATACTTTCGTTTGATTCTTCTATAAATGAATCTACTCATGCAAATCTATGTCTATAAATACGAAAAACCCATCAACCCCCAGGCCAAATATCTACACCTGCAACCACTACATTCGACACGTATACTCTTTCCACAACGTAAGTAACCACTAAGAAAGGATTTAAGAAATCCCCATAGGGCTCCACCCCATGGGCTCCAAAGTCCCAACCCCATGTTATTCTTATAGACAATTTATACATACGAAAACCTGATCATCCCCCAGACCAAACCTCTACGCCTACAACTGCGAAATGTGGCATGTGCACTCTTTACATAACGTAGGTAACCACTAAGAAAGGATTTTAAGAAATTCCCATAGGGTCCGCCCCACAGGGAATCAAAGTTCTAATCCTGTATTATTCTTATGGGCAATTAATAAATATGTAAAACCGATTATAAGTGATCAAATATCGTTCTTATTCATTGTTATTTATTTATCTATATTATAAATTGGTAGATCACAAGTTTGACATTTACAAATTTTATAATCATACATTTTAAATTCAAATTTATAGAAATACAATAGAATGCTCTGATATCATTATGACTGCATATAACTCAATGTTTTTCAGTGTTGTAGTTGTTGGCATAATTATGACGAATTGGTGTATCTTTTGGTCTAGGTGTATTCCTGGCAGATTTTATCGAAAACATGGTTTTATAAATCTTTATATGGTATTTTAAAAATTTGTGATTTCTATGTAATTTCAAGTATATCCGCCTAATTTGGTGCTCTGTGACTATGGTTATATACTAAACGAATATATATATATATATGCTAGAAATGCTAAAAACATATTTTTGAACTATTATACCACTATGTCCCTTGTACTATTTGAGTTTTTCTCCGTGGGGATCCGTTCCGTCCGTCGCGTCTTCACTTGTTTATTACTTGTAAGTTTGCTTTGTTCGTAAGTACAAGAGTTAGTTCATTTGCTAATTTGATGATTTAGTTATTTTGTTGGTATTATGTGATCACTGTTTGAAAAAGAGGACACGTTAAAAAGCTAAATAATCATGTTCAGGGAAACAATAGTTGCAAAATTAGCACAATAATAAAAATATCTCTTGGATTGTTGGGGGTTTATAGAGCTCTAGAGTGGGATAAAAAATTTAAGCCTACATGTTGACCATGGGATCAGAGGGGCAAAGTGGCCGACCATGTAGGCTTTACTTTTTTACCCTGGACGAGAGCTCTATTTATGTCTATAAATATTAACCTCGATGGTGTCATTCAGTTTTCACTTCATAACATGACTTACCATTCTGTGTTCAGTTGTTTATTTATACAGTAGATCATTGAGTTTAGGCATACACGATTAGTGACACATTTATGATGGTAAAATTGCTAAAACAGTTGTTTATAAATGATGACACATAAGTTCGAAAAGCACATATATTTTGACTAACCAGCACGTAATGATGCTAGAGGGTAGAATTGGAAACTTTTAGATTAATCAACTTAGGAGGGTTATTGGCGGATTTTCAGTATTATTAGGGTTAAATGGGGATTTTTTTATTGGCGGATTTTTGCGACTGGATTTGTGAAAAATGGGGGATTTTGAGTCCGGCGATGGAGTAATGACCAGAGTGAGAGTGGCAACACTGATATTCAGTTTTAATAATTTGTTTTCTAAAGTTTCACACAAACAAATCAAAATAAGTGATTTTAAAATGTATTAATTATTTAAATTTGCTTCCACTAAACGATAAAAATTACAAAGGTACGCTTTAAATCCTACCCACAAACAAACTCAATGGTAAAATAAGAGCTTAACAGTCTCACTTCGCTATTTCATAGAAGAAAGAAGATGCACCATGCGTTACGCCTACAATCGCTATCGATTTCAGCACCACGGCTAGGCTTGTACGCAATTCTGAAGGAAGCGCCGCATTTAAACATTCTAATTTCTATGCTGCTTCCAACTTCCACAACTGCAAAAACGGCAAAACGTTCACATTTCCACACAACAAATATTCTAAACTTTTAAATTAACATCAATAGTATAATCTAGGGATTTTTCAAATATAAAATAAATTACGTAGCACCTCCAAAATCAGAACAGACGCTGCAGCGCCCCTCGTGAAATCTTTGTAGGTGCCACGGCACCTGTGGCACCCCCCGTGCGTACGCCTATGAGTAAAACAACAATTTAAACACCAAAATGATTGTTTTGTAGAGTTTAACTTGTTGGTAGAAAAAATGTGGAGTTATTAGTAAAATTATCTGAGGAAAATCTAAAAACCGTATTCCCTTAAGATTAACATGGGTAATTATGGACGCGTTTTTTGACTTTTCTCCACAAACACTTAACCTAGTTTAATGATTCAAAATAGGACATTTGTTTAAGCTCTATCAAATGGCTATAACCAAAATCTAGTGTTTTTTTTAAATTTTAGGGTAAAAAGTTCCAAAAACAGATTTTTGGAAAATTTTAAAACCCCATAAAACCCTCTTACCATTGACCGATCAATCTGGTTTTCAAACTAAAGTCATAAATGTTACTCTCAACATTACTGCCAAATTTCATCAAAATCGGGCGTTTCTTTCAAAAGTTATCGCAGTAACGGACACACACACACACACACACACACACACACATATATATATATATATATATATCAATTTGAACGAATAGTGTTTTTGGCATCTGGGGACCTCAAAACAGAAAGTTATCATGGTCTCGTGCTTAAGTCTTACCATGCCACCTATGGTAATAACTTCTTCCCTATAGCAGAAATTCGCTAAAATTCAAATACCTCGTCGCAGCAAACCTGCGTACTTAGTGAATTTCCAATGAATATTTATATATGTCTCACTACTACATAAAGGCAATTACCAAGTTTCACAAAATACATTCATAAACAAGTGATATATAACATTTGATTTATTCTCCATATTAGAGGGTTGAGGACGCAGGTTTGCTGCAACAAGGGAGATGAGTAATGTGTTTTTTTGCAATTATCAATATAACTGAACCAGGTTACATACCAAGTTCTCTAATAGATTCATAATTAAGGGAGATATACAACTTTACTAATTCTCCATATGAGTAACATGGGGGCCGAGTATGCAGGTTTGCTGCTACGGTGACTATCAACAAAAAACTTGTTTTTTGTGCTAATATCAATATATAACACAACTAGTAGAAGCCACATACCAAGTTTCTTCAATATACATTGTGATGGGGTAAAATCCTTATCACTACAGAGATCAAGTCTGATAAGAGTTTAGATGGGGCGCTGGGACCTCGGCTCCAGTCTCACTCCTTCTTGTAGTGCAGTACTTTGCTGAGGGTGCCAACGGTACGAAAATACGAAAATTTTAGTGGTTCGCGGTTTCGCTAATTTTACTGAATTGATTTTAAATCCTCACATACCTTAAAGGTAAATGTCTAGGAGAAATTTATTCGGAACTTTATGAAAAGTATCAGATAAAAAGCCAAGTTGGAAACGTGTTGTATCGCGAACCACCCGCGTCTGCTAAATTAGTTTTTTCTAAGATCCATCGTATCGGAAATACACAAGTTCGAGTGAGCCAATTTCTGATTTAAAAAGTAAATTCGAGCACCTCAGCTAGGCAAAATTAACCCCGATTTTATATTTTTTAGGGCGTGTTAAATGTGGCCATGTGTTTTGTATTTGTTGTAAATTGTATCGTTGTAACCTGCTGCCTTATTCATTTTCTAGGGTTAAGTCATAGAAATTAATTGTGTTGTATTTAATTATTTAGCAGTGCTTTAGTATTATTGTTATATTTTTTATAACTGAAAGATAATTGAATTTTGTTACTGCATAACATTTTTTTAATTATGTAAAACAATTACTTCGTTTTGTTAAAACAGGAATATACATTGTCGAGATCAATTTAGCATAATTTAAAAGGCTATTTCAGTGAAAACTCTGGATAAATATTTATTTAATTTTGTTTGACTGTATTAAGAACTTAAATAAGATGCTGTGATTAATTTATATTTAAAATTAATTTTTGGATCCACAATCACTGGTTAATTATTCACTGTTTCAACATCTATAAAATGGACCGAGGCAAGTAAAATATAAAAAAGCAGTATGGAATTTGGCATTTAAACAAACTAATTAATAAAGGCAATTTTAATAGGCTCTAAAAGAGGGATTGTTGGGGTTGCATAGTAGAGTCATTTCCCCTAAATAATATATAATAAAAATAATAACATGGTTCCATGGAGCAGGACAGAGGCTGATTAATCTCCACAATAATCAAATGTATGCCTCTGAGGATTAGTGTTAGAAGGTAATTGCAAAATAAGTTTTGGCCAAAACTACGAACACATGGTGCCCCCCAGAGCCTCAAATTAATTAATTTTATTTTTTTATTCAAAGAACATCATAGTTGATTCTACCACTGCAGCCTGGTCTGTTTATGTTATAAATTTATAGAAATATTTGGAGTGTTGTGGAATCCGTTAGAATAACAGCATATGAACATATCTACCAGTCAATGTCATGATTTGTAAAAAAATCCAGAGTATTAGTAAATGACCACAAATGAATTGGTTAGCAATAAATTAGAAGTGTAAAATGCTATAGGGAAATAGACAATTATTGGTTAAACTATCCTGAATTATTATTTCATTCCTGTCACAAGTTAATTGGGTTATATTGGTCCATTCAATAGATTAGTGTTTTGAGTCAGTTAATATATAGCACAAGCTCCATACTGTTAAAAGTTCTTTAATGATAAAAATTACCTCTTAAATATTGAGTTATGTTTATTCATGGTCATAGTGCAACTTAATAATTCTATTCTCATGAGGCTGATCCACTGGTAGAGTATCTGGGTAATAAATTAGTTTACATCGATTGTTTTTGACACAAGGGCCTGGTATCTTCCACTGCGTAACCTGCTCTGTATTTAATCAAAGTAATATTACAGCCGGGGGAAACTATATATTTATGTGAAGGATATAAAGATAAGTTTGAACAAATTAGTTGAGAGTAATAAGGAGGCAAAAGACATAATACTATTAATTTTTTTCTTCACATAAATAAATGGTAGCAGAGCGTGGTTCAATATTACCATCATCCGCCGGAGCACTGAGTTCTATGCACCTGAGCGCCTGAGCGGGGAGCGCTAGTACTAGAAAACCCCGATAGAGCGCGCCACCATTCACCCGTTTTGACTGCCTTTATCTGTTAGCTTGCCGATGAACTATCTACTAAGGAGTATGTTTAAATCTATGCTCTAGCCTTGCTCTGGTCTACTTCTGATTTACTTTTACCATAGACCAATATATACATATGTGTGTGTGTGTGTGTGTGTGTGTGTGTGTGTGTGTGTGTGTGTGCATACACAGTATATGGCACGGTATACATAACCCTATATATATATAGGGTTATATAGGGTTATGTATACCGTGCCATATACTGTAGTTAGTCTATGCTTTTACTCTTATGTGCTGAGGAAAACAAAACAATATAAGTAGGAACACATGTCAGTTTGAAAACGAGTTCGCACGCAGCACGCTGACGTGAGGGAAGTGAATTTCCACATAAAAACTTGTAAAACTCAAAATCAGTGTAAAAACATCCATTTGTCCAATTTTTATTGAAATCTGAAAACATTGTTTTTTTGGCTGTTCTGATACCCCTGGTTTCATTTACTTGCAAAGCTGGGAATACATTCCCACACAGCACACAACGTCCCCAGGATATCCCATTTGAGTCCCACACATCCCATTGCAATCCCAGGATAAGCAGGATATCCCTAGGATATCCTGCTATGTCCCGGGATATTGTGGAATTCCCAGGGATGTCCACGATCTCCCGGGATAACGTGGATATCTTTGGGACATCCCACGGACATCCTTTATATCCCAGAACAATTTTATTATAATTAATTGCAAGTTTTATTTATAGTTTTAGTATTTAAACCAAATTAAATAATAAGCATAATGATCAGATATCAACAATGAAACATGTATAAAGGAAGTGTAAATTTACAGTTTATATATCGATGAAATACGCATAGAATTCTGACAATTTATAAGAAAAGAAAATGCAAATTGCATTAGTAGTTTATACCAGTACAATAGTAAAATTAACGGCCAATCCCATCTACAATAATCCCCTTTTAAAGAAAGGGAAACAAATTTGGCGCGACGGCGCGGGCGCCTGCACAGTACCCCAGCAGGCCAGCAACAGGTCAACAGACGACAGACCATACAGTGGTTGTAACGGTCTTTGGTCGGTGAGCTGTTCTCTACCTCGTTGGGTGGGAACATTATCTTCATTCAAGAGTAACTACAACTGTTTTGTATACAACAGTACTGTTTCTTGGTAAGTAACATCCTTTTTTAAAACATATTTATGGTACGTACAGGTTAACCCTCTAGTTTATTTTCCTTCATAAATGTAAAATACCCCCGTCGCAGCAAACCTGCATACTCAGCGAATTTCCAATGAATTATAACAAACACGCTAAGCCACTTAACAGGATTCATAAGAAATATATTCACAAACAAGCGATATTTAAAATATTAATTATTCTCCATAAGAATAACATTGGGGATGAGTACGCAGGTTTGCTGCAACAAGGAACACAAAATAATGGGGTTTTATGCAAAATATCAATAGAACTCAGGTAAGTGAAGTCACATACCAAGTTTCATCCATATACATTCACAAATAAGCGATATATAACACTTTAATTATTTTCCATAAGAGTAACATGGGGACCGAATACCTAGGTTTGCTGCTATGGGAACCATAGGTGAAAAATTGTTTTTTTGTGCAAACAACAATAAACCACAACCAGATGAAGCTATATACCAAATTTCGTCAGTTTATGTTCATAAATAAGCGAGATATACAATTTTTCTTTTTCTCCATAAGAATAACATTAGACAACGTACTGTGTTTAGCACTTTCAATATCTCAGTAACCAATTGACGTAGAACAATGATCAAGATACCAAATTTTTTGTTTTTTTATGCTGAATTCAATGGTGAAAATTAAAATTTGATTTTAATAAAAATTACATGTGGAAACCCCAAAAAACCCATTTTCAGGGTACAAAACCCCCCCAAAACCCCCCTTTGGATGGTGTGATTCGTCTGGTTTTCAAACTCGTTCAAATAAATGGTACTTTACACATTTGTACCAAATTTCATTAAGATCGGACCTTTTTTACGAGAGTTATCGTGCTTACGGACACATATATATATATATATAAATATTGCTTGAATTGAAAATTAGGGCTACTAATATTATTATTTTTAAAAACATTATTAACGAGTACCCTTTTTTTTAAAATAAAAATGTTTCAAAAAAAGGGTACTCGTTAATAATGTTTTTAAAAATAATATATAAATATATATATATAAATATATATATAAATATATATATAAATATATATATATATATATATATATATATATATATATATATATATATATACATATATAAAAATTTGAACGAATGGTGTTTTTGGCATCTGGGGACCTCAAAATGAAAAGTTATCATGGTCTCGGGCTTAAGTCTTACCATGAGACCTACGGTAATAGCTTCTTCCCTATAGGGGAAATTCGCTAAAAGAGTTATTCCCCTAGGATGGTTTGGTTATGGAGTGTTGCCGATTGAACAGAACTAATATATTTCAATTGTTATGAATCACAGTGTAGTACTTGAATCACAATGAAACCGTACTGAATAAATTTAGTCAATCACTTATTCTAAGAACTAGCATAACCTTAATATAACCTAACCTAAGTATACAGTCTGTTTCACGTTTGGAAAACCAGGCCTTCCTTACTGCCATAAGCCCAATGTTAAAATTGACACTAGTCTTATGGACAACCAGCCACTTGTGCAACACGCTGTACAATACACAGTCCTAGATGACAGGATACTGTCATGCGTATTCTTGGGAAAGCGTAGGGATTAGACTATATTATTTGCATTGGGCTAATTAAGTTTTTAATTTTTGTCTTTTACCTGCTGATTTGTGAGGAAATTCTGTATTTAAAATCCTGACTCTAGGCCTGATGATAATGGCTTTAACCTAGGATTATTTAAGTTCTCTTTATTATAAGTACTAGACCTATTTAATATCTAAATATTACCTTAAGGCAATAAAGATATTTATATTTTAATAGCGGTCAAATAAATTGCCAATTGAGAGCATGGTTTTCCAGGCTATCAACTAAGATCAGCCAATAGCAGATGTGCTGCATTGCCAAAAACTCCACACCAGCTAATCGGAATAACATTCAAGTGATATTTTTCTGTGGCAACAGTGACAGCGTACAGCCATGCTATTGGCCATAGCCTAACTGTCAATTTATTTGTCCGCTATTATAGTACTGTACATCACACTAAATTTGGTTTAAGAAAAAATAAAATTCAAACTGTTTAAGCCTAACAGTAAACAACAAATTCTAAGCTTTCATAGAATATTTGACTTCAGGATTTCCAATCAACTTAGTTAACGGCATTATTCAGTTAGTTTTATATAACATAGTCATTTAATTTTACATTTCAGGACACTATAATCACTTGAAATAGGCCTAAATCCTACATCAAATTATGTAAAATTAAAATGTTATATAGGGCCTCATAAATCCTACATATGGTAAGTTAATGTAATACTTTTTTCCTTATTAGCGCCTATTATTGTTATTAGTGCCTATGCTAATTTTGAAGAGAATATCGAAGAACACATTGCATTTTATCCTTTGATTAACTTAAGTGTGGTAAATCAACCCTTTATTTTAATAAACTATAATCATGATGCTAGGTGCTAACAAAAATCAGCTTCATTGTGTAGTTTAGAATGAATGAATGCAAAGCGTACGACAAGTTAAAAATATAAAATCTTTTAAAACTGAACCTAAATTGCAATATGATCTTAAACTTAAAGGGCCTTATGAGGGAAGGGGGAGGCCTACATTAAAAGTAGGCATATGACGTAAAGATGTGCTTTCAGGAAATTATTAGGCCTAGTTTTCTTGCTAATCAATTATTTTAATTAGCATGTGTCTCTGTTTAGGAGCTCGTCAGAATCAGTTTGCTGAGGCCAAAGTAAAACACATTGGATTCATGTGATTCAGACCCTAAACGAATCAACTCCTTATGTGAAGAGAAATCCAGGTAAAATTATAGAAAAAATTCTGTTTATTAAAGAAGGTAGGTTAGAATACCGGTACTATGATTAAGTACAGTAGGCTACTTCATTTGATTATGCAAGGTCTAAGATAGCCTTGACACTTATAAAAATGATTACAATTTAGTTACTAACACAATTGCTTGAAGGTGTGTTAGTATATATGATTATATACTATATATATAATCATATATACTAACACACCTTCAAGCCTATTATATATGATTGTATATCATATATATGATATACATATATTATATTATATATGATTGTATATTAATGAAACTTTGTATGTTGCTTAGTTGTGGTCTGTTGATATTTACATAACAAGTCCGCATAGCCGCAAACTTGCTTACTTAGCCCTAATGTTATTCTAATGAAGAGAATAAGTAAAGTTTGACAGGTATCTCCCTTAATTATAAACTTAAATTAATAAAACTTGGTATATAGCTTTATCTGGTTGAGTTTTACTGATAATTGCATAACAACACAGTTCTTATCCTCCTTGACGCAGGAAACCTTATGGAGAGTAAATAAAATTTGATATCTCGATTATTTATGAATGTATATTGATGAAACTTGGTATGTGCCTTCACCTAGTACTGGTATATTATTTTTGCACAACAGATTTGTTGTTTTACCATCCCGATAGCAGCAAACCTGCATACTCAGCCATAATGTTATTTTCATGGAGAATAAGTAATGTTTTATATCTCTCTTAATTACAAACATAAATTATTAAAACTTGGTATGTAGCTTCACTTGGATCTGTTATATTGATAACTGCTTAAACACACACTTCTTATCTTTCTTGTTGCTGTAAACCTGCGTTTCCTACTCAGTCCTAATGTTTTTTTTATGGAGAATAAATAAAATGCTATATATCACTTATTTATATATGTATTTTCATTAAACTTGGTAAGTTGCTTTATGTGGTAGTGAGAAACCTAGAGGGCTATATGCATTAGAAATTCGCTGAGTACGCAGGTTTGCTGCGACGGGGGTATTATTCTTATGAAGAATAAGTAAAGTTTGATAACTTATCTCTTTTAGTTATGAACCTAAATTAACATGTTTGCTACCGAACGCCATGTGTGTGTGCCGCATGGGTGTTCGTAGCGTACCAACTGTAAATTATATACTTCCAGAATAGACCAATGCAAAAATATAAAAATATACCTTCAGACCAAATTTTTTATGCAAGTTTCAATTGTTATTATGGTTCAAAATATCAATGAACAACATCTGACTCATTTATAAATAACAATTGTACTAATTTTGTTTTTATTGCCACTGAACTGGTAGAACTATTATAGTGGTTTTAAATTACCTTTCCGTCACCAGTTCAAAGTTTTTGTAGATTCCTACAACCTCAGGTTTCGACACGGTTGCGTCATGTTCACGTAGTGCAGGTCAATTGTTTCAAGCTAAAACTGCATTTCGGTCTAGAAGATGTCGTCGTCAAAGTTTTAAAAAAAAACACGAAAAACATGAGATACACACATTGACACATTTAAACATGTAAATAAAACTACTGATCGTATACGCACGACTCAAAACCCGCTATTTGATTCCGTCACGGTAGGAGGTGGCGGCGCTAGGACACTGAGGTCGACGGCGACAATGACCAGATGTTGTTAGCAGGTGCCTTGATAATGGACTCATCCTTGGGGGGTGGGAGTTTGCAGTTATCAAGGTGGATGGACTCGCCCGCCGAATTTCACTTTAATAATTTGATTAAAAATTAAATGTAAGCTATATTGGAGTTTTTCGTTTAATACTGACTCGCTATCTTGTCTGAAGGCTTTGTAAATGTGGAACTCTTCTAATGTAAAAAATACTCTTTTATTGCCGATATGTAGATGATACATTGGTCCTGTTTGATGGAAATGCCCGCCAACTACAGTATTAAATAATTACATGAACAGCTTATCTCCAAAATTAAACTTCACTCTAGAAACTGAAACCAACAATAAAATCAACTTTTTAGACCTCACAATAGAGAAGCTCAATAATAAATTTAAGTATAGTATTTACAGGAAACCAACCACAACTAATCAAACGATTCATGCCACCTCGTATCACCCCTTTAGCCACAAGTTAGCTGCTTATAATAGTATGGTCAATATAATGCTCAATTTGCCCTTATCACCTGATGACTACTCCGCAGAATTAAATACCATTAAACATATCGCTCTTTCAAATGGCTATGACACGAAAATGATTGATAGGCTTGTAAACAAACATTTGAAAAAGAGAAAACAATTTATTAATACAGACAACGATTCATCGCCAAAACAAAATATGTTCCCGTAGAATACGGCCATAGGTTACACTACTTACTTAAGAAGGAGCTGAAAAGGTTTAACATTATCCCAGCACCTAGGACCTCAAATAAAACTGAGCGGCTACTTAAATCAAAAATAGGACCTGACAAAAATAAATTAGAAAAACTGGAGTATACAAACTAAAATGCAATGATTGCGATAAATACTATCTTGGTCAAACAGGGCGCTCTTTTTTAAAACGCATTAAGGAACACAAACCCAACCCAAAAATTAATCCCTAGAAGTCTAGTTATGCTCAACACGTCTTCGATGAAGAACACAGCGTTTAAATTATTGAGAACAATGTGGAAATATTAGAAATTTGTAAGAAAGGGCCCATATTAGACACATTAGAAGAGTTCCACATTTATAAAGCCTTCAGACAAGATAGCGAGTCAGTACGAAAAACTCCAATACAGCTCACATTTAATTTTTAATCAAATTATTAAAAGTGAAATTCGGCGGGCGAGTCCATCTACCTTGATAACTGCAAACTCCCACCCCCCAAGGATGAGTCCATTATCAAGGCACCTGATAACAAAATCTGGTCAACGTCGCCGTCGACCTCAGTGTCCTAGTGCCGCCACCGCCTACCGCGACGGAATCAAATAGCGGGTTTTGAGTCGTGCGTATACGATCAGTAGTTTTATTTACATGTTTAAATGTGTCAATGTGTGTGTCTCATGTTTTTTAAAAACTTTGACGACGACGTCTTCTAGACCGAAATGCAGTTTTAGCTTGAAACAATTTACCTGCACTACGTGAACATGACGCAACCGTGTCGAAACCTGAGGTTGTAGGAAACTACAAAAACTTTGAACTGGTGACGGAAAGGAAATTTAAAACCACTATAACAGTTGTACATTTTTATGGATTTTTATTATGCGTCACATATATGTGACGTCGGTCTATAGCATTGTTTTACTGATGAAAATATATATGATTTGTACATCTGACCGATTGTCACACATGTGTGACTCAAAAATAAAATATATTTTATCAAATTGTATTGGTAAGAAAATAAAGAACACTGTTCAGCTAACCAACTTAGGTTTATTCAGAACTAAATAAAGTCCCCTCACTAAAATCATCGTCTATCACACGATCAATTTCACTTAAAGTCATGATATCTCTCCTCTTCCTTACTTTTCACGTTTTACCTTCTTCATTTATCACCCAAGAGCACAGAAACAGCAGTTTATTATAACATAAACAAACGAATAATACGAGGGTTAGAATCACGTAAATCTCAACCGTGGTTCAGCGTAATGTAAACAACAGGTTGGCTAACACACCCCTAGACTCAAAACGAAATATCCACGGTCGGACCAAGCGACCCTTATATGTGACAGACATTCCTATAGCCCGATATGCAGTTAAAAATACGATCACATACACTGACAGGCTGCCAAAGCGTATTTAGTAACAATAGGCTCGAGTCACAAATACGTGACGTCGGGCTGTGGTTAGCGCTCCACGCGTCACACATCTGTGACATGTGAAATCCCAGATAAGGGATGCTATAGATACAGTTCTCTGGTTTTGAGCAACATGTCCACGAGTCTTGCGAAAACCGGTCTTTATAGCGAAAACCGGAGCGTCACAAATACGTGACGTCGGTCTATTGAAAGTCTAAATTTGGAGTCGGTAGCGAACGTGTTAATAAAACTTGGTATGTAGATAGACTTGTAATTTGTAACTTGGTATCTGGTTGAGTTACATTGATTATCACAAAAACCATATTTCTTATCTTCCTTGTGTCAGCAAACCTGCGTACTCAGCCATAATGTTATTCTTATAGAGAATAAATAAAATGCTATATATCACTTATTTATGAATACGTTCATGGGAAACTTGGGAGGAGGCTCTATGTAGTAGTGAGACTTATATATGTGCATTGGAAATTCGCTGAGTACGCAGGTTTGCTGCGACGGGGGTATTTTTGGATAGAATGTTACCCAAGGCTACATGGAGTATTAGCTTAATTTTTTTATTTTCAGGAAACGAGGCCATGATGAAGATGAAAACAGAGAAGGAATTTAATCAACAACTGCTACTTACTGTGTGTTTATATCCCCTGGTTTATATAACTTACATTTTGGTTTTATATCAACTTATTTTTACTACAATTATACTGCCATTTTGTTTGAATTCATTACTGTATTATTTAAAAAAATCCTTAATTGTTTGTATCACATCACCGAACAATTATAATTTGGAATCCATTCTTCAATTTTTAAAATCTGGATTTAATTCAAGTTTTGTTCTGAGAAATGTTTAGGTCTACATATGCATATATTCATTTCATTATAAACTTGTTAAAACAACTAATTTTTTGAACGATTTTGGGTAAATTTTAATAGAAAATTATAAGTTGTGTATATATTTTCAGTGTCAATCCATTTAAGTACCTATAATCAGGACATTTGTGACACTTTACAATTGAATCATGTGCTAGTAATGATAAAAATTTGCATAAAATGTGACAAAGGTAACAATATAAAGTTGTAAAACATGATTTTCAAGTATTTGTCAATGAATACAGTCTTATAAGAAGAACACGTCTTATGGGCCAGAGTCTGTCAGTATTTGAAATTTGCCGTGCTAGTTTTGCGCTCGGCCACGAGGCAGTGCACGCTGTCTACCCAGTCACTCCTCCCCCAGACCGCCGCTACAGCCAACTCCGCCCTACTACAAGAGCGAAGGGACCTAGGCCATGGCAACACCTCGTGTTTTCGGTACCGGTCTGCAGTGCTAGAGGCGCTTCACAGCGGCGTGGCGCAAAACTACGGAGTTCCAGCGCGCCAACATCAAATAATCGACAGAATTTTTAACACGGGACGTGTTCTTATAAGACTCTATATTCATTGTATTTGTTCTTTTGAACTGTGATGACACAATTTAAAGTTTTGTGGGTCTGAAGATGACAAAATTTCCTTTGACAAAAAGTGTCATCCATTAAAAAGATATCCTAGAGTCACAAGGTAGATTACAGGTATTTAACGTTTATACACTAGTCAGCCTGATTAAAAAAACAACATCAACATCAATATGAAGTCAAAACTTGTGTTTCTATGTGCAAGCTGGACATGGGCAATTATAGTATTATTTATAAAAGTATAATTTAAAGTTGTCTTGTAATTTATTTTAGAATTCCAACTGTCTTCCTATCAGATTTTCTGACCATATTGAAAGGTGTCCCATTATTCTATCAGTATGAATCCCCTAATCCCACAGATATCCCTGCCTACCCCATGATAATTCTGTGGTCATCCTTAGGAGGCCATATGGCTTTAGGATACACACTACCTATTACTAGGAGCCATAGGGCCTCCTAAGGATAACCGCAGAATTATCATGGGGTAGGCAGGGATATCTATGTGGGATTAGGGGATTCATACTGATAGAATAATGGGACACCTTTCAATGCATGTCAAAGGCATGTCTCCAGTAAATCCTGTGGGACATCCTGGGAATGTCCTAGGGCTTCAGAGTACAATATCCCTTTGAGGTCCGAGGGATGTCCCCAGTACATCCTGTGGTACATCCTGGGGATGTCCTAGGGCTTCAAAATACAATATCCTTTTGTGGTCCGAGGGACATCCCCAGATAATCCTGTGGGACATCCTGAGGATGTCCTAGGGCTTCAAAATACATATCCTTTTATGGTCCGAGGGATATCCTATGGTTATCCTGAAGGATGTCCCCAGGATGTCGTGGGGAGAGGACATTTTTGTGTCCTGAGGACATCCTGAGGGTATCTTGAGGATATCATGGGATGAGATAGGGATGATCCTGGGATATCCTGCATATCCCACTGTGATGTCCTTGGGATATCCTGGGGAGAATCTTGTGCTGTGTAGCCCCACCTCGAGTTTAGCACCTTACAATGTGACCAAAAATGTTTGCAGGCCCGTTAGTTATCGTATGCCCTGATCAAACTCATAGTTCAATGTAAAACGAGATCGCACACAGCATGCTGACGTGAGGGAAGTGAATTTCCGCATTAAAACCTTAAAAATATCAAATAAAGGGTTTACACCAACACTGGTTACATTTTTTTGAAATTGAAAAATTTTATTGTTTTGCTGTTTTGATGCTCCTGGTTATATTTAAATTCACCAATAGTATGCCAATGTTGTACATTATAAAGTTAGAAGGTATTGTCGAAATAACAAGTTGTTATAGGGGTATGGGGTGTGATAAAACGATATTAACTTATGAAAAACAGCCTTTTCCAGTGCAAAATCCCTTTAAGACAACGTACTGTATTTTGACAATTAACATTTTCTTTAATAACTCGGTAAGTACTTGTGCTAGAATGATGAGGGAGGGCTTAAAATCTTTGGCATTTTAGTACAATAAGTTAATGTGAAATAAGAGTACATTTAGGGCTTTTCTGACCATTTTTGGGCCCAAAAACTCAAAATTTAAAAACTTAAAACCCCCCAAAAAGTACAACAACAATATAACTATACAACATAACTATGGAACAATATATGTATATACATAAAGTTTTTAGAGACCCCTCAAAACATTTCAGGGGGTCACATTAGGAACTTCTATGGTGATCCCAGGCTTAAGTATTACCGTGCGGGTCATGCTAATAGTTCACTTTTCCATAGGAAATTCACTAATAACCTTAAATAAGGCTATAGGAATGGGTAGGAAATGTAATATTTTCAGTTTGATGTTTAGTGGAAACACTTGTTATGATGTTCCACAAACAAATATCTCACAATGATTTCTGACTGTACTGATTCTTAATGAGATTAAGTAAAATGTTTATATCTTGCTTAGTCATCAATTTATATTGATTAAACTTGATATGTCGTTTCATCTGGTTGTGCTATTATTGTGTTATTATTACTAGGAGTACGCTCAAATATCGGCATAATGGGATGAGTATTCTGACAATTTGAATTTCTCCAGCATTGTTGGTGTATGTAAACGTAATGTGAAATAAACTATTGTGTATTGTGTAAAACTCTAACCCCCTTTTTTGGGGATTTTTAACTTTTTAAATGTTGAGTTATTGGGCTAACAAAAGAGTGAGAAAAGCCTCTGGATGTAAAATGTTTGCACGCAATAAGATGGATATTAGTGAGGCAAAAGTTTGAAGCCCTCTCTCATCATTCTAGCACAAACGTTTACAGAGTTATTAAAGAAAATGTTTATTGAATAAACACAATAGGGCCTACATGGCCTTGTGGGGATTTTACATTAGAAGGCTGTTTCACATGGTGATGTAGTTTTATCATTCCCAGTATCCCCACGGCTACTTTCAATCCTGACTGGACCTTCTCCTAACCTTTTAATGAGCAAAAGTGTTTTTCCAGCATTGCAGGTAAATAGCACCAGGAGCATCAGAACAGCCAACAAATCAAATGTTTTCAGATTTCCATAAAAAATGGAATAAGTCTATGTTTTAACACTGTTTTTGATTTTTAAAACTTGTACGTGAGAATTCACTTTTCTTAGATCAGCGTGCTGCGTGGAAACTCATTATTCCTTTATGGCCTTCACTTTAGTCATCTACTTCTGGGGTTTTTCTGTTTTCTCTCAGTCCTGTATTTCTTCATCCGCTCAGATCGTAATTTCCTTTCTTCATCTGAAATCACACTTCCTATCCTTCTGTGTATCTTGGTGTGTAGTCTGATGTGTTTGTCGTTTAGTATCTTGATTTTGTTAGTCTTTTCTTCATATCTTCAAATGTAATCTACAACTCTCTCATACCTTCCTTATGTTCTGCAATCCATTTTATGTTTGTTTTACTGTTACATAGCTTTTCTAAATTTCTTTGCTTCACTCTCTCTTTTAGTTGAGGTCTATATTTGTACAAACAAAGTTTTTGTAGATGGTCCCTGTAGCAGTAAACTTGCGTAATCAGCCCTAATTTTACTCTTATGAAGAATAAGTCAAAGTTATGTCTCCCTTATTATGAACATAAATTAATAAAACTTGGTATAACCTGGTATTAACTTTGGTTAACTTTATATAACTTGGTGTCTTCACCTCTGGTTGTTTTATTGATATTTGCCACAAAAATACATTTTTGTGTTCTTTGATGCTGGAAACCTGTGCACTCAGCTCCAATGCTACTCTTATGGATAGGAAATAAAATGTTAAATATAACGCTTATTCCTGAATATCTCTATACTATTATAATAAACGGTATCAGGAAACTGACACATACTTTCTCCCTTTTAGCCCAACTTTAATGAATAAATTACTTTTTATTTATTAAATATAGAATACAAAGCACGGTCAAATGTACAGAAAATCTTGTAAACAAGTTGTTTTAAAAAACATCAATCCAAATCCCTGCTTTGGAGGCACTACAGAATCCATTGCTACACTCGTGGTTTTAAGAGGGGAAATACCCCCTATTCCCCCCAGGGTTATTAAGGGGCAACATATTTCGAATTACCTCTGTTGGTAAATGATAAATTGACAAGCATATCAAGTTTGAATGAAATTGATCAGTAAATAAGAGAGAAATAGTAATTTTTGTATTCCCCATAAGAATAACATTGGACAACGTACTGCCTTTACCGCTAAATGAAAATTTCAATTTTCTCCAAAACCAGCAATCGTAGACTAGTAATTCAAAATACTAAATTATTTAGTTTTTTGAGCTCTTTTTAATGGTGAATAGTAATATTTTTAATATTTATGTCTTTTTATGACAAATCCAAAAAACTGAATTTTGGGTGTTTTAAGTCCTGTAATTTCTGAACCCAAATTTTTACAGGAATGCGGGTGGTGTCATTTTGTTGGAAAACTAAAGTTATACAAACGACTAAAGTTTAAACAAAATCGTTAGAGCCGTTTTTGAGAAATTTTGATTTTTCATGGTTTTTGGGGGAAAATTACCCTTAAAAATCAAAAATTCAAAAAAATGAAAAAACGCCTGGGGATATCGTGGATTAGTACCTACATACCAAATTTCATAGAAATCGACCCATTGGTTAGGGCTCTAGCTCTGTACACATCCACACAGAGACACACACACACAAACACACACACACACACACACACACACACAGACAGACATCACGTAACAACTACTTTTTTGGGTTCAGGGAGCACCAAAACAAATATTTCCACTAAAAACTCAAATTCGAAAATTTTTACGAAAACAATACTTTCTCCATATACTATGTATAAGGGGAGAAAGTAAAAATGAGTTTGCACGCAGTACGCTGACGTTAGCGAAGTGAATTTCCCCAATAAAAACTTTAAAAAATCAAATAACAGGTTTAAACAAAGATTTGTGACATTTATAGCAAAATGGAAAATGTTCAGTTTGTTTGGCTGTTCTGATGCACCTGGTTTTATTTAAATGCAGTATTGGGATGGCAATTTTGTGCATTGCAAGCTTAGGAGGATGTGTCATCATGATCAAAAAGCGGTATCAGGGTATTATGAGTGATAAAACTACATCAAGATATGAAAAACAACCTTTTCCGATGTAAAATCCCCAAAGACAACGTACTGTGATTACTCAATTTAAATTTTCTTTAATAACTCGGTAAATATTAGTGCTAGAACGATGAGGGAGGGCTTAAACCTTTCGCCTTTTTATGTTCTATAACCTATTATCCATTAAACTTACATTTAGGGCTTTTCTGACCCTTTTTGGGCCCAAAAACCCAAATTTCAAAATTCCAAATCCCAAAAAAGGGGGTTAGAGTTTTCCGATTGTTTTGCCCAACGAAATTGTCCAACTGATTACAAAAAGAAATGTCCCTACCAAATTTGAAGTAAATCGGACAAAAAATGTGACCGCTAGAGTGCAAACACACACACACACACACACACACACACACATATATATATATATATATTTATATATTTTATATATATTTATATATTATATATATATTTATATATTTTATATATATTTATATATTATATATATTATATATATATATATATATATATATATATATATATATATATATATATATATATGTATATATCTTTATATATATATAAATCCAATTTTGAACAACCCCCCAAAACGTGTTCAGGGGGTCACGTTAGGAACTTCTATGGTGGATCCGGGCTTAAGTTTCACCGTGCAGGTCATGCTAATAGTTCACTTTCCATTGGAAATTCACTAATGAGGTGTTGTCTGTTTGTCTACCTGTCTATTGTTCCATCACGACAAAACCACCAGACCAATCTTGCACAAAAATATAGACTATGTACCTAGGAGTGTCATATATGTCTATTGCCGTCTAGAAAAGTCCTCAGTGCTCTGCCCCACAGGACTTCCAAGTCCCCATGTTATTCATTCATATGGAGGAGAATTTTTATTTGGTTTATGTCACATGTGTTTTTTCTTAATTCAATTAATTTAAATAAACAGCTGTTATAAGGATTATATGTAACTACAGACTGTCATTGTTTTTACAAAATTTGCCTACTCTGAATTTTCCCCCCATTGTGAAACATGGGCATAGCAGCTAGTATTTTTATAAATCTTGGTAAGTGGCTTTAAGTGGTATTGAAGTTTACGTATGTACATAAACATGGGCCAAGTACAGTAAAAAAATTTTAAAAATCACTAAACTTTAATACGTTATAAATCATATTTTGCAAGATAGTTTATTGTTCCAACATTAGTTTTCATAAGCCCCAATAAAGTGGCCCTTAAAAGGCCCAATGATCAACAAAAGTATATCTTTTGGGTATCACTTAATTACTTCCTTAATATATATGCACGATAGAGGGAGCTGGGTCCCCTACTACAGAGTGGCAGGCAAAAATAATAAAAAAAATTAAGTTATTTACAAATAAGGTGTTTTTAAGTTAGGTACCCTCCAGCACAAATCGTTGGGCTAACGTCGGGAAGTGGTTGGCACAGTTTGTTGGCCAACGGTAAGAAATGTCATTGGCTCACCGTTGCGCCAACGTTGTATTTGCCAACCAAATGCCAACAATGCCAACCTATACCCAACAAAATGTTGACAGTTTATAATTTGTTATTTAAATGGTTATTTTAATTTTAAAAAGCATGATTTTTACAATTGAATTGCTTAATAAACCACGGGATGTAATAAAAGACATCTTACAACACTAATATGCTAGTAAAAAAGTTGTTTAATAAACCAATAATATAAGTTTTCAAAAAGGGTTTTAATTGCAAAAATATTGTGTCACGGTCGAGTATTGACCTTCGACTTACTGTACGCCTTAACCCCACGACTATTCTGACTCACGAGAATTGAAAGATATAAAAATTGCAAACAGTCTACACCTACATGAATGAATGATGGACAATCCTTTCGTTTTATTCTTCTAAGATTGGACATTGGACACAATACTTTAGTTTGATTCTTCTATAAATGAATCTACTCATGCAAATCTATGTCTATAAATACGAAAAACCCATCAATCCCCAGGCCAAATATCTACACCTGCAACCACTACATTCGACACGTATACTCTTTCCACAACGTAAGTAACCACTAAGAAAGGATTTAAGAAATCCCCATAGGGCTCCACCCCATGGGCTCCAAAGTCCCAACCCCATGTTATTCTTATAGACAATTTATACATACGAAAACCTGATCATCCCCCAGACCAAACCTCTACGCCTACAACTGCGAAATGTGGCATGTGCACTCTTTACATAACGTAGGTAACCACTAAGAAAGGATTTTAAGAAATTCCCATAGGGTCCGCCCCACAGGGAATCAAAGTTCTAATCCTGTATTATTCTTATGGGCAATTAATAAATATGTAAAACCGATTATAAGTGATCAAATATCGTTCTTATTCATTGTTATTTATTTATCTATATTATAAATTGGTAGATCACAAGTTTGACATTTACAAATTTTATAATCATACATTTTAAATTCAAATTTATAGAAATACAATAGAATGCTCTGATATCATTATGACTGCATATAACTCAATGTTTTTCAGTGTTGTAGTTGTTGGCATAATTATGACGAATTGGTGTATCTTTTGGTCTAGGTGTATTCCTGGCAGATTTTATCGAAAACATGGTTTTATAAATCTTTATATGGTATTTTAAAAATTTGTGATTTCTATGTAATTTCAAGTATATCCGCCTAATTTGGTGCTCTGTGACTATGGTTATATACTAAACGAATATATATATATATGCTAGAAATGCTAAAAACATATTTTTGAACTATTATACCACTATGTCCCTTGTACTATTTGAGTTTTTCTCCGTGGGGATCCATTCCCTCCGTCGCGTCTTCACTTGTTTATTACTTGTAAGTTTGCTTTGTTCGTAAGTACAAGAGTTAGTTCATTTGCTAATTTGATGATTTAGTTATTTTGTTGGTATTATGTGATCACTGTTTGAAAAAGAGGACACGTTAAAAAGCTAAATAATCATGTTCAGGGAAACAATAGTTGCAAAATTAGCACAATAATAAAAATATCTCTTGGATTGTTGGGGGTTTATAGAGCTCTAGAGTGGGATAAAAAATTTAAGCCTACATGTTGACCATGGGATCAGAGGGGCAAAGTGGCCGACCATGTAGGCTTTACTTTTTTACCCTGGACGAGAGCTCTATTTATGTCTATAAATATTAACCTCGATGGTGTCATTCAGTTTTCACTTCATAACATGACTTACCATTCTGTGTTCAGTTGTTTATTTATACAGTAGATCATTGAGTTTAGGCATACACGATTAGTGACACATTTATGATGGTAAAATTGCTAAAACAGTTGTTTATAAATGATGACACATAAGTTCGAAAAGCACATATATTTTGACTAACCAGCACGTAATGATGCTAGAGGGTAGAATTGGAAACTTTTAGATTAATCAACTTAGGAGGGTTATTGGCGGATTTTCAGTACTATTAGGGTTAAATGGGGATTTTTTTATTGGCGGATTTTTGCGACTGGATTTGTGAAAAATGGGGGATTTTGAGTCCGGCGATGGAGTAATGACCAGAGTGAGAGTGGCAACACTGATATTCAGTTTTAATAATTTGTTTTCTAAAGTTTCACACAAACAAATCAAAATAAGTGATTTTAAAATGTATTAATTATTTAAATTTGCTTCCACTAAACGATAAAAATTACAAAGGTACGCTTTAAATCCTACCCACAAACAAACTCAATGGTAAAATAAGAGCTTAACAGTCTCACTTCGCTATTTCATAGAAGAAAGAAGATGCACCATGCGTTACGCCTACAATCGCTATCGATTTCAGCACCACGGCTAGGCTTGTACGCAATTCTGAAGGAAGCGCCGCATTTAAACATTCTAATTTCTATGCTGCTTCCAACTTCCACAACTGCAAAAACGGCAAAACGTTCACATTTCCACACAACAAATATTCTAAACTTTTAAATTAACATCAATAGTTTAATCTAGGGATTTTTCAAATATAAAATAAATTACGTAGCACCTCCAAAATCAGAACAGACGCTGCAGCGCCCCTCGTGAAATCTTTGTAGGTGCCACGGCACCTGTGGCACCCCCCGTGCGTACGCCTATGAGTAAAACAACAATTTAAACACCAAAATGATTGTTTTGTAGAGTTTAACTTGTTGGTAGAAAAAATGTGGAGTTATTAGTAAAATTATCTGAGGAAAATCTAAAAACCGTATTCCCTTAAGATTAACATGGGTAATTATGGACGCGTTTTTTGACTTTTCTCCACAAACACTTAACCTAGATTAATGATTCAAAATAGGACATTTGTTTAAGCTCTATCAAATGGCTATAACCAAAATCTAGTGTTTTTTTTTAATTTTAGGGTAAAAAGTTCCAAAAACAGATTTTTGGAAAATTTTAAAACCCCATAAAACCCTCTTACCATTGACCGATCAATCTGGTTTTCAAACTAAAGTCATAAATGTTACTCTCAACATTACTGCCAAATTTCATCAAAATCGGGCGTTTCTTTCAAAAGTTATCGCAGTAACGGACACACACACACACACACACACATATATATATATATATATATATATATATATATATATATATATATATATATATATATCAATTTGAACGAATAGTGTTTTTGGCATCTGGGGACCTCAAAACAGAAAGTTATCATGGTCTCGTGCTTAAGTCTTACCATGCCACCTATGGTAATAACTTCTTCCCTATAGCAGAAATTCGCTAAAATTCAAATACCTCGTCGCAGCAAACCTGCGTACTTAGTGAATTTCCAATGAATATTTATATATGTCTCACTACTACATAAAGGCAATTACCAAGTTTCACAAAAATACATTCATAAACAAGTGATATATAACATTTGATTTATTCTCCATATTAGAGGGTTGAGAACGCAGGTTTGCTGCAACAAGGGAGATGAGTAATGTGTTTTTTTGCAATTATCAATATAACTGAACCAGGTTACATACCAAGTTCTCTAATAGATTCATAATTAAGGGAGATATACAACTTTACTAATTCTCCATATGAGTAACATGGGGGCCGAGTATGCAGGTTTGCTGCTACGGTGACTATCAACAAAAAACTTGTTTTTTGTGCTAATATCAATATATAACACAACTAGTAGAAGCCACATACCAAGTTTCTTCAATATACATTGTGATGGGGTAAAATCCTTATCACTACAGAGATCAAGTCTGATAAGAGTTTAGATGGGGCGCTGGGACCTCGGCTCCAGTCTCACTCCTTCTTGTAGTGCAGTACTTTGCTGAGGGTGCCAACGGTACAAAAATACGAAAATTTTAGTGGTTCGCGGTTTCGCTAATTTTACTGAATTGATTTTAAATCCTCACATACCTTAAAGGTAAATGTCTAGGAGAAATTTATTCGGAACTTTATGAAAAGTATCAGATAAAAAGTCAAGTTGGAAACGTGTTGTATCGCGAACCACCCGCGTCTGCTAAATTAGTTTTTTCTAAGATCCATCGTATCGGAAATACACAAGTTCGAGTGAGCCAATTTCTGATTTAAAAAGTAAATTCGAGCACCTCAGCTAGGCAAAATTAACCCCGATTTTATATTTTTTAGGGCGTGTTAAATGTGGCCATGTGTTTTGTATTTGTTGTAAATTGTATCGTTGTAACCTGCTGCCTTATTCATGTTCTAGGGGTAAGTCATAGAAATTAATTGTGTTGTATTTAATTATTTAGCAGTGCTTTAGTATTATTGTTATATTTTTTATAACTGAAAGATAATTGAATTTTGTTACTGCATAACATTTTTTTTAATTATGTAAAACAATTACTTGGTTTTGTTAAAACAGGAATATACATTGTCGAGATCAATTTAGCATAATTTAAAAGGCTATTTCAGTGAAAACTCTGGATAAATATTTATTTAATTTTGTTTGACTGTATTAAGAACTTAAATAAGATGCTGTGATTAATTTATATTTAAAATTAATTTTTGGATCCACAATCACTGGTTAATTATTCACTGTTTCAACATCTATAAAATGGACCGAGGCAAGTAAAATATAAAAAAGCAGTATGGAATTTGGCATTTAAACAAACTAATTAATAAAGGCAATTTTAATAGGCTCTAAAAGAGAGATCGTTGGGGTTGCACAGTAGAGTCATTTCCCCTAAATAATATATAATAAAAATAATAACATGGTTCCATGGAGCAGGACAGAGGCTGATTAATCTCCACAATAATCAAATGTATGCCTCTGAGGATTAGTGTTAGAAGGTAATTGCAAAATAAGTTTTGGCCAAAACTACGAACACATGGTGCCCCCCAGAGCCTCAAATTAATTAATTTTATTTTTTTATTCAAAGAACATCATAGTTGATTCTACCACTGCAGCCTGGTCTGTTTATGTTATAACTTTATAGAAATATTTGGAGTGTTGTGGAATCCGTTAGAATAACAGCATATGAACATATCTACCAGTCAATGTCATGATTTGTAAAAAAATCCAGAGTATTAGTAAATGACCACAAATGAATTGGTTAGCAATAAATTAGAAGTGTAAAATGCTATAGGGAAATAGACAATTATTGGTTAAACTATCCTGAATTATTATTTCATTCCTGTCACAAGTTAATTGGGTTATATTGGTCCATTCAATAGATTAGTGTTTTGAGTCAGTTAATATATAGCACAAGCTCCATACTGTTAAAAGTTCTTTAATGATAAAAATTACCTCTTAAATATTGAGTTATGTTTATTCATGGTCATAGTGCAACTTAATAATTCTATTCTCATGAGGCTGATCCACTGGTAGAGTATCTGGGTAATAAATTAGTTTACATAGATTGTTTTTGACACAAGGGCCTGGTATCTTCCACTGCGTAACCTGCTCTGTATTTAATCAAAGTAATATTACAGCCGGGGGAAACTATATATTTATGTGAAGAATATAAAGATAAGTTTGAACAAATTAGTTGAGAGTAATAAGGAGGCAAAAGACATAATACTATTAATTTTTTTCTTCACATAAATAAATGGTAGCAGAGCGTGGTTCAATATTACCATCATCCGCCGGAGCACTGAGTTCTATGCACCTGAGCGCCTGAGCGGGGAGCGCTAGTACTAGAAAACCCCGATAGAGCGCGCCACCATTCACCCGTTTTGACTGCCTTTATCTGTTAGCTTGCCGATGAACTATCTACTAAGGAGTATGTTTAAATCTATGCTCTAGCCTTGCTCTGGTCTACTTCTGATTTACTTTTACCATAGACCAATATACACATATGTGTGTGTGTGTGTGTGTGCATACACAGTATATGGCACGGTATACATAACCCTATATATATATATATATATAGGGTTATGTATACCGTGCCATATACTGTAGTTAGTCTATGCTTTTACTCTTATGTGCTGAGGAAAACAAAACAATATAAGTAGGAACACATGTCAGTTTGAAAACGAGTTCGCACGCAGCACGCTGACGTGAGGGAAGTGAATTTCCACATAAAAACTTGCAAAACTCAAAATCAGTGTAAAAACATCCATTTACCCAATTTTTATTGAAATCTGAAAACATTGTTTTTTTGGCTGTTCTGATACCCCTGGTTTCATTTACTTGCAAAGCTGGGAATACATTTTTACGCCTTATAAGGTTAGGAGAAGGTCCAGACAGGCTTGAAAGTAGGCGTGAGTTGCTGGGGATAATAAAAGTACTCTAACAAAGGAATAACAGGCTTTTCTAGTGTAAAACCCCCCATAAGACAACGTACTGTGTTTACCCAATACAAATTTTCTTTAATAACTCGGTAAATATTTATGCTAGAATGACGAGAGAGGGCTTAAAACTTTCGTCTTTCTAATTCCCATCTTTTAACATGCATTAACTTTACATCTGGGGCTTTTCTGACCCTTTTTGGGCCCAAAAACTCAAAATTTGAAAGATTAATCCCCAAAAAATGGGTTTACAGTTTTCCGATTGTTTTGCCCAACGAACTTGTCCAACAGGTTATAGAAAGGAACGTCGCTACCAAATTTGAAGTAAATCGGACAAAAAATGCGACCGCTAGAGTGCATACACATATATATATATATATATATATATATATATACACATACATATATATATATATATATATATATATATATATATATAAAGTTTTGAACGACCCCCCAAAACGTGTTCAGGGGGTCACGTTAGGAACTTCTATGGTGGTCCCAGGCTTACGTTTCACCGTGCGGGTCATGCTAATAGTTCACTTTCCAAAGGAAATTCACTAACAAAGTAGAGACTTAATCACATGTTTTAATGTAAACAAAGCAGAATGTTGTAAACCCCATACTTTTTGAGAGTAGCTCTTATACTACACTCTGGCTTTTTATTTCCACGTACTCCTCCTGAACGGCTGAAGTGATCGCACGAAATTTGGCACGGTCATATAGTAACCGTGGGAAGGTATAAATCTGAAATTTCCAAATCGGACGTGAGAGTTCTGCCCTCTACGGCCCTTTAAAGTTACAATGTTATTTTAATAGAATAAATATTTTATCCTATACTCTAATGAGTAAGGTTTGCTTGTATGTTTGCTTGCTTGCGACACTGATCTCAAAAACGGCTCCAACTATTTCCTTAAAATGTTCAAAATAACTAATTTCTGGGAATTTTTGATAAGTTCTAGACAGGCCTCATCCCCAGGAAAAATCAAATAATAAAATAAACAAACTAAAATGAAAAGTTAAAAAAATTAACATTGGGCTTATGGAGTTTAAAATCAAAACAAAAGAATTGTAACAGCTGTTTATAATCAATCAACGAACTGTCAAAGTAATACTCATGTTGTTTATGATTATTGACATGTGGTTTCCTGAGAGCAGAGATTAAAAGATTTGAGTTAAGATTACATATATAGAATAGTAAAATAAATCAAAGAGACATAGAGCTATAAATAATCTGGAGGGACCTTAAAAACGTAGAAAAAGCAAATAAGTTATACAAATCTGATTATCAGTAGGGGGAAAAGGTGAAATATTACTCCGAGTCATCTAAACAAACTAACTGGCCTTCCCCTTAGCAAAGCTCGGCCCCCAGGTACTTTGTTTTTTATTTTCTCCCCCTATACATAGTATAAGGAGAAAGTATTGTTTTCGTAAAAATTTTCGAATTGGAGTTGTTGGTGGAAATATTCATTTTGGTGCTCCCTGAACCCAAAAAATGGTTTTTACGTGATGTCTGTCTGTCTGTGTGTGTGTGTGTGTGTGTGTGTGTGTGTGTGTGTGTGTGTGTGTGTGTGTGTGTGTGTGTGTGTGTGTGTGTGTGTGTCTGTCTGTCTGTCTGTCTGTCTGTCTGTCTGTCTGTGTGTGCGTGCGTGCGTTCGTGCGTGCGTGTGTGTGTGTGTGTGTGTGTGTGTGTGTGTGTGTGTGTGTGTGTGTGTGTGTGTGTGTGTGTGTGTGTCTGTACAGAGCTAGAGCCCTAACCTATGGACCTATTTGTATGAAATTAGGTATTTAGGTACTAATCCTCAATATCTCCAGGTGTTTTTTCATTTTTTTGTATTTTTTATTTTTAAGGGTAATTATATCCACCAAAAAACATGTAAAATCCAAATTTCTCAAAAACGGCTTTAACGATTTTGATTAAACTTTAGTGGTTTGTAGAACTTTAGGTTCAAACAAAATGAAACCTAAAGGTTTTTGCATTTCTGGAAAAACTCGGGTTCGGAAATTACAGGACTTAAAACATCCAAAATTAAGTTTTTTGGATTCTTCATAAAAAATCATAAATGTTAAAAAAGATTACTATTCACCATTAAAAAGAGCTCAAAAAACTAAATAAATTTGTATTTTAAATTACTATTCTACGATTGCTAGTTGCGGCGAAAATTTAAATTTTCATTTAGCAGTAAACGCGCAGTACGTTGTCCAATATATGTTATTCTTATGGGGAATACAAAAATAACTATTTCTCTCTTATTTACTGATCAATTTAATTAAAATTTGATATGCAGGTAGAGTTAGCGCATTGACCAACAGAGGATGTTCGAAATATGTTGCTATTTAACCCCGGGGGGGGGCAAGGGGGCATTTCCCCTCTCAAAACCACTGTGTGTAGCAATAACGGACTCTAAGTGCCTCCCAAAAAGGGATTTGGGTGGATATTTCTGAAAACAACTATTTTAGACAATTTTCTGTACATTTATCTATACTTCATATTCTATATTTAGTAGGCCTAAATAACAAATATTTTTGTCATTAAAGTTTGGCTAAAAGGGAGAAAATTATGTGTCAGTTTCCTGATACCGTTTATTACTGTGTGTTGATTATACAGCTGTTATAAGGATCATATCTAACTGCAGGCTGTTTACTATCAGCTGATTGTAAATACAGTAGTTTTCTGTGCAATTGTTGTTTTGTTTAAGTCAGTGGTTTGGTTACCTTAAATAATTAATTATAACAAATTTATGTGTTTGTTCTTACGCAAATGCCACGTTTACGCAGAGGAGGCGCCAATCTTGGACGACAACCGTTGATGCATCCCGCCATAATCGACAGGAGACTATTGCAAGTTTATAAAGTAGTAGAAGTTTAATAAATAAAGTAGATTATATTGTTTTAACAATTATTCTGTAACAAATTATGAGTAAAAAAATCTATCAAATGAATATTATTTAAGGGAAAAATCAATTCGTGGTTACATTTCTCCAAAGTATTGATTAAAAAAATACTTGCTCCGCTCAATATTGCAAGCAGACAACTGTATTGCATACCTAGTCTTAAGGGGGTTGTTTTACGGATTTTCCGTTTGCTGTTAACTTTTTAGAAATGCTTCTATTTTTCCGAGTTGCTAGGATCAAGACCTTAAGTTTGAGTCGTCTCCCATCATTCTGCGATTCCACAATTTTGACTTTAAATTTTGCTTAAAGAATTATATATAAAGAAGATATATTGGTAAACAACTGAACAATTATAGAAAAACTCTATGTTTATTCTTTTTCAAGTCTGTCCTACATCCAAACTTTCAAACATTTACACCAATCAGCTTTCAGTAACATTCTATGAGGTGGTTATCCAATAATAAAGCTTCCTTTTATTTATTTACTATTCAATTGTCGTTGACCTGTCAAGTGGAAGTTACACAAACTTCGAAACTTCACAAACTTTCTTCCATTCGTTCAATTATAATGTTTTCAAACGTATTTAGAAAGTAATAAAAAGTTATGTGTGCTACAGTATGGTTGTAGTTAGCTTAACGTCTTAACTGTTACTAGTCGTATATGTATATATTATACAAAGAGTGAGTAGCCTTTATTATTTACTAATTACGATATAGACCTTTAAGCTAAGGCTGGATTTGTTTTTGAGAGAATTATTATATCTCCTACTAAACAATAAGTCGGTGATTAAAAAAAAAATACAATCTCTATTGCATTAGTGAACTTTAGGGGGCGGTTTGTATTGTTGGTTAACTAACCTATTTTATTTCCTTAATATTTTGCCCACTTTTACAAGTTTTTAATCCTACATGTTAGTAGGGTATAAATATATCAATTCATTGCAAAATAGACTGGGCTACTCCTACATCCTAATTTTGTGTTCAATCTTGTGAAGTTTCAACACAAGTAGCCTACTGAAAAATGTACTGCACTTCATATCTTCAAACAACGCCTTCTGACTTCATATATTTTGAACAATCAGCTACCGGTATGCAATTCTATTATTCAAACAAGAGGTTTAACCCTAGCAGTGGCCAATGGCTGAGATTCGACTCTTTTCTGTGCAGCCTACTGTGGCAGGGGCCGAGAATCGGCCATTGGGGACCGAAAATTTTGTAACAAAAATCCACTAAAAACTCAAAAGTGAACAAAATATATATATCATTCGAAAGATAATATTCTGAACTTTCATTTTATTACATAAACAAAGCCTGTAGCAGCTATACAAGAATGTCACGACAGTTAGAAATCAAATGAATTTCTGGCGCGATGCGATTCTTGCAGCCGATGCTAGGAAAATGTCAAAACACGACTTTTTTGAAATTACCCAGCTCGGGTAATTTTTGTTGTGGGAAGTTGCGGTTGGTACCAATGCACTGCTAAAGAGTTGCGCTTTATTTTGGTATTGATTTTTTGAACGAAATATTGATTAGACAGATCATATGATTTTTTTGAAAACAGGTTTTTTCTGTTTCTTTGTACAATGGCAGATGGCCGAAAGAGGGCCATCAGGAAAAGTGGATTTATATCTAGTGTAAGTTATAGTTACTAGTCAAATAATATGTTATTTTGAAGAGGAAGAAATGTAGAGTGATTTAGTTTTGCCGTTGGCAGCACTTTTATTCAGGCTTCATCACAAAGGAATTATTTCATTACGTCACAGTTTTGCCTAATCGGCAACTGCGCAGCTGTTTGCTGCTTACGAAGTGTCAGTCAGTTTGTTTGGCTCGCTCCAAACTGTATTGTATTTGCTGTCGCTGTAAACAGCAGATTTCAGGCTTTCTTCTTATATCTGTCTCAATGTGTTGTGTTTTTGTTGACAATATGACATGTCATCTGAAATATGCAATGTCCAAGTTCCAGTCCAAAATGGCGCGCTATGCTATTGTTTGACCGCTGTCAGTTGTATAAGAGTGTTTTAGTTATTTATTTAGCCGAATTTAGACAAAAATGGATTTTAGTGACATTTGGGGTGCTCTTGAAGAAAGTATTAGTGACATTGATGACGATTTAGAGGGCAGGTAATATAGGCAGTGATATTGAGGTGAACGACTTTCCTGATGTTGCGTCTAGATGTCGTAGGCTAATTGGATTATTTATCTGGTAGGCTAGTGGTGAGTTATATATTTATATGTATATTCCTATGTATTCTATGTATAACATGTTATATATTTATATGTAGGGAATTGAATGCACTACAACATGTTTCTATTGATTTGGGGGTAAAACATTTGACAAAAAAGTTATATACTAAATACTGTGAAATCTTTTTTTCCAAATACACAAAAATAGCAAAACATTCTTTTATTTACATTTATTTATAAGTGATAACAATTTTTTACCATCACCTTTAAGACTTTTTTGGATTCCTTACTTCATTAGCTTTACAAATATGTATATATCATTATTAGTATATACATATATTACGTGACTTATTTACAACACAAACTAACACCGTACAGTTTACACATATTTCGGGTTTCCGTTTATTATTATATTACGCCCCTAAAACTTACAAAACAAATTATTTCCACAACATGTTATATATTTCTATGTAGGGAATTAGATTGTTTACAAAATGTATATAATGAATTTTCCATAAAAAATCTGTAGAAAAAATTTCACCAAGGCTAATTTTGAAATTTAAAAAATAAAATTCTAATTTTGTTTCTTCTTTTCACTTTACCGAAAAAATTACCTCTCTAGATCTTTATTAGGTACTTTGGTATTATACGGATGCCACTATTTTTGGAGGTTAATTTTTACCGGATACAAAGGATAACTACATAATTCGAAAAACGTACTTTTATTGACTTACTGTAAAAATTTTATATCATTCTGATGAGCAGTCTTTGTGTTGTGCCTCCCAAAAGCCAGCGATGTCCGCTAGGATCGTGTTGAATGCGTCGCCGCCGCTAGCAGCCACACCCGATCGCCACATGTACTCCGCAAAATATACAGCGCGCTGCGGCAGTTATGTTAGGATGGGTTATCATAAAAATACGTACGGTTTCCTCTTCATTCCGAGGTAAATCCCACACCAAAAGAACGTCACTCATTATGAAAACAAATGTAACGTAGTGCACGGCAATAAATCACTCATGACACTGACCCAGATACAGGCGGTGACAGCTGATGCGCGCGCTCCGGTCAACGACCTGACCTTGGCCTATTTGGAGGGGGTTTGGCGGCCGGAAGTATGACTCTTCAGGTATTATTCGATTTGTAATGAAACAAGGAAAGTCCTACAATCATTTTTATGATAACCCATCCTAACATAACTGCCGCAGCACGCTGTATAAGGGTGGCATCCGTATAATACCAAAGTACCCTTTATTATTTTAGTATTTCTAGATTTTCCTGCTCTTTCCGATCAAAATGAATATAAGGTTGGCTAGGTTTACTTCTACGGTTGAATTTATACAAATTTTCAAAAAAAGGTTTGCAAAATCAACAAATTTAGCAACCCCCTAGCAGGGGGTTAACCCTAGCAGTGGTCTAATGTTGAAGTGGGAAATGGCCAAGCAGATTTGGCGATTTTGCAGACCTTTTTTTGAAAATTCGTATAAATTCAACCGTAGCAGTAAACCTAGACAACCTCGTATTCATTTTGATCGGAAAGAACAGGAGAATCTAGAAGTACTGAAATAAAAAAAGATCTAGGAAAATATTTTTTCGGTAAAGGGAAAAAATAAAAAAAATAGATTTTTTTTAGAAATTTCAAGAAAAGCCCCGGGAAAACTTTTTCTACAGATTTTTATGAAAAATTCATTGTATACATTTTGTAAACAATCTAATTCCCTACATATAAATGTATAACATACTGTGGAAAGATTTTTTTTAAGTTTTAGGGGCGTAATATAATAATGAACGGAAACCCGAAATGTGTGTAAACTGTATAGTGTTAGTTTGTATTGTAAATAAGTCATGTAACATATGTATATATTAATAATGATATATACAGATTTGTAAAGCTAATGAAGTAAGAAATCCAAAAAAAGTCATAAAGTTGATGGTAAAAAATGTTTATAACTTATAAATAAACGTAAATAAAAGAATGTTTTGGTTTTTTTGTGTATTTGAAAAAAAATTTCACAGTATTTAGTATATAATTTTGTTGCCAAATGTTTTGCCCCTAAATCAATATAAACATGTTGTAGTACATTCGATTCCCTACGTAGAAATGTATAACATGTTATATATAGAATACATAGAAATATACATATAAATTATATAACTCACCACTAGGCCTACCAGATAAATAATCCAATTAGCCTACGATGCCTATGACATCAGGAAAGTCGTTCACCTCAATATCACTGCCTATTACCCTCTAAATCGTCATCAATGTCACTAATTAATACTTTCTTCAAGAGCACCCCAAATGTCTCTTCAGTCCATTTTTGCCTAAATTCGGCTAAATAAATAACTAAAACACTCTTACACAACTGACAGCGGTCAAACAATAACAGCGCGCCATTTTGTACTGGGGCTGGACATGGCATATTTCAGATGTCATGTCATATTGTCAACAAAAACAACACATCGAGACAGACATTGGAATAAAGCCTGAAATCTTCTGTTTACAGTGATACCAAATACAGTACAGTTTGGAGCGAGCCAAACAAACTGACTGAGACTTTGTAAACATCTGCGCAGGTGCCGATTAGGCAAAAATGTGACGTAATGAAACAATTCCTTGGTGATGAAGCCAAGGGCAAACAGTGCTGCCCACCTATATTCAGAAAATCATATAACCTGTCCAATCAATATTTCATTTTAAAAATCAATACCAACATAAAGCGCTACTCTTTAGCTGTGCATTAGTACCAACCGCATCTTCCTGCGAGAAAAAATAACCCGATCTGGGTAATTTCAAAAATATCGTGTTTTGCCATTGTCAGAGCGTCGGCTGCAGCAATTGCGTTGCGCCCAAACTTCATTCGATTTCTAATCGCCGTAACATTGTTATACAGCTGTTACACAGTTCATTTATGTAATAAAATGAAAGTTCAGAATGTAATCTTTCGAATGATTTATATATATATATTGATCACTTTTGAGTTTATTATTATTGGTTTATTAACGTTACAAAATTTTCAGTCATATCCGACCGATTTGGTCGGTGGCCACTATAGGCGACATAAAAATCCGACCAAATTTGTTGGAGGGCCACTGCTAAGGTTAATACCAAATCTATTACTGTACTCGTTATGGGATTTTGACATATTAGGTTATACTATGCAGCCTTTATTGTGCTGTATTATCCGTTTGGGTGGCACGAGCCAATTTTTTCAGCCCCAGCTTGAAAAAACAGTGCTGCGGGTTGATTTAATCAGCTTGTTGCATTAACTGCGAGTTGTGAAGGGGTATTCATATGAGATTGCCCAAAAACGAATAATAAAGTTGTTTCCGGCTGCAGGAGATATTTGGTTCATGCAAGCATGCATGGAACGGATCCAGAGCTATAGTCTATTTAAAGTAGCTTTAGAATTGACTGCAGTGCCTAAGTGACAGCTATCGGAAGTTTTGGTGGTGCAATGTTGCCAGATCAACAACCAACAGGAGATGATGGCTACATATGGTTGGATCACATTATGGAATCACTTTCCTCAGCTTGCCAAAACAATGGGAACTACATTTTTCTTGTGAATGTAAACAAATGTTTACCCTTGCTAAGCGATGCAATGCCAGGGTTAGCAGGATTAAGTTTTACCTTATACTGTTACCCATCGGGGCTTTGCCCAAGATGTTAATAAGTTATAGAATAATTTATATTTGTGGAATATATTTTAGATAATTTTGTTCATAAGGTACTGTGATTTACTAAAATTATTGACTCAGAAGTATGACTTATCATTGTATGACATTTTAGGATAATCAATTTATTAAATAAAGTAGAATTATCGGAACAGGAGCAAGCCTATGACGTGATTCATCTAACTTTCACCAAAACATCAAGTGTTGGACTTGGTGCGTAATGGATAATATACACATTTTCAAGACCACTGGGGTATAACTCAAAAACACAAGTAAAAAGGGTACGGTAGTTTAAAGAGAATTTGGTATTGGTCAAGTTTGGGGACGATATCTTTTCGTGCGAAATTGGTCTAAACTGTTTTTCGACACAATAATCGAAGAACTCATTATGTATAATATAAAATATACGAACATCAGTATATAACTGCACATTAAATACCTCAGATAGTTTAACAAAACATTGAAATGACCAAAATAAAAAAATAACATTTACATTTTAACTGGCATTTGCTCATTTACTATAGTTTCTATGAGCGAATAAAAACAAACATTTATTTATGCCAAGCAGACGCCAATTCAGATGGTTACCAGTAAACATAAAGCAATCTGGCACTGCAGGACACATGCTTTTGGTTGCTATGGTTATGTTCAGTCAAAGCTACCCGGTCATTGGCCGGGCGAGACGCTGCTGCTTTAAAGTTACCACTAGTTTCAACAGGTCTCTAGAGTCAATCCTAAACAAAACCTACTTTAAATAGACTATAATCATGATGTGAGCCATATCGTATATTTTTATTAGTTAAAATTCCATCAGAAAAAATGTTATAGGTTACTAACTTTATGATTAAGTAGAAATGAATCATTATCAATATGAATTATGTACATCAATTTCTTACTTATTTACAGTTCAGTGAGCTGGAAATCCTTGAACAGAAAATCTTTATTAAGAGGATACGCTCTTGGAGACAGTGGGCATGTCTATAAGTACCAGTGATAAATGGAGTAACATCTATGCATGATATCTCATTATTTTAATAACAGAAAACGATGATTAAAATCTAAATGAAAGGTCATTTGAATATATATATATTGTTCGTGAGCAATGTTTTTCATTAAGTAAAGTATATAAACATAGAAAATAAATAATACGGTAGCTTCAGGTACATAAACAAAATACAATATTAGTAGAGAGAATATGGCAAACAAAAGAATATATTTTCACACGTTTTCCTATAAGAATAACATGGGGATCATTTTTTGAACACTTGCCCGATTCTACCCTATACAAATTTCCTCTTTGGCAAATATTAGTGTCCAGTGTTGGGGAAGCTACTCTTTTAAGAGCTACTTTTATAAAAAAGTAACTTCGCTGCAGCTAAAGCTACATTTTTACTTTCTCCCCTTTTACATAGTAGGCCTATATGGAGAAATTATTGTTTTCGTCAAAATAATCAAATTTGTGTTGTGTGGAAATATTTGTTTTGGTGTTCCCTGAACCCAAAAAAGTGATTTTTACATGATGTCTGTATGTCTCTGTCTGTCTGTCTGTCTGTATGGGTGTGTACATAGCTAGAGCCCAAACCAATGGTCAGATTTTTATGAAATTTGGTATGTATGTACTAATCCACAATATCTTCAGGAGTTTTTTTATTTTTTGAATTTTTGATTTTGAAGGGTAATTATCCCCCAAAAATCATGAAAAATCAAAATTTCTTAATAAACGGCTCTAAAGATTTTGACTAAACTTTATTCGTTTGTAGAACTTTAGTTTTCCAACAAAATTACACCACACACATTTCTGTAAAAATTCGGGTTCAGAAATTATAGAGCTTAAAACATAAATAATTTGTTTTTATGAAAAACATATTAAAAACATAAATACCCCCGTCGCAGCAAACCTGCATACTCAGCGAATTTCCAATGCATAATATATGTATTAATACCACATAAAGCCGCATACTAAGTTTCATAAAAATATATTCACATATAAGCGATTTTAATCATTCTCCATAAGAATAACATTGGTAATGAGTACGTAGGTTTGCTGAAATAAGGAACACAAACAATTGGTTTTTATGCAAATATAAATAGAATGTAACTAGGCGAAGCCACATACCATGTTTCATCAATATTCAATCATAAATAAGCGCTATGTAACATTTTAGTGATTCTCCATAAGAATAACATGGGGGCTGAGTAAGCAGGTTTGCTGCAACAAGGAAAAAATGGGTTTTTATGCAATTATCAATATAATTTAACCAAGTGAAGCTACATACCAAGTTTTATTAATTTATGTTCATAATTAAGGGACTCAATACATCTGACTTATTCTTCATAAGAATAACATGGGGGCTGAGTACGCAGGTTTGCTGCTAAGGGAATAATCAACAAAAACTCAATTTTTTGTGCAAATATCAATATACCAGTACTACATGAAGCCGCATAACAAGTTTCATCAACATACATTCATAAATAATCGAGATATAGAATTTTATTTATTCTCCATAAGGATAACATTGGACAACATACTGTGTTTAGAACTTTGAATATCTCAGCAACGGTTGGGCGTAGAATGAAAATTTAAACACCAAAATGATTGTTTTGTGGAACTGAACAGATTAGTAAGAGTAAATGTGAAGTTTACATTAAAATAAACTGAGGAAAAGCCAAAAACTGTTTTCCTATAAAATTAACATGGGAGATTTTATGAGTACGTTTTTTGGATTTTCTCCGCAACCACTTAACCTAAGTTAATAATTCAAAATACCATATTATTTGTTTTTTATGCTATATAACATGGTCAAAACCAAAATTAAGTTTTTTAAAAATTTTAGGGTGAAAAATGCAAAAAACTGATTTTGGGGAAATTTAAAAACCCCATAAACCCCCCTTCCCATGGTCCGATGTTTCTGGTTTTCGAACTTAAAGTCATAAATGTTACTCTCCACATTTGTGCCGAATTTCATCAAAATCGGGCGCTTCTTTCAAAAGTTATCGCGGTAATGGACACATATATATATATATATATATATATATATATACATATATATAAATTTGAACGAATAGTGTTTTTGGCATCTGGGGACCTCAAAACAAAAAGTTATCATGGTCTGGGGCTTAAGTCTTACCATGAGACCTACGGTAATAGCTTCTTCCCTATAGGGGAAATTCGCTAAAAAACAAAAAAAAACATATAAAAAACATAAATATATAACAAACATAAATATATAAAAAATGTAAATATAAAAAACATAAATATATAAAAAATATTACTATTGATCATTAAAAATAGCTCAAAAACTAAATAATTTAGTATTTTGAATTACTATTCTACAATTGCAAGTTGCGGAGAAAATTTAAATTTAAATTTTGCGGTAAACACAGTACGTTGTGCAATGTTATTCTTATGGGGAATATAAAAATTACTATTTCTTTCTTGTTTACTGATAAATTTCGTTCAGACTTGATATGCTTGTCAAGTTAGCATTGACCAACAGAAGAAATTCGAAATATGTTGCCCCTTAACAACCCTGGGGGGGAATAGGGGGCATTTTCCCTCTTAAAACCACGTGTGTAGCAATGGATTCTGTAGTGCCTCCAAAACAGGGATTTGGGCGGATGTTTTTGAAAACAACTTGTTTACAAGATTTGCTGTACATTCGACCGTGCTTTGTATTCTATAATTAGTAAATAAAAAGTAATTTAATCATTAAAGTTGGGCTGAAAGGGAGAAAGTATGTGTCAGTTTCCTGATACCGTTTATTTTAAATGTAGCTAAGCTACAGTTACAGCTACCAATAAAAAGTAGCTAGCTACAATTTTAGCTACTTTCACAGTCTGGTCCTTACTTTCTTTAATAATGTAAAGAAATTTTACTGCCCTACACACTCATATCTAATAGTGTATTAGTTATGAATTTTCACAAATACAGAAGTTGCCTTATTTTGTAGTTTTTCAGTCTTAGTTTTCTATGTAATCAAATGTGTTGTTGAATCTATGGTGTACAACTGGTTCAATCTATATACATAGAATATGGTGAATCTATGGTTCAACCTATGTATATAGTGTTGAATCTATGGTTCTGAAACTGGTGTAAACAGTTTAGTAACATAACAAAATAACGTCTTAAAATTAATTCAAACGAGCTGCTCCCCCGCAATATTTTGCGGATATAGTCCTTATAACTGCTGTTTATTGAATCTAGAAAATACACATGTGACACAAACCAAATAAAACTCTCCTCCATATGAATAACATGGGAACTTGGAAGTCCCATGGGGCAGAGCCCTGGGGCCTAAATCAAAATTCTGGCTCGACAGTGATTTAAAACCTGAAATTATCTTTTAAATAAAAAAATCATCAAAATCGGTTAAGTATTAGCTTCAGGAAGCGTGTGAACAAAAAGCAGGAATATTTTTAAATATGTGGATACATAGGCCTACATCAAAGAAACAGCTGAGGAACCAAACAATTTTCAATCATAATTCAATAATCCATGACTGGTTTCACAATTTACAAATACTAGGCTCACAGGCATACTTTGCATAATGTATGTGGTATTGAAAAAACGTTGGTCTTTGCAATAATTTATTTGTAAAGCAACTCATAGCATTAATAGACTTGGCCTACATACAAATGTTAAGAGAACTAACCTTAATATGTAGCTTCATATTAAGTTTTGAATTTCTAGAAACAGTTAGGCCACAATTCCACCGTGACTTACATGTTACTACAAAATTACTTTTTTACAAGTTAAAAAAATGTTCTTGGCCGGTCATGGTAAGGCTTTTTGTATGTCCACCGCCCAATAGAAGTACCAGCTTCTTTATCAATAACATTAATGTCATCGTCAATTTTTCTTTTGGTGCCATGATATAAAGTAGTTATCAAAATAAAAATAGAATACAAAGAACCCTGTGGAATGATGTACGTACATTAAATGTATCCTACATCTACATGTTATTTTATTGCAAGTTTTTACTTTGCAAAACATCAAGGTCAGAGATTGAGGTTATGTTATGATTAATTAATTGACGTCAAGGATGTAAACGTAATTACATCAAAACTGTAAAAGTAGCTATATAATCCGCTACATCTACTCTAAAATGTAGTGCGCTACAGCTAAAGCTACTTTTTTTCTAAAGTAGCAGAGCTACAGCTGACGCTACTAAAAAAGTAGCGCTACTCCCCAACGCTGCTAGTGTCCAACTCCTGCCTATATTAAATACATGTTTCCTAATCCAATCCGTCCCCTATATTTTTTTTTAATTAATTGTCAAAATCAGGCTAAAAAACAAACTTTAGTGTTTATGGCCCGATTTGTTTAAAATTTAGATACCTACATTTCCCAAATTCACTATAATGGTCAAATTAAAAAAAAAATAGTTTAAAATATACTGCCAATTGCCAACTGCTTTATTTACTTTGATTTAATTGATTTTCAGATATGTTATAGCTCTTATATAGGTAATGACCACACTATTATACTTTCTGCTAACCCCTAATACTTTGGTGTTTATGGTCCGATTTGTCTGCAATTTGGATATGTTATTGTCCTAAGCTAATGTATAAGTAATACCATCTACAATTTTCAAATTCAGTATTACTGTCAATTTAAACAATATTTTGTAAATTACTATAGTGTCAATTGCCAACTTCTTTATTTTCTGTCCGATTTGTTTGTAACTTGGATATGTTATTGTCCTAGGCTATTGCATTAGTAAATTCCACCAATCATTTCCAAATTTAACACCCCCGTCGCAGCAAACCTCCGTACTCAGTGAATTTCCAATGCATGCATATTTTTCTCACAAGTATATTAAGCCACTTACCAAGTTTTATAAAAATACATAAATAAATAAGTGATCTATAGCATTTTATTTATTCTCCATAAGAATAACATTAGGGCTGAGTATGCAAGTTTGCTGCAAAAATAAAAGAAGAAGTATGTTTTTGTGCAATTATCAATATAACTCAACCAGGTGAAGCTACATACTCAGTTTTATTAATTTATGTTCATAATTAAGAGAGATATAAAACTTAACTTATTCTCCATAGGAATAACATTAGGGCTGAGTATGAAGGTTTGCTGCTACTGGGATAATCAACAAAAAATAAATTGTTTGTGCAAATATCAATATATACCAGTACTACGTGAAGTCACTTACCAAGTTTCATAAATATACATTCATAAATAATGGAGATATCAAATTTGATTTATTGTCTATAAGGATAACAATGGACAACGTACTGTGTTTAGCACTTTGAATATCTCTGCAACGGTTTAACGTAGAATCACAATTTAAACACCAAAATGATTGTTTTGTAGAGCTGAATTGATTGGAAAAAGCAAATGTGAAATTTCCATTAAAATGAACTGAGAAAAAGCCAAAAACCTTTTTCCCATAAGATTGACATAGGAGATTTTATGAGCAGGTTTTTTGGATTTTCACGGCAACCACTTACTAACCTAGGTTCATAATTTAAAATACTATATTATTTGTTTTTTTAAAGCTCTATAAAATGCTCAAAACTAAAATTGAGTGTTTTAAAAATTGTTAGGTGAAAAGTGCAAAAAACTGATTTTTGGACAATTTAAAACCACCATAAACCCCACTTTCCATGGTCCGATTTTTCTGGTTTTCGAACTTTAAGTCGTATATGTCACTTTACATATTTGAGCCAAATTTCATCAAAATCGGATGTTTTTTACTCAAGTTATCGTGGCAACAGACACATATATATAGAGATAAATACATATAGAAATATATATAAATTTGAACGAATAGTGTTTTTGGCACCTGGGGACCTCAAAACAAAAAGTTATCATGGTCTCGGGCTAAAGTCTTACCATGAGACCTACGGGATAATAGCGTCTTCCCTAAAGGGGAAATTCACTAATATTACTGTAAAATTAAACAACATTTTGTATAAATTACTATAGTGCCGATTGCCAACCTCTTTATTTACTGTCCGATTTGTCTGCAATTTGGATATGTTATTGTCCTAAGCTAATGCATTATAGTCAGCGTCACATCATTGCAAACTCCAACGCCAAGTACATTTCCACTCCCCTTGCCATGCGATGTTGCCGTTTGGAATATCCCAGGTGTCCATATTAAAATATTTGGTTCAGAGTAAAGATATAGCCATATGTGTTTGATATTACATTGAAACAGATGTTTTAGATTTTGTTTTGATTATTTGTTGTCACTGTTTATATTTCAGTTATTGGTTTTAGAAGGGTAAAATATGTATGAGGAAATATATAATATTTTTAAATTTACAATACCCTAAATTATTTTGGATGGACTCAGCAACTGGTGCCGGAGGATTAAAAGTACCTGTCAGTAAAGGTGGTTGACTAATAATAGTGCACATTGGCTCAAAAAATACAGGATTTTAACCAGAGTGTAAATTTATTTTCCGATCAACAAAATCGAAACTGAACATGGACTACCACTCAGAGATGAATGGAGAAGGTTTTAAAGAATGGTTTGTCGATATGCTTTGTTTACTCGAAGAAGGATCACTGATCATTATGGATAATGCAAGTTATCCCTCAGCTGTGGTGGAAAAAATCCCATAAACCAACTGGAAAAAATCTGATATTCAGCAGTGGTTAACAAACCACAATGTGCCTCTTAGGTTTGACGAAATAACCTAATCCCTCAGTCGCAGCAAACCTGCGTACTCAGCGAATTTCCAATGTATATATATGTGTGTCACTAATACATAGAGCCACTTACCAAGTTTCACAAAATACATTCATAAATAAGTGATATATGTAGCATTTTATTTATTCTCCATAAGAATAACATTAGGGCTGAGTACGCAGGTTTGCTGCAACAAGGAAGATAAGAAATTTGGTTTTTTTTGCAATTATTAATATAACTCAACCAGGTGAAGCTACATACCAAGTTTTATTAATTTAGGTTCATAACTAAGAGAGATATACAACTTTACTTATTCTCCATATGAATAACGTGGGGGCCGAGTATATTGGTTTGCTGCTACGGGGAAAATCAACAAAAAACCTTTTTTGTGCAAATATCAATATACCACAACTAGTTGAAGCCACATACCAAGTTTCATCAATATATATTCATAAATAATCGATATATTAAATTTGATTTATCCTCCATAAGGATAACATTGGACAACGTACTGTGTTTAGCACTTTGAATATCTCTGTAACGGTTGGACGTAGTAGAAAAACAATTAAAACACCAAAATGATTGTTTTATAGAGCTAAACTGATTGGTAAAAAGTAATGTGAAGTTTTTAGTAAAATTATCGGAGGAAAATCCAAAAACCTTTTTCCCATAAGATTAATATAGAAAATTTTATGGACGCGTTTTTTGACTTTTCTCTACAACCACTTAACCTAGGTTAATCATTCAAAATACCAGATTATTTGTTTTTTAAGCTCTATAAAATGGCTATAACCAAAATTAAGTGTTTTTAAAATTTTAGGAGAAAAAATTTTAAAAACTGATTTTTGGAAAATTTAAAACCCCCTTCTCATAGTCCGATCTATCTGGTTTTCAAACTGAAAGTCATAAGTGTTACTCTACACATTTGTGCCAAATTTCATCAAAATCAGGCGTTTCTTTCAAAAGTTATCGCGGTAACGGACACATATATATATATATTTACATATATATCAATTGAAAGAATAGTGTTTTTGGCATCTCGGGACCTCAAAACAAAAAGTTATCATGGTCTCGGGCTTAAGTCTTACCATGCCACCTACGGTAATAGCTTCTTCCCTCTATGGGAAATTCGCTAAAAATACGAATAAAGTAAAGTCAAGTAAAAAACGCCCTTAAGTGTACGAGCTGGATAAAATAGCAAATGAAATGGGACATGACGTAATCCGCTTGCCTCTTTACCATGCTCACTACAAGCCAATTGAGCTAATTTGGGCCAAAATTAAAAGAGAAGTCGCAAAACTAAATAAGAGATTCAAGATGGCAGACATGGAAAAACTTATGGACGAGGCTATTGAAATTGTTATAGTAGAGGACTGAAGAAAATGTGTTTGTCATGCAGAAAACTGAGAGTGACTGTGATTGTGACGATGAGTAAGATTTAGTGCATACCTTTCTGAGGATAATGTGGATGTGGCAGCAATTATTGTTTCAGATTTAATTTCATAGCAAGAGTCGTTAGTATTGGCTTATTATGCTTAAATTTACCTTTCACTCATTAACTATGTAATTATTTCAATCATCTCAAAAACGAGAAAGGTTTTTAAAATTAAAATTAAATGCATTAAAATATTTGTTTTATTTATTTATAGAGTTACTAGCAGTTTCCCAGCGCGCGTTGCTGCACCCAAATTAAGTTGTTTACTAATTACAGCTGTTAATTTTGTAAACACTAAATTTCTAAAACCTGACACTGCACCCTTGTATGCCCTCTGGGTCGGAGCCCTTTGGACAGATTTGCACCAAACTTCACTCAAACCATCCTTGAATAATGCTTAATAATGCCTGAAAGTTTCATTACAATCTGTCGAGCGGTTTCGGAGTCCATAGGCTACATACATATATATATATATATATATATATAAACATACATACTTCCTCTTTTATATATTTAGATATAGTTTTTGATCGTGTTCATACTTCATTTAGAGCTAGTATAGTACTCTTTTAAAATATAACAGATTTTTACATTGATTTGTTGAATGTAACAACAATGAAAATACCCCCGTCGCAGCAAACCTGCATACTCAGCGAATTTCCAATGAATATATAACATAACACATTAACATTTAACAGGATTCATAAGAAATATATTCACAAACAAGCGATATTAAAAATATTAATTATTCTCTATAACAATGACATTGGGGATGAGTACGCAGGTTTGCTGCAACAAGGAACACAAAATAATGGGTTTTCATGCAAATATCATTAGAACTCATCTAAGTAAAGTCACATACCAAGTTTCATTCATATACATTTATAAGTAAGCAATATATAACATTTTAATTATTCTCCATAAGAATAACATGGGAACCGATTACCTAGGTTTGCTGCTACGGGAACCATACGTGAAAATTTTGTATTTAGTGCAAACAACGATAAACCCCAACCAGATGAAGCCATATACCAAATTTCGTCAGATTATGTTCATAAATAAGCGAGATATACAATTTTTCTTTTTCTCCATAAGAATAACATTAGACAACGTACTGTGTTTAGCACTTTCAATATCTCAGAAACCAATTGACGTAGAGCAATGATAAAAATACCAAATTGTTTGTTTTTTTATGCTGAATTAACTGGTAAAAATTAAAATTTGATCTAAATAAAAATTACATGTGGAAACCCCAAAAAACCCATTTTTGGTGTACAAAACCCCCCTTTGGATGGTACGATTCGTCTGGTTTTCGAACTCGTTCAAATAAATGGTGCTTTACACATTTGTACCAAATTTCATTAAGATCGGACCTTTTTTACGAGAGTTATTGTGCTTACGGACACACACACACACATATATATATATATATATATATATATATATGTAAATTTGAACGAATGGTGTTTTTGGCATCTGGGGACCTCAAAACGAAAAGTTATCATGGTCTCGGGCTTAAGTCTTACCATGAGACCTACGGTAATAGCTTCTTCCCTATAGGGGAAATTCGCTAACAGACAAATTTGTAAACTATAGATAGTGTTTGTATCTGAGAAAACATAAACCAACTTATTTGGTATTATGTGGTCGCTGGTTTGTATGCTGTGTAAAGTTTGAAAACAATATTTTCACCGTTAGCGAATTGCTCCTGCAGGGAAGAACACATTACCATAGTCGGCATGGTAAGACTTAGGCCTTTTTGGTGTAGAAGAGGCGGGGTTTGTAATTTTTTTTAGATTTGTTTGAATATATTTTTTATTAAATCAAACTTTAGTATGCACCATTAATTTCAGCTACAAAACAAATAATTTAGTAGTTTGTTCTACCGCGATCGCTAACTGAGATAGCCTATTGAAAGTACTAATCAGAGAACGTTGTCCAATGTTAATCTTATAGAAAACAATTAAAATTTTATATCTCACTTATTTGTGAACATATGATGAAATTTGGTAAGTGGTTTCATGTAGTAATGAGGTATATACATTTTAAATTTACTGAGTACACCCAGGTTTGCTGCGTCGGGGGAATTTAAACAAACATTGGTAATTGTTTGGAATGATGAAGATGTCACTATTTCGTATGTGTATCAATAAAAACGTATTTAACAATTGTATTGAGTTCATTATAGATGACAAATACTTATTATTATCGTTAAACCCCATATTACTGAACGATGTTTGCGATTTTTCCCAGCTAATTTCGCCCCTTAAACTACAATTTCATGATAATATCAGGCAATTAAAGCCCTTTTACTTTATGTGTGGCTGTTTAGGGTAAAAACACTTTTTTTGCAGATGACTCCACAACAGTAGCAGCTAATTTTGTTTAATTTACGTTCAGCTGTTTACGGGATTTGCTTCTCAAAATAAATGAATTGGAACAAATTCACAACATAGGTGTAAAACCCAAGCTTGCAGTGATATGACGCTTAGTATAGTAAATTACACCATCGCTTCCATATTACTGTAAATTTAAACAATATTTTGTAAATTACTGTAGTGCCAATTGTCAACTTCTATATTTACTTTCCGATTCGATTTATTTTTGGATATGATATAGCCCCCAACTATTATACGTAAAATTAACCATGTATTATTTCCAAACTCAATACTTTGTATAATTTATATATAATATATCCACAAAATACTAAATTTTGTGTTTATGGTCTCATTTGTTTTCAACTTGGACATTTTACTGTCTTAGGCTAGTGGATAAGTAAAATACCCCATCGCAGCAAACCTGCGTACTCAGCGAATTTCCAATGCATATAAATGGGTATCATTACTACCTAGAGCCACTTACCAAGTTTCAAAAAAATACATTCATTAATAAGTGATATATAATATTTTATTTATTCTCTATAAGAATAACATTATAATTGAGTACGCAGGTTTGCTGCAACAAGGAAGATAAGAAATGTGTTTTTTTGCAATTATCAATATAACTCAACCAGGTGAAGCTATATACTAAGTTTTATTAATTTGGGTTCTTAACAAAGGGATATATAAAACTTTACTTACTATCCATATGAATAACATGGGGCGGGAGTATGCAGGTTTGCTGCTACCGGGAAAAATCAAGAAAAACCTTTTTTTATGCTAGTATTAATATACCACAACTAGTTGAAGCCACATACCAAGTTTCATCAATATACATAATAAATAATCTAAATATAACATTTTATTTATCCTCCATAAGGATAACATTGGACAACGTACTGTGTTTAGCACTTTGAATATCACTGCAACGGTTGGACGTTTAAAACAACAATTAAAATGCCAAAATGATTGTTTTGTTGAGCTAAACTGATTGGTAGAAAGAAATATGGAATTTTTTGTAAAATTATCTGAGTAAAGTCTAAATACCCCCGTCGCAGCAAACCTACGTACTCAGTGAATTTCCAATGGAGATATAAATGTCTTAATACTACATAAAGCCACTTACAAAGTTTCATGAAAATATATTCACAAATAAGCGATATATACAATTTTAATTATTCTCCATAAGAATAACATGGGGCTAAGTACGCAGGTTTGCTGCTACAGGAGTCTTTGGGAAAAAATTTTGTTTGAGCAAATATCAATATACCACAACCACATGAAGCCATATACCAAGTTTCATCAGTATTCGCTCATAAATAAGTGAGATGTAAAATTTGTCTTTCCTCCATAAGAATAACATTAGACAATGTACTGTGCTTACCACTTTAAATATCTCGGTAACCAATTGACGTAGGGTAATGATCAAAATACCAAATTGTGTGTTTTTTAAGCTGAATCCAATGGTAAAATCTAAAATTAGACTATTTCAAAATTTATATGTACAAAATTAAAAAAAACATTTTTGGGGTACAAAACCCCCCCAAAATACTCCTTCGAACGGGGCGATCTGGCTGGTTTTCGAACTTTAAGTAATAAATGTTGCTTTACACATCTATACCAAATGTCATCAAAATCGGATCATTTTTACAAGAGTTACACATATATATAGTATAAATATGTATACAGTTTCGAACGAATGGTGTTTTTGGGGTCTGGGGACCTCAAAACGAAAAGTTATCATGGTCCCGGGCCTAGGTCTTACCATGCCGACTACGGTAATAGGTTCTTCCCTATAGGGGAAATTCGCTAAAACCGTATTCCCGTAAGATTAACATGGGAAATTTTATGGACACATTTTTTTACTTTTCTCCACAACCACTAAACCTAGCTTAATGATTCAAAATACTAAATTGTTTGTTTTTTAAGCTCTATAAAATGGTTGCAACCAAAATCTAGTGTTTTACAAATTTAGGGTAAAAAGTTCATAAAACTGATTTTTGGAAAATTTTAAACCCCTATAAAACCCCCTTCCCATAGACCGATCAAACTGGTTTTTCAACTTAACGGGGAAGACAAAAAATATTATTTCTCTCTTATTAACTGATAAATTTCGTTAAAACTTTATATGCTTGTCAAGTTAGCATTGACCAACAAAGGAAATTCGAAATATGTTGCCCCTTAATAACCCTGAGGAGGAGGGGATATGGGGCATTTCCCCCCTTAAGACCACGTGTGTAGCAATGGATTCTGTAGCACCCCCAAAACAGGGATTTGGGTGGATGTTTTTGAAAACAACTTGTTTACAAGATTTTCTGTACATTCGATCGTGCTTTGTATTTTATATTTACTGAATAAAAAGTAATTTATTCATTAAAGTTGGCCTAAAAGGGAGAAAGTATGTGTCAGTTTCCTGATACCATTTATTTTAGTTTATGGTCAGAATTGGTTGAGAGTTGGAAGTGTTATTGTTCTAAGCCAATGCATATTGTAAATATCACATATAATTCCCAAATTTAATTTAAACAATCTTTTGTAAATTACTGTAGTGCCAAATGTCAACTTCTTTATTTACCATTTGATTTAACTTTCTTCTGTTATCTTAAGTAATGAGATGAACAGTATGTTAAGTAATTATTTATGAAGATATAAACAGTGAAGTGTTAGAAACAGTTTTAGGATCCTTGTTGTGTTTGGCGGAGCATAGTTGCATTCCGATGGAAACATCCTGATGGTGTTTGAACAATGTACGACCGAGGGGCAACTTTCTGCTTAACCTTTCCAAATGTTTTTCTGACTGTTATACAGACATTGTCATTTTTATTTAGCTCATTGTCATCTTTTGTTCAAAATTTTGAATTATAATTTATCCTTTACATTTCTTTTTGTTTCATGTCCTGGTATCTAAATGTATGAACATTTACCTATTTTGGTTCTAACCATTTTCCTAATATAGGAAGTCTTGTCTGAACTTTTCTTCCCATAAGCAATTCAGCAGGGCTCTATCCTGGACTGTTTGGTGTTGTTCTGTAGGTCAATAAACCAAGATAAGGATCATCACATTTGTTCAACATGTTTTTCATTGTTTGGACGGATCTTTCTGCTTCCCCATTGCTTTGGATATAAGGGCTGCTGGATATTTGTACAAATCCCCAAGTGTTAGCAAACTGGGCCCATTCTGTAGATTTCACAAACTGTGTTCTAGAGTCGGAGAATACAACTTCTGGTATTCCATGTCTAGCGAAAATCGATTTGGTATGTTGAATAACTTGATTAGAAGTTATGTTGCTTAATTTTGCGAGCTCAATATATCTTGAAAAATAGTCGACAATTACCAAGTATTGCTGTTTTTTTCCATTCCATCAGATCCATACCAACTTTATGCCAAGGTCTGAGAGGTGTTTCTGTTGGAATCATATGATATTTCCTTGTGTTGCTATGAATTGTGCATTTCTCACATCTTTCTACCATTTGTTTTATTTCATTTGCAATGCCAGGCCAAAAAACTTTAGCAACTTTAGCTCGATTCAAACACTTCACAATTCCAAGATGTCCATCATGGATTTTGTTGAGCATGTCTTTGCGAAGGGAGTGGGGAATGATAGTTTTACCAACTTGAACAACAACTTGCATTCTCTACATTTCTTTTGCTCTTCTTAAATATGTTCCAAACGCTGATTTGTTGCTGGTAGAGTGTTCCAAACACAATTTACATATGCTTCAACTTCTAATTCGCTTTCCAACGATGATTTTTCGACTGGCGATCGTGAAAGTAAGTCTGCTGCATACAAATCCTTGCCAGCTTATAACTATATTTTATATGTGTTAGTGTATTTTATATGAATGATAATAAACAAAAACATTAATACTCTTTAGGATAGGTAAAATAGGTCTAGAATAGAAGAGACGATGGACTAAATAACTCTAGCCTACTTAAATGCCCTATAACAAACTATCAAAGAAAAAGGACTTATACACATTAAACACACATTTTAGGTATAATTAGATTTAGATAAGTTTTCATCTCTGTAATATAAGTATAGTAAAAAACATTTAACCTAGGGTACTTACTCACTGTGAAAGATAATCCAAGTCTGACAAATCGACCTAACCCCACTAAAAGTAAGTTTTGAAAAAGTGATAGATTTCATCAAATTGGCCCCGACACAGATATATTTGCGTGTCAGAACAATATAATTTTGTACATAAACTTTTTATTAACCACTCATTATTGTAAATCTAGTTTAGAAACTTAGTAAATTGAATGTAAAGACTCTGAATTGTAAACATCAAGAATACTCAAGATTCCCCCCGGACGGACAGCCGCCATTATTGTTAGTTCTTTGTAAATCCGCTAGAGCAACAAAGTGTCTGTAGACCATTTTGAGAGACCTGGCCGTCTAGTGCTGAACCCTCGCGGCGAACGATGGAACTGCGTTAGGAATGTCATTCATTAGCAATTATAAATCCAGATATTTGTTTTCTACGTTTTTTAATTAAGTGTAAGGTTTTGAGTAAAAACTAATTATGTTATAAATTCCTAAAAAATAATCTGAAACTTTTATAAATGTGTACATAGCAGGAATATATGATTTAATTTAAGTAATGCGTAATTTAATACTGATATTAGTTTGTTTACCTCAATCAGCTGTTTGTAGTATGATAGAATAAGATGCAATTTTGAGTGTTTTAAATTAAATTTGACTTATTTTATTAACTTTAACGATTGGAAATATTATTTTATTGTCTTTTCGATATAAATTTATCTTTTCCAAATTAAATTAAAGAGAGAAATATTATTTTTTAAATTCAGTGAAGTGTGACCAATCAAAATTAGCTATTGCTGCTGACAGCCAATCAAAAAATTACAGTGTACCAAGATTGTTGAGAAGGATTCTAATTGGAGTATAGCCTTCTTCCCCAAATCTGGACGAGGTGACGCCGTGGTGTGTCTCGGGAGAGCTGAAGCAGGACGGACGAGCAAGTCCATGTTGCTCATTCCCAGGATGGAATAATCAGTTTTACATCAAGATTTTGTATGTTTGTGCATGTTAAATAAGTTTTTTTAGTATTCCCCCAGCTCTAAAGCCCAGCAGACTCCCATTAATAAATTTTTAACCGTATTTTTAGGCACATTTTGAGGACTGTTTGGTGAGGCCATTCCTTATTCTCACACTAATCCCCTTCCAGCATACATCTATTTGAAGATTGATCTTATTGATATTTAGGGACGTTTCATATCAATAACTTTCAAAATTAACATCAAGATTAAGACATTTTAAAAGTAAATTGAAGAAGAGTGCTAATATTTTATTTATTTGTTGAAGATTTTGGACTTTCTTTTAAATTTGAACTCTCTATTTAATTATCTGTTGTTGTACTTTACTAATATAAAAAATTTGATTATTATCGATCGAGCCAGATGCTAATGGACCTTACGAAATTTGAACCCTGAGATAAAAAGAGAACTCATTTGCTAAATATTGTACTTTCTAATCATTTTTTTATCTAGATGTAAACTAAAACTTTTGAATAAAGACCAAGGTTATTTTTTATTTGTAAATTGTTTATTCATTCATATATTTAATTTATTATTTATATTATAAATGGCGCACGAACGTGGAGGCTCTTTGTGATCGATAACCATCAAAATTCAACTCATAATTGCATCAGTTAGGTTAAGTAGGATAATTTAATATTTAGTGTTGTAAGAAACTTCATATTATTAGTTTTGTATTAATCTAGTTTCCCCACCCAATCCACCCCATTAGGATACTGTGGTATATTTCATATTTAAAGATCATATGTTTCAAGTTACATCTGTTATAATGTTTATGTTGATCCTTGTTTTTTATTGTAAGGAAAATATAGTTTATTCTAATGTACAAAGAACGATGATTATTTCCATATTAGTTAAATATGTTTTAGTGGCGACGAGAAATATGAGTTTTTTGTAAAATGTCTTTTGTTCATAGCAAGTATTTTGCATAATTTATTTACATGACCTTTCATTGAACAGAAATGGCTGAACAACTTTCTTCTATCCTTTCTAAGTTTGTTGAGCAACAAGCTGAGCTATTAACCAGATTTAATGAGATAACACATTTGCACGAACGAAACCCACAACCCTCTGAACGCACGGAAACACAGAACGTTATATCATCATTCCATTTTGACCAATTTGATGATAATATTGAGGAATTCAGTTCATACAGGCAACGACTGGAAAATTTCTTTCAACTAAAAAATATTACTGGGCACGAAGATGACGAACAGCGAATCAAAGCACGAATATTAATAAACTGCATTGGACCGAAACATTATCAACTATTAGTTGGCCTTGTATCACCGGACTTACCAAAACTTGTTTGTCGTTGATCGTCTGACGAACCCGTTGTTGGGCCGTGATTGGTTGCGACAGTTGAAGATTCCTCTAATTTCTGAAGAGCCCATCAATAATGTAAACACTGATATCCGTTTCAAACTACGAGAAGAAGTTCTTAACAAATATGCAAAACTGTTTGAAGAGAAGATTGGAGAAGCCCCATATTCTTGTAACCTAATCCTCAAAAGCAATGCTCGTCCTATATTTTTAAAACCAAGAGTAGTCCCTTTTGCACTCCGAGATGAGGTTGAGGCTGAACTTGATAGGCTGGAAAACGAAAATATAATTGAAAAAGTGGACAACGCACAATGGGGAAGTCCGTTGGTGGTAGTTCCAAAGCCGGACGGAAAGGTAAGATTGTGTTTTGACTATAAATGCACAATAAACTCACAGCTTGAGGACACAAGATACCCTATACCAGTCATCGATGAAATCCTGGGGAAAATCAGAGGAGGTAACTTTTTCTGCGTGCTTGACATCCACAAAGCATATCTTCACATTCCAGTAGACACAGAAAGCCAAAAACTACAGGCAATATCTACACATCGTGGAACGTATCTAATGAAAAGATTGTCTTTTGGCATTAAAACCGCACCTAGCGAATTTGCAAAATTTATTGACACTGTATTACAAGGCCTTGAGTGTACCTTAGCATATTTTGATGATATTATAATTTGGGGGTCAAATGTTGAAGAATGCCATAACCGGTTGCTTGCTTGTTTGGCCCGTCTAGAAAGATTCAATCTTCACATCAACAAAGGCAAAAGTAAATTTTTCGAAGACGAAATAACATACCTTGGTCACAAGATAAGCAAACGCGGTATCCAGAAGAGCCCAGAAAAGGTGACAGCCATTCTCAATGCCCCTAGTCCTACGAATTTAGAGGAGGTAAGAACGTTTATCGGCTATGTATCATACTACTCTAAGTTTATTCCGAATGTAGCCACTATTATGCATCCAATTTACCAACTTCTTAAAAGGGGGAATACTCCTTTCCGGTGGACAGAAGCTTGCGAAAATGCTGCAATCAAAATCAAGGCAGCCATAGCTAGCGATAAAGTTCTAGTTGGATATGACCCATCTTTACCTCTTGTCTTAGCAACCGATGCTAGTCCCGTGGGAATTTCAGCAATTTTATCACACACAATAGACGGCACGGAACGTCCAATCTTCTTCGCATCCCGATCATTGACACCTACAGAGAAAAATTACTCTCAAATTGACAGAGAGGCAACGGCAATCTATTGGGCTTTCTTAAAGTTTTATCCTTATATTTACGGAAGGAAGTTTTCACTCATTACCGATAACAAACCGCTAACTCACATTTTTAGTTCCAGTTCTAAGTTACCGGTAATAACAGCTTCCAGACTGCTTCGCTATGCCATGTTTTTGTCTGGGTTTGACTTTGACATCATCTTCAGACGTTCATCAGACCATGCTAATGCCGACTATCTGTCAAGATTTCCATTGCCATCCACACAAACATCTGTTGATGAAAATTACACAATTTGCAATGTAACCTTGTCTAATATTTCAAGTGAGGAAATTACACACAAGAATGTATCAGAAGAAACCGATAAGGATCCAGAGCTTATTCCTCTAAAGTTATCCCTACAAAATGGCACATGCACTTCACTTGAATACAGCCTTCATGAAGGAATAATATTTCGAGGGGAGAGAGTAGTAATTCCAAAAACTCTGCAACAGTATGTCCTCCGTGAACTCCACAAGACACATCAAGGTATAGTACGTATGAAATCATTGGCCCGTAGATATTGTTACTGGAAACTGATTGACAAAGACATTGAATCGGTGGCAAAGTCATGTAGAGCATGCGCCGATGTGCAAAATAATCAGATGAAAGTTCCCGCTCACCCATGGGAATCACCTAAAGGCAACTGGGAACGTGTGCACATTGATTATGCTGGTCCATTTCTCGGACATCACTTTTTAATTGTGGTAGATAGTTTATCAAAATGGCCAGAGGTATCCATTTCAAAGTCAGCACCTACAACTGACTCCACTATCGTACATCTTAGAGAAATATTTAGCCGGAATGGACTCCCCGTTACAGTTGTAAGTGACAATGCGTCAATTTTTACTTCAGATGCCTTTCAAGCATTTTTGTCTAGGAACGGTATACAACACAAGACTATAGCCCCTGGACACCCGGCCACTAATGGACAAGCTGAGCGATTCGTGCAAAGTTTCAAGAATAAATTGAAAGCTGTTGTATCTGATCCTGGAACACTTCATTCCAAGGTGCACGAAGCTCTGTTTTACTATCGAGCAACACCATTTGGTAATGACGACAAATCACCAGCGGAGAATTTTATGCAGAGGAGATTCCGAACTAAACTTGACCTTCTAAGGTTTCACACTCCTCAAGAAATTAAACCTCGCACTGCACCACAGTTGCCACAGTCACTCAAATTATTCCCTGGAGAACGTGTTCAAGTGAGAAATTATACTTCCGGAAACAACACTACCAAATGGAAGTATGGAAAAATAGCAAAGGTACTAGGCCGCCTACATTATTTAGTAGAAATTGATGATGGAACAATGGTGAAACGGCACATTGAGCAACTAAGAAGGTCCGAAGTTCCTGCTCCCCATCAACCACATCCACACCAGCTACAACATCACCAAATCCCACAGACCAAATTAGTTCACAAAAAAATACTGGCAATAGTTTCATTAATATTCAATATAGGAATGTACCAATTCCCATGCCCCGGGAGAATCATGATGATGCAGATGAGACTGCCTTGTTAGAAGCTAGGCAGCCACAAATTCAAGAAGAACACGAACCTAATCATTCCCCGGTCCAGCTGAGAAGGTCAACAAGGGTCCGTCGACCAGTAGTGAGGTTAAACCTATGACTTTGTTCGGTTCAACAGTTCTTCAGTTATTTCTTCTACAGTGGGGGAGACTGTGGTATATTTCATATTTAAAGATCATATGTTTCAAGTTACATCTGTTATAATGTTTATGTTGATCCTTGTTTTTTATTGTAAGGAAAATATAGTTTATTCTAATGTACAAAGAACGATGATTATTTCCATATTAGTTAAATATGTTTTAGATACCCCCCTTAGGATTCCCCCCATTGTATTTCCCCCACATGTATTTAACCTCCCTACCAATTTCAAGCATTTTTAATAAGATTTCCCTTAATGCAATCCCAATATAATTTGAGAAAGAACCCGAGACGCAGCGTTAAAGCAATGGAAGGTCAGGAAAGTAACGAATTAGCTCACACTATGGAAGAACTAGCACAACTAAAGACACTAGAAAATTATCAAACACCGAACACCAAAGTTACAACACAAACAGAAACACACACACCACCTAATGAAGAAACTTTACTTGATATAGCTACAGGAGGCGAGACACTAAACCTACTTCAACAACCCCCAAATGAACACCACACCATGACAGGAAACACAGACACTAGTGCTACTATAAGTGCAACATCAACACCTAAAGACACTGAAAATAAAACATCACAAAACCAACAAACCGATTTAGAAATAGTCATACAACATTTGGCACAACTCAATATACAACTCAGTGCTAAAATTGATACACAAATAAGCACAGTACGAACTGAACTTAAGGCTCAAAGTACAAAAATTGATACTGTAGAAACTAAACTCAATGCTCAAATACGCACCGAAATCGGTATTGTGAAACAAAAAAATAACAAACTCAATGCTCAAATACAAACCCAAATCAACACCGTCTACCAGGAACTCAAGCAACAAAATTCCGAACTAGAAGTCAATCTTACACAAAAAATGGCGGAGAGTCTAAGTTCCCTCGAATTTAAAATGGAAGATAAAATGGCCAAATTAGAAATGAAAACCATAACACAAAACACTCAACTAAAAAACGACATTCTCACACAAGTAAATCGAAATTTTGAAGAACAGGACATAAAGCATGAAACACGAATGCAGTCATTAGAAGAACAAATTCCCAACCTCATAAAATCCCAAACCGAACAGCTTCTAAACAACACTAGTATGAAATTAGAAGAATACATAGATGAACAAATACACACGGTCAACCACCAATTAGATACTCACATAAAGAAACAAGAAACTTACAATGAGATAATTAACGAACATACAGTAGTCCTATCCAAACAGAACGCTACCTTGAGTCAAATTGAGCGTGAAATAAATCAGATTAAAGAAACACCACAATCCTCACCTCAAAACCTAAACTTATCCCAACTGCCAGAAATAATCATAAATTACGTTGGTGAAAATACAACTAACCTAGCCACTAAAATACCTCACTTTCATCCAAAAACTAGAAATCCACCCGAATTCTTAGAACAATTCAACCGATACTATGAAAACTACTCTAAACGTAACACTCGTGATTGCCTAAGCTACCTAGAGCTAATCGAAAATTGTTTCGAAGGAACTGCCGCAATGTGGTACCAAATCATCAAAAATGACGTTAAAAGTATCGAGGACTTAAAGAATAAATTTCTACGACAGTATTGGAGTTCAGAAACTCAACGTAGTTTACGACACAGGATTGAACTTGAACGTTACCGCCCAGATGGTAAGATGAACATGACGGAATATTTTGTTGACCGCACAATCACCTTAAAATCAATGATCCCACCATTAGAAAACATCGAAATTATTGAAATCCTTTCAAACAATTTCAATGAACAAATCCGTGCCTCCATTTCTGTACAAAACGTACAAACTTTTGAGCATTTCATTGAAATCCTAAATCGTGAAGACATGTTTCACAAAACTGAACGAGCAAGACAAAATTCCGACAGTTACAAATCCAACACAACCCACCAACAAAATCAATTTTCCTCTAAACAGAACCGTCATGACCACTATGACAAATACAACAAATTTGTACCGACTAGTCATCACCCCTACAACAGTAATAACCAACAGCAAAACAATTATTACAAACCAAATTATGATCAGAATCATCGAGGATACCAAAATAACAACTCCCAACCGTATCATGGCAACAGAAATTCTCACCACACATATGTTCATAACAACCAGCAGTACCAACCTAGGCGAAACGAAAATGAACAGCGAAATGTGAATGTGATACAAGTCGACCAACCTAACCGCACGAATAACGGACAATACCCCACCGAAGATCAGACTCGCTATGTGCAACAGCTGAGATCAAGTCGAGACGGACCGAACCGACAACACCCGAACACAGCCGAATTCCAACGAAGCAGTTCCGAAGACAACGTGAGGACAGACATCACCATCTTTAAACTAACTAGCGTTGATACGATTATAAAGAATGGACCTATATGCCTGGCAAATGAAAACTCCCATTTTCATATTTTCAATACACTAGACATCCTATCAACGCTCGATAGAAACCCAATCGGAAACAATAAGGTCCCTATATATAATGTAAATAATAAGATAACCACAATAGATAATTCAATATGTACAGCTTTTTGCGATCGTGATTTTTTATTAACAGAAGAACCAATTAAAACTACTGAAAATATTATCAAATGCCCTGAAATAAAAGTACAATTTGGCAATGTTAGCACAAATGCATTAGTTGATTCCGGAGCCTCAATTAGCTGCCTCTCAGAACAATTTTTTATTTTTCACTATGAAAAATTTAACAAACTAGAAGTATTTCCATTAAGTAATGTCAACATCAAAACAGCGACTGGACAAAAGAGCAAACAATTGAAAAAGATAATCTTCACCGAAATACATATAGGCAGTATGCCATATTTAGTACAATTTGTTATAGTACCTAACCTCATACGAGATACAATCATAGGAATCGATATTTTGAAGCAAGCAAGATCATGGTTGGATTTTCACGGAGAATGTTTAATAATTTTTAACGAAAAAGCTGTATCCACATGCGGCGGCTTTCTCGAATTTGTGCAGACGACTTTTATGTCCGGACACAGTAATCAATGCGAAAATAAATACAATAGGCTTACATGCCAATGTGACATAAAACATTTTGAACTAATCCCGTATGAGAAAACTATACATGAAAATAATTGTAACCTAGTATTAGAAGAATTAAATTACATCAGTAACCAGTCTAGATTTAATGAAAATACCTCAGAAGACATCAATTTAAAAATAAATGAAATCACAGATAAAATTGATACTTTAAACCCAGTACAAAAGGGGCAGTTAAAGAAATTATTAAAACAATTCACACCCATTTTCTCAAATAAGCCCGGCCTATGTAATAAATATGAATATGAGATTAAAGTTAAAGAAGATCAACCATTTAAAGGACAAAATTATCCCGTACCTGCGTGTTATTTTAATGCAGTCGAGAAAGAGATTCAAAACATGTTAGACGAAAACATTATTGAGAGAAGCACTAGTGCATATATTAACCCGTTAGTAGTAGTACCAAAGAAAAGTGGGGAGATTCGTTTGTGTATTGATGGACGTGCAATAAATTCTCGCATAATTAATGATTATGATACGAACTTAGGCATCAATGAACTGTTAAGCCACGGCAGGAGTACCCAATTTTTAACCACCATTGATTTAACCGCTTCATACTGGCAGGTACCTCTGACTACCAACTCCCGAAAATACACAGCATTCCAGTTTAAAGGAAAAACCTACCAATTTACACGTGTACCATTTGGAATTTCAATATCACAGGCAGCTTTATTAAGAACCATGGAAACAGTTTTTGAAAATCAAGTACAGGAATACATGCTTATGTACGTTGACGATGCCCTAATTTATTCAACTTCATTTGAGGACCATATAGAACATCTAAGAATAGTTTTCTCCAAGCTACGAGAGAGTGGAATGACCATTAAGCTAGACAAGTAACTGTTTTTCAGAGAAAAGGCACCCTTCCTTGGACACATATTCACCACCAAAGGATTAGAACCTGACCCAAGTAAAATAAAAGCCATCAAAGAGTTCCCCATCCCTAAGACACGCAAGCAATTAAAAGGATTTATAGGCCTAGTCAATTTCTATAACCGATTCGTGGACAAATTTTCCGAAACCATACAACCATTAATGAAATTAACCTCAAAAACAACAAAATTCGGTACTTTGGTATTATACGGATGCCACCCTTATGCAGCGCGCTGCGGCAGTTATGTTAGGATGGGTTATCATAAAAATGATTGTAGGACTTTCCTTGTTTTGTTACGAATCGAATGATACCTGATGAGTCATACTTCCGGCCGCCAAACACCCTCCAAATAGGCCAAGGTCAGGTCGTTGACCGGAGCGCGCTCATCACCTGTCACCGCCTGTAATCTGGGTCCTGGGTCAGTGTCATGAGTGATTTATTGCCGTGCACTACGTTACATTTGTTTTCATAATGAGTGACGTTCTTTTCGTGTGGGATTTACCTCGAAATGAAGAGGAAACCGTACGCATTTTTATGATAACCCATCCTAACATAACTGCCACAGCGCGATGTATATTTGGCGGCGTACCTGTGGCGATCGGGTCTGGCTGCTAGCGGCGGCGACGCATTCAACACGATCCTAGCAGACATCGCTGCCTTTTGGGAGGCACAACACAAAGACCGCTCATCAGAATGATGTAAAATTTGTACAGTAAGTCAATAAAAGTACGTTTTTTCGAATTATGTAGTTATCCTTTGTATCCGGTAAAAATTTAACCTCCAAAAATAGTGGCATCCGTATAATACCAAAGTACCCAAAATTCATATGGACAGAAACAGAAACAGAAGTATTCAACAAGGTCAAGGATTTATTCATACAAACCACACTCAAACATCCAAATTATGACAAACCATTTTACCTCCAAACAGATTGTTCCATACAAGCCATTGGCGGACACTTATACCAAATTATGGACAACGGGGAAAAAGCAGCTATCACTTTTATCTCACGAACATTGAAATCACACGAAAAACAGTACACTACTACAGAATTAGAATGTTTAGCTATAATACACTGTTTACAAAAGGTTCGTCATATCATATTAGGAAATCATGTATACATACAAACCGACCACCATTCGCTCATTTTCCTCCGGACATGTCGTTTGTTAACGCCTAGATTAACGAGATGGGTACTAGCACTCCAAGAATACAATCACACAATTGAGTATTGTACTGGCAAAAGTAATATAGTAGCCGATACCCTAAGCCGAACCAAGTATACAGATGACCAAATTGATGAACCCCAAGAACTTATTATCGCCAGATTCCAACCTAAAATCAACATCCACTTCAAGAACATCTTAAAAAATATCTCTTTCCATCAGCAACAAGATCCAAAATTAACCACCCTCATGGAAAATGCACCAGCCTATAACGAAATTGAAGAAATAGAACTACCTGCTCCTAAATACATAATCATCCACGAACACCTATACAAAGTTACTCAATTAGGCTACAAACTGGTAGTACCTGACAATTTAATAACACCCCTCATAAAAGAGTGTCATGAATATTATATACATTGCGGTACACAGAAATGTTTAAGTCTACTTCAGGAAACATTTCAATTCAAGAACATGGCTAAAATCATCCGCAAATTCATATCCCATTGTGATACATGCCAGCGTTGTAAACACCTAATCCATCCTAACCACGGCACCGCTATCGGACAGCAAAGTACAAACATTGGCGACACAGTTTCCATTGATTTCTTAGGATCTTTACCAACCAGCCAAGGCAACACGAAGTATGTATTAATTGCAACAGACAACTTCTCAAAACTAACTAAGTTATATGCCACACAGAAAGCTAACACGAAAACCGTAATTGAAAAGTTATTTAACCACTACATACCTGCAATAGGAAAACCACAGAAAATATTGTCCGACAATGCCACTCAATTTCGCAACAAACAATACATAAACAAACTCACCCAAAACAACATTAAACCAATCTTTATACCAATTAGGCACCCTCAAATGAATATTTCTGAGAGATACATACAAAATGTAAAGAAAGCAATGCGTATATTATGTCATAATCATCAGCAGAATTGGAACAAACACCTTAATTGGATTGAAAACTGCCTTAACGAACTACCAAATGAAACAACTAAATTGACGCCTAACGAATTACACTTTGGCAAAAGTAATAAAAGATTCTGGGATAATCTATTGCCTAAAACACAGCCTAATCAAACCAATCACCAAGAGAACATCATTGTAGCCAGACTTAGAATACAGTCGAAAAGGGAGAAAAATGCCTTAAAATTCAACAACAAACATAAGCCAACTATTTTTGAAGTGGGAGAAGAAGTGCTCATCATGAACAACAAATTATCCAAATCAGTAGATAAAGTCACCAAGAAACTTTTTGAATTATATATAGGGCCATACATTATGCATGAAAATTTAGGGAAGAATGTATATAATCTAAAGAAACCATCCGATTCCAGTGTTATAGGACCATTCCACACCATCCTACTTAGAACATATTTAACCCCTGTATAGTATAGTATAAGTAATTCCCATGTTATTTCAGTGTATTCCCATATCTTGTTAGTTAAGATTTATTTTTTAGGTTACGTTTTGAATTGTTAATCCCTATCCCCGTTCCCTCATGATTTATTACCTTATGTTATGTTATGTTATGTTTAGATTAAGTTTGTGTTATGTTAAATATTTAAGAATAGGTAAATGGACAGTACATTTTTTGCTTGGCTCATATGTGATAAACAATATTCGCCAAGGCAAAAAAGGGGCTTTATAACTGTATTTTATATGTGTTAGTGTATTTTATATGAATGATAATAAACAAAAACATTAATACTCTTTAGGATAGGTAAAATAGGCCTAGAATAGAAGAGACGATGGACTAAATAACTCTAGCCTACTCAAATGCCCTATAACAAACTATCAAAGAAAAAGGACTTATACACATTAAACACACATTTTAGGTATAATTAGATTTAGATAAGTTTTCATCTCTGTAATATAAGTATAGTAAAAAACATTTAACCTAGGGTACTTACTCACTGTGAAAGATAATCCAAGTCTGACAAATCGACCTAACCCCACTAAAAGTAAGTTTTGAAAAAGTGATAGATTTCATCAAATTGGCCCCGACACAGATATATTTGCGTGTCAGAACAATATAATTTTGTACATAAACTTTTTATTAACCACTCATTATTGTAAATCTAGTTTAGAAACTTAGTAAATTGAATGTAAAGACTCTGAATTGTAAACATCAAGAATACTCAAGATTCCCCCCGGACGGACAGCCGCCATTATTGTTAGTTCTTTGTAAATCCGCTAGAGCAACAAAGTGTCTGTAGACCATTTTGAGAGACCTGGCCGTCTAGTGCTGAACCCTCGCGGCGAACGATGGAACTGCGTTAGGAATGTCATTCATTAGCAATTATAAATCCAGATATTTGTTTTCTACGTTTTTTAATTAAGTGTAAGGTTTTGAGTAAAAACTAATTATGTTATAAATTCCTAAAAAATAATCTGAAACTTTTATAAATGTGTACATAGCAGGAATATATGATTTAATTTAAGTAATGCGTAATTTAATACAGATATTAGTTTGTTTACCTCAATCAGCTGTTTGTAGTATGATAGAATAAGATGCAATTATGAGTGTTTTAAATTAAATTTGACTTATTTTATTAACTTTAACGATTGGAAATATTATTTTATTGTCTTTTCGATATAAATTTATCTTTTCCAAATTAAATTAAAGAGAGAAATATTATTTTTTAAATTCAGTGAAGTGTGACCAATAAAAATTAGCTATTGCTGCTGACAGCCAATCAAAAAATTACAGTGTACCAAGATTGTTGAGAAGGATTCTAATTGGAATATAGCCTTCTTCCCCAAATCTGGACGAGGTGACGCCGTGGTGTGTCTCGGGAGAGCTGAAGCAGGACGGACGAGCAAGTCCATGTTGCTCATTCCCAGGATGGAATAATCAGTTTTACATCAAGATTTTGTATGTTTGTGCGTGTTAAATAAGTTTTTTTAGTATTCCCCCAGCTCTAAAGCCCAGCAGACTCCCATTAATAAATTTTTAACCGTATTTTTAGGCACATTTTGAGGACTGTTTGGTGAGGCCATTCCTTATTCTCACACTAATCCCCTTCCAGCATACATCTATTTGAAGATTGATCTTATTGATATTTAGGGACGTTTCATATCAATAACTTTCAAAATTAACATCAAGATTAAGACATTTTAAAAGTAAATTGAAGAAGAGTGCTAATATTTTATTTATTTGTTGAAGATTTTGGACTTTCTTTTAAATTTGAACTCTCTATTTAATTATCTGTTGTTGTACTTTACTAATATAAAAAATTTGATTATTATCGATCGAGCCAGATGCTAATGGACCTTACGAAATTTGAACCCTGAGATAAAAAGAGAACTCATTTGCTAAATATTGTACTTTCTAATCATTTTTTTATCTAGATGTAAACTAAAACTTTTGAATAAAGACCAAGGTTATTTTTTATTTGTAAATTGTTTATTCATTCATATATTTAATTTATTATTTATATTATAAATGGCGCACGAACGTGGAGGCTCTTTGTGATCGATAACCATCAAAATTCAACTCATAATTGCATCAGTTAGGTTAAGTAGGATAATTTAATATTTAGTGTTGTAAGAAACTTCATATTATTAGTTTTGTATTAATCTAGTTTCCCCACCCAATCCACCCCATTAGGATACCCCCCTTAGGATTCCCCCCATTGTATTTCCCCCACATGTATTTAACCTCCCTACCAATTTCAAGCATTTTTAATAAGATTTCCCTTAATGCAATCCCAATATAATTTGAGAAAGAACCCGAGACGCAGCGTTAAAGCAATGGAAGGTCAGGAAAGTAACGAATTAGCTCACACTATGGAAGAACTAGCACAACTAAAGACACTAGAAAATTATCAAACACCGAACACCAAAGTTACAACACAAACAGAAACACACACACCACCTAATGAAGAAACTTTACTTGATATAGCTACAGGAGGCGAGACACTAAACCTACTTCAACAACCCCCAAATGAACACCACACCATGACAGGAAACACAGACACTAGTGCTACTATAAGTGCAACATCAACACCTAAAGACACTGAAAATAAAACATCACAAAACCAACAAACCGATTTAGAAATAGTCATACAACATTTGGCACAACTCAATATACAACTCAGTGCTAAAATTGATACACAAATAAGCACAGTACGAACTGAACTTAAGGCTCAAAGTACAAAAATTGATACTGTAGAAACTAAACTCAATGCTCAAATACGCACCGAAATCGGTATTGTGAAACAAAAAAATAACAAACTCAATGCTCAAATACAAACCCAAATCAACACCGTCTACCAGGAACTCAAGCAACAAAATTCCGAACTAGAAGTCAATCTTACACAAAAAATGGCGGAGAGTCTAAGTTCCCTCGAATTTAAAATGGAAGATAAAATGGCCAAATTAGAAATGAAAACCATAACACAAAACACTCAACTAAAAAACGACATTCTCACACAAGTAAATCGAAATTTTGAAGAACAGGACATAAAGCATGAAACACGAATGCAGTCATTAGAAGAACAAATTCCCAACCTCATAAAATCCCAAACCGAACAGCTTCTAAACAACACTAGTATGAAATTAGAAGAATACATAGATGAACAAATACACACGGTCAACCACCAATTAGATACTCACATAAAGAAACAAGAAACTTACAATGAGATAATTAACGAACATACAGTAGTCCTATCCAAACAGAACGCTACCTTGAGTCAAATTGAGCGTGAAATAAATCAGATTAAAGAAACACCACAATCCTCACCTCAAAACCTAAACTTATCCCAACTGCCAGAAATAATCATAAATTACGTTGGTGAAAATACAACTAACCTAGCCACTAAAATACCTCACTTTCATCCAAAAACTAGAAATCCACCCGAATTCTTAGAACAATTCAACCGATACTATGAAAACTACTCTAAACGTAACACTCGTGATTGCCTAAGCTACCTAGAGCTAATCGAAAATTGTTTCGAAGGAACTGCCGCAATGTGGTACCAAATCATCAAAAATGACGTTAAAAGTATCGAGGACTTAAAGAATAAATTTCTACGACAGTATTGGAGTTCAGAAACTCAACGTAGTTTACGACACAGGATTGAACTTGAACGTTACCGCCCAGATGGTAAGATGAACATGACGGAATATTTTGTTGACCGCACAATCACCTTAAAATCAATGATCCCACCATTAGAAAACATCGAAATTATTGAAATCCTTTCAAACAATTTCAATGAACAAATCCGTGCCTCCATTTCTGTACAAAACGTACAAACTTTTGAGCATTTCATTGAAATCCTAAATCGTGAAGACATGTTTCACAAAACTGAACGAGCAAGACAAAATTCCGACAGTTACAAATCCAACACAACCCACCAACAAAATCAATTTTCCTCTAAACAGAACCGTCATGACCACTATGACAAATACAACAAATTTGTACCGACTAGTCATCACCCCTACAACAGTAATAACCAACAGCAAAACAATTATTACAAACCAAATTATGATCAGAATCATCGAGGATACCAAAATAACAACTCCCAACCGTATCATGGCAACAGAAATTCTCACCACACATATGTTCATAACAACCAGCAGTACCAACCTAGGCGAAACGAAAATGAACAGCGAAATGTGAATGTGATACAAGTCGACCAACCTAACCGCACGAATAACGGACAATACCCCACCGAAGATCAGACTCGCTATGTGCAACAGCTGAGATCAAGTCGAGACGGACCGAACCGACAACACCCGAACACAGCCGAATTCCAACGAAGCAGTTCCGAAGACAACGTGAGGACAGACATCACCATCTTTAAACTAACTAGCGTTGATACGATTATAAAGAATGGACCTATATGCCTGGCAAATGAAAACTCCCATTTTCATATTTTCAATACACTAGACATCCTATCAACGCTCGATAGAAACCCAATCGGAAACAATAAGGTCCCTATATATAATGTAAATAATAAGATAACCACAATAGATAATTCAATATGTACAGCTTTTTGCGATCGTGATTTTTTATTAACAGAAGAACCAATTAAAACTACTGAAAATATTATCAAATGCCCTGAAATAAAAGTACAATTTGGCAATGTTAGCACAAATGCATTAGTTGATTCCGGAGCCTCAATTAGCTGCCTCTCAGAACAATTTTTTATTTTTCACTATGAAAAATTTAACAAACTAGAAGTATTTCCATTAAGTAATGTCAACATCAAAACAGCGACTGGACAAAAGAGCAAACAATTGAAAAAGATAATCTTCACCGAAATACATATAGGCAGTATGCCATATTTAGTACAATTTGTTATAGTACCTAACCTCATACGAGATACAATCATAGGAATCGATATTTTGAAGCAAGCAAGATCATGGTTGGATTTTCACGGAGAATGTTTAATAATTTTTAACGAAAAAGCTGTATCCACATGCGGCGGCTTTCTCGAATTTGTGCAGACGACTTTTATGTCCGGACACAGTAATCAATGCGAAAATAAATACAATAGGCTTACATGCCAATGTGACATAAAACATTTTGAACTAATCTCGTATGAGAAAACTATACATGAAAATAATTGTAACCTAGTATTAGAAGAATTAAATTACATCAGTAACCAGTCTAGATTTAATGAAAATACCTCAGAAGACATCAATTTAAAAATAAATGAAATCACAGATAAAATTGATACTTTAAACCCAGTACAAAAGGGGCAGTTAAAGAAATTATTAAAACAATTCACACCCATTTTCTCAAATAAGCCCGGCCTATGTAATAAATATGAATATGAGATTAAAGTTAAAGAAGATCAACCATTTAAAGGACAAAATTATCCCGTACCTGCGTGTTATTTTAATGCAGTCGAGAAAGAGATTCAAAACATGTTAGACGAAAACATTATTGAGAGAAGCACTAGTGCATATATTAACCCGTTAGTAGTAGTACCAAAGAAAAGTGGGGAGATTCGTTTGTGTATTGATGGACGTGCAATAAATTCTCGCATAATTAATGATTATGATACGAACTTAGGCATCAATGAACTGTTAAGCCACGGCAGGAGTACCCAATTTTTAACCACCATTGATTTAACCGCTTCATACTGGCAGGTACCTCTGACTACCAACTCCCGAAAATACACAGCATTCCAGTTTAAAGGAAAAACCTACCAATTTACACGTGTACCATTTGGAATTTCAATATCACAGGCAGCTTTATTAAGAACCATGGAAACAGTTTTTGAAAATCAAGTACAGGAATACATGCTTATGTACGTTGACGATGCCCTAATTTATTCAACTTCATTTGAGGACCATATAGAACATCTAAGAATAGTTTTCTCCAAGCTACGAGAGAGTGGAATGACCATTAAGCTAGACAAGTAACTGTTTTTCAGAGAAAAGGCACCCTTCCTTGGACACATATTCACCACCAAAGGATTAGAACCTGACCCAAGTAAAATAAAAGCCATCAAAGAGTTCCCCATCCCTAAGACACGCAAGCAATTAAAAGGATTTATAGGCCTAGTCAATTTCTATAACCGATTCGTGGACAAATTTTCCGAAACCATACAACCATTAATGAAATTAACCTCAAAAACAACAAAATTCGGTACTTTGGTATTATACGGATGCCACCCTTATGCAGCGCGCTGCGGCAGTTATGTTAGGATGGGTTATCATAAAAATGATTGTAGGACTTTCCTTGTTTTGTTACGAATCGAATGATACCTGATGAGTCATACTTCCGGCCGCCAAACACCCTCCAAATAGGCCAAGGTCAGGTCGTTGACCGGAGCGCGCTCATCACCTGTCACCGCCTGTAATCTGGGTCCTGGGTCAGTGTCATGAGTGATTTATTGCCGTGCACTACGTTACATTTGTTTTCATAATGAGTGACGTTCTTTTCGTGTGGGATTTACCTCGAAATGAAGAGGAAACCGTACGCATTTTTATGATAACCCATCCTAACATAACTGCCACAGCGCGATGTATATTTGGCGGCGTACCTGTGGCGATCGGGTCTGGCTGCTAGCGGCGGCGACGCATTCAACACGATCCTAGCAGACATCGCTGCCTTTTGGGAGGCACAACACAAAGACCGCTCATCAGAATGATGTAAAATTTGTACAGTAAGTCAATAAAAGTACGTTTTTTCGAATTATGTAGTTATCCTTTGTATCCGGTAAAAATTTAACCTCCAAAAATAGTGGCATCCGTATAATACCAAAGTACCCAAAATTCATATGGACAGAAACAGAAACAGAAGTATTCAACAAGGTCAAGGATTTATTCATACAAACCACACTCAAACATCCAAATTATGACAAACCATTTTACCTCCAAACAGATTGTTCCATACAAGCCATTGGCGGACACTTATACCAAATTATGGACAACGGGGAAAAAGCAGCTATCACTTTTATCTCACGAACATTGAAATCACACGAAAAACAGTACACTACTACAGAATTAGAATGTTTAGCTATAATACACTGTTTACAAAAGGTTCGTCATATCATATTAGGAAATCATGTATACATACAAACCGACCACCATTCGCTCATTTTCCTCCGGACATGTCGTTTGTTAACGCCTAGATTAACGAGATGGGTACTAGCACTCCAAGAATACAATCACACAATTGAGTATTGTACTGGCAAAAGTAATATAGTAGCCGATACCCTAAGCCGAACCAAGTATACAGATGACCAAATTGATGAACCCCAAGAACTTATTATCGCCAGATTCCAACCTAAAATCAACATCCACTTCAAGAACATCTTAAAAAATATCTCTTTCCATCAGCAACAAGATCCAAAATTAACCACCCTCATGGAAAATGCACCAGCCTATAACGAAATTGAAGAAATAGAACTACCTGCTCCTAAATACATAATCATCCACGAACACCTATACAAAGTTACTCAATTAGGCTACAAACTGGTAGTACCTGACAATTTAATAACACCCCTCATAAAAGAGTGTCATGAATATTATATACATTGCGGTACACAGAAATGTTTAAGTCTACTTCAGGAAACATTTCAATTCAAGAACATGGCTAAAATCATCCGCAAATTCATATCCCATTGTGATACATGCCAGCGTTGTAAACACCTAATCCATCCTAACCACGGCACCGCTATCGGACAGCAAAGTACAAACATTGGCGACACAGTTTCCATTGATTTCTTAGGACCTTTACCAACCAGCCAAGGCAACACGAAGTATGTATTAATTGCAACAGACAACTTCTCAAAACTAACTAAGTTATATGCCACACAGAAAGCTAACACGAAAACCGTAATTGAAAAGTTATTTAACCACTACATACCTGCAATAGGAAAACCACAGAAAATATTGTCCGACAATGCCACTCAATTTCGCAACAAACAATACATAAACAAACTTACCCAAAACAACATTAAACCAATCTTTATACCAATTAGGCACCCTCAAATGAATATTTCTGAGAGATACATACAAAATGTAAAGAAAGCAATGCGTATATTATGTCATAATCATCAGCAGAATTGGAACAAACACCTTAATTGGATTGAAAACTGCCTTAACGAACTACCAAATGAAACAACTAAATTGACGCCTAACGAATTACACTTTGGCAAAAGTAATAAAAGATTCTGGGATAATCTATTGCCTAAAACACAGCCTAATCAAACCAATCACCAAGAGAACATCATTGTAGCCAGACTTAGAATACAGTCGAAAAGGGAGAAAAATGCCTTAAAATTCAACAACAAACATAAGCCAACTATTTTTGAAGTGGGAGAAGAAGTGCTCATCATGAACAACAAATTATCCAAATCAGTAGATAAAGTCACCAAGAAACTTTTTGAATTATATATAGGGCCATACATTATGCATGAAAATTTAGGGAAGAATGTATATAATCTAAAGAAACCATCCGATTCCAGTGTTATAGGACCATTCCACACCATCCTACTTAGAACATATTTAACCCCTGTATAGTATAGTATAAGTAATTCCCATGTTATTTCAGTGTATTCCCATATCTTGTTAGTTAAGATTTATTTTTTAGGTTACGTTTTGAATTGTTAATCCCTATCCCCGTTCCCTCATGATTTATTACCTTATGTTATGTTATGTTATGTTTAGATTAAGTTTGTGTTATGTTAAATATTTAAGAATAGGTAAATGGACAGTACATTTTTTGCTTGGCTCATATCTGATAAACAATATTCGCCAAGGCAAAAAAGGGGCTTTATAACTGTATTTTATATGTGTTAGTGTATTTTATATGAATGATAATAAACAAAAACATTAATACTCTTTAGGATAGGTAAAATAGGCCTAGAATAGAAGAGACGATGGACTAAATAACTCTAGCCTACTCAAATGCCCTATAACAAACTATCAAAGAAAAAGGACTTATACACATTAAACACACATTTTAGGTATAATTAGATTTAGATAAGTTTTCATCTCTGTAATATAAGTATAGTAAAAAACATTTAACCTAGGGTACTTACTCACTGTGAAAGATAATCCAAGTCTGACAAATCGACCTAACCCCACTAAAAGTAAGTTTTGAAAAAGTGATAGATTTCATCAAATTGGCCCCGACACAGATATATTTGCGTGTCAGAACAATATAATTTTGTACATAAACTTTTTATTAACCACTCATTATTGTAAATCTAGTTTAGAAACTTAGTAAATTGAATGTAAAGACTCTGAATTGTAAACATCAAGAATACTCAAGATTCCCCCCGGACGGACAGCCGCCATTATTGTTAGTTCTTTGTAAATCCGCTAGAGCAACAAAGTGTCTGTAGACCATTTTGAGAGACCTGGCCGTCTAGTGCTGAACCCTCGCGGCGAACGATGGAACTGCGTTAGGAATGTCATTCATTAGCAATTATAAATCCAGATATTTGTTTTCTACGTTTTTTAATTAAGTGTAAGGTTTTGAGTAAAAACTAATTATGTTATAAATTCCTAAAAAATAATCTGAAACTTTTAGAAATGTGTACATAGCAGGAATATATGATTTAATTTAAGTAATGTGTAATTTAATACAGATATTAGTTTGTTTACCTCAATCAGCTGTTTGTAGTATGATAGAATAAGATGCAGTTATGAGTGTTTTAAATTAAATTTGACTTATTTTATTAACTTTAACGATTGGGAATATTATTTTATTGTGTTTTCGATATAAATTTATCTTTTCCAAATTAAATTAAAGAGAGAAATATTATTTTTTAAATTCAGTGAAGTGTGACCAATAAAAATTAGCTATTGCTGCTGACAGCCAATCAAAAAATTACAGTGTACCAAGATTGTTGAGAAGGATTCTAATTGGAGTATAGCCTTCTTCCCCAAATCTGGACGAGGTGACGCCGTGGTGTGTCTCAGGAGAGCTGAAGCAGGACGGACGAGCAAGTCCATGTTGCTCATTCCCAGGATGGAATAATCAGTTTTACATCAAGATTTTGTATGTTTGTGCGTGTTAAATAAGTTTTTTTAGTATTCCCCCAGCTCTAAAGCCCAGCAGACTCCCATTAATAAATTTTTAACCGTATTTTTAGGCTTATTTTGAGGACTGTTTGGTGAGGCCATTCCTTATTCTCACACTAATCCCCTTCCAGCACACATCTATTTGAAGATTGATCTTATTGATATTTAGGGACGTTTCATATCAATAACTTTCAAAATTAACATCAAGATTAAGACATTTTAAAAGTAAATTGAAGAAGAGTGCTAATATTTTATTTATTTGTTGAAGATTTTGGACTTTCTTTTAAATTTGAACTCTCTATTTAATTATCTGTTGTTGTACTTTACTAATATAAAAATTTGATTATTATCGATCGAGCCAGATGCTAATGGACCTTACGAAATTTGAACCCTGAGATAAAAAGAGAACTCATTTGCTAAATATTGTACTTTCTAATCATTTTTTTATCTAGATGTAAACTAAAACTTTTGAATAAAGACCAAGGTTATTTTTTATTTGTAAATTGTTTATTCATTCATATATTTAATTTATTATTTATATTATAAATGGCGCACGAACGTGGAGGCTCTTTGTGATCGATAACCATCAAAATTCAACTCATAATTGCATCAGTTAGGTTAAGTAGGATAATTTAATATTTAGTGTTGTAAGAAACTTCATATTATTAGTTTTGTATTAATCTAGTTTCCCCACCCAATCCACCCCATTAGGATACCCCCCTTAGGATTCCCCCCATTGTATTTCCCCCACATGTATTTAACCTCCCTACCAATTTCAAGCATTTTTAATAAGATTTCCCTTAATGCAATCCCAATATAATTTGAGAAAGAACCCGAGACGCAGCGTTAAAGCAATGGAAGGTCAGGAAAGTAACGAATTAGCTCACACTATGGAAGAACTAGCACAACTAAAGACACTAGAAAATTATCAAACACCGAACACCAAAGTTACAACACAAACAGAAACACACCCACCACCTAATGAAGAAACTTTACTTGATATAGCTACAGGAGGCGAGACACTAAACCTACTTCAACAACCCCCAAATGAACACCACACCATGACAGGAAACACAGACACTAGTGCTACTATAAGTGCAACATCAACACCTAAAGACACTGAAAATAAAACATCACAAAACCAACAAACCGATTTAGAAATAGTCATACAACATTTGGCACAACTCAATATACAACTCAGTGCTAAAATTGATACACAAATAAGCACAGTACGAACTGAACTTAAGGCTCAAAGTACAAAAATTGATACTGTAGAAACTAAACTCAATGCTCAAATACGCACCGAAATCGGTATTGTGAAACAAAAAAATAACAAACTCAATGCTCAAATACAAACCCAAATCAACACCGTCTACCAGGAACTCAAGCAACAAAATTCCGAACTAGAAGTCAATCTTACACAAAAAATGGCGGAGAGTCTAAGTTCCCTCGAATTTAAAATGGAAGATAAAATGGCCAAATTAGAAATGAAAACCATAACACAAAACACTCAACTAAAAAACGACATTCTCACACAAGTAAATCGAAATTTTGAAGAACAGGACATAAAGCATGAAACACGAATGCAGTCATTAGAAGAACAAATTCCCAACCTCATAAAATCCCAAACCGAACAGCTTCTAAACAACACTAGTATGAAATTAGAAGAATACATAGATGAACAAATACACACGGTCAACCACCAATTAGATACTCACATAAAGAAACAAGAAACTTACAATGAGATAATTAACGAACATACAGTAGTCCTATCCAAACAGAACGCTACCTTGAGTCAAATTGAGCGTGAAATAAATCAGATTAAAGAAACACCACAATCCTCACCTCAAAACCTAAACTTATCCCAACTGCCAGAAATAATCATAAATTACGTTGGTGAAAATACAACTAACCTAGCCACTAAAATACCTCACTTTCATCCAAAAACTAGAAATCCACCCGAATTCTTAGAACAATTCAACCGATACTATGAAAACTACTCTAAACGTAACACTCGTGATTGCCTAAGCTACCTAGAGCTAATCGAAAATTGTTTCGAAGGAACTGCCGCAATGTGGTACCAAATCATCAAAAATGACGTTAAAAGTATCGAGGACTTAAAGAATAAATTTCTACGACAGTATTGGAGTTCAGAAACTCAACGTAGTTTACGACACAGGATTGAACTTGAACGTTACCGCCCAGATGGTAAGATGAACATGACGGAATATTTTGTTGACCGCACAATCACCTTAAAATCAATGATCCCACCATTAGAAAACATCGAAATTATTGAAATCCTTTCAAACAATTTCAATGAACAAATCCGTGCCTCCATTTCTGTACAAAACGTACAAACTTTTGAGCATTTCATTGAAATCCTAAATCGTGAAGACATGTTTCACAAAACTGAACGAGCAAGACAAAATTCCGACAGTTACAAATCCAACACAACCCACCAACAAAATCAATTTTCCTCTAAACAGAACCGTCATGACCACTATGACAAATACAACAAATTTGTACCGACTAGTCATCACCCCTACAACAGTAATAACCAACAGCAAAACAATTATTACAAACCAAATTATGATCAGAATCATCGAGGATACCAAAATAACAACTCCCAACCGTATCATGGCAACAGAAATTCTCACCACACATATGTTCATAACAACCAGCAGTACCAACCTAGGCGAAACGAAAATGAACAGCGAAATGTGAATGTGATACAAGTCGACCAACCTAACCGCACGAATAACGGACAATACCCCACCGAAGATCAGACTCGCTATGTGCAACAGCTGAGATCAAGTCGAGACGGACCGAACCGACAACACCCGAACACAGCCGAATTCCAACGAAGCAGTTCCGAAGACAACGTGAGGACAGACATCACCATCTTTAAACTAACTAGCGTTGATACGATTATAAAGAATGGACCTATATGCCTGGCAAATGAAAACTCCCATTTTCATATTTTCAATACACTAGACATCCTATCAACGCTCGATAGAAACCCAATCGGAAACAATAAGGTCCCTATATATAATGTAAATAATAAGATAACCACAATAGATAATTCAATATGTACAGCTTTTTGCGATCGTGATTTTTTATTAACAGAAGAACCAATTAAAACTACTGAAAATATTATCAAATGCCCTGAAATAAAAGTACAATTTGGCAATGTTAGCACAAATGCATTAGTTGATTCCGGAGCCTCAATTAGCTGCCTCTCAGAACAATTTTTTATTTTTCACTATGAAAAATTTAACAAACTAGAAGTATTTCCATTAAGTAATGTCAACATCAAAACAGCGACTGGACAAAAGAGCAAACAATTGAAAAAGATAATCTTCACCGAAATACATATAGGCAGTATGCCATATTTAGTACAATTTGTTATAGTACCTAACCTCATACGAGATACAATCATAGGAATCGATATTTTGAAGCAAGCAAGATCATGGTTGGATTTTCACGGAGAATGTTTAATAATTTTTAACGAAAAAGCTGTATCCACATGCGGCGGCTTTCTCGAATTTGTGCAGACGACTTTTATGTCCGGACACAGTAATCAATGCGAAAATAAATACAATAGGCTTACATGCCAATGTGACATAAAACATTTTGAACTAATCCCGTATGAGAAAACTATACATGAAAATAATTGTAACCTAGTATTAGAAGAATTAAATTACATCAGTAACCAGTCTAGATTTAATGAAAATACCTCAGAAGACATCAATTTAAAAATAAATGAAATCACAGATAAAATTGATACTTTAAACCCAGTACAAAAGGGGCAGTTAAAGAAATTATTAAAACAATTCACACCCATTTTCTCAAATAAGCCCGGCCTATGTAATAAATATGAATATGAGATTAAAGTTAAAGAAGATCAACCATTTAAAGGACAAAATTATCCCGTACCTGCGTGTTATTTTAATGCAGTCGAGAAAGAGATTCAAAACATGTTAGACGAAAACATTATTGAGAGAAGCACTAGTGCATATATTAACCCGTTAGTAGTAGTACCAAAGAAAAGTGGGGAGATTCGTTTGTGTATTGATGGACGTGCAATAAATTCTCGCATAATTAATGATTATGATACGAACTTAGGCATCAATGAACTGTTAAGCCACGGCAGGAGTACCCAATTTTTAACCACCATTGATTTAACCGCTTCATACTGGCAGGTACCTCTGACTATCAACTCCCGAAAATACACAGCATTCCAGTTTAAAGGAAAAACCTACCAATTTACACGTGTACCATTTGGAATTTCAATATCACAGGCAGCTTTATTAAGAACCATGGAAACAGTTTTTGAAAATCAAGTACAGGAATACATGCTTATGTACGTTGACGATGCCCTAATTTATTCAACTTCATTTGAGGACCATATAGAACATCTAAGAATAGTTTTCTCCAAGCTACGAGAGAGTGGAATGACCATTAAGCTAGACAAGTCACTGTTTTTCAGAGAAAAGGTACCCTTCCTTGGACACATATTCACCACCAAAGGATTAGAACCTGACCCAAGTAAAATAAAAGCCATCAAAGAGTTCCCCATCCCTAAGACACGCAAGCAATTAAAAGGATTTATAGGCCTAGTCAATTTCTATAACCGATTCGTGGACAAATTTTCCGAAACCATACAACCATTAATGAAATTAACCTCAAAAACAACAAAATTCGGTACTTTGGTATTATACGGATGCCACCCTTATGCAGCGCGCTGCGGCAGTTATGTTAGGATGGGTTATCATAAAAATGATTGTAGGACTTTCCTTGTTTTGTTACGAATCGAATGATACCTGATGAGTCATACTTCCGGCCGCCAAACACCCTCCAAATAGGCCAAGGTCAGGTCGTTGACCGGAGCGCGCGCATCACCTGTCACCGCCTGTAATCTGGGTCCTGGGTCAGTGTCATGAGTGATTTATTGCCGTGCACTACGTTACATTTGTTTTCATAATGAGTGACGTTCTTTTCGTGTGGGATTTACCTCGAAATGAAGAGGAAACCGTACGCATTTTTATGATAACCCATCCTAACATAACTGCCACAGCGCGATGTATATTTGGCGGCGTACCTGTGGCGATCGGGTCTGGCTGCTAGCGGCGGCGACGCATTCAACACGATCCTAGCAGACATCGCTGCCTTTTGGGAGGCACAACACAAATACCGCTCATCAGAATGATGTAAAATTTGTACAGTAAGTCAATAAAAGTACGTTTTTTCGAATTATGTAGTTATCCTTTGTATCCGGTAAAAATTTAACCTCCAAAAATAGTGGCATCCGTATAATACCAAAGTACCCAAAATTCATATGGACAGAAACAGAAACAGAAGTATTCAACAAGGTCAAGGATTTATTCATACAAACCACACTCAAACATCCAAATTATGACAAACCATTTTACCTCCAAACAGATTGTTCCATACAAGCCATTGGCGGACACTTATACCAAATTATGGACAACGGGGAAAAAGCAGCTATCACTTTTATCTCACGAACATTGAAATCACACGAAAAACAGTACACTACTACAGAATTAGAATGTTTAGCTATAATACACTGTTTACAAAAGGTTCGTCATATCATATTAGGAAATCATGTATACATACAAACCGACCACCATTCGCTCATTTTCCTCCGGACATGTCGTTTGTTAACGCCTAGATTAACGAGATGGGTACTAGCACTCCAAGAATACAATCACACAATTGAGTATTGTACTGGCAAAAGTAATATAGTAGCCGATACCCTAAGCCGAACCAAGTATACAGATGACCAAATTGATGAACCCCAAGAACTTATTATCGCCAGATTCCAACCTAAAATCAACATCCACTTCAAGAACATCTTAAAAAATATCTCTTTCCATCAGCAACAAGATCCAAAATTAACCACCCTCATGGAAAATGCACCAGCCTATAACGAAATTGAAGAAATAGAACTACCTGCTCCTAAATACATAATCATCCACGAACACCTATACAAAGTTACTCAATTAGGCTACAAACTGGTAGTACCTGACAATTTAATAACACCCCTCATAAAAGAGTGTCATGAATATTATATACATTGCGGTACACAGAAATGTTTAAGTCTACTTCAGGAAACATTTCAATTCAAGAACATGGCTAAAATCATCCGCAAATTCATATCCCATTGTGATACATGCCAGCGTTGTAAACACCTAATCCATCCTAACCACGGCACCGCTATCGGACAGCAAAGTACAAACATTGGCGACACAGTTTCCATTGATTTCTTAGGATCTTTACCAACCAGCCAAGGCAACACGAAGTATGTATTAATTGCAACAGACAACTTCTCAAAACTAACTAAGTTATATGCCACACAGAAAGCTAACACGAAAACCGTAATTGAAAAGTTATTTAACCACTACATACCTGCAATAGGAAAACCACAGAAAATATTGTCCGACAATGCCACTCAATTTCGCAACAAACAATACATAAACAAACTCACCCAAAACAACATTAAACCAATCTTTATACCAATTAGGCACCCTCAAATGAATATTTCTGAGAGATACATACAAAATGTAAAGAAAGCAATGCGTATATTATGTCATAATCATCAGCAGAATTGGAACAAACACCTTAATTGGATTGAAAACTGCCTTAACGAACTACCAAATGAAACAACTAAATTGACGCCTAACGAATTACACTTTGGCAAAAGTAATAAAAGATTCTGGGATAATCTATTGCCTAAAACACAGCCTAATCAAACCAATCACCAAGAGAACATCATTGTAGCCAGACTTAGAATACAGTCGAAAAGGGAGAAAAATGCCTTAAAATTCAACAACAAACATAAGCCAACTATTTTTGAAGTGGGAGAAGAAGTGCTCATCATGAACAACAAATTATCCAAATCAGTAGATAAAGTCACCAAGAAACTTTTTGAATTATATATAGGGCCATACATTATGCATGAAAATTTAGGGAAGAATGTATATAATCTAAAGAAACCATCCGATTCCAGTGTTATAGGACCATTCCACACCATCCTACTTAGAACATATTTAACCCCTGTATAGTATAGTATAAGTAATTCCCATGTTATTTCAGTGTATTCCCATATCTTGTTAGTTAAGATTTATTTTTTAGGTTACGTTTTGAATTGTTAATCCCTATCCCCGTTCCCTCATGATTTATTACCTTATGTTATGTTATGTTATGTTTAGATTAAGTTTGTGTTATGTTAAATATTTAAGAATAGGTAAATGGACAGTACATTTTTTGCTTGGCTCATATCTGATAAACAATATTCGCCAAGGCAAAAAAGGGGCTTTATAACTGTATTTTATATGTGTTAGTGTATTTTATATGAATGATAATAAACAAAAACATTAATACTCTTTAGGATAGGTAAAATAGGCCTAGAATAGAAGAGACGATGGACTAAATAACTCTAGCCTACTCAAATGCCCTATAACAAACTATCAAAGAAAAAGGACTTATACACATTAAACACACATTTTAGGTATAATTAGATTTAGATAAGTTTTCATCTCTGTAATATAAGTATAGTAAAAAACATTTAACCTAGGGTACTTACTCACTGTGAAAGATAATCCAAGTCTGACAAATCGACCTAACCCCACTAAAAGTAAGTTTTGAAAAAGTGATAGATTTCATCAAATTGGCCCCGACACAGATATATTTGCGTGTCAGAACAATATAATTTTGTACATAAACTTTTTATTAACCACTCATTATTGTAAATCTAGTTTAGAAACTTAGTAAATTGAATGTAAAGACTCTGAATTGTAAACATCAAGAATACTCAAGATTCCCCCCGGACGGACAGCCGCCATTATTGTTAGTTCTTTGTAAATCCGCTAGAGCAACAAAGTGTCTGTAGACCATTTTGAGAGACCTGGCCGTCTAGTGCTGAACCCTCGCGGCGAACGATGGAACTGCGTTAGGAATGTCATTCATTAGCAATTATAAATCCAGATATTTGTTTTCTACGTTTTTTAATTAAGTGTAAGGTTTTGAGTAAAAACTAATTATGTTATAAATTCCTAAAAAATAATCTGAAACTTTTAGAAATGTGTACATAGCAGGAATATATGATTTAATTTAAGTAATGTGTAATTTAATACAGATATTAGTTTGTTTACCTCAATCAGCTGTTTGTAGTATGATAGAATAAGATGCAGTTATGAGTGTTTTAAATTAAATTTGACTTATTTTATTAACTTTAACGATTGGGAATATTATTTTATTGTGTTTTCGATATAAATTTATCTTTTCCAAATTAAATTAAAGAGAGAAATATTATTTTTTAAATTCAGTGAAGTGTGACCAATAAAAATTAGCTATTGCTGCTGACAGCCAATCAAAAAATTACAGTGTACCAAGATTGTTGAGAAGGATTCTAATTGGAGTATAGCCTTCTTCCCCAAATCTGGACGAGGTGACGCCGTGGTGTGTCTCAGGAGAGCTGAAGCAGGACGGACGAGCAAGTCCATGTTGCTCATTCCCAGGATGGAATAATCAGTTTTACATCAAGATTTTGTATGTTTGTGCGTGTTAAATAAGTTTTTTTAGTATTCCCCCAGCTCTAAAGCCCAGCAGACTCCCATTAATAAATTTTTAACCGTATTTTTAGGCTTATTTTGAGGACTGTTTGGTGAGGCCATTCCTTATTCTCACACTAATCCCCTTCCAGCACACATCTATTTGAAGATTGATCTTATTGATATTTAGGGACGTTTCATATCAATAACTTTCAAAATTAACATCAAGATTAAGACATTTTAAAAGTAAATTGAAGAAGAGTGCTAATATTTTATTTATTTGTTGAAGATTTTGGACTTTCTTTTAAATTTGAACTCTCTATTTAATTATCTGTTGTTGTACTTTACTAATATAAAAATTTGATTATTATCGATCGAGCCAGATGCTAATGGACCTTACGAAATTTGAACCCTGAGATAAAAAGAGAACTCATTTGCTAAATATTGTACTTTCTAATCATTTTTTTATCTAGATGTAAACTAAAACTTTTGAATAAAGACCAAGGTTATTTTTTATTTGTAAATTGTTTATTCATTCATATATTTAATTTATTATTTATATTATAAGCTGTATGTGATATGGTGAAATAAAACCTCATTAATCTCATCTTTAAACGTTGAATACGAAGAGGGATACCTGACAAATATTTTTTGCTCAATAGTGGGACTAGTGGCTTGTGGTCGCTCTCAATGTGAAATGATTTGCCTATCAAAAATTTGCTGAAACGCTCACATGCCGATGTTATGGCTAATGCTTTTTTTTTTATTTGCGCATAGCGCATTTCAGTTTAACTCAAACTCTTGGACGTAAAACTTACCGTTTTGAATGTTGCATCGTTAGGGGCTCTTTGGAGGATTAACACTCCAATTCTATAAGATGATGCATCAGCTGATACGATAGTTTCCCAGTTTGGATTATATAAATTTAAACTTAAGGCGTCTCTTATAGCACTTATTATCTGATCAAATGCATTTTGCTGAGTGTGATCCCAGCAAAATACATTGTTTGTCCTTAGTAAATCTCTTAAAGGTTTAGTTTTGTCTGCTAGATTAGGAATAAACTCTCCAAACTGGTTGACCATTCCTAGAAATTGTCTGACACCCTTGGTAGTAGAAGGAGGTGATAGTTTAACCAAAGCATCGACACGTTCTGGGTCTGGTTTTACTTCACCCCGTGTATGATATGGCCAAGGAATTTTATTTTGTCTTTTGATACTTCACATTTTCTGCTATTTAAAGTCATGCCTGATTGTTGAAGATGTCTTAGTACCTTGTGTAAGTTCTTATCATGTTCAGATTGAGTAACCCCATGGACAAGTATGTCATCCATGTGACATAACACGCCGTCTCCATCGAGAAGTTGATTCATACGTCGCTAGAAATATTCACTAGCTGAAGGGATTCCGAATGGTAATCTTTTGAAAAAAAATCTTCCGAAAGGTGTAATAAATGTTGTCAACTTAGCTGATTCAGGATCTAATCTGATTTGCCAGAACCCCTAGTTGTCATCCGATTTGCTAAACACTCTTAGAACTCCCAATTTGACCAGGTGTTTCCTCAATGTCTGGCAATAAAAAAATGTTGCCTTTTTACACTCTTATTTAAATTTGTTAAATCAACGCAGAGTCTTACATCACCGTTGGGTTTTGGCACCACTACCATTGGTGAGCACCAAGCTGTTGGTTCTTCAACAGGACTGATTACATCTAATTTAACCATGCGTTCAAGTTCTTGTTTGACTTTATCACGTAATGGTAGTGGTACATTTCTAGGGGTAGAAAGTGCTACTGGATGTACATTATCCTCTAAATCTATTTTATACTCACCAGAAATGCTAACCAGTCCACTGAACAGATGTTTGTATTGAGTCATTATTTTATTTAAATTTAAAGATTGATTCATGTTTAGAATATTTAGCTTGATTATATCTAAACTTTGTATTGCAGGTTTTCCTAGCAATGCTTCTTCCAAGTCTTGAATTACGTAAACTGTTTCCCTAACACATTTATTTTTGAAACATAAATCTGCATCAAATTTCCCTAAGACATTCAGTTTAGTCTTACCAGCGCTAACCAATATTTTATTTGTTTTCAGCAGTTGAGCGTTTTGTGGTAGGCTAAGTCTCGGAATTACGGTTACATCAGCTCCGCAATCAATTTGAAAATCAATAGGGCTGTTATTCAAAGTAAGTTTAATGTGGTAGTTTTCAGTATCGGTTGACTGTTTTACCTGTCCAAGAAAGACAAAATATTGCTCACTGTTTTCAGTTTTCTCTTGAATATAGTTTACCTTATTTTTGTTAACAGATCTACACAAATTTGCAAAATATCCTATTTTGAAACACAAACAATTTACACATAACATTTTTTGCTCAACATGACAATTTTGAATGTCTGTTTTGTCCAAAGTTCCAACAAGATTTAACTTGATTAGTGAGGTTACTGTTTATCGATTGATTAACTAACTAACGTGTTATTTGAACTGGCTGTCTTAGTGAATTTATTAACCCTGTCAATAGTCTGTGAATTTATGTCATGATCTGAGTCATGATGGCTGTTTATCTGTTTCAGAAGTTCTTGTTGTTTTGTGATGGACCCTTTTTGTTTTACTGTAGTCATGACTGATTCCAGGGTAAGTTTGGAATCAAGCTGCAGTGATTCGGAAAGCTGTTTGTCCAAAATTCCAATTACAATCCTATCCCTAATCATTTCATGTTTTAAAATACCACATTGGCAGTATTCAGCTAAATTACGCAACCTTGTTATATATTCATCAGCAGATTTGCCTACCTCTTGGATTGCCGAGTTGAATTTAGCCCTCTCGAATATTGTATTCCGTTTATCAATGAAGTCCTCTTCAAACATGGATTTAACAAGCTTGTAGTCTTCCTTCTCAGAGTCAGTTAATCTGCTGGCTGCCAGGATGTCCTCAGGTTCATCTCCCATGCAGTAGATCAGTGTTGTTACTTGGTTTTCATCTGAAGTCTTATTTAGTCCTGATACAGTTCTGTACTTTTCAAATCTTTTTATCCATTTTTCCCAAGTGGAGAGCTGCTTGAAATCAAACTGATTTGGTGGATTAAACATGCAAAGTGTTGATTTATTGTTCATAAGGTCACCGCTGCCACCATCTTCTGTCATCTTAACCCTTTGAGTGCCACGCAACGATATATCGTTGTGCACGGAACATCCGAAAAATACTTCACAACGATATATCGTCGTCGGTGGTCTTACCGAAAAATACATTGCAACGATATATCGTTGTTATGGAAAATTTTTCTTACGTCATTACTTTTTATTGTTTCTTTCAGGACATTTCCAGGATATTTTCTAGCTCTATAAATCTAGTAGTTATTTGGTGAAAATATTATATTTGAACAATGTTTATTTATCTAAAAAAATATATAAAAAATTTCCCGAATGTATAATATGTACCTATTCAAATTTTTATTTTTATTTTTTAGATATTATATGTATATGTGCATAATATTATAGCAGAACTTTAAACTTACAAAACAAAAAAGTTTCATAATAATATCTTACCAAATAAAATAGTTATTGATTTTATGTACAAAACCCTTGCAAAATGTTGATTTTGTGAATCGTTGTTATAGAAAATTCTTCTTACGTCATTACTTTTTATTATTTCTTCCAGGACATTTGCAGGATATGTTCAGGTAAACATATACTCCATAAATATACGAGGCCTAGTTAGTCTGCTTTATGAAATAAAATTGTAATAAAACTTAAACCCTTGAATAAAGTTAGGCTACTGTCTTGTGTACTAATTTGCCGTTTTTATATTTTTTCCATTTATGGGAATAACTTGTCCGCCTAAAGCCCAAAGTTGATGAAACTTTCAGGTAATATTTTGGGAAACATGTCCTCTATAAATCTAGTAGTTATTTGGTGAAAATCGTATATTTGAACAATGTTTATTTACCTGAAACAAATAAAAATAAATAAAATAAATTTCCCACATACATATATGTATTCAAATTTTTTATTTTTTAAATATTATATATGTGCACAATATTATAGCTAAACTTTAAACTTACAAAACAAAAAAAGTTTCATAATAATATCTTAACAAATAAAAAAGTTATTAATTTTTTTGCAAACCCTTGCAAAATGTTGATTTTGTGCCTGGCACTTTTTGGATATACTGTGTTAAAAACTCTGGCACTCTAGGGATATGACGACCGAAAAACTCGGGCACTCAAAGGGTTAAGTAAATGATATGAACAGTATGTTAAGTAATTAATTATTAAGATATAAACAGTGAAGTGTTAGAAGCATTTTTAGGATAACCAAGAAAAACTATATCAAAATATATAGTAAACAAAAACCATATGTTTTATAGAAAATATTTACATAACAAACTGATGATGGATATGTTGTAGCCCCCAACTCTTAGTGTAAAATTCCTGTATAGGTTGTTATGTCCAATACTTTGTACAGTATATAATATATCTAGAAATACCCCCGTTGCAGCAAACCTGCATACTCAGCGAATTTCCAATGAATATATAACATAACACATTAAAACACTTAACAGGATTCATAAGAAATGTATTCACAAACAAGCGATATTTAAAATATTAATTATTCTCCATAAGAATAACATTGGGGATGAGTACGCAGGTTTGCTGCAACAAGGCACACAAACTAATGGTTTTTTATGCAAATATCAATAGAACTCATCTTAGTGAAGTCACATACCAAGTTTCATCCATATACATTCATAAATAAGCGATATATAACATTTTAAGTATTTTCCATAAGAATAACATGGGGAACAAGTACCTAGGTTTGCTGCTACAGGAACCATAGGCGAAAAATTGTTTTTTTGTGCAAACAACAATAAACCACAACCAGATCAAGCCATATACCAAATTTCGCCAGTTTATGTTCATAAATAAGCGAGATATACAATTTTTCTTTTTCTCCATAAGAATAACATTAGACAACGTACTGTGTTTAGCACTTTCAATATCTCGGTAACCAATTGACGTAGAGCAATGATCAAAATACCAAATTGTTTGTTTTTTTAAGCTGAATTCAATGGTATAAATTAAAATTTGATTTAAGTTAAAATTACATGTGAAAACCCCAAAAAACACATTTTTGGGGTACAAAACCCCCCAAAAACCCCCCTTCAGATGGTGCGATTCATCTGGTTTTCGAACTCGTTCAAATAAATGGTACTTTACACATTTGTACCAAGTTTCATTAAGATCGGACCTTTTTTACGAGAGTTATCGTGCTTACGGACACATATATATATAAATATATATATATATATATAAATATATATATATATACATATATAAAAATTTGAACGAATGGTGTTTTTGGCATCTGGGGACCTCAAAATGAAAAGTTATCATGGTCTCGGGCTTAAGTCTTTCCATGAGACCTACGGTAATAGCTTCTTCCCTATAGGGGAAATTCGCTAATTCCCTATAGGGGAAATTCGCTAAAAACTAACCTTTGTGGTTATGGTCTGATTCATCTACAATTTTGTTATGTTATTGTCTTAACCTAATGCATAAGTAAACTCTACCACAATTCCCAAATTTAATTTAAACATAATTTTGTAAATTATATGGTGCCAATTGCAGACTTCTTAATTTATCATTCAATTAAACTTATTCTCGGATATGTTTTAGCCCCAACTATCATATGTAAAATTTACCATATATCACATCCATATTCGATACTTTGTACAATTTATATGCAACACATCCACAAAAACTAACTTTGGTGTTTATGGTCCGGTTTGTTTGTAACTTGGTTTCTGTCCTAAGTTAATGCATTAGTAAATTCTACCTATAATTTCCAAATTTATTTTAAACAATTTTTTTTAATTACTAAAGTGCCAACTTATTTACTGTCTGATTTGACTTATATTTGGATATGTGATAGCCCCCAACCATGTAAGATTACTATATATTTTCCCAAATTCAATACTATGTACAGTATATAATATATCCATAAATAACTAACTTTAGTGTTTATGTTCCGATTTGTCTACAATTTAGATGTGTTATTGTCCTAAGCCAATGCATTAGTAAATTCCACCTATAATTTTCAAATTTAATTCAAACAATTAACAAACAATTATTATTATTCAATTAAAAATTATTAACAAACAATTCAAACAATTATTTGTAAATTATAATGGTTAGCCAATTGCCACCTTCTTTATTGGATATGTTATAGTCCCCAACTATTATATGTAAATTTACCATATATTATTTCCAAATTCGATACTCTGTATAATATATAAATACCGGAGTTTTTGGTCCCATTTGATTTATTTTCGGATATGCTATAGCCCATATTTTATCCCCATTTCGATACTATGTTACTGTATTTTTGCATAATACTGCTAACTTTGGACGATTTAATTGATTATTGCATATGTTGTTGTCTAAGCCTAAAATGCATATATAATTATCTCCCAATTCCGTTATCTTAAATTTAAATTAGTATAGGACCAGCTTCTTTATTTTGCCATATATGATTTTATTGGTTGTCATGTATGTTATATCCCACAACTATTAAATAATTAGCACATATTATTCCCTAAATACCAACTTTGGTGTTTATCGGTCGATAACATATTGTTGTACTATACTAGTTTATGTATAAATACTACATATAACAGTGAATCATTATAGTGCAGATTACCAGATCCTGGACATATTGAAAATGTTGACTCTTAGGATAATATATTAACAACACAATGTTAACAATTAGGTATATACTTTGCAGAGTTAAAACGTATTATATACTATTACTTTAATTTTTAACTGTCAGCTGCTTAGTGTCAGATATTACCCAAAGACATGTACTATCAACAGGGCCGCCCCGAGGTTAATAGGTGCCTGGGGCGACATTTTTATCTGCCCCCCCCCCAATAAGGGTATTTCTAGATATTTTTATAAAAAATGCATTTAGAAACACAACACATATAATTTTTTTTATTAGCGAATTTCCCCTATAGGGAAGAAGCTATTACTGTAGTCGGCATGGTAAGACCTAGGCCCGGGACCATGATAACTTTTTGTTTTGAGGTCCCCAGACCCCAAAAACACCATTCGTTCGAAACTGTATATATATATATATATATATGTGTGTGTGTGTCCGTGAGCACGATAACTCTCGTAAAAATTATCCGATTTTGATGAAATTTGGTATAAACGTGTAAAGCAACATTTATGACTTTAAGTTCGAAAACCAGCCAGATCGCTCTATCCGAAGGGGTATTTTGGGGGGGTTTTGTACCCCAAAAATGGGTTTTTCGAATTTTTTACATATAATTTTGGAAAAAGTAAAAATTTTAGTTTTTTCCATTGGATTCAGCTTAAAAAAACACACAATTTGGTATTCTGACCATTTCTCTACGTCAATTGGTTACCGAGATATTGAAAGTGCTAAACACAGTACGTTGTCTAATGTTATTCTTATGGAGGAAAAGACAAATTTTATATCTCGCTTATTTATGAACGTAAACTGACGAAACTTGGTATACGGCTTCATCTGGTTGTGGACCATTGATATTTGCTCAAAAAACAATTTTTTACCAAAGGCTCCCGTAGCAGCAAACCTGCGTACTCAGCCCCATGTTATTCTTACGGAGAATAAGTAACCGTGTTATCTGCCTTGATTATGAAAATAAATTAATGAAATTTGGTATGTGGCTTTACCTACATGAGTTATATTGATATTTGTATAAAACCCCATTTTTTGTGTTCCTTGCTTCAGCAAACCTGCATACTCAGCCGCCTTGTTATTCTTATGGAGAATAATTAAAATGTCATAAATCGTTTATTTATGAATGTATATTGATGAAACTTGGTATGTGGCTTTATGTGGTATTAAGATACATATATATGCATTTGAAATTCGCTGAGTACGCAGGTTTGCTGCTACGGGGGTATTTTGTGTTTATATTTACAAAAAAGTGACATACTGTATTATGTAGGAAATATAACAAACAAAACCTCTGTTAACAAAACTTTGATTTTACGAACAACCTAAATATAATCAGTCTGATTCGTCGTCAATACTTTAAACCCCCAAAGGAAAGTTTTTTTATCTTCCTTTTCTTGGCTTTTGCAAAAGAAGTTATTATAAAATGTCTTTTAAAGTCCAACTTTTTTTCAACATCATTCTCCATGGATAAAATTGCCAAAGCATTTAGCCTTTCCTGTGTCATCGTAGATCGAAGATTTTTTATACTTTTTTTATTAGAAGGTGTGAATGCTTTTTGAAAACCCCCGCTCCCACAGGGGTAGTGTGGGACTCCATCAAGAGAAGACTACCCGCTAAATCCACCTCCCCCCTCCAAATTGGATGAGATAGGAGGGCAACCACAGCATGAGCGGGTGATCCGCCGTGACTGCCGAATTGACGATCAGGTATTGGCTAATTCAGAACATGGCTATTAGTTATAAATGACGTCAATCTCCCGTCAACCGCTCGGCTGCTCACTGTCTAAGTTCTTCTACGGTAGGTCATCCAGGATGGCGATTGGGCGGGGCCTCCAGTTTTCTGCGATGCCTAATCGCCTGCAGAGCTCCCTTACATGGTCATGGTGAGACTCATCCGCTCTCTGAAAAAGGCGGAATATTTACTTTCGAGAAATCCTCGAGAGTCGGGACTCCAGTCGAGTTCCGGATGGTAGAATTCCGGACAAATTAGGCAGGCGGGTGATCCTTCGAGTGTCCTCGATTGGATGACTTCCAGGCGTTTCCTGTTTGTCTTACTGGCCAGGATCCACCATGCTTCTGAAGCATACATCATGCAAGAACGAACAATAAACAGTAACAAGGTAACTTTTGTCCTGATCGGCAGCGAGCTTCATGCTGCGAGGAGTGGCCACATCAGTTCGAGGATCGAGGTTGTTTCGGCGACATTCTTGTCGATTTGTTGCTTGAAGCATAGTTTGGAATCTAGTGTGACCCCCAGGTATTTCACTGTGGGCCTCCAAGGAATCGGCTCGCCTCCCAGCTGCACCTTAGGAGGGGCTGCTCGTGGCATCCTCTGTCTCCTCCTGAAAGAAATCGTGTTGCTTTTGTCCGCGTTGACTTTGACGCGCCATTTCTCGAGCCAAGAGGACAAGATGTCCATTTGGAATTGCAATGCAGGAGTGCATCGTCTGCGTAGAGTGATAGTCACACCTGGAACAGTGGGCATGTCATTTGTGTACACAAGATAGAGGACCGGTCCCAGGACGCTGCCTTGGGGTACCCCAGCTCCTACCGGCCGTACGGTAGACAGCTTTCCCATTATGCACGTTTGAAACGAACGGGCCTTCAAGTAAGACTTCAGCAGATGAACAGCGGCTACTGGGAGCGGTGATTCACTCAGTTTGAAGAGGAGACCCTTGTGCTAGACTTTGTTAAACGCTTTGCTGACGTCCAGAAGCACTGCAACAGAGCGCAGGTTGAGGTTATGATTGTCGACCAATTCGTTCAGCACTGGGACAAGTTGCTGCGTCGTCGAATGGCCGCAGCGAAACCCGAACTGTTTGGCCTAATGAAACTGTCCAGGAAAGGGGTCATCCGGGAGAGGAAAAGGCGTTCAAAGAGTTTGGATATTACTTGAAGGAGGGATATAGGGCGATGGTTTTGTGGAAAGAGGTGATCTTTTCCGGGTTTGGGTATCATAACGAGTTTGGCGGACTTTCAAGAGGCCGGAAAGTGACAGAACCTAAGAACAGCGTTGAAGATTATCAGCAAGCAGTTGACAATGTCAGATGGAGCAGATTGCAGAGCCTTCAAACTAATCCCATCAAGCCTTGGGGCTTTCCGCGGCCTTAGCCTCCGGACCACATCCCGCACCTCTGGTAGGGTGAAGGGTTCGATGCTGTCTTCCGGGGACTCCATGAAGAATGTCTCCATGAAGCGATCAACCATCTCCTCGTGGCGCTCGTCCATCTCGTGGTTTATCTGAAATTGGTCATGCATTGTTTTGGCAAATGTTTAAGTTTTGATAAGTTTCAACTTTGTAATTGTAATGTCAAATATAATATTATACTGTTTTTTGTAAAAAACATAGTCTTAGTTCACGCAGCACTGAACTAACCTTAATGCACTGCAATGAACAAAATAACTAAAAACAATGCATATACAACCAATAATGAGTTAAAATATAAGCAGAAGTCACTACTCTCTGGCAAATAACCTTCAAAAAGCGTGCCGTTGTATTTTGTATTTTGGTCTGTTGTAGTGTCATCTTGTTGGTGGGACGCTGCCATTCTACATTGTTTACAACACCATTTCCAAAGCCACATTACAATGGGTGTTTTCATTTAACTCAAATAATAACTTTGCTTCGAAATAAAGACTCAAATTCCATCTAAAATATGTGTGAAGATTATAAAGTTAAGTTTAACTTTCACATTTCTCTTAAAATGTGACAAAATATTAATATTTAAAGGCTTTGAAAATCACCGTTTTTACATTGAATCAAATGGGAGATTTTTACAGCATCCCACTGCCAACAGAACTGAGCAAAAACTGGCTTTCACAACGGCACGTTTTTTAACCAAGAGTGACTCCAGATTATATAGAGCTTATTGTATGCGGTACAGACACCACGATGAAAAAATGATGTGAGAGTTTGAGGTTAGAAATGAGCGAGTGAGGGCGTATGCACAGTGTACAGTGCGCAACCGCGGAGCGCGGCGAGTGGACAGACGAGTCCAATTATTTTCCAATACCTAGCAAAGGCGTTGGCCTATGTATTTAGCCAAACGCAATACTATTATGATTTACGAATTACTTGCGCCGTGAATCAATCGATATAGGTACTCATCTACGACTTATTATTGTTTTGAATTTTAAATTATAATTTATGTATAAAACCAAAGTTATTGAATGACTTATTTTTAAAATAGGCCTAGTCATTGTCATTGATTACATGTTAAGATTTGTCCAGTGGAACATTCGTGCTTCCATAACGCGGGGCGATATTTTTTATCTTTCCCTTACATGGCCGCAACGCCCCCTTGACCGGGGCGACCGCCCCGGTTGCCCCACCCTCAGGGCGGCCCTGACTATCATCATCATCAAACTTTATTGTTATTGCCTAAGACCACATGTAAACACCTCTTACTTTGTGATATTCTGGTAACTTCTTTATTTACAAGTCCAAACAGGTGTTATTGTACAAAATTGCATCATACTTTAATTGTGAAAATCCTTTGATGGTTATGACCTACTATTAGTATATGTAAAAATACCAAATTATTAAGAGGTTTATTTGATTCCCCAATTTAAATTCTTAGACCTCTTAAAATACCTTAGAATTTGTACACTTTGATTTGCTTGATTGTTGTATATGTTATAGAACTTGGCTAGTATAAAACACATATTTCATTTGTTGCTATCCAACTGATTTTGTCTATAATTGTAAATAGTTGTTCTTGATCAAGTTTAGTGCATAGGAGGATAGTCGTTAATCAATTCCAATTAATTATTTGCTGCAACATGTATCTTATTTACAATTCTAATGTTGTTGATTCTGTCCGAACATTCTGGTATATTTATTAATTCTACATCTATAACATGTAAGAATAAACTGTCTTGGATATATTATTTTGATAGATTATTGTTTATTAAGTTTTCTGTCCCTTATGCGTGCAAATGTGTTATACAATAATGGAATGCCCTTCTAAACTATTACTATAATTCCAAATTTGACTAAATAAGTCTACTGCTATAGCCTCTATATAATTACAATTTGATATTATAAACTAACGGTGCCATCCCGCATTTGTACCTAGAATCAAGTCCAAATTATAATATTTTACTGTCAAAACTATTCTCCCTTAGTCCTTGTTTACTTAGTATTGGGTTATGTACTAATAATTAAACCCTGCATTCTTATATGTATTCAATCCTGTGAAATAATAGAGTAATTTATTCATTTATTATAATAGAAACTGTTATAAATAGAGCAAACTTCTAATTATGTTGTTCTACAGGTACGTCCATGCTATTCTATAATATACTTAATCTGTTGTATATGAGTACCAGAGTTGGCAGAATATGTAATTGTTATGTTAAATGTGTTTTAAAGTAATGACCAATCCTACATCTTATAACAACACACACCTTTATGTTAATAAATACAGATACGCATATTATACAAAACTGGAACCTTAACGCAGTTCTATTGTATAAGCACTAGAATAGGCATTTCAATTGACCAGTTGTTTGTTAAATGTGTGCTGTAAAAGTCCAATTGACAGTCATATGTGTTGTTGGATATAGCTGTAACATAATTTAAATATTAATGGCACAAAATAAATAGATGGCCAGATATTACCTAACTCTCAACCAGTTCTGACCATAAACTAAAATAAACGGTATGAGGAAACTGACACATACTTTCTCCCTTTCAGCCCAACTTTAATGAATAAATTACTTTTTATTTACTAAATATAGAATACAAAGCACGGTCGAATGTAGAGAAAATCTTGTAAACAAGTTATTTTCAAAAATATCCACCCAAATCCCTATTTAGGAGGCACTACAGAATCCATCGCTACACACGTGGTTTTAAGAGGGGAAATTCCCCCTATTCCCCCCTCATGGTTATTAAGGGGCAACATATTTCGAAATTCCTTTGTTGGTCAATGCTAAATTGACAAGCATATCAAGTTTGAACAAAATTGATCAATAAATAAGAGAGAAATAGAAATTTTTGTATTCCCCATTAGAATAACATTGGCCAACATACTGCGTTTACCGCAAAATTTTAATTTTAATTTTCTCCGCAACAAGTAATTGTAGAACAGTAATTCAAAATCCTAAATTATTTAGTTTTTATCTCTTTTTAATGGTGAATAGTAATATTTTTATATTTATGCTTTTTTATGAAAAATCAAAAAAACAGAATTTTTGATATTTTAAGTCTTGTAATTTCTGAACCCGAATTTTTACAGAAACGTGTGCGGTGTGATTTTGTTGGAAAACTAAAGTTTTACAAACGTCTAAAGTTCAATCAAAATCGTTAGAGCCATTTTTGAGAAATCTTGATTTTTCATGTTTTTTGGCGGTTTTGGGGGGATAATTACCCTTAAAAATAAAAAATTCCAAAAATGAAAAAAAGGTCTTGAGATATCGTGGATTAGTACCTACTTACCACATTTCATAAAAATCGGACCATTGGTTAGGGCTATAGCTCTGTACACACCCATACAGACAGACAGACACACAGACATCACGTAAAAACCCATTTTTTGGGTTCAGGGAGCACCAAAACAAATATTTCCACTAACAACTCAAATTCGAAAATGTTGACGAAAACAATTCTTTCTCCATTCTTTCAGTATAAGGGGAAGAAAGTAAAAGTTATTATTTTTTAGATATATTATATAAATCATGCCAAGTATTGAATTTAGAAATAATATATGGTAATTTTACTTATAACAGTTGGGAGATATATCATATCCGAAAATAAGTTAAATCGAATTGTAAACAAAGAAATCGGCATTTATCACTATAGTAATGTACAAAATATTGTTTTAATTAAATTTGAAAATTGTAGGCTGTATTTACTTATGCAGTAGCCTAAGACAGAAACATATCCAAGTTACAAACAAATGAGACCATACAGTACCGGCTCTAGGGCAGTGCGAGCTGTGTTCCAGCACAGGGCGCGGCGCTCGGTGCTCATAACGGGTCGTGGGATGCGGCACGCAGTGGCGTACTGTCGTAGTTGGGGGCCTGGGGCGGCGGATATATTTGTAGGGGCCTATATATACATTAGGGGTTGAAGAGGAAGGCCTATTCATATATTGTATACGATGTATTAGGGGCGTGCGAGTACTCAAAATTTGAGTATTTAAATAGTCAAATGAACTCAAATAAAGTTTTTAAAAACACTGCAAAGTTCGAGCGAGTATTTCATGCCAATCTTTGGATGATCGCGACCTGCCAAATCACGTAGTTAACGGCTGCCAAAGACGATCGCACCACGTAAAATCGGCCGAAAATTACGAGACATAACATTATAAATGTTAAATGCAAAAAAATACATCAGAATCATGCCATTCTCATCAAAAGGAAATCTTGTAAACTTTTTTTAAAGAATTCAGCATTATGACAATACCCTCATTATATATTTACAGGTGTATAATTTTCGTTAAAAATAATATGGAGAACTTAACTTACAACATGAACATAATTGTATTACTAGATTTTGCAATGATTTCCAGTACCCAAGACACCGCTTGAAACTATTTCAAAAAACTCCTCAGTACATGGGAGGGTGAATGAATTTTATTTGCTAGAGTTCATTATAATTATTTGGAAAATGTTGTAATAATTTACTTATTGTTAGATCAGTTTAGTATTCGAAATTTGACAATGTTATATGTTCTGTGCTGGCCTTGCTAGCTGTAAAAGAATGTAACTTATAACAATAAAGATACTCTTAGTCTTATTCATTATGTATTACACATGAATCGGATATAAAAAACAACCTAACTGTGTAAATGGCGACTGAACCACGTTTTATCGGCTGTAATTGAAGGCGTTACAGATGATATAATCTGGAATTAACGTCCTTGCCGTGTAATATCGGTTATAAACGTTGAAGGAAAACAAAATACTGTCCAAAAATGACGACTTTACTACGTAATAATGGCCGAAAATACGATAGTAGATCGGTAGCGATTCTCCAGAGATCGGCGGGAAATACTCGCTCAGACTTTCGAACATTTTTACAAATTTTGGGGCCTATGCCAAAGTGGGGCTTGGGGCGGACCGTATCCCCCCCTGTCGGCACGCCACCTGTTGCGGGGTGGGGGGCAAGGCCCTAGCGCTAACATAAAGTATTTGTATATATATAAAAACCAAACTGATTTTGTAAATTGTTGTATATTAGTATTATAAGTTGTTGAAAGGCAATATTTGAAAGAAAGTTATGAGTATTCACCATGTTGCACCTTCATCATACTTAAACATTAAATTTACATATATCAGATAATACAACTTCTGCTCCCCTCTATTCCAAAACAAGAAGTTGTTTTGACCTTTATCGGTTTGTGAGAACTTCAGAGCATTCTGATTGGTATTGAGAGTTTTAATAAAACTCGCAATACGATGCAAGAAATTTGCAATGTTAAAATATAAAGTAACACAATGCGACTAATTGTTCTAATCCGCCAACGTCGATTGTTTTAAACTAGTTCCTATAGATGAGGAAAGATATGGTTTGGAGACTGGAGAGTATTGAATAGGGATTTGATCTATTTGAGTTTAGTATTATATGAAATAACGGGGAAATATGATGCACCCTCCTCAGATTTTGGCGCCCCCTTATATCGTTACTTGTAAGGTCCACTTGTTTAGCTTACTTTGAAAAATATAGTTTATCGTTCCGTCTGTTTAGTAACCATTTCAACCAAGTTCTTATTTATTAACTGAGTCATTTTGGAGTATTGGAGATGGAGTGGGAAATGTTAAGAACATATACTTCTCCTCATTACAGATTAAGATTATTTGAGCTCTGGTCGTGGTTAATTGACTAATCATCTATATTTCTTATAAATTGGAAATACTCTAAATAAGTTGCGTCAGTATATCACAGTATAGTACTAACGAAAAAAACATGTTTGCACCCAATTCTAGTTTTAGTCATTGGTATTAAACTTAATTGATCCAAACACTTTTAGAAGATAAGATTCAATATATCACAGAATAAAAAAAAAATAAAAACAAGCTTTATAGCTACACAAAACCTTGAAGATTAAATACTCGAAGATAGAGTCCGTATAACTTAAAAACGTGTTATACATTAGAATCAATAAACAAATATTATATTCAGAAAACATTAGTTAAAAAAAAAAACTTTTAACAATAAACTTTGGTGTATCCATCGCAAACTTCATCCTCACAGATTACAGGAACCGCCAGAATCACAGTCGGTTTTGATCAGCGTTATGATTATTGTTTTGGTTCCCGTGGACGAAACCTTTCCCACGCTCAGAACAGATATACTGTTATCAGTATGTACTTCACTGTTCCTACTCAGTTTTAAGGGTTTGTTTTCATTATTATTTTTCTTAAAGAAACACATCATTGTTTTATGATACACAGTGTATTGTGATACGTTGAGTACAAGTTTGCACATTTGTTGTTTTAAAAAATGTAGATTTTTAATTACTTAAGGTTTTGAGTTTTTTTATAACAAAAAGTTTAGTGGTGTGGAAGATCGGAAACGGGATACATTTCCAGGACGATAATATATGAAATCATGATTTTGAACTACACAAGTCTCTTATCTAAATGTGTTCCATAGCTTGTCATTTCAGGTGATCAGCATAGCACAGATCCAGAAACATCGCAAACGCAACAACAAACGAGGGAGCGAGGCGTGCACGTGTCAGTCTATCTCAGAACTATGGGATAGGGAGGTTTTGGTTGATGGTGGGGGGCGGGGGGCGGAAAAATTTGGTCTTTGCACGGGCGCTGAAAAACTGATAGGCTGCCCCTGAGACCATAAACACAAAAGTTAGTATTTGTGGATATATCATATATAAATTATACAAAGTATTAATTTTGGAAATAATATATGGTTAATTTTATGTATAATAGTTGGGGGCTATCTCATATCTAAAAATAAATCAAATCGGACATTAAATAAAGAAGCTGGCAATTGGCACTATGGTAATTTACAAAATATTGTTTAAATTGAATTTGGAAATTGTATGTTGTATTTACTTATGCAATAGTCTAGCTCAGTAACATATCCAAGTTACAAACAAATCGGACAGTAAATAAAGAAGTTGGCAATTGGCACTATAGTAATTTACAAAATATCGTTTAAATTGACTGTAATATGGAATTTGGAAGTGATTGGTGTAATTTACTAATGCATTAGCTTAGGACAATAACATATCCAAATTGCAGACAAATCGGACAGTAAAAAAGGAGTTGGCAATCGGCACTATAGTAATTTACAAAATATTGTTTAATTTTACAAACTGTATAAAAAATTACCAGAATCTGATCTTGATATTCCATTTTAATTAAATTTAAGAAAAGACTGTTTGCATGGCTACTTTCAACCCTATTTTATTCTGTTGATGAATTTTTAGAGCTTCCAAGTCGAGATATTGTAATTTGATTATTTTTAGAAGAATTGTATAGCTTGACATTGTTTGTAACATGTATTGTGTTGATGACAAATAAAATATTCATTATTCATTATGGGGAGAATCAACAAAAAGTATTTTTTTTGTGCAAATATCAATAGAACACTATATGAAGCCACATACCAAGTTTCATCAATATACATTAATAAATAATAAAGATATAAATTATGATTTATTCTCCATAAGAATAACATTGGGCAATATACTGCGTTTAGCACTTTGAATGTCTCTGCAACGGTTGGACGTAGAACAACAATTTAAACAGCAAAATGATTGTTTTGCAGAGCTAATGACATTTGTGAAAACAAATGTGATGATTTAAGTAACATTAATTGACGTAAAGCTAAAACAAATTCCCATAAAATTAACATGGTAAATTATATGAACACTTTCTTTGGATTTTCTCCGTAACCACTTAACCTAGGTTAACGATTAAAAATACCAAATTATTAGGTTTTTGAGCATTATTAAATAGTCAAAACAAAAATTTTGAGTGTTAAAATAATGCAAAATAATGATTTTTGAAAATTTAAAACCCCCATATACCCCCCTTCCCATAGTCTAATCTTTCTCACTTTACACATTTAAGCCAAATTTAATCAAAATCAGACTTTTTTTACCAAAGTCATCACGTTCATGGCTACATAGTATATAGATATATATACATATATACAAATTTTAAAGAATACTGTTTTTGCCATCTAGGGACCTTAAAACCAAAAGTTATCATGATCTCAGGCATAAGTTTTACCATGCCACGTACAGTAATAGCTTCTTTCCAGTAGGGGAAATTTGCTAATAAACGCAAAAATCAAAACTACACAAATACTAATTTTAAAATTCTTTTCTTAATATTGTTGAGATGGTTTTTGAGGTGATGGATTACCAGTCAGCCTTTTCGGAAGTAATATAATTTCTCTAGTTTTAGAATTAAAGGACAAACGTTTTGTCGCGGGCTGATGCAACACAACCACAGCAGTCCCACAGTCCCGTCGGCCCTGTCGCTTTGCCTCGTACAATGGCTGTGAGCCATGCGGATCTGACAGTGCCCCATGGCCCATCCCTGAATCTATAACCCTCTCACCTATGTCACTACACAGCTACCTACATGGGCTTTTGTCATAGCCTTAACTACTTCACCGATTTGTTTGTAAAGTTTTGTGTAGTGTTTAGGTTGCATAGTACCCATAAAACTCTATTAATACACCTGGAATGCTCGGCTGTGTTCAAGAAAATGGTCTTTACCCCCAATCCTATCATGTCACTCACGGTCGCGAAACAGACTTCAGCAGTGGAAATCGGATCATGGCGCCTCACCAGATTTATTTAATTAGAATGGAACATATATATATTTTATCTGAATAAACTACGGAATCTAACAGTATAAAGTTATTGTAGTTTGGTATTATGAATTGTATTGTAGTAATGAAAAATATGTAGTGATTTAAAAGAGTGAAACAAAAAAGTCACTAAGCGTGAACTTTTTTTATTTTCGGGTTAGGAACAAACTTACAAGGGAAAAGTTGTAGATAATTAGTTGATGTACAATTTTTATCTCAAAAATATTTCTATAAAATATTGTATTTTCCTGTAAAGATGGTAACAACGTTTCCCGCGCTCAAGCCAATTCGCGCCGCACTACTCAGATCAGATAACTGACGTGATGCATTGTTATAGCACATGAACTTGAATACAGTAGAACCTCGATAGTTCGACACTTTGTGGACTAAAGAGGTGTCGAATTATCAAATTGTCGAACTATAGGGAGTATATGGAACTTTTTAACAAAGGGATTATTATGTGCAGAATAACAATAGCGTATCACGAAAGAATCAAAAACGTGTTTAACTCCCGCAGCGTCTCGAGCGAACTGACTTGACCTACTTACTGGGAAGGGCGGGGAAGAGGGTAGATAGGACGGGGTAGGGGTAGGAAGGATGAGTTATTTATAAAAAAGGCGGTAGCGCACATTCGCGAAAACAATAAGCGGGGTCCCATCACTGACCGGCAAATCTGTCAAGGACACTATAGATCGCCGCTACTGTCATGTCATGTCGTCACGGGTCGTGTCGAAGTATACAGACTGTCCAACTATCGAGTGTCGAACTATCGAAGTTCTACTGTATATTAAAAAGCTAAAATATGACTTTTATTATTTTACAGGCAGGAAGTGATATGACAAAGAAATATCATGGATCAAATATCATTCCATCAGAATTAAATATAAAAATATCCTGGAACTTCCAAGAATGGGAATGGATATCATGGAATAAATTTTGTTTTCGGCGAGTACCTTTTTTTAAAAAAAATAGGATATTCTGGCCAAGGGATGTAGCAACCCCATTGCCCAACACAGTTCGGTAGACTCTACTTAATTAATTTTATTACAGTCCACCATTGCCACATTCCTGAAGTCTGGTTGCGGTAGGTTATGTTTAAACAAAAAAAAAACACATTTTACATATTAATAGCGTGACATAACATTGTAATGTTTCCGTCTAGTATAAAATATAAACAAAAAACTGATCATGAACTGACATTGTTGTGGTGATAATACTTAGGTACGGTACCTGCAGTTTTTAGGAGACTGTGTTGTGATTAGCCAATTTATGAAAGGGCCTTTCTTCCGAAGTACAATTAACGTAGTTATTGTCAAGAAAATATTTATAAACATTAGAAGTAATCCTTATTAAGTGAACAGGAATAGTTTTTAGTGAATTTCCTATGGATAAGTGAATTATTAGCATGGTGAAACTTAAGCCCGGGCCCAACATAGAAGTTCCGAACGTTACCCCCTGAACATGTTTTGGGGGGTCGCTAATAACTTTATATATATCTATAAAGGACATCATATGATATATACCGTATGGCCCCATCACATGCCAACATCTTCATGGCTAAGTTTGAACATGATTTTCTAAAAACCCAAACCAAAAAACCCCTTTGTTGGATGCGATTCATTGACAATATTTTCATTATTTGGACGCTCGGGGCGGATAAACTAAACAAATTCTTAAACTCACTTAACAACTTTGGGAACTTGCATTTTACATAGAAAATTTCTCCTAATGATGCAACATTCTTGGATGTAGATATATTTATAAAACATGGAATCTTAAAAAATAAAATAAATATCAAACCGACCAACAAGTTTCAATATTTACATTACCAAATTTGCCGCCCATTATATGTAAAAAAGTCAATACCAAGGGGTCAGTTATTTAGAGCTGTAAAACTTTGCAGTGAAAATGAACACAAACTAGATTACATATCAACAATGAAGATCGCTTTCCTGAACAGAGGTTACCCAAAGAATTTATTAGATGAGAAACTAGATGAAAAGAACATGAATGCTCAACCAAAAGGAATGAGTTTTACAAATGACGAACCTAAACTTTTTACCCAATTCTATCCCGGTTCACTCAAACTTAACAACGTCATCAAGATCGTCTTCGACATCCTTCAAAATTCATCAATGCCTCACTCATTATTTTCATCACCACCAAGGATGATTTCAGTCCAAAGCTTCCAGTTGGCGAAGAGGTGAACAGAAACACAGGTTCTCACCCATGTCTGAAGTCGATATGTCTTATATGTAAACAGATTGAAGATGCGTCCGGTTTCAACAGCAGTATGACTTCAAAAAACTAAAGATCCAAGGGAGTTTGTCGTGTGATTCCAAAAATATTGTTTATCAAATACAATGCAGAAAATGTCCAAAAGATTATATAGGTTCCACGACAAACACTTTGAGAGTAAGAATGACTGGCCATCGTTTTGACTACAAACATCAAGACATGTCGAAGCCACTGGTTTTACATGGGTTAGAACATAAGAAAACTTTGAAGATACATATTATGTGAAACCTCTTTGTCAGTTGAATAAGAAATTTAGTGTACCATCTCTGAGGTGCCTTGAACAAGCCTATCAAATAATCACTCGTTCAAAAGCACCTCATGGCCTTAATCTTCGTTGATCAGACTTGCACGGCATCATTTTCATATATGATATTCAATGAAAACACCGATTTCTACAAGTATTCATCCAACATCTGTTCATCAAAAATCAAGAAAGTTTGTTGCGAAAAATTGCAAGAATCGTGTTATTTTTAAATTTTTAGGTTACGGTATTATTATTTGTTTTTGTAATGAAGTTTTGTCTGAAGATGGCAAAAAAGCCGAAATACTACGAATTTATAAGTAAGTTGGTCTTTTATTTATATATATATATATATTTATATATATATATCTGTGTGTGTGTGTTCACACTCTAGTGGTCACAATTTTTGTCCGATTTACATGAAATTTGGTAGGAACCTTCCCTTCTGTAAACAGTTGGATAAGTTTGTTGGGCAAAACAATCGGACAACTCTAACCCCCTTTTTGGGGATTTTTTCAAAATTTGCGTTATTGGGCCCAAAATGGGTCAGAAAAGCCTCGGGTGTAAAATTTTTGAATACTAAATTATAGTATGTAAAACTCCAAAAGTCTTAAGCCCTCCCTCGTTATTCTAGCATAAGTATTTACCGAGTAATTAAAGAAAATTTTAATTGTATTAACATAGCACGTTGTCTTATAGGGATATTATATTGGAAAAGGCTGTTTTTCATATCTTGATACTGTTTTTTCACCCCCAATACCCTTATACCAACTTGTTATCCTGACTATACCTCCTCCTAACCTTATAATGTACAACATTGCCATCCTAATAGTGAATAGTTCAATTTTCCAAAAAAATGTTACTAGTGTTGATTTAAACCTTTTTTAGATATTTTAAAGGTTTAAATGTGGAAATTCACTTCCCTCACATGAGCGTGCTGTGTGCGATCTCGTTTTCAATGCTATATATAAAAAAGAGAGGCTCTTTTGTATATTTAGTGTGTTATGTTAATCTATAATTTTAATTAAATAAATGGTGACATATAGTCCTCCCTACTTTTTAAGGGCAAACAATAAAATTTGAATGCGGCCTATGCCCTTCAGATTGGGGGTATCGAAAAATGAAAACCACTTTGCACAATCACAGATCAAGCCCATTTATTTGAAACTACCTCAATCGTCAAAATTGATTCAGAAATAATAGAAGAGTTCTATTCATAAAAATCGCTTTACTGTATTATAGAAGATATAGAAAAATAAACTGTAAAAAGGTGATACTTCATCAAAGGTATCAATTTAATTTTTCATTAAAAAAGCAATATTACTGATCTAGGTTCAGCAACTTAACAATATATATATACTTATATCAAAACATATACTGCTTAGAAAATAAATAGATTTTATAGTATTCTTCATCTCTTTTTAATAAAATATTAGTTAGGTATATGTAGTAATCCTTAGTAATTCCCCTTGCCTTCATGAAATATGTTTCAAAATCAGCAATAAAAGTATTCACTATGTCTATTCAGGTCTTCTCTGTTATTCGTTTGGTTAGTAGATTTGAACATAGCAAATTTTCAGTGAAAAATCCTCATACTTGATCTTTGTTTATGACGAAACTCCTGTCAGTGTACATTGTACATTTGTAAGATGTTATGAGTTAATAAATAATTTGAATTTGTTTAATCCAAACTGAATTGAGATGGAATTGAAAATGATTACTACCTGGCTACATAAGTAAATCTTTATTCACAATTTAGAAGTCGGGTGTCAAAGCTGAAACACACTTTCATAACTGAATAGTAGAGTTATGTATTAAATTAAAAACCAGAATTTACACCTCAGCTAAGCACCTTATCTGTCATTTTTGGTTGGAGATTTCATATAAAATAATTGTTACTGTAATTATAGAATAAATAATGGGAATATAAGATGTACCTAATGAGGATTTTTGCCACATGTCTACCTAATCCTGATAGCAGGTAGGCTGGAAGATAGCAAGTCTTAGCTGTTTTAGAATATAGTTTTATGTCAGTAAACAAAATTAAATTAGCTGCTGATGTTTTTGTGTTTGATTTGTTAAGAAGTGAAAGAATTTATAAGAAAAACTGCCGATCTCGCATGAAAAATTGAGACAAAAGCCGGCTGGCGTGCAACTTAATTTTTATTCTTTATTCCTTGCTAAAGTATAATAATAAAAAAACTATAATATATATATATATATATTTGATTTCTTTGGTTCTTTGTTTTAAATATCTTACATAGGCATATTTGAAGACGATTTGTTGAGGATTTAGAATTAAAAAGAAATATTCATTTATGCTGTTACAAATGCCTTTTAGCGAATTTCCCCTATAGGGAAGAAGCTATTACCATAGGTCTCATGGTAAGACTTAAGCCCAAAACCATGTTAGCTTTTTTTTAAGGTCCCCAGATGACAAAAACACTATTGGTTCAAATTTATATATATGTATATATATATATCTATGTGTCCGTGAATGTGATAACTTGAGTAAAAAACGTAAAATTTCGATGAAATTTGGCTCAAATGTGTAAAGTGACATTTATGACTTTAAGTTCGAAAACCAGAAAAATCGGTCTATGGGAAGGGGGGTTTTGGGGGGTTTTAAATTTTCCAAAAATCAGTTTTTTGCATTTTTTACCTTAACATTTTTAAAACCCCTAATTTTGGTTTGGAACATGTTATAGAGCTTAAAAAAATAAAGTATTTTAAATTATTAACCTAGGGGTATTTTAAATTAAGTGGTTGGGGAGCAAATAAAAAAAAACCTGCTCATAAAATCTCCCATTTTAATCTTATGGGAAAAAGGTTTTTTGCTTTTCCTCAGTTTATTTTAATGTAAACTTCACATTTGCTTTTACCAATCAGTTTAGCTCCACAAAACAATCATTTTGGTGTTTAAATTGTTATTCTACGTCCAACCTTTGCAGAGATATCAAAGTTCTAAACACAGTACGTTGTCCAATGTTATCCTTATGGAGAATAAATAATATCTCCATTATTTATGAATGTATATTAATGAAACTTGGTATGTGGCTTCATGTAGTATTGGTATATCGATATTTGCACAACAAATTGATTTTTTGTTGATTATCCCCTTAGCAGCAAACCTGCATACTCAGCCCTAATATTATTTTTATGGAGGGTAAGTAAAGTTTCATATCTCCCTTAATTATAAACATAAATTAATAAAACTTAGTATGTAGCTTCACCTGGTTGAGTTATATTGATAATTGCAAACAAAATTTCTTATCTTCCTCATTGCAGCAAACCTGTATACTCAACCCTAAAAAAATAAAATGCTATAGATTACTTATTTATTTATGTATTTTTATGAAACTTGGTAAGTGGCTTTATGTGGTAGTGAGAAACATATGCATGCATTGGAAATTCTCTGAGTACGCAGGTTTGCTGCGACGAGGGTATTTAATTTATATGAAGTATATAGAAGTTAACAAAACTAAACTTGTTCTTAGTTAATTTCTATTGTTTTCTAAAGATGCCGCCTACAAATAATTACATAATTATTACTGCTACCCCTTTTATTAATACAATATTTTATCAAATTTGGATCAGGTGGGACATAGATAGGAACTAGTCAATCTGGAGCTCATTCCCCATACTCTTGAACCCTTTAACATAAAAAAAACTCAAATCGCGCTATAGAAATTGCTTCAAAATCTTTTCTAAATTATAGTTATTGACAACATTATTTCCCCCATATTTTACTGCATTTTACTTTTACTGTACAAAAGACTCGGTAGCCAGACTCAAATTATAATGAGAAATCTAAATTTTTTCAAATTATTCTTAAAATTCATCTGAAAAGACATTATTTTTACACTTCTGCTACTATAATTTATACAAAGTGTTGAAAATACCTTCAAAAAAGGTGACTGTCACAAGACCAGTGATTCAGCTAACGACGAAGTCCCGCCGACCAGAAGCTCACCAACGCTACCTTCTGAATGAGGAGTCCCGTCCTGGTAGGGTTACCCCCTCTTGTTGTCTTATTACTTAATCCTGTCCTATTCTGGTTTTTGCAAGATTTAATGATGACTAATGCTGCTATCTACTGTCCTGTATATACTGGCATAATGAGTCATGGCTTGGCTTACCGAGTTTTATTTCAGCTTTTAAAATATTGGCAAAATTAAACGTATTTTATAGAAGAACTAAATTAATGTACCAAACAGCGTTTACGGTACATCATATGCCTTAAGAGGGGGCTCCAGTCTTCTGCTTCAACCTGCTTCTCCCATAATACCAATGTTAACTCTCGAAGCCCCCTCAATGGATTATCTTAAATTGTCGATTTATGGTTCTCATTTTAAAGAGCTAAAACGAGAACCTAGTGATATCAGGGGGCAGAATTTTGATATCCCAAATAGTAGCCTACACACATAATAAGTTTTTAAAATTATTGTTGATTTTTTAACTCCTTTAAATGATTATTATTTGTGATAACAAAACTCTAAAATAAAAAAATAAGCCATACATGAGCGATATCAGATAATCCGTTGAGGAGGGACGGGCTTTGCAAGTTAACATATTGGGGGAACCAAATAACCTTATGGGGGAAGCAGATAGAACGCCAAATGTTTCATGACAGAAGTGCCCTATTAAGTTATTATCTTTTTTCCATGAACAAGCTCTTCCTACTCGGCAGTGGCGATATAAAATTTATAATAATTTTTACCCTTTAAATGTGAGAAAACTATAAAGACTGGATATATAAATGTTTTAGATAACAGTTTTTATTCAACTCATTTCCAACATTTTTCTCGCTTGAAGTTTGTTTCTACCCCAAAAAACAAAAGTTCACGCTTAGTAACTTTTCCATGTTCAAATTTGTTTAGCTGATTATATTTTGCATTATTATAAATCTGTTAACTGACTGAACTGTATGTTATTTACTACGTTGGAATCCTCAACTCTTCCAGATAAGAAATATATAAGTGTCATTACAATCGGATGATCCCTGTGCGATGGAGGAGCGTGTGAATGAAAGCGTGTATTAACATATTTTCTGACAGAAATCACTCAGTTGACGAAGAAGACATGAAAGTGGAGGGGGAAGGACCGTTTTTTTGCTTCCAAAACTCCACTGCATCAGCGTTCAATGTGTATTAATAAAGTTCTATCATAGTAACTCATGCTTGAGGATGAAATGAGGCATAACAAAATTGTTATATAGTTTGTAGTATTTCTTCATTGGATATAGTTTTGTTATAAAATATTTGGATTTAGTTTAAATGAATGAGAATTCTAGGTAATAACTTGGCCTACCTACCTTCTGCCATTACTTAACAAAAGTATTTTCTAATAAGATTATTACAAGGCATCAGTTAGCTGCATGAAATTTATCCAGTTTCAATCATTTTTGATAAATTTAAATTTGAGAACAATTATGTTGAAACAAAAAATATATAGCCTACAAATATGTTTACAAATTAATTTTAAAATGATCTTAATTGTTTCTGTTGTTGCTATTTCTGATACTAGTTGGAAGTTATTACCTGTGTGACTACACAATGAAAAAATCACCTTTTCATACTGTAATATAAATAATATAAATACTGTAATATAAATACTGGTAAGGTACTACCAGTAAACTTACTTATTTGCCAAAGCCAAAATTAGTTTAACATTACTATGTGTATTCTTTAGTTTTAAAATAAACTACCTAAACGAATAAAACGTGCTGTTGAGCTTTCCCTTTTCAAACTAGTAAAGTACATGCTTGCATACGTAGTATAAAAAGTCAAAGCCTGTAAGTAATATACCTTTCATTAGTAGTACCTGAGGATCCATTATTTGTAGCAAAGGTTAAATTTTGCTGGAGCTATACAAAAAAATGTAAATGAGAATAATAGGTCAGGTTTTTTAGTGTTTTAGCGAATTTCCCCTATTGGGAAGAAGCTATTACCGTAGGTCTCATGATAAGACTTAAGCCCAAAACCATGTTAACTTTTTGTTTTAAGGTCCCCAGATGACAAAAACGCTATTGGTTCAAATTTATATATATATATATATATATATGTGTGTGTGTCTGTGAATGCGATAACTTGAATAAAAAACATCCGATTTCGATGAAATTTGGCCCAAATGTGTAAAGTGACATTTATGACTTTATGTTCGAAAACCAGAAAAATCTGTCTATGGGAAGTTTTTTGCATTTTTTACCCAAACATTTTGAAAACACTTTAATTTTGATTTAAACCATGTTATAGAGCTTAAAAAAACAAATAGTGTAGTATTTTAAATTATTAACCTAGGTTAAGTGGTTGCGGAGAAAATAAAAAAAAAACCTGCTTATAAAATCTCCCATGTTAATCTTATGGGAAAAAGGTTTTTTTTCCTTAGTTCATTTTAATGTAAACTTCACATTTGCTTTTACCAATCAGTTTAGCTCCACAAAACAATCATTTTGGTGTTTAAATTGTGATTCTACGTCCAACCAGAATTGCAGAGATATTCAAAGTGCTTAACACAGTATGTTGTCCAGTGTTATCCTTATGGAGAATAAATAAAATTTGATATATCCATTATTATTTATGAATGTATATTGATGAAACTTGGTATGTGGCTTCATGTAGTATTGGTATTGATATTTGCATAAAAAATTAATTTTTTGTTGATTATCCCCATAACAGCAAACCTGCATACTCAGCCCTAATGTTATTCTTATGGAGAATAAGTAGTTTTATATCCCCCTTAATTATTATAAATATAAATTAATAAAACTTAGTATGAAGCTTCACCTGGTTGAGTTATATTGATAATTCCAAAAAAAAACACATTTCTTATCTTTCTCGTTGCAGCAAACCTGCGTACTCAGCCCTAAAAAAATAAAATGCTATAGATCACTTATTTATTTATGTATTTTTATGAAACTTGGTAAGTGGCTTTATGTGGTAGTGAGAAACATATACATGCATTGGAAATTCCCTGATTACGCAGGTTTGCTGCAACGGGGGTATTATATTGGTAGGATTACAGTTTGTAAGACCAGGAAATAATATTTCTATAGGTCTGTGCGTTGTGAGCATAACGCAACAAATTTCTATGTTGAGTTGGTGTCATTGGTTCTGTGTAATGCTAGAGGGAAGGGATTGCCAAATATGACTTTTTGCCTAGGGCGGCAAAAGTGCTTGTGCGAGCCCTAAAAATCGTATCAAGTGTCAACTTCTTGTGAAATTGTTGCTCTTTTAACAATGATCCTATGTTTCAGCCGAACATGGTCTCAAGGAGGATGTTTCGTCGGGCTTGGGTGCTGGTGATTGTAGCAGGAACACTGATTGTCCTTCTTCTTTGGCAGAGTCAAGATTCAACCATATTTCCTGGATCTCAAAGAGATGACTGGATCGCTGTCAGGTGAAGCGCAATGTTACCCTGATTGAATAGACTACTTTTATATTTTCTGGTTGTCCTGTTAATTTACTGAGTTTAAGCACTATTTTTTTGTCAGCTTTACCTTGGACAGTTTGTGTGTTTTATTAACAGTTTAATAAAATTTAAATTTGTTTAACTTTGTAACACTTTTATTATATATATATGCCACACAGTAGGCGATATTGAAAGACTTCCCTAATATATAAGTCTTATTTAATCATAATTTGTAATCTACTCACTATAGCAATGAATAAAAATCATATATATTTTACAATATTTATTAATACATTATCAATGCCCAGAACGTTATCAAATTACAATTACATTTTGTTTTTATTTGTTATATTTTGCCCGTGATTCTTCTCAGCTATGCTCAGTCAAATAGATACACGATATCTACACTCGTGTCGTAGTACTTTGTCCTTAGGTGCACTTGATTCTAGTACTTCACTCAGGTGCAAAAGAAATATTATATACTATGAAATAAGTCCAATACAAAATTAATTCCCTTGAGTTCCCCGAGAATACCCAATGTTTTTGATTCTATAGATAACTCACACTCACTCACTCAGGTATACGAATTCTAGACCACTTCTAGAGAGCTAGAAACGTGAAATTTGGCATACAAATTTTAGCTTGTACCCTGTAACCCCCAGGAAAATCACCAAAAGTTATAATTTTAAATTTTAACCTCCTCAAAAAAAGGGAGGAAAATTTGAACAGGTTCAAAATAGTGCCTTTTTATTTGAGCTGTAGCGGCCGAACGTATGGTCCTATCGAAAAACGGAGACCACCACGATCCATGGATTTTAGACGATCTCCAACTTTGGTCCTATGATTTTTTGTCGTATCTCGTCTCCTTCACCCTTAGATAGAACTAGAAAAATTAAATTTAATTTTTTAGAGGTTTTGTGGTGGTTTTGCATTTTTTATCATGTGAACAGATTTGATGATTTAAACCCATCGATCTAGGGGCGAAGCCTCCCACAGGGGTCTAGGGATCAGGGAAGTGGAGGTAGGGGAGGTCTAGGAGGGGAGAGGGTTGCAGATTATTTGTTTGGCATATGAGATATATCATGCATGTGCCTTGAACCCTCAAATCTCTTTAAACATTCCCAAACTCTACTATTTCAATTGCTAACAACCCCCTCATATTTAAATTACTGCTGATTTGTCTATTTTTTTATTTAAGTAGTAGTATAATGTCGGTTCTGGGCCACTTAATGACGCCACTTTCACTTGAGCTAGGTACCCTGGTCACCCACGGGTACTACCCACCCGATAGCAACCTGGGGGCAAAGCCCCCCACAGGGGTCTGGGGGCAGAGCCCCCAGCGAGCGAAGCAAGTCTATATAACTATACAGCCCGATGTGTACTCACGTATACAAATTCGAGACCACTTCTAGATGAGGTAGAAACGTGAAATTTGGCATGAAGTTACCTTGTACCTAAAAAATCCTGGGAAATTGTTAAAAGTTACAATTTCCATTTATTAAAACCTTTCATTTTTACCTTGAAAATTGGAAATTTTAACATTGGGCTTATGGATTTTAAAATAAAAACAAAAGAATTATAACAGCTGTAGCAAAATATCCAGTAATCTGTCAATGCAACTTTCGCATGGTAGAGTATAACAAATGATAGACAGTTGAATAAAGATAAAATCTAGAGAGGGTAATATCCAAATGAATCAAAATAAGATACTTTAAAAAAATATTTAAAAAACAACTTGAAGGGACATAAATTAACAACTAAAGGGACCCCAAGCGGTGTCTGGGGGTGGAGCCCTCAGCAAGCGAAGTGAGTTCTAACATACAATTAATAACCTGCGAATTACGAATCATTTATTTTAATTTTTTGTATTCTACACATTAAAAAAAATGTTTTCATGATCGATGGCTTCTCGATCCCCCATTCCTGTTAGGCTTAGGCAGTCCGAAAAAATGTATATTCCCCCCTTCCACAAATGTTTTAGGGCTCTGCCCTCTTGACCTTTAAAATAATTATTCCAGCCATCGTGCACCTACTACTTGACTGATGAAGCTAAAATTCAGTTGAAAGATAGCTGTTAGCTTAAAATTGCACACTTTCTTAACTTTATTGTGTTTACTCAACTTAAATAACTTTATGTGTTAATCATGAATCTCAATAACCTTAAATACTAATAAATGTGCTCTGTTGGGGGTCGGGGAACGGTGATGTACAAAGGACGCTTTCTTGTCTGCGGGCAATGGCTGCCATGAAACAAGCCTACTTTTGGACTTACAATAAATGGTTAAATCTCGTACAAAATTCGCTAGGCTATTTAAATACAGCTCACAAATACTGTACCTCTTTTACGTACAAACACATATATTTCTTGCAATTGTCTTCCTTCTTCTTGTAGTGAGTAGAATTGTTTACTGTAGCTAGTATTGGATACCTCACAGAAGGTAGGTAAGTCTTTATATATAAATACTTTTTACCTAATTGAATGAAACACAGTTTACAGGTGAACAATATAACATTTATTTATCTGAAGGACAAATAATTGAATTCTGGATGCTATTAAACAATGGGATTTACAATAAGATTATAATTTCTCGGTATATGTGACTCTGGCCTAGGCTATCAAATGGGTTACATAAATACATGCTTAAGATTAACCCTTTCAGTGCTATGGACCGATATATCGTCTTTTGAATCTGTTATAAATAAACACTGTCACGGCTTCATAAGCGATTGTAACGTTAGGCGCTCAGTCTGCAGTCTGAGTCTGACATGCAGTGAAACCTGGTAGACACAAACTGAACTACCTTGTCCAGTGCCTCGGCTCTAATCCCGCCTGGTCCGCTACAGCTGCTAGTATGATCAGTGGCTGTGCGGTCTAAGACGTTATCTTCCCGGCTGGGGGTATAACACTTGGATCGAGGGTTCGAATCCCGTCACAGTCGGTGGTTTTATGTGCAACTCATGGAGAGTTCACCCATCTGTGGCAGAGTTGAAGGGGAGGGCGGGCGGACCTTAAGCAAACGGTGGACGGCTCGGGTCCAACCTGACGGGATGGGTGGATTCTTTGTGAGTTTCACATCTGTTCAGGTGTTTTGCTACTTTTTACCTATCCTTTACTGTGTCTGTGTCCAGCAGAAGCACGTTTTTATTAATTTTGACTGTTCAGGCATTCAAGACATTTAAAAAATTAACAAAACATCACAGATAAAACTACTCTTTTCAGAAGCTTAGCACTCAAAGGGTTAAAATGTTCATAGTTCCTCAATAAATGAGGGCTCTTATCTCTTGGGGGAAGTGTCATGCTGACTTGAATAACATTGAAATAAATTAGTGAAAGAATATTTAAGGCCAAATTGGGTTTGTTTACATATTGCAACAATGACAAATTTTGAAAATTTGATCGTGTCCAAAAGGAAAGTCCAATGGTTTTCACTGAATTTACTAATAATTAAAAGATACTCAAATTAAATTTAGAAAAGATAGTTCAAATTAATGTTAGATTATTCTTGATGTTAATTAAATCTCAGAACATTGGGCTTGTTCTATCAATTGTCTGTATTTTTTCATTGTCCCTAATAAAATACAAGATGGAGATGGTTTACCAATCAGCTTACAAATGTTATTCGCTCAATACCAATTTCTGGGATAAAACAAATAAAAGGGAATGAAGTTAAAGTGGTATACTATGAGCAGTATAATCCCCAAACAATGGACACTAACCAGTTTAAAACTTAGGCCATACTGGGTTGAATTTTACCAGGAACTATGTCCTGCCACCAAATTTAGGCCTTAACACTATGGCATATGGAACAGCAAGAAGGAGTCTAGGAAAAGGTGAAGGTCTGGATGCATGGTCCTATTGTTGGAAGCATATGGGTCGCAACACATGGTAAAACACTGGTCACTGTAATTTAGATTCCTTAAGGACTAATTTTGAAAAGTATATTATATTAAATTTGAATTCTATTGCAATTCTCTTAATATCTAAAATAAATTATTAGCAAACATATTAAATTAAGTAGGTAGGCTATTAGATGTGGATAGGCTGTGAATGATAAATAGTAATTAATTAATTAAATACATATTATTTAAAATCACACAGATAAATAAATATTACAATATATAGAGGGGGGATGACTTTCTGAGGAGTGGTGATAAGGATGATTATTATTGGGGCAATGATCATAGGGCAATTAATACAAATTAACACAATTAACACATTGAAATACAAGTAACACATTTATGGGGCAGATTAATTGTATGACACATTAATAAGGGAGATCAAATATAAAATAGCACTTTCTGGGGAAATTATTGGTGATTATGGGGAATGAATAACATATTAAGGGGAATTAACACTAAATAATGAATGAATGACATATACCATTGGCATTAACATACATGTGTTTGTGTTTATTTTAGGCTTATAGGCCTATATCTGGTAATATTATACTTTAGGACTTTGTCCCACTGGCCTTTAATATACCCAAGTTAATCGTTATGCACAAGACTGAAACGATGGAGCTGAAATTTGGTAGGGAAATAAATAATACACCTGAATCAAGTATTCGTTCCTCAATCCAAAGATCCATTGGGACCCCCCTCCACTGGCATTTAAAGTTATGTTTACTATATCGCACCTACTACTGGACTGATGGGGCTGAAGTTCGGTAGGAAGATAGCTAATTAACTCAATTCAGAATAGGCCTACGACTGACGAAATATTGTTTAGGGTTCCGCACGGCAGACCTTTATTATTCTCATGTCAAACACCCAACTAATGAACAAATAAATCTAAATTTTGGAAAATAGACCATCCTTTAGGATTAAATGTTGTGCTACTTCTGTTCCAAAACTCATATGGGTCTCCGCCCCACTGGCTTTTAAAATCAAGTTTATCACCTCGCACCTACTACTGGACTTAATTATGGATCTGTAGCTAATTATGTAGCTTAATTATGGTGGAAGGTAGCTAATATACTCAAAGCAGACAAAGGCGTACTCCTGATCAAAATATGATTCAAGGCTTCACCCCACTGGCCTTTATTATTCCCATGTTAACTATCACAACCAACTGTAGAACAGATGATCCTAAAATTCTACTCAAACCATGTCCTTCTCCTGTTCCGAAAGTTCTATGGGGCTCCACCCCACTGGAATTTATATGAACTTATGTTTAGTAACAAATGTATAATTCCAGAATGATGGAGCTAAAATTGTGTATGATGATATGAGAATATAACCTGCAGGCCCATACTGAAAATATTTTTAGCCTCCGCCCTCCTGGCATTCTACATGTGCATGCTTAAAAATTGTTAACCTCATAGGGTAGTGATTTTATTTTAGTTTCAATGGTAACAATATTTTTACCAACGGGAAAATAACGGAAATCAACAGTAATAAAGAACGATCACGTGAACAAAGTCGCAGCAGGTACCAGCTTGTGCCATATATTCTAATACATAAAATATTCTTCCTTGATAATCTACTACATTGCGGATTAAGTTTGATTAAAAATTAAAACGAACAAACTTTTTGAAGTAAAATATTATATTTTGGATTACTATTTAACATGAAGTTTCGTTCCACACTCTGGGATGAATGTTAAACTCACTCTATGATTAATGCTAACATTCATAATCAAAATCATGTACATATTGCGTTACCTTTCCATCGGTGAACATTTGTTCTTGCTGATAAAATGTGTTTACTCTATTCAGCTGTTTGATTATAGGATTCAAAACAATTCTTTTTCAATGTTAATCTTATGGACAAATCACAAACTTTAAGGGCGGCTAGGGATTTTCCCTAAGGTCCGTCCTTTATGAAATTTTGGCACAAACAACTTCAGACCAATCTCTATCCAACAACACCAAAAAAATCAAAATCGGTTGAAAACTGTAGGAGGAGTTCCAATCACAAAGAAACCCCTTGCGTATTAAATAATTTTTAAAAATGTCTTTTTTCGCAGAGTTTTTAACCAGTAAAAGTCCGGCACTACGCTCGCATACGGATATTTGAGTGTCCGTGAGGATTTCATCTGCGGCCGACAAAATCAAAAGGAACAAAATATAAATTGTGAAAAAGTATTAAATGGGATTTTAATAAGGAAATATTGGTTGTTATTAACTGAATCATTGGTAATGAAATTTCGGTTAAATATATCATACACCTTTTACACTAATTTGTAATTACAACAGTAAGACTATTTTCGCGAGCGAACGTAAAACACTGATCAAGGGAGAAGCCCCTATGATTTAACAAAAGGAAGGCACTGGGGCTGGCAGCTGGCGAGTGAGCCACGGCAATGTCGCCGGCGCTGCGCCGTTCTCTCTCACTCCCTCTCTCTCCCGCTCTCTCTCGCACACGTGTGCCATATCCCCTCCTAGCTCGCGAGTCGTTGGTTCGTCACGTGGTCACAAGCTGCGCCACTTCACCGTTGCCTTCAGCACTGATTCTATGCTAGGACTAGAAAATCCCACAGGAGCGCGCCACTGTTTGGCCGTCTTCTTCTGTTAGCATGCTGATGAAACATCTACTAAGGTGTATGCTTAATCTATTGTAATACACACTTACAGAAGATATCGCATATAATTCAGTAGGTTTACTGGAAGCTTATTCTTACTTCATTAAAAAATTAAGTGTTTACTGTACTAGCTGTTACCCGCAGGCTTCGCCTCGCAAATGATTTATGACAACTATGACAGTTTTGTTTGCTGCATTCTGTGGTTAGCCCGTGGAACTACTTCGAATCAAGATCAGCTGATCAGCTCAAACAAAAACGAGTTCGCACGCAGCACGCTGACGTGAGGGAAGTGAATTTCCACATAAAAACTTATAAAACTCAAAATAAGTGTAAAAACATACATTTGTCCAATTTTTATTGAAATTTGAAAACATTGATTTTTTGGCTGTTCTGATACTCCTGGTTTCATTTACTTGCAAAGCTGGGAATACAATTTTGCGCATTATAAGGTTAGGGAAAGTCCAGACAGGCTTCAAAGTAGGCGTGAGGTTGCTGGGGATGATAAAAGTACTCTAACATAGGAATAACAGGCTTTTCTAGTGTAAAAGCCCCATAAGACAACGTACTGTGTTTAGTCGATACACATTTTCTTTAATAACTCGGTAAATATTTATGCTAGAATGACGAGAGAGGGCTTAAAACTTTGGCCTCTCTAATTCCCATCTTTTTACATGCATTGATTTTACATCTGGAGCTTTTATGACCCTTTTTGGGGCCAAAAACTCGAAATTTGAAAGATTAATCCCCAAAAAAAGGGTTTAGAGTTTTCCGATTGTTTTGCCCAACGAACTTGTCCAACTGATTACAGAAAAGAACGTCCCTACCAAATTTGAAGTAAATCGGACAACAAATGCGACCGCTAGAGTGCAAACACATATATATATGTCTATATATATATATAAAAAATTTTGAACGACCTCCCAAAACGTGTTCAGGGGGTCACGTTAGGAACTTCTATGGTGGTCCCGGGCTTAAGTTTCACCGTGCAGGTCATGCTAATAGTTCACTTTCCAAAGGAAATTCACTAATGAATGTCCAAAAGGAATACATGGGAACTTTGTCGGGGTCTCTCAAGGAGCTCTACTAAGATCAGATCAGGGTGAAAACCATTTAGTTTTCCTATTTTATACTTAAAGAATAAGTGTACAAAATTTAAACTCTCTAAGTAGGCTAAATGAAAAGTAGGAGAATTCGTAATGAGTGAGTGAGTGTCAGTCAGTGAGTGAAGCCATTGCCATTTTATATGTATAGATTCCAAAACTTCTAAAATTGATTCGTGTTGATGTTCTTTTTAAAGAATAATCTATATGATAAATTTACATTATTCAACTTAGAAATCACTATTTTTGCAATTACTCATCTACTCTTTTAGTCTCTGGCTAAATTTTTGTAAGTCTTTGAAAACAAGTATGTAAGAACTGCCCAGATATTTTTAGTGTACTTCAACTGTAACTCTGTAACTGTAACTGTAACTGTAACTAAGGTGTATGCTTAATCTATTGTAATACACACTTACAGAAGATATCGCATATAATTCAGTAGGTTTACTGGAAGCTTATTCTTACTTCATTAAAAAATTAAGTGTTTACTGTACTAGCTGTTACCCGCAGGCTTCGCCTCGCAAATGATTTATGACAACTATGACAGTTTTGTTTGCTGCATTCTGTCTGTAACTGTAACTGTAACTCTGTAACTCATTAATTGTTCTTCTCACTGAGAGCAGTAAACCCAGACCAGTTCTGAGTCATTTCCCATGTTTGGTGGGAAGGGAACACATCCAGTGGCTGATATGTTGTATTAATTACTGCTGGAGAGGTTAACGACCTCTACGCTTGGTGGATTCTTTTATTTGTATTCCTAACCATGGGCAACCAGCTGTTATGAATTTGTTTTGCAATAATTTACACTGATATGGAAGTCTATTGTTATTTAGTTTTTTTTTCAATAGGCTCTTGATAGCATAATGCGTTCCATTCAAAAAAGTTGTATTAAGAAATGAATTTGTATAAAACGTAATAATGTGCTTTAAGACTATACTCACAATATTAGTCTGTGATTCGCTTAGTAGTTAGTATTCTGATTATTTTGTTTAACATCCACTGTTTTTTAAACACATTAAACTAATGTAGTCTTGAGAAGAACTTCATTGTCTTTCAGATAATTTTACATTTAGGCTCAGAATTTAGTGGGTAAATTTAACATAGTAAATATTGGATCAATGTTATAATAAAAATATATTAAAAACTGTAATAACCAAATGTTGTAGGCATTTACGTTAAAATAATTTTTCATAAAATTAGATTTTATACAAACATATTCCAAACAATTTACAAGAAAACACAATAATACATTAATAAAACAATGCTGTATTTTACACCAAAACCAGTATAAAAATAAATAAAATTCTAGTATCAAACCAATTTGACAGCATAGAGAAATTACGGTTTAGCCCTGTTTAAATTGTACCCTCAGGGTGTTCTTCAACTTCTGTTTGTTTGTTGTTTATTACTATTTTCTTTTCCCAGTGTTACAAATGTTCAAATTTTGATAAAAACTGCCTTCTTCATGAATTATTAAGCGAAGTCACAAGTTACGGTATTTATGTTACCAGGGAATGAAATTAAATTAAATGCTTTATTGTCCGTAACAATAATACAAGCATGGACATTTTCGAAACTTAACTAAATAAAAATACATTGCCAACTGTTGTAGCTTACATTTTAATAACTATGTAAATCCACCCAGCTTAGGGATGCCTATACAGAAATACAAATTGCATTTTTCTTCAGTAAATCTAAAACTAAAACTAAAACCAAGGCCTTTTTAATTAGTGGTGTTATTTGATATCATTAAAAGAATATGGAACAATTTCTATAAGCCAATTATTTAATCCATTTTTAAAACTATTTTTCAGTGAGAAATTTCATGTTCGGTGGTAGTAAATTAAAAAACTTGGTTCCTCGTACATATGGACTATTTACAGTGATTTGTAATCGTCTTGAAAACAATGCCTTGTGTTATAACTATGGAAATCAGAATTTAAGCAAGTAAACTTTGAATCATTTTTTACCATCATAACAGTTTGGAATGTGTACAAAGTATTGCATACAAAGTTTATATTTTATATTTTTTAACCTAAGGTTTGCAGGAAGATTTGGGCGGTTCTTTCGCTAAAAGGGTTAATTAAGCCATAGTATACTGTTATTAGAATATCTAAAGTCATGTAGGAGGAAATTCTTCGAAGTAAAAATAAACTGGAGGATATTTTATTACAAACATGGTCAATGTGATGTTCCCAGGTTAAATTTGTATCCACATATATACCTAGGGACCTACTTACTGAATTTTATTTAATCTTCAAAATTCCATTTTTCAATTTCCAATGCCTGAGCTTGCCTATTTGGACTGATAACTATTAATTCTGTTTTGCATATATTTACTTTCAAATTGTCGTTTTCAAACTGCTGTTTTGCTTCACCAAAAATAATGGTATGCTTTCAATAAGAACTGGAATATTTGCATCCCAACAGAGCCCTGAAGTATTAACCGCATACATAGTTATATGAAATTTATCTGAAAAACCATAGCCAAACTCATTTACATAAATGGTGAAAAAAGGTCACAAAATGGACCCCTGGGGAACACCAAAGTTGGTGTTTCTGAACTGAGACCGCTTTTTCATTAAAAAAAACTCTGAACTGAGACCGCTTTTTCATTAAAAAAAAACCATTATCATGGACGATTTCTATACACTGCCTTCGGTTTTTCAAGTAAGACTTGAGCAGTTCCCAGAGATTACCGTAAATTCCCAATTTGTTTAATTTATGTAAGATAATCTCGTGATCTACCCTTTCGAAAGCTTTGGACAGGTCCAAAAAAACACCTGCCACTTGAATACCATAATTTATTTTTTCTAAAGCCAAATGCATGAATTCAGCCACTGGAGATACAGTACTAGGACCCTTTCTAAAGCCATGTTAGGAATCATTCAATATATTAAATCTCTCACAGTATGAATAAACATGATTTAAAATATATTTTTCTATTATTTTTCTATTTTTCTATTAAATGTTGAAATCAAAGCAATAGGCCTATAGTTTTGTACACAGAACTTATCCCCCTTTTTGAATAAAGGTTACCTATTGATATCTTTAGAATTTCAGGAAACTCCCTCTCCTCAAGTACACTGTTTAACAAAGGTAGTAGTGGTTCAAATAAGACATATTTACAATTTTTAAGCAAAAAAAGAAAATTCATCAATACCCGCAGATTTTTTACACTTCAAGCTGTCAGTTAAATTTAAAATATCCCTTTTACTGAGTTGAGGAAGACTACTCAAACTAGGTGCATCAGAATTTTGTACAAAGGGTGACCTACATTGAGACACAACTGCAAACATTATTTTCCACTGTATTTATAAAATAGTTATTAAACATATTACTTACTGTTAAACCATACATGTTCAACCATAACACCAAGCATAGGAATAATTTTAGCTACAACAGACACAAATTAAAATTCTATGAGAAAAAGCCATATTATGCAGGTATCAGGTATTTTAATGCCTTACCCGCTGAATTAAAAAATATTTCAGATTTTGATCAATTTAAAAACAAGTTAAAGAAATTTATGATTTGTAAATCTTGATATTCTTTGGAGGTGTTTTTTGAATAGTTCATATAATTATAAGAAACTGTGCAATAAATAACAATGTTATTAAATTATGTACCTTAGTATTAAGTTACAAATCTTGTATTGATTACGCTATGATTGACGCCATTCTGTACCATTCTATTGCAATGAATAAAGATGATTTGATTTGATTTGATTTGATACTAACAGTTACCAGATCTTCTTCAATAAAATTTCATACTTTTAACCCTATATTACTACTGATATCTTCTACACTATCTTTTTTTAAACTGTTCACTAATTTCCAACATGTTTTTGAGACACAGTCTGAATTTTGAACTTTATGATTTAAACCTCAGACTTCAACCTCTTAATTTTCTTTCGATATTGGTGTTTAAAAATATTATACCTATCTCTATATAACTCTAGCCCAGATGTCTTAAAATGATTATGCATGTCTTCCATTCTTTGCTTAAGTTTAACAGTCTTACTATCTAAAGTTACCTTCTGTAATTGTGATTGTTTATTATTTCTTAATTTTACATTTCTAATAGGAAAGGTACAGTTAAAATGCCATGTAAGTATATTTAAAAACGCCTCCCACTTGTCATTAAAACCAAAAACATTTTATATTTTGTCCCAGGTTTCTTTTTGTAGACTATTTATAAACATTCTTATATTGTCCTCAGAAAACAGTCTTTTGTACATATACTTTTGCTTAGTTTTCTTTTGATCAGGACAATTTAAAATTAAAATTTGCGCCAAATGATCTGATATGTGCCCATTTATTACATCTGAGGAAATTATATTCTTACAGTTACTAATTACAAGATCTATAGAGCTTACTGAAGTAAGAATAATTCTAGTGGGAGTGACCTAGTAAATCACGAGCATCATGAGAATTAATACAATCAAGAAACATTTTACTTACATGCGATTTCGCGTCCAAAGTATCAATTTTAATAATCACCCATGATGGTATTATTAGGCTTATTTTTTAATGTGCTCATCTTACTTAAAAAACTATCAAACAGATTTAAAAATGCTCCACTGTTTCCCGAAGGGGAACTATAAATACCTACAACATAAAAAGTCATTGAACAGAAAACTAACCTAACCATAATTACTTCACAATCCATTTCCCTACAGTAATTTCCTGTCCCTGAAATCTTCTCTACACAAGAAATTTGTTCATCTTCTTTACAGTAAACAGCAACTCCACCACCCTTGTGATGAGCTCTACAATAAACGATTGACAGGCTGTATCCAGACAATTGATAAAGTTGAATATTTTCTTTACATTTCTGATGCTCTGTGACTACAATACATGCAATGTTTTTTCTAGAACATAAACTTCAAAACTTTTAAATTTAGGGGATGTTGTTAACGTCGTCTACTCAGTAGTGAAGTGCTCCTGGCTACTTATGTTAACCGGCCCGTATGTCCAGGCTGCAGAAGGACCAGCAGGAGTACGTGGACCGACGAGGCGTACACGTGGTGGTGGGCCACTACATGGGTGAGCCGCGCAGTGCCGGGGTCGCGCCCAACCTCACCGACGAGCTGCTCAACACCAACATGTTCGACCCGCGGCCACTGGAGGGGCGTGACGGCCAGCCGGTCATCATCGCCCCGCACCTCGGGGGACGGATGCAGCAGCTCTACCACATCAACCGGTTCAACCTGATGGCCAGTGACCGCATACCGCTCAACCGCTCACTGCCTGACGTGCGCAAGAAAAAGTAATAACGGGCTAATCATTTTGTTTTGAATATCAAACTAGCGGTTCCTGGCGCATGTTAATGCTATGCCTAAGAATTGTGTTGAAAAATGTTCACTCATTTACATTACAGCTCGCTACCTAACTAAATGAAAAGCCATTTACAATATTTTAAATTACTCATTTGTGAAAATCATTACAAATCTTTCCCCCACAAGATTAGCATGGTAACTTTAGAGTCTAGTGGGGCATAACCCTATGGTTCTAGGAGTGGAGCATAGCCCTAAGGTCCTAGGACTTTGATTAGTGGCTATAAATATTCCTCGGGTCAACCTCAATGACCATGCAAAGTTTCATCGCAATCAGTTGTATTTCTTAATACTTGTATTTTTCCAGTATTGGAGTGCTAAAACATCAAACAAACAAACAAATACATCAACATCCTTAAATACTTAGATTTATAAAAGTCACGTCTAGCAATAGTAGTTCTATTTTAATAACCACCTCATGAATGTTTTCAAAAAAAGAATTGTTGGCCGAGTTAGATGTATTTGAGATCAAGTACTAGTTTTAATGTGTATGGTTCAGGGGCGGATCTAGGAATTTGTTGAGGGGGGGGCGCACTTGAGATTTTTTCTCACTAAACGATAACGTCCCCCAGCAACGGGAGGCAGTTGTTAGTACTCGCTAAATTCAATTAAATCATGATGCTAATAAATAAAACACCACATTGTAACTCTTAATTCGCTATGAAATATGTAATATTGATGTATTCCACTGATACAATAAACAGTAGGTACATAAATATACACATTTTATACAACTACTACCTCAACAAAACAAAAAAAATACCGATGTATTTACTTTCACGCACTACTAAAGGATAAACCAACGCACACAAAATGGCTAAGGTAGAACGCAAAGGTTTCAGAAAAGAAGAAGATTGAGGAAGGCTGCAGGATCGGTGCTGTGGTGTGTGCCACTAGGGAAACCAAAGGCAGTAGTGTGGTGCGTTACCTTAGGGATGCTCGGCCCAAGCCCCTAGGCCGGTGCTGCGGTGTGTTCCCCTAGGGCAGCCAAAGGCAATAGTCTGGTGCTGAGGTGCGTTACCTTAGGGGATGCTCAGTCCTGGCCGGTGCCTTTACCTTACAGATAGTAAGTTGTGTTTGTCGGATTTAAGGAGCTCAGTGACTCCCTAATTTTATGTATCGATCGGCAACTGTTTACCTTACAAATGTTTGGATGCAGTAAGTTACTTAACACACGTAAAGGACGTATCGTTTTATGGCAACTTGGTTCCTTACCGTCCTACCAACGGGGTTCACTATCTTAGCCTACACATTCCATGATAATTGTACTGTTAAAATTATTCGTAGCGACCCGTTATAGGGGGGGCTCCGTTTTGTAGAGCATCGCCCAGTAGGTAAGACGTGTTGGTGCAAATAATGTATTTGCAAATATTAAAAACTAAAACTAGTACAGCGACAGACAGTGGCCTAGACTTCAACCCTATTAACACCTATTGCCTTTGGCTGCCCTAGCGGAACACACCGCAGCACCGGCCTAGGGACTTTGGCCGAGCATCCCTAAGGTAACGCACCACAGCACCGGACTATTGCCTTTGGTTGCCCTAGTGGCACACACCGCAGCACCGGCCCTGCAGTCTTCCTCAATATTCTTCTTTTCTGAAACCTTTGCGTTCTACCTTAGCCATTTCGTGTGCGTTGGTTTATCCTTTAGTAGTGCGTGTAAGTAAATAAATCGGTATAACATTTTTGTTTTTCTGATGTAGTAGTTGTATAAAATGTGTATATTTATGTACCTACTGTTTATTGTATCAGTAGAATACATCAATATCACACATTTCATTGCGAAATAAGTGTTACAATGTGGTGTTTTATTTATTAGCATCATGATTGAATTGAATTTAGCGAGTACTAACAACTGACTCCCGTTGCTGCGGGACGTTATCGTTTAGTGTGAAAAAAATCTCAAGTGAGCCCCCCCTCAACAAATTCCTAGATCTGCCGCTATCAGAACTACGTGGAGAATTCTGCCTCTTTTGTTATCAGACGGGCCCATAAGATTTTTAGTCTAGTAAAGATATATAGTCAATACTATTACCATTAATTACACATTTTCTGAGTCCAAGGGGGGGGCGCGCGCCCCCTGGCTGGATCCGCCACTGGTATGGTTTATTTTAAAGAGTGAGTTGAATTTTTAAAGCAAAAATAACAATGGTATTCAAGCGAGATATATTGTGTATTATTATATTATCATGATAATTACAATATTACATTATAGATTACAGTAGAACTCCAATTATCCGAATTAATTGGGGATCGGGCCAATTTGGATATGCAGAAATTCGGATAATCAGGTATACCTCGGGAATTAAGCAAAAAACATCACCATACATAAAAAATCAGGATTTTATCGACAAAGTTATTATAAATGTAGTGAACAGAAAGTGAGCAAACTGTATCAAGAATATACGTCATAAAAATTAAATTACAGGAGTTAAATTGAATACAGTATATATAGTTGCTCTTTTCAATAGGCCTACATACTGTGCGTATTTCACTGTTCAATGTTGGTTATTTCACTTGAACATCTCGAGCAAAGTGAGTTTATCACTTAGCGAAAGGACAACACGTTTACGTTTTGTACTCATTTCGAACGATAATCTCGGTGAAAGAACAGTAGCGACTGATGATGAGCAGGGCGGGAAGGGGGTATGACTCATTGTTCCCTGCAAAAATATCGTCCGGAAGGTAACAGCGCAGGCTTTTATTTTAGCGCTCACGGCGCATTATCGCTACACGCGCTCCCGCTGTTATTTTCTTGATTTTTATATTTCTATTATTTCACTCAAAATCGATTCGGATAATTGGGGTTCGGATAATTGGATTTCTACTGTATATAGTAGAGACGTGCCAATCCATAGAAAATGGTCCAAATAATAAATAATTAGTTGCTTGACCATTTTTGAAAAAAAAAATATTATTTCCCTGTTGTTTCTATTGCATTTGAAGAGTTGAAAACCATTTTTGAATTTTTTATCTTAACTCGTTTAAGTGTGGTGACAGTTTTTATATTCGTAAACTTGCCGATTTTTGTGTTTGCAAATCTTTTACGTTAACAAAAATATCTCATAAACTATTTATCCTAAAAAGATAAAACAAAAACCATTTTAAAGGTAAGGTTCCTCTCTTTAATTTATGTCATTAATAACTTTTGCCTATTCTTTTCGTGCCTATTACTTTTCTCTTCTTCCACCAGAAAAGTTAGTTGGATATCAAAATTGTGCGAAATTCACTTTTTAGACATTTTTTTCTCATGGAAGGAGTCCTGTACACATCTTGGTATTTTTTATAGAAAATGTTATATATCAGTACAGTCGCCCCAAAAAAATATAATTTGTAAAACTCCTTTCCTTTATTTTTTATAAATGTAAAAATTGAATTTTTCTAAAATTTGGCTTTTTCCGACCTCTGCATCTCCTATTGGGGCTAGTGAAAAAATTTTGAAATTTTTACAGGTTGTAGTCTTATTGTTGCCAATGCATGAAAATTAAAAACATTCTTGTGTATTGGGGTATTTTTAAAGTTACGCATTCTTAAAAATCAAGAAAAAGTTCTGTTGGAGACAGTAGTTTCTGTATGCTTCCATGACTGATTGTTGAAGGATTTGTGGTTTTGTTTGGACTTTTGAAGCACTTAGAGCTTAAATTTGTTAAATTCAACTGTAGAGTATCAATTTGTTAAATAAAATGAGCATTATAATGGCCTATGTACAATTTTTGTATACCATTTTTGGATTAAGAGCAATTAATTAGTCAATGTGAATGTGAATAGGCTACACAGGGTGTTTCTGATATACTTCAAACAACTTTGGGAGCTGATTTCTTATACAAAAATAAAGACACATTTCATATGAAGGTACAGTCAACTCCCGATTATCCGGGGTAATGACCGGTTGGAGGGTCACGGATAACCCAAAACCACGGTTAAAACAAAGGGATTCAATAAATTTAATATTACGAATATAATAAAGGTTTATCAACATTTTTATACTACAATATTGTGTTTTAATGTTATTTAATATATATTTATGTAGATTAAATACCTTTTAAAATCTTTAAATTGTGATAACATCTACAAACAATCACGATAATAATACGGTAGTTAATACTAGCAATGGTTGATAGCAGTAAATACTATCCAAAAAGCCGAATGACATTTAATAGGTTAAAATCTCTAAACACCGAACTCTCTAAACTACACTGAACAGTATGCTAATTAATTCAGCACTGGGGGAAAAACCCAATGAGGGTAAACAACGGAGGGAAGGGTGATTGTTTTGAGATGTTTATATTTTTAGACGTCCTCGTCCGACCGTCCGTGCAGTGTCAAGGTCATCGCTCCCCATCATGCGCCCACGGCTCATTAGCAAAATGATAGACTCTCATGTTTACTAAATTGTTTGTATATTATTTATTCTGATAAACAAAGTAAATTAAATACGATTCTGGAGATAATTTAGCAAAATAAATTGTTATTATTGCCCTATTTATGTTTAGAAGGGGATGAATAAAAATATTAAAAAAAAGCTTTCGTGACCCCGGTTAAACCGCAACCCGATTAACCCGCTCCCGGATAATCGGGAGTTGACTGTACGTCCTAAAAAGCTTTGTTTTCCGTCTACCTGTCTGTATGTGTTTTTTAGTTAATATTTTGTATCTTATGAACATTTGAAGATATCACCTTCAAACTAAGAACATTTATTAAATCTAATAAGACCCATTTTGGTATGAAATATCAAGTTTCTACTTTGTACCATTTAAAAATGGCGGCCATTTTGTTCATAGCTAAGGGACATTCCATTTCAAATCATCCAGCCAAAACATAAAATGACACCCAAGGTTCCTAGATTGTAATGAATCTTTTTGAGATTGTTGTAACCAAAGATGTAACAGCACACCCAAAATTGTTTTATTAATATGTCCATTAATTTTAGAGTTAAGGCACATCAAAGTTTTCGTCATAACACATAAGAAGTGTGCTATTGCCCACTTTGCGAGGCTGCATGGTTTTACGGTTTTTGCAATACATCAGTTATTTATTGGGCTAAATACATCAAACTTATATCATTTTGTTCAGAATTAAATTCTTATTTCAAATATATTGCTAGAGGAAGGTTTGAGGGATATCAACGAAGCTTAACAGATCCCCAAAGTTAAAAATTTCATTTGTTCCAACAAACTGACTAGTGTTTTAACAATGATCAAAAACTGGAGTTTGACTCCTTAAACCCATTAACAAATTACATAACTGAAAAGTAGAAAAAAATTCTATAAAATGGTGAAATAATATTGGTGGAGTTTTTTGTATTAATTGGTTTAAACCTAGTGTAAAGTTTGAACTTTCTTAGCGAATTTTCCCTATAGGGAAGAGCTATTACCGTATGGTAAGACTCAAGCCCGAGACCATGATAACTTTTTGTTTCGAGGTCTTCAGATGCCAAAATCACTATTCGTTGAAATTTATATATATGTATATATTTAACTATATAATGTGTCTGTTAACTCAAAAAAATCCTTAGAAAACCTTTGAAAAAAACATCCGATTTTGATCGAATTTAGCATAAATGTGTAGAGCGACATTTATGACGTTAAGTTCGAAAACCAGAGAGATCGGACAAGGGGAAGAGGATTTTATGGGGATTTAAAATTTCCCAAAAATCAGTTTTTTGTATTTTGTACCCTAAAATAAAAAAAACACTCAATTTTGGTTTTGACCATTTGATAGAGCTTAAGAAAATAATAATTTAGTATTTTTAATTATTAACCTAGGTTAAATGGTTGTGGAGAAAATCCAAAAAACGTATTCATAACATTTCCCATGTAATCATATGGGAAAAAGGTTTTCAGCTTTTCCTCCATAATTTTACTGAAAATTGCAAGTCTGTTTTTACCAATAAGCTCAGCTCTGAAAAACAATTATTTTGGTATTTAAATTGGTGTTCATAAATAATTGAGGTATCAAATTGTATTTATTCTCCATAAGGATAACATTGGAGTGTTAACGTACTGTGTTTAGCACTTTGAATATCCCTGCAACTGTTGGACATAGAATCACAATTTAAATACCAAAATAAGTGTTTTTCAGAGCTGAATTTATTGGTAAAAACAAACTTGACATTTTCAGTAAAATTAATGGGGGAAAGCTAAAAACTTTTTTCCTATAAGATTAAACGGTATATTTTTGAATACGTTTTATGGATTCTCTCCACGACCACTTAACCTGGGTTAATTATTCAAATTACCAAATTATTTGTTTTTTAAGCTCCATCAAATGGTCAAAACCAAAATTGAGGTTTTTTTTAATTTTAGGGTAAAACAATTCAAAAAACTGATTTTTAGGAATTTTGAAACTCCCATAAAACCTTCTTCCCACTGTATTGATCTCTTTGGTTTTCGAACTAAAGTCATAAATGTTGCTTTACACATTTGTGCTATATTCTATCAAAATCTGATGATTTTTCCAAAAGTTATTGAGTTAACAGACACATTATATAGTTACATATATACATGTATGTTTATAAATATATATAAATGTATTTGTGAATGCATTAATGTCCCATGATGCTACTAATAGTGATTTTGGCATCTGGGGACCTCAAAATAAAAAGTTATTATGGTCTCGGGCTTGAGTCTTACCATACCACTTACGGTAATAGCTCTTCCCTATAGGGGAAATTTGATAAAACAGTTCAAACTTTACACTAGGTTTAAACCAATTAATACAAAAAACCCCACCAATATTATTTCACCATTTAATAGCATTTTTCTGCTACTTTTCAGTGATGTAATTTGTTATTGGGTTTAGGGAGTCAAAATTCAGTGTTTGATCATTGTTAAAACACTAGTCAATTTGTTGGAACAAATTAAATTTTTAACTTTAGGGCTCTGTTAAGCTTTGTTAATAGCCCTCAAACCTTACTCTAGTCATATATTTTAAATAAGAATTTAATCCTGAACAAAATGGTATAAGTTTGATGGATTTAGCCCAATAAAAAATAACTGATGTATTGCAAAAACTGTAGAACCATGCAGCCTCGCAAAGTAGGCAATAACAAACTTCTTATGTGTTATGACCAAAACCTTAAACGTGACGTAACTCTAAAACTAATGGACATATTAAAAAACAATCTTGGGTGTCTTCCCCTGGATGATTTGAAATGGAATGTCCCCCAAGTAAGTTATCTTAAAATCCGTAATATTTAAGAAAAAACTGTAGGAGTGATAAAAGTTGTGTCTTTTTGTCTTGAAAGTAATGATATGAATGTTTTAACTACAAACTAAACAACTGAGAATTTGTGATATTTTTAATTAAAACATGATGTTTTAGTCCAAAAACGCACAAAAAACATGTTTTAACTCAACGTATAAAAAACACAACTACTCAGTTAATTAGAATTTTCATATCCTTATTTTAGGATGAAAAACATAACTTTTTTTATTCTTACAGTTTTTACCTAGGCCTACATATTATGGTATTTAACACGTTCACTGCGTTACAGAAAATTTGTATTTTATTACGGTGATGCGTTACGAGACCTCTGCTTCTTGTTTGGTGTGATTACGACTGTCCGATACGAGACCTTGAGATCTCGTTGCGCAGACGATCTTTTGCGCATCATAACATTGAAACGAATAAAAACAGAGCACTCTGAGTTAATAAGAATTTTCATATCCTTATTTTAGGATGAAAAACATAACTTTTTTCTTCTTACAGTTTTTACCTAGGCCTACATATTATGGTATTTAACACGTTCACTGCGTTACAGTAAATTTGTATTTTATTACGGTGATGCGTTACGAGACCTCTGCTTCTTGTTTGGTGTGATTACGACTGTCCGATACGAGACCTTGAGATCTCGTTGCGCAGACGATCTTTTGCGCATCATAACATTGAAACGAATAGAAACAGACACTCTGTGGTGTATTTTATGAATAGCACACTGTTGCCAACCTACAGCCTGCTCAGGATTTGAATATGACACAATAGTGCGAGGCACTGAGATCTCGTACTGCACATTTACGAGAAAAAACACACCACAAATCAATTTAGGTTATTGCAATAACAACATACAACTTTTGGCGCAATTTTGTGAACGGAACGTACTCAAGAGCTCCAAGCGGCGCTCTGAGCAATTAAGCTTTGTTGCGAGGTCCGGGGGTCTCGTGTCGCATAAAAGTAATCATGTATTACTTCAGTGCGTTACGAGATCTGTAGATCTCGTTTGTTGTCATGGTTACCAAACGGTCCAGCAATCAACAAGCTTTATGGACATATCTTTATATATTATGTCTTATTTCTCTATGTCAATTAACATAGAGTTATCGACACCTCTATCTGAGGGAAGAATATCATATTATGCAAGCACACCAAATATAGGTTATGGTATGAGAGCTCGGGACCTCGTGACGCAGTGAACGTGTTAAGATATTTACCTTTGAAAAACCAAAATGGCCTGACGGTATTTTGTACCACTTCAAATGGCGGTACTTTGTACCATTTCAAAATAGCTTTTGAAATGGTACAAAGTAGAAACTTGATATTCCATACCAAAATGGGTTTTATTAGATGTAATACATGTACCAAGTTTGAAGATGATATCTTTAGATGTTCATAAGTTATAAGTATTAACCCATTGGCGTAGACATACGAGCAGGTCTCGTTCCTTACTTGTAATTTTATTAACGTGTGAATTGGAGTATAAAATTGGTGTTTTTAAATGGATTAATGGCATATTTTAATTAAAATATTGTTTTCTTTCAGTTTAGAGAGTCCAATTGGCACACACACAGTAGACATAAGTAAAAATTAGCAAAATCAGTGTTGACCATGTGCAAGTCTCAAAGAATTAACCGATCCCGTCAACTTCCAAGCAAGCCTGCCACCGTTTATTTTACTTGGGCCCTCCCACCAACGTTGCCACAGACCGGTTAACTCATTGAGAGTTGCACAACTGGTCAGTTTTGGTCATGTGCGGGAATCGAACCGACGAACATCGTATCGCCACCTGGCCAAGGTGTTTCCACGACGTAGCCAACTCAGCTAACACGACTAAAGGCCTGGCGGCGATATTAAGGGTTTTCAGTCAGTCTGCACCCCTAGCGGATAGAACCGCAGACGCCCGCGGTCATTAGTTACATATTTTGCTACTAGAGTGCAGCACCAATCAATTCCCGTTATAGGCTACTACAAATAGAATAAAATTGCTACCTCAATGGGTTAAGTAAAAAACACATACAAGACGGGTAGTCAGGAAACAAAGCACTTTAGAACGTACCTTCATATAAAATTTGTCTTTAATTTTGTATGAGAAATCAGCTTCCAAAGTTGATTGAAGTACACCCTCAGAAACACCCTGTATACAGTAGTAGCCTGTTCACATTCATATTGACTAATTAATTGCTTGTAATCCAAAAAATGTGTAAACAAAATAGTACATAGGTCATATTAACGTGTATTTTATTTAACAAATTGATACTCTATAGTTGAATTTAACAACTTTAAGCTCTAAGTGCTTCTAAGGTCCAAACAAAACAACAAATACTTCACCAATCAGTCTAGGAAGCATACAGAAACTACTGTCTCACACAGAACTTTTTCTTGATTTCTAAGAAAGTGTAACTTTAAAAATACCCCAATACACAAGAATATTTTTCATTTTCATGAATTGGCAACAAAAAGACTACAACCTGTAACAATTTCAGAATTTTGTCATCAGCCCCATCGGAGATACAGAGGAAGGAAAAAGCCAAATTTTAGAAAAATTCTATTTATAAACATTTATAAAAGTAAAGGAAAGGAGTTATACAAATTATATTTTTTGGGATGACTGTACTGGTATATAACATTTTCCATAAAAAATACCAGGATGTATATTAGCACTCATTACTTATCTAACCTTTCGGCACTCAGCAGTACCTCATGTGCTTCTGTTGGTTTCGTTGGTTTGGTCGTTCTTTCAAAATTTGGCATTCCCTTAGTTCATCTCGTCGATTTAAATACATCATAGTAAGATTTATGGTTTTTATACGTTTTCTAATAGCATATACAGTACTGTAACATGTTTAAACATGATTTTATGTATAATTTGAGGCCTCTTCATAGACTCAACCACCAACACAAATAGCTATACACCAGTCTGCTTCAAGCCTGCTGAAACATTTCTTGTATTGACGCCATTACTGTACTTGATGTTCATGAAAATATAGAGATTTTGAATTGATTTAAAGCTAAAGCTTGGGTTTTTTCTCTACCAATGTACTACACAACAATTACAGCACAATTACCATACCAAAATGGGTTTTATTAGATGTAATACATGTACCAAGTTTGAAGATGATATCTTTAGATGTTCATAAGTTATAACGTATTAAGTAAAAAACACATACAAGACGGTATGTGTTCACCGTCATAACTTTACACGATGAAGTTATCTGCACATGCACATTCAGTTAAGTAACTGAATGACATTATGTTTAGGCTTTATTAACTGATTAATGAATTCTTCTGTGAATTAATGTCATGTTGGTTTTTCTGTAATGGTCATGTATTCTGGGAGTGCCTAAGTTCACATTGTGTTGAGTTTGTAGACTCTTCTATATCGATCAATCTTTCATGTTAAGTAGGGGCCTAGTTTTGATTAAATCTATTTTCAAGGGTCAAAGTTTGTAACCATTATAATTCTTTTTATTTGAAATCTACAAATACATGCTGTCTGTGTGGTTTATAGGTGCAGATTCAAGTATATGGACATATCCGGGTTGCCAACCACCAGTGTTATTATAGTTTTTCACAACGAGGCGTGGTCCACGTTGCTGAGGACGGTTCACAGTGTTATCAACCGCTCTCCATGGACATTGCTGGAGGAGATCATATTGGTGGATGATGCCAGCACCAGAAGTAAGGACATTTGGTTTTTGACCCATATGGCCTTGTCACTTTACCCATTACAGTTCTGTAAATGGTTAATGACATATCAGAGGTCCTTCTAAGAGAATATAAAAAATCTGGTTGGCTCTCAACTTACCCATATCTTAGGATTCCAACGGTACAACACCATTTTATTATTACTATACATACAAATTTAACAACTTAAAGATAGCAATTAATAAATAATAACAAACAATAGACAACTATAGTAACCAACACAATGATAATCAATATGAAATAACAAATAACATCACAATAGTGCATAACTACAGGCATATAAAGAATAATATAACAAAATAACAATAATTTGATTCGTTTACGGTCCTAGAAACCACTTTTGCAGTTGGTCTCCACTCTCATTGATGAACAGTGTTTGTTTGAAACAATCTGAGTCTTGGGAAGGATTTGACGGGCGAAATCGCATTATGGTGCCTGACCCAACTGTCCTCTCGTGAGTGGTATGAATCTCTAAGGAGTGGACCATACTATTCAGACTTCAAACCGATGAGGGTAGATGCAACTTCTGGAAGTCCAAGTGGGGACATATCTGTGACCAATATTGTGGTTTTGGAGCCAAATGTGCTGTGAACCACATAGTAAACACTTTCCCTCTCTGTGCTTTCTTGGGAGGGGGAGTTTGGCATGTCTTCTCAATGTTAGTGGTTGAGGGCGTTGGACTTGGCTCTATGAATGGAAGATTGTTAATGATTTTTAAGGAATAACAAAAAATGTTTACACCTTTGACAAAAATACTAGGGTAATTGTATTGGGAGTTATAAGATAGAATTAAGTTTGTTTAGTTTGCTGCCAACAAATTAAACAAAAAAATAAATATCAGAATTAACCTTAACACACACTTTACCACATTTAATCCACATTGATTCCTATTCTGGTCAGCACATGAGGAGCTGTTGAGTGTGTTCAACTCAGTTCTGTCTTATCTCTTGGATGTAGCATTACCTTTGAAGAAAATTACACTTAAACATAGACGATTAAACTCAAGAGTAGCTCTAGATGTCAATCTTCAAAGTATGAGAGATGATCTGATTTTTCTGTATAGTACTTCCAAAGGTCTTCCCTCGGCAGACACTCATAGGCAGTCTTACTTACGGTTGAAAAAAGAATATAGGTCATGTATTCGGGCATTAAAATCCAAAAATATGTTGAGGTATATTGAAAAATCCAACTCTTAAGTCCAAAGCCATGTGGAGTATTGTTGGTGAGGATATCAATAGGAAAAGTAAGAAAGAATCATCATGCCAAATAGACCCATACGTGATGCTAATGGCGAACTTGTGGATGAGCCATTCAAGAAATCCAATGTATTTAATGAGTTCTTTACTGGGATTGGTGAAAAACTGAATGTACAACCGGATCCATCCGCTTCTACTGCTTTCACTAATGGAATTTCTTCTAGATCCTCTAAGGAATCATTATTTTGATATCCATCTGATGTTGCTGATATACTTCGTGTGGTTGAGTCGTTAAAAAACATTAAGTCTTTTGGAGTTGATGGAATATCTTCTAGGTTATTGAAGGATTGTATTGATCTACTTGCTCCTCCTTTGGTTCACTTAATTAATTGTTCTTTTTCTTCCGGTAAATTCCCTTCCCTTCTTAAAATGGCAATTTTTAAACCGTTGCATAAAAAGGCAAACCCCCAAATGTGCGATAACTACAGGCCAATTTCTTTACTTTCAACCTTTTCAAAAGTATTTGAAAAGGTTGTAGCTACCAGACTGTTTACTTTTTTTCAGTAGAAACAACTGTCTTTTTGAAAACCAGTTTGGTTTTCAAAAGGAAAAATGCACTTTAGATTCAATTTTTTGTTTTGTTGATAAGATTGTGAATGCACTTGATGATAAGCAGCACGTTATGGGATTTTTTGTTGATCTGAGTAAGGCTTTGATCTTGTTGACCATTCGATCCTTCTGCAGAAGCTTTATGGAATGGGTGTTAGAGGACGTGCACACGATTGGTTTTCATCGTACCTCTCAGGTCGCAAACAAAAAGTTGAAATGAACTACATTGACAACATGAATTGTATCTGCAAAATGACTTAAAATGAGATGTGTGTCAAAATGGGTGTTCCACAAGGGTCTGTTTTGGGTCCAATTTTGTTCCTGGTTTTCATTAATAACATTCAGATTGTATAAGTAAGGCTGATATCTGCCTATTTGCAGATGATACATCACTTCTTTTTCGGGAACCAAATGCAGTTGACATGGAGATAAATAGTTTTATTGAATCAAATTATCTTTCTCAATGGTTCAAAGCAAATGGTCTTGTCGTGAACACAGAGAAAACCCATCTTCTTAACATTTTTATCAGAAATGACAATACTGATGTTATTCAGCTTCTTGTGGATGAATCAGAAGTAATTTCCGCTAATACTGTAAACTTTCTTGGACTCAAGCTTGATGCTCACTGAAAATTTGATCATCATTTAGATAAGGTTACTGGAAAACTTAGTTTGTGTCTGTTTGCTCTCCGAAAGCTTGCTCAATTTGCCAACACTGATGTTTTGCTTACGCTTTATTATGGCTGTTTTTACCCACATCTTAGATATGTTGTTCCTATTTGGGGTTTTGAGAATTCAAGGACAAAATCGATTTTCCACCCACAGAAAAAAGCCCTTCGGATAATTTTTGGACTCAAAAGAAATGAATCCTGCAAAACTATTTTTCGTCAGAATAAGATTCTTACTTTCCCTTGTTTGTATATATTTGAAACCATAATGTTTTACAAAAAACATTCTTCTACAATTTTCTTCAATAGCTTTTCTTCCAAATACGCACTCCGCCCACGGTTCCAATTCCAAAAGCACAAAACATTCCAATTCAAAAGCACAGGACAACCTTTTTTCAACGTAACATATCTTTTAACTGTATTAAGCTTTTTAATTCTTTGCCTGCAGGCCTTAAAGTTAACCTCCCCCTGAAACAATTTGGAAAACGTTTAAAGGAGTTTCTTACTGATAAAAAATATTAGAGTATATATAATTTCATTAACCAGTAAAATATATTTTGTTTTATTTGTACTATGTCTTGTTATAAGGATATTGCATTTTTAACTGTAGTACATGTTTGTAACACTGACTCATGCCAATGCTGTTTACACTGTTTTATGGCAATAAAGACAATTTGATTTGATTTGATTTGTTATCTCTAATGTGAGATTTTTCACTATATTACCAAACATAGGCAGTTATCTTGCTGTTCTTTAATAGGAAATTTTGTATTGAAACCACCCCAAAAGTCCCATATTACAAATTAAAATATTAAAATACAGTTTACAATAAAAATTTGTATAAAAACGCAGGCCTGGTTTTCAAAATATTTTTTGGGTGCCATTACAAAAATGAATATGATCTAGCTATACTTTGGTATGAGATTATCTTGTGCACTCAACAGAATCGGAAAATTCTTTATTCAGTAACATTTACAAAAATACATTGAATGGTGACAGTTATATCAATTAATGAATAATTGTATTGTACTTATAATAAATAATCTATAAGAAAGAATAAAATAAAACAGTTCACCTCTTATGCCTGAAAATAATTTTCTATATTACATATACAGTAGACGCCCTTCTTGGGACCGAACCCTGGGTCGGATAACTAAAAGGATGGTTAAAAAGAATAACACCTGGGTGATGTCATATTAAGCACTAGCAATTATAAAACTTAAGGACAGTTACAAAATGGGTAACAAAAATAGCTACTAAGATGAAATACTTGACTAACTAAGGAAAAATATGATCGACTTGTTGTTACCTGAATGTTTTTTATAGTACATAATTGGTACGACAGCTGTGGCGTCGGACGTGAGTTATTTCCTGGAAAGAGCGCAGTTATTCCAGTGGGCGGTCGAAGCGAGGACGGTTAAGAGGTCGTCTACTGTACATCAAAGTTTCTCAAAATAGTATAAAGCTGAAAAAAGTTTTTTAAAAAAATTGATAAAATTATGCTTAAGTTTGTTTTTAAATTTACTGGGGGAAGTTCTGTCTTAATACATCCAGGTAGTTTACCATAAAACTTAATGCCTGCAAACTGTGGCTTCTTACAAAACAGTGCCAGGTGATGATGAGGGAGTAATTAATTCTTCTCGGTTCCTGGCATTGTAATTATAATTGGCACAACCAGTAATATGTGGCAAATGTGTAATATATCATGTTATCTAATTTCATGACAATATTACTGTAACAATCCTATTAGAGACCTAGGCTGGAACACAGAATTTTACGCTGGTGCGCTGGATTTCCAGCAGTTGCTTAGCAAGGAAACAAATGCAATTATCATGAATTTACACGATTAACGCAGTGAATGTGTTAAGGTGTATCGTGCAATAATTAAGAGTCCAGATTCCGAAATTGTGTGAAACTTGTATATCTCTTATCAGTTGTGGTAAATGTCTGCATTATCTCAACAAAAAAAACTCAACATCGATATTGAATTTTAAACGGAGCTTTCGATTGCAGAGTTCCTAGGAGCTCCACTGGAGGAGTATGTGGCCAAGCTGGGTGTAAAGACGCGAGTGTTGCGGACACAGAAGCGCGAGGGGCTGGTGCGAGCGAGGCTGCTGGGGGCGCGCAACGCTACCGGGCAGATACTCACGTTCCTGGACGCCCACTGCGAGTGTACTGTGGGTGAGTGGGCTCTCTGATACAACACATTGTGAAGTTAGGTGATATACATAAGAGGAGATCTGGTAGAGTCTCAGGCTGTTGGCGCTTGTACAAAGGATCTACTGAAGTTTAAAGTACAAGAAATAATCCAAGTTTAAGCTCAGTCCCTAAATGAGCTACCCAGTCTATGTAGGGCTATGCCAAGGTTCATAGAGCTTTCAGACCAGGTGTGCTGAGTCCTAACACCTATGCTGAGTGCTATGTGCTATGTGCTATGTGCTATGTGCTGAGTCCTGAAAACCTGTTTAAGGTTTTCTACTTAACCAGAAGAGACCTCGTAAAAACAGCTGGAAGGTCACGTGATCACCAATCTAATCTGTAGTGTTGCTGGAAACACGATATTTATCGTACGAGTGCCATATTTTCCTCATTAGTGTAATTTATAATTAACATTGTTTAACTGCTTACATTCTATGATAAGCTGTTATTTTATGAAAATAATATATTGTTTTGATTTATTTGTATTATTAGATTAATCGATTAAAGGTTTAAATTTTCTTTCTGCATGTCCAGTGACAATTTAAAAATAGCTGTACCATTATTATAACCTTAAGGTTGGCAACACTTTATGGTATGTTGTTGGTTTATGAATAACCTGGACGCCCTCATAAGACATCTTTGCTGTGAATATTACTCTTATGTAAATAAGCACACCTGGTCTGAAAGATCTACGAACCTTCGGGCTATGCAGGGGATGGGGTTCTATTTGTAAAAGACTGAAAGTAGATGTTCAGTATTAAAAGGCTCTTGTATTTCAATGGCTCCTTCATCAAAAGTTTTCAAATGTCTTTCCTTCCGTCGGTCTGCACAAATTCCTAGAGGAACCTAGTAGATCTGTTTTTGTAGTCCCCTTATCCGAAGAATCTTCTAAGTTTTTGCCTTCAAATGAACAATGTCTCTTGAAAAACACAAACCTCGAAAATACATTTTGTTTAGATTGATTAGATTATACTATTGTTAATCAAAAATTTGTCCTTTTTTCTTTACTCTCTTTACTAATATCTTTGGATTTATATCTACTAGAGGGGACATGCAATGCAAATGAATGTTAGAGATTTTTCGACATAGTTCCTTCTCACGCCGCCAGGGATCGACTCGGTTTTGTTCATCATATTTTTTAGGAATGTTTTCGTAGAGATTTTAAAATGTTTAAATAAACCTTTTTTATGGTCATCGAAGTGATATTTTGTTCACATGGGTCAGGTACGGCGGACGAGTTAACTTGGCCTAACGTCGCCGCAGATCTCGTTAGTTATCTTAATATGACTCTAGATCGCAGCACTGCGGTTACTAACTCTGGCTCCCGTAAGGTTTCCCCTCTAGTAGATGCCCAATGCTAATATGTAAATTTGTACAATTTCAACATGATACCTTTCAACTCCGCTTATAGTCACTAGGAAAGCTTTTGTGATTATTTGTAAATTTGTATTTAATATACCTACTAAGAACTTTTAGCAAAATTGTTATCTTTAAAAATATGGTAGTTTATGTCACTAACTCCTGTTTTTAGCAAATTTCCCCTATAGGGAAGAAGCTATTACCGTAGGTCTCATGGTAAGACTTAAGCCCGAGACCATGATAACTTTTCATTTTGAGGTCCCCAGATGCCAAAAACACCATTCGTTCAAATTTTTATATATGTATATATATATATATATATATATATATATATATATATGTGTGTGTCCGTAAGCACGATAACTCTCGTAAAAAAGGTCCGATCTTAATGAAATTTGGTACAAATGTGTAAAGCATCATTTATTTGAACGAGTTCGAAAACCAGATTAATCACACCATCCAAAGAGGGGTTTTTGGGGGGTTTTGTACCCAAAAAATGGGTTTTTTGGGGTTTTCACATGTAATTTTTATTTAAATCAAATTTTAGTTTTTACCATTTAATTCACCATAAAAAAACAAACAATTTGGTATTTTGATTATTGCTCTACGTCAATTGCTTCCTGAGATATTGAAAGTGCTAAACACAGTACGTTGTCTAATGTTATTCTTATGGAGAAAAAGAAAAATTGTATATCTCGCTTATTTATGAACATAAACTGACAACATTTGGTATATGGCTTTATCTGGTTGGGGTTTATCGTTGTTTGCACAAAATACAAAATTTTCGCGGATGGTTCCCGTAGCAGCAAACCTAGATACTCGGTCCCCATGTTATTCTTATGGGGAATAATTAAAATGTTATATTTCGCTTACTTATAAATGTATATGAATGAAACTTGGTACGTGACTTTAAATAGATGAGTTCTAATGATATTTGCATAAAAACCCATCATTTTGTGTTCCTTGTTGCAGCAAACCTGCATACTCATCCCCAATGTTATTCTTATGGAGAATAATTAATATTTTAAATATCGCTTGTTTGAGAATATATTTCTTATGAATCCTGTTAAGTGTTAAAGTGTTATGTTATATATTCATTGGAAATTCGCTGAGTATGCAGGTTTGCTGCAACGGGGGTATTTATTATTTATTTTAAATATTTGCCTGTATTATTTAGAAACTTTATTAATTAATCTCAATCAACAAAAATTACACGTTAATTTTTTAATCATTGGTGGTAACAGATTTCTATATTCAATTTGAAATTGATTGAAAAATTATTGCCAGTAAATAAATACACAGTTCAAACAACTTAACAATTGATATATGTATCGTTTTTAATTTCCGCCATGAATTGAGATAAATTTATTAACCGAACCACGATTAAGCTTCTCTCTGCTCACAGGTTGGCTGGAGGCCCTGGTGGTGCCGGTGGCTCAGGATCGCAGGAAGCTCGTGTGTCCAGTGATAGACATCATTAGTGACGAGACGTTCGCCTATGTCCGCAGCTTCGAGCTGCACTGGGGCGCGTTCAACTGGGAGCTGCACTTCCGCTGGTACACCCTCGGGGCAGACGAGCTCAAGGAGCGGCGGAAAGACATCACACAGCCGTTCAGGTATTGTGAATGTGTTTGTATTTGTCTGTGTACAATATTGGATCGATCTTGTTGGCACAACAGGGGTTAGACTACCTAGGAAGCGGAAGCCTGTTTTGAGGTTTATCTACTGGTGTAATTAGGTTGATGTGTTTTTTTGTAGTTAAAAGGTTCAGTTTATGTTCTTAGAAATTCATAGTTTTATTAAAACATTACTTGGGAGTTAAAAAGCCAATGAAAATTAGGGATGTGTCAGTTCCGGTTCTCAGTTTTCTAGGTTGGGGAAAACCCAAAATTATTGATTGGCTCTTGATTTTGGATTCATTGTGACTGGTGCCAGCCAGGTCACTTTATACTAGCCATAAATGACGATCACATGGTATAAAATTTACCGCAAATTATGGTCACAGAGTTATATTGGTCATAAATGATTATTGCATCGTCATTTATTGGCTATAGAACACAATCACACCATCTATTTTTGGCCATAAATGGTGATTGCATCGCACAGAATGGGCCTTGAATGACGATTATACCACGTATTATCAAAAAAAAAATGACAAAATGACAAAAGAAACCCGTAACATAGCTATAAATGAAAATCCACCACGTAATTATTTTGTGCACCTCAGTAAACATTTTTGAAGCGCGAGCATGGCTTACGATAAGTCATTGTTCGGTTACAATTACATAAAGCACACTTCTTGACACTGTAGGAAACTCACAAGATAATGATGACATTGTAAACCCTCTTCCTCTCTCACGTTTTGATCAACTTTATACACCAAATGTCAGTGTCAATGACAGGGGGTGCCGCCCACTTTGTTCCTTGTCTTGAACATTCATGAGGCCATCTTGAAATGTTCTAACCCATTTGCAAGCCATTCTGTTGCTTATTATGTTTTTGTCATAAACTTTCCTAATCTGCCGATGAATTTTGGCTGCTTTAGAAATTGCATTGCAGGCCGACTTCACAGTCGGCAGGGTCGTCAATCAGCAGCGCCATTTTGAATTTTCACCAAAAAATGAAAACCCGGCCGATTTTTGCCGAAGTCTATTGGCGCCCCAGGCTTGCCAATAGATGCAGGTACAATGCAGGGTGTAAGAATGCCGAACGGAGCGTTGCAACGGCGGAATTTAAAAACGCTACTGATTTAAAAAACACGCCTCGTATTAAGATGTGAGAACTGAAAACAAAATTGGAATAGACACATCCCTAATGAAATTCAAGTTTTTATTTTTCAGACTTGAATTACGTATTTCATTCATATTGAGTGTTTTTGACTGGTTGATATAATGTTCAGACCCCCAGTCAAAAATTCAACCTTGAATTTTCAGACAAAATTGATTTTAAAACTATTTGATTTTGTCTAGGTAACAAAAACCGCTCTAAATCAGACATATGAAATTTGTTTTAGTTTCATTGGCATTAAGGGTGTGCAAGTAGTGATTTTTTTAATCGAATCGAGTTGAGTCGAGTAGTGCCAATTATTTTTGAGTTTTGAGTATTATCGAGCAGTATTTTCCATCAGTTGGTAGTTTCAACCAGATCTAAACATGGTTTCTAACTAATACATGAGTATCAATACAAAGTTTGGCCAGTACAATCAAAATGGATTATGTAGGTATTGACAAACAAAACACGGGCTGAAAATCGTTTCTGGCTGATGAAACAAGGTCCGGTTGTCATTTGGCCATTATCACCTGGTAAAGACAACGCTTATAATAAATATTAGATGACGAAATCGTTAGTTACTGCCGATATTAAGTGGACCGGTCGAAAATTTTGCTGATATTATGTATACCGTCGTCATTTTCGGCCTTTATTATGTGATCCAGTCGTTATTTTTGCCCGATATTATGTTTTCCGTTGTTATTTACGGCCGAAATTACGTGGTCCGGTCGTCCTTTTCGGCCGATTTTACGTGATGCGACTGTCTTGAGCGGCCGTTACTACGCGATTTGGCCGGTCGCAATCGTTAGCGACCGTCCGGAAAATCGGTGGTAAATACTCGCTCGAACTTTCGAGTATTTTACAAAACTTCGAGTCGAGTTTGAGTATTAAAGTACTCGGCCGAATACTCAAAGTTTTGAGTACTCGCACACCCCTAACTGACATTCTGTACCCTCAAAACGTAGTTAAACTTGTCCATCATTAGTTTACGTATTATAGTTTACATTGCTGATTTTTATTTTGTTCTGTTTTTTACATAAGCCAAAGAATGTGCTTTGGCTTGAGCTTCCAGTTAATGTACGATAATTCCGATGTTATAAGTAGAGATGTGCGAGTACTCGAAACATCGAGTTTTCGGCCGAGTATTTTAATACTTGAACTCGACTCAAAGTTTTGAAAACTTCTCGAAAGTTCGAGCGAGTATTTCCCGCCGATTTCCGGACAATCGCTAATGATTGCTACAGGCCAAAACGCGTAGTAACGGCTGCAAAAGGCGATTGCATCACGTAAAATTGGCCGAAAATGACGATCGGACCACGTAATTTCGGCCGTAAGTAACGATTTCTTCACTTAATATATTGATTAAAAGCGATGTCTGGACCAGGTGAAATTGGCCAAATGACAACCGGGCCCTGTTTCATCGGCTGGAAACGAATGTCAAACCATGTTTTGTTTGTCAATACGTAATCCAGTTTGATTGTACTGGCCAAAACTTTGTATTGCTACTCCGTATTATTTAGAAACCATGTTTTGATTATCAAATCTAGGGTGGTGTCCAAATCCCATGACACTATTTTAAACTACCAACTGATGGCAAATACTCGCTCGAAAATACGGTACTTTGGTATTATACGGATGCCACTATTTTTGGAGGTTAATTTTTACCGGATACAAAGGATAACTACATAATTCGAAAAAACGTACTTTTATTGACTTACTGTAAAAATTGTACATCATTCTGATGAGCGGTCTGTGTGTTGTGCCTCCCAAAAGGCAGCGATGTCCGCTAGGATCGTGTTGAATGCGTCGCCGCCGCTAGCAGCCAGACCCGATCGCCACATGTACTCCGCAAAATATACAGCGCGCTGCGGCAGTTATGTTAGGATGGGTTATCATAAAAATACGTACGGTTTCCTCCTCATTTCGAGGTAAATCCCACACCAAAAGAACGTCACTCATTATGAAAACAAATGTAACGTAGTGCACGGCAATAAATCACTCATGACACTGACCCAGATACAGGCGGTGACAGGTGATGCGCGCGCTCCGGTCAACGACCTGACCTTGGCCTATTTGGAGGGGGTTTGGCGGCCGGAAGTATGACTCATCAGGTATCATTCGATTTGTAATGAAACAAGGAAAGTCCTACAATCATTTTTATGATAACCCATCCTAACATAACTGCCGCAGCGCGCTGTATAAAGGTGGCATCCGTATAATACCAAAGTACCGAAAATACTCTAAACTCAAAAATAATTGGCACTACTCGACTCGACTCGATTAAGTAAATCACTACTCGTATACCCCCAGTTAAAAGGGACAGACTTCTAAAATAAGGCTGAAATTTACAAAACTTCCATAACTTATAAAACCTCATTCCCAAAAAAATTGCACTTCCAAAAATAAAAAAACAAATCCCCAAAAATTTGTATACTTTTAAAAACTTATCAGTAGAAAATCATTTTGACAAACTTAGCTCACCAGCAAGATTTATCAGAAATGTCATCATCTTCTGTGATGTAGGTGACATTGGAACCTGACATTCACCTGAAGAGGTGACAAATGTCTTCCTCTTCTTTGGTCATTTTCAGAATCAGAATCAGAACATCCTTTATTTGTTTTGTACATTTCATACATGAATTTCACTTAAGTTCACTACTACAATCTAAACATAAAAAAGACCCCCTTTCCATTTATATATTTTATTAACACGTTCGCTGCGCACGAAAAATTTTGAATTTTTTGTGGATGCTGAACAATTTTTATTGTTGATTTACTTTCCTATGACGAATAGAATACCGACCATGTGGTTTAAAAGCATTCCAGAACTTTAGTTTAGCCGCTAATGACGTCATAAAGGTCCGATCGATTTCAGGACCGTAGCACCCGTTGCGTGTACACACATAGTTACAATCACATGAAATGACAGTCACAATGTTATTATTTGGTAAAAAATCACTATACTGAAAAATCTTCTTATCACTATCACTTATTTACAAACATGAATGATCTACCATCCGTCGTAGATAAAGGAGAAGTAATACTTTTTGCAGATGATACAACTCTCAATATTACCGAAAGTTCTAACAAACAATTAGAGATATCTTCTTTTGTTCAAATTTCTAAAATGGAACAATGGTTTACAGAAAACGGTTTGATAGGAAATGATTTGAAATCCTCAGCTTTACAATATAATAAAAAATTTAATAATGAAACAATTCAACTTGTTCAACTTGCCAACTCTACGATACCACTGGCAACTGAGTATAAATTTCTTGGATTAACATTACAACCAAATCTTTCATGGTTATCTCACATTGATAAAATTTGCAAAAAAATCAGTTCAGGAATCTTTTTGATAAAATGTTTTTCTAAATGCTGCACTCTAGACATAAATAAAATGGTATATTATGCTTATATCCATTCACATATATCATATGGACTAATTATATGTGGTTCAAGCCCAAATGCCAAAATTGTATTTAAAATGCAGAAAAAAGCTATAAGAACACTTTGTCAAGTCTCAAGAAGAACATCGTGCAAACAACTATTCAAACAATTAAATATTCTAACATTATCGTCAATTTTTATATTACAAGCAGCAAGTTTTGTACATTTGAACCTTGATAAATTTTCCTTCAGAAGACAAATTCATAATTAAAACACGAGAAATATCAACCATATAGACTTGCCACATCCAAATTCAACATTCCGACAAAGATGCTCAGACTACATATCAATCAAAATTTACAACAAAATTCCTTCAGAAATAAAATCTTTAAGTAACATAAGACAATTCAAAAATAAATTAAAGCAATACCTTATCGTTAAATGTCCATACAAAATTGAAGATTTTTTAAATGAAAACAACAATGAAAATATAATATAAATTTAAAATCAAAATGTTGTGTTTCAAGATTGGACGAAGATTATTTTGCAAGATTCAAGGATTTAAATAATCAAAATTCTATCAGTTATTATTAGCATTACATACTCTGTTAATGTAATTTAGTCTTAACCATAATTTAATTATGGCAATTAAGATACTTACCAATAAAGAAATAAAGAAATATTTACATACCCTCCCTACCACCACTTTTTGACTTTACTGAGGAGCATGATACTTTTCATAACATCCGACAGGGCACAAGGCTGGTTCGCCAGGGCACTGTGCACAAATGTAAACTGTTTTAGAGTTTTTCTTTCCTTCCCGATGGCAAACTCTACACCGGTTCTTCACGAGCTGTCCCTTGGGATCCCTTTTGCAGGTCTTGGATAGCACATGAATCGGATTTCTCGGAGGTCGTAGTGGAGCTGCTTGTCTGGGCGCCGGAAGGAGATCCCCAATGACTTGTAGGCGGAAGTCATACAAGCTCATCTTTGATTCCGGATTGGAGAAGCTGTACAACTTGTACGCATTGACGATGGTGATCTGGAGGAAGTGAACTAACACTTTCTTATACCACTGTAGACTCTTATGTTCCATAGGGTAAAAGGACATAAGTTGATCATTCTTGTCGACCCCCTTCATGTGCGCATTGTACTGTACAATTGGCAGGGGCTTCTCACGTTGCACGTGTCTCTTGTTCGCTGACATCGCCATGGTGTTCTCATGTTCGGTGGAAATATATGCGACTACTCGACGGTCCTTCCATTTGGCCACCATCACGCCCTCTGCATATCTGGCCAAGGATTCACCTTTCTTCAACTTTATTGACTTTACTTCCTCTGGAATATATTTTCGGTCAAGACGCAGTGTTCCAGTGCAGTATGTCATCTTAGCGAGAAGCTGAGCTGCTAGAGGGAAACTATTATAATAATTATCCATGTACAGGGAATGGCCACAGTTTAGTTTCCCCTTCATTAGGTGAAAGACTACTTTCATCGCATGCCCTTTGCCTGAAAGTTCACCCTCGGAGCCTGTGTAGATGGCGAATTTTAGTACAACTCCATGTGGTTCACAAAGTGTGTAGATCTTGATCCCATACTTGTGTCGTTTCCCTTTTATGTACTGCCTGAACACAAGTCGACCTCGCCAAAGAATCATTTCTTCATCCAGAGATAGCTCTTTGCAAGGGTAGTACACATGCTCCATTTTGTTATTGAAATGGTCAATCAATAGCCTTACTTTGTGAAGGCGGTCATTGTCTGGGTTGTCGTTTTTTGCGAAGTGGATGCACCTCAAGATGATCAAAAAACTGTCACGGCCCATCTGCTCACCCACCACTGAAAAATTAAAAAATCGGCTGGTTTTCCAGTAATCGTTTATTCCGTTCAAACGCACTGTGCCCATGTGAAACAGGAGTCCGATAAAAGTCTTCAGTTCTTGTACAGTGACATCTTTGCGCCACCTTTGTATGCGGGAGTTAGGCATCAAATTAGGGCTAAAAAATACCTCCCTAGCATACCGGTTTGTTTCTCGGACAATATTTTCCAACAGAATGTCATCGAGTAACAAATAGAACCAGTCAATAGGTTTATTAGTTCCCAGTACCGGAACTTTCAACTCGTTTACCTTTGTGAATGGAATTTGATGCATACCTTGAGTTATTGGAGACCATACAGGGTTGTACACTGTGTTTTCATCATCAGATTCACCACTGTTCTCTTCTGCACTCGTTTCATCACTTTCAGCTACATCTGGTACATAATCAGGATCGTCAGGATTTTCAGGTACATAATCAGGATCGTCAGGATCACTACCGGTTTCATCATAGTCATCATTTTGTGAAGTGGAAGCCATTATAAAACAATATATAACACCACAGGAACACTACTCGAAATAAGCAGAACAATGCGCCAAAAAACGCACAAAATACGCGGCCGATACGAAAAGTAACGCCGCCCGACAACACAACGTGACCCGCACTACACACAGACAGTAAATCACCTGCCTCGAACAAGTGATGGGCTCACACTAACTGGTTTAATTACAATAAAGAGCGCAAAACCGATTCCGGCCGTGCGGCTTGCGCGCGCAGCCAAGGTCAGTGGAGACAGACGCAAATTCTGGAAACTGACGCCGCCCGGCAACACTACGGGATCCCTCCTACACGCTCACAACATATCACGTGAATCGACCAGGTGCTCAGCTCAGACTGACTGGTTTAGTTTAAAAAGAGGCATGTCCCGATATATGGACACAAGCGTGCGAAATTATGCAAGGATGTCCTGATATGGGAACATGCGCAGCGAACGTGTTAAAACTATGTTTATATGTTATTTGGATAATGACATAGAATACTTTTTACCCCGAAAATGTGAAGGGCTCTGCCCCTTTGGCTTTTAAAGTTTACACAATGCTTATGGGAACATGTGTTTATAATTTTCTGCTTTTAATTGGTAAACAGATTTTTGTAAACAGTGTATTTGTCCAAACATGGCATTTAAAAAAATACGCTATCATAGTTTTCTATTAGGAGGATATTTAAACATACTTGAAATGCATAAATATATGTTCATTATGAAAAAAAACGTACTTGAATGGCAACTCTCATAATGGAAATAAAAAACTACTTGAATGGCAACTCAAACTCTTTTTCCGATAGGCAAGTGAGCGTAGCAGACGAACTCATCCGGGAGGCGAGTGAGCGAAGCGAACGAGCTCATATTAAAAATGAACGAGTATTTGACATAAAACAAATTCAATGACATTAGGACAGGACAACGTCTGTCGGGCCAGCTAGTGTTGGAATAAATTCATTTTACTATTTTGTGATAGTCACCTCTTTCCTGACTAACAAGTTTTACAAAACAAGTCATGAATTTGTTCTTAATCCATACAAATTTTATATTACGAGGTATGGCTAGAAAATAAGTTCTGTGTAGTAATAAAAATAAAGACAGATATAGAAAGACAATTTATTGTACACAAATCTACAAGTTGTACTCTATTTTTACATGACTCCCACGATTGTTTTGCATTTTCAATTAACTTACTGTTTCTTTTTTAAACCATTGGGATTACTTACTTCTTTACATCAACATTTTTTTAAGTATATGTAATACTAATGTTTATCAGTTTTAACTCCATTAAATTAATATTTGCCTCTAGTTATGTATGTACTTATACTCTGAACTACTTATTTGAAAGTTGTCTTGCTCTTTTAATTAATTTTATTTGTCTATGTCTGTATTGTATAGTATTGATTAATTTGCCTAGTTTCAATTTGCAGCACACCAGCAATGGCAGGAGGACTATTTGCTGTCGACAAAAATTACTTTTTTGAGATTGGAGCTTACGATGACCAAATGGAAGTTTGGGGAGGGGAAAATCTGGAACTGTCTTTCCGGGTAAGAAGCTGTCATTGAAAGAAAAATACCTCCGTCGCAGCAAACCTGCGAACTTAGCGAATCCAATGCATATATTTATGTCTCACTTCTACGTAAAGCCAATTACCAAGTTTCACAAAAATACATTCATAAACAAGTGATATATAACATTTTATTTATCCTCCATAAGAATAACATTAGGGTTGAGGTTTGCTGCAACGAAGAAGATAAGTAACGTGTATTTTTTTTCAATTATCAATATAACTGAACAAGGTGAAGCTACGTACCAAGTGCTATTAATTTAGGTTCATAATTAAGGGAGATATACAACTTTACTTATTCTCCATATGAATAACATGGGGCCGAGTATGCAGGTTTGCTGCTACAGGGACTATCAACAAAAACTTGTTTTTTGTGCTAATATATACAATATACCACAACTATTTGAAGCCACATACCAAGTTTCATCAATAAATAATCATAAATAATCATAAATAAATAGTGATCATAGTTATTCATAAATAATCGAGTTATCAAATTTTATTTATTCTTCATAAGGATAACATTGGACAACGTACTGTGTTTAGCACTTTGAATGTCTCTGTAACGTTTGGTCGTAGAACAACAATTAAAACACCAAAATGTTTGTTTTGTTGAGCTAAACATATTGATTAAAATAAATGTTAAGTTTTTAGTAAAATTATCTGAGAAAAATCTAAAAACCTTTTTCCCATAAGATTATCATGGGATACGTTTTTTTGGATTTTCTCCCAAAATAATTATTCAAATACTAAATTATTTGTTTTTTAAGCTCTATAAAATGGCTATAACCAAAATCGAGTGTTTTTACAATTTTTGGGTAAAAAGTTAAAAAAAGTTTTTGAAAAATTTTAAACCCCCATAAAACCCCCTTCCCATAGTCCGATCGATCTGGTTTCCGAACTTAAGTCATAAATGCGACTCTTCACATTTGTGCCAAATTTCATCAAAATCGGGTGTTTCTTTCAAAAGTTATCGCAGTAACGGACACATATATATAAATTTGAACGAATAGTGTTTTGGGCATCTGGGGTCCTCAAAACGAAAAGTTATCATGGTCTTGGGCTTAAGTCTTACCATGCCACCTACGGTAATAGCTTCTTCCCTATAGGGGAAATTCGCTAAAACAAAACAACTAATTTAAATATTTAAAAAATGACTTTATTAAGGATGTAACAAATTCAAAATACAATATTTTATAAACATAAATAAAATACAACGTTAATTAAACTTTTACAAGCAGTTACAGGTGTCTTGTCAATGAGAAGAAAGAATAATTTTTTTAAACCACAGAGCGTGTTATATAAATTAACGATTAGTAGCTAAAACACTTCACATGTACATTAAATAAATAATATTTCGGCTATCTATGAAGCCTTTTTCAAACTTGAAGGGTAAAGAGGAAAATGTAAAATTATCATTCTCAAATTAAAAAGACTTCATAGATAGCTAAAATATTACTTATATCTAAGGTATTGATTTTTTGTTTCGAGTTAAGTCTTACCAACCTTAAGTCTTACCAACCATAAGTCTTAGTTAATTATTCTTGAGTTTTGAGTATTTTCAAAGGAATGTTTGCAGTGTGTTTCATTGACTAATCATATATTTACTAAGTAGTGTACCTACTAACTTTTTCTTTCTTTAAAATGTTTAAGCCTTGAGTGTTTTCTTAAAAACCTGAGAGTTCTGATGTGAGGAACCATGAAAAACTCACTTTAGGGAACATGTGGATTCACTTTAAGCAAAAGTTAAGAAATAATAACCTTATGACGATGTCTTGCTGGGATGTATTACTGTTATTGTCCTGGTTGCAGGTGTGGCAGTGCGGGGGCAGCGTTGAGATTGCTCCTTGTTCTCATGTGGGGCACCTTTTCCGCAAGTCCTCCCCCTACACCTTCCCTGGAGGCGTTACTGACACACTCTATGGCAACTTGGCCAGGGTGGCTCTCGTCTGGATGGACGAATGGAAGGAGTTCTACTTCAAGTTCAACCCAGGTTGGGTTCTTGGCTTTGCCTCTAGTTCTAAAATTTCTTAACCAAAGTACTCTATACGAAGCGAAATTATAATCAAGAAGTCTTGGTCTAACGTAGGTTAATAAGGGGTTTTATTCTCACATTCAACTGAGTTGTTGAGTTAGCTTTGAGCAATGGGTTCCATCCTTACAGACACTTAAAAAACTAAGAACTGCAATCAAATTAAATTAGTTCAGTTAATGGAATGCTACAGCAGGGTTGCCACCGACCGGGAAAACCTGGAAAACCAGGAATTATGCGAAAAGTTTAGTGACTGGGAAAAAATGCATGGATTTTGCGGGAATTTTCGGCCGAACTGGGAATTGTAGGTCGCATAACGCGTTCTGCATAGTAGGCGAAGTTAGCGATTTTCGAATATTGGCGACGTTAACTATACGTTCTGGATTGCCGGCGACGTTGGCCTTGCGTTCTCGATTACCAGTGACGTTAGCGATACGTTCTCGATTTCCGGCAACGTTAGCGATGCGTGCTCGATTGCTGGCGATGTTTGTGATTCTTTCACGATTCCCGGCGACATTAGCGATGCGTTCTCGATTCCCGGCGACGTTAGCGATGCGTTCTCGATTCCTGGCGACGTTAGCGATGCATTCTTGATTGTCGGCTACGTTAGCGTTGCGTTCTCGATTGCCGGCGACGGTAGCGATGTGTTCTCGATTGCCGGCGACGATAGTGATGGATTCTCGATGATCGGCGAATTAGCAATGTGAGTGTGAGAGCTATTCTTGAGGAAACTTTACGAAATGCAGTCGCAACTGCCAGCGACTGTTTCACTAGGATTAATTTGAATGTTGTTATAAGCAGTGAGTAATCAAAGTAACTCATTTTCCAATTTTTTGCTCTCCGGTCAAGATTTTCAAAATTTGTAATCGTTGATATGGAACTCGGTTTCTAATATGTCCAATCTCTGGAGTCTCTGGAATCCAGCCTTTGGAGTCGCTGGATGAAATTGTAAAGCATTAATTGGCTGTATAGCTTATAGTGGTTAGGGCGGTCGCTTCATAATCAAGGGGTTTTTGTCATATTGATCCCTAGCAAAAACCTTGAAAATGTTTGGAAATTTAAAAACTGGATCCAGTTGCCATAATAACACTTTTTAAGATCATTTTTACTTTAGGGAGTAACAAGATTGTGGTTTGAGTCCATATCCTACCAAGAACAGTGAAGTATGCCTTTGTCGTTGGTAGGCACAACAATAAAATCAAACTGACTTGTATACTCTTTTCTTATTCTTTTAATCTATAATATATTGCCAAAGTTAAATGAAAAAAAAAAGAATAAAAAAAGTTACAAAAAAATTGTTACAAAGTTAAATGGTTACAGTGTTTTGGACATTATTCTCCCTCCTTTCAATTAAAATATTGTCATGTTTTTGTATAGAGAGAAAAATAAAGTTCATTAGGGCCTAATATAAATAATTGGCCCAGCATATACTCATTTTTGCTGGATATCATAACAATTATGAGAAACTAGCTGTTACCTGCTGCTTCACTCAAAATAAATTAAAACACTACAAATATTAACTTAACCAGCACTATCAAATGTTTGTGTACGTTTCACCATATGATTCCTTTTGCTGGTAATTTTGTAAACTATATCCTCCCATAAGATATGCATTGGAACTTAGAGGACCCTTGTGGTGGAGCCCTAAGGTCGGATGTGGAGATTATCAGGTTTATATTTTAATGTGATATGTAAACTACGTCCATACAAAATAGTTAGCTTAAAATCTCCAGTAGGTAATGCGCGATGGAACTCTAAACATCCATCCAAACACCCATACATATTAAAAAACTTTTACATTTATAATACTAGCTGGATAACGTTAATACAAATTTAAGATATTTGATAGAAGTTATTATTTTGTAAAATAGCATATTCATTTATATTGTAAGACCTTATAGGAATTGCACATACATAAAAATGCCGCACAAGTTTACCTGGAATTTTGAAATTTTGACCTAGAAAACCTGGAATTATGAATGAATTTTGAAATGCAACTTTAGTGGCAACCCTGTACAGTCAGCCTAGTTTAAAACATACAGTACAGTTTTAAACCATTATAAGTTGCTACTAACTTAGTGCAACAATTCATATATTTACCCTGATAATTTTACCCCTAAAAACCAGTAATTTTAATTCCATGTTCCAATATTTAATATATATGTAATTGTAAATACCAGCTAACTTTGAAAACCCCATATTAGGAATGTTTTAGGTAGGCCTATTAGGTAATTTAGTTATTATTTTATATAGAGAAAAAAATATTAAATAGCCTAGTCAATAAATGTATAATAATAATAGCCTATATTGCCATGTAACAAAATTGCTACATAATCAATATCAATCTATTTTAATAATTTTCCAAATTCTAAATTAATCTCTTAAGCAGTTTTACTTTCTCCCCCATAGTATATGGAGAAAGCATTGTTTTCGTCAACATTTTTGAATTTGAGTTGTTAGTGAAAATATTCGTTTTGGTGCTCCCTGAACCCAAAAAAGTGATTATTACGTGATGTCTGTGTGTCTGTCTGTCTGTCTGTCTTGCCTGTCTGTCTGTCTGTCTGTCTGTCTATCTGTCTGTATGGATGTGTACAGAGTTAGAGCCCTAACCAATGATCCGATTTTTATGAAATTTGGTATGTAAGTACTAATCCACGATATCTCCTGGCGTTTTTTCTTTGTTTGGAATTTTTTATTTTTAAAGGTAATTATCCCCCAAAAACCGCCAAAAAACATGGAAAATCAAGATTTCTCAAAAATGGCTCTAATGATTTTCATTAAACTTTAGTCATTTGTAGAACTTCAGTTTTCCAACCAAATGACACCACCCACATTTTTGTAAAAATTCGGGCTCAGAAATTACAAGACTTAAAATATCAAAAATTCAGTTTTTTGGATTTTTCATAAAAAAACATAGATATAAAAATATTACTATTCACCATTAAAAAGAGCTCAAAAAAATAAATAATTAAGTATTTTGAATTACTATTCTACGATTACTGGTTGCGTAGAAAATTAAAATTTTTAGCGAATTTCCCCTATAGGGAAGAAGCTATTACCGTAGGTCTCATGGTAAGACTTAAGCCCGAGACCATGATAACTTTTTGTTTTGAGGTCCCCAGATGCCAAAAACACTATTCGTTAAAATTTATATATATATATGTGTCCGTTAACACGATAACTTGAGTAAAAAACGTCCGATTTTGATGAAATTTGGCTCAAATGTGTAGAATGACATTCATGACTTTAAGTTCGAAAACCAGAAAAATCGGACCATGGAAAGGGGGATTTATGGGGGTTTTAAATTTTCCAAAAATCAGTTTTTTGCATTTTTCACCATAAAATTTTTAAAAAACTTAATTTTGGTTTTGACCATGTTATAGAGCTTAAAAAACAAATAATTTAGTATTTTGAATTATTAACCTAGGTTAAGTGGTTGCGGAGAAAATCCAAAAAAACCTGCTCGTAAAATCTCCCATGTTAATCTTATGGGAAAAAGGTTTTTGTCTTTTCCTCAGTTTATTTTAATGTAAACTTCACATTTGCTTTTACCAATCTGTTCAGTTCCACAAAACAATCATTTTGGTGTTTAAATTGTGATTCTACGCCCAACCGTTGCAGAGATATTCAAAGTGCTAAACACAGTACGTTGTCCAATGTTATCCTTATGGAGAATAAATAAAATTTGATATCTCGATTATTTATTAATGTATGTTGATGAAACTTGGTATGTGGCTTCAAGTAGTACTGGTATATTGATATTTGCACAAAAAATTGATTTTTTGTTGATTATTCCCGTAGCAGCAAACCTGCGTACTCAGCCCCCATGTTATTCTTATGGAGAATAAGTAAAATGTACTGACTCTCTTAATTATGAACATAAATTAATAAAACTTGGTATGTAGCTTCACTTGGTTGAGTTATATTGATAATTATATAAAAACCTATTTTTTTGGTTCCTTGTTGCAGCAAACCTGCTTTCTCAGCCCCCATGTTATTCTTATGGAGAATAACTAGAATGTCATATATCGCTTATTTATGATTGAATATCGATGAAACTTAGGATGTGGCTTTGCCTAGTTAAATTCTATTTATATTTGCATAAAAACCAATTGTTTCTGTTCCTTGTTTCATCAAACCTACATACTCATTACCAATGTTATTCTTATGGAGAATAATTAAAATCGCTTATATTTGAATATATTTTTATGAAACTTGGTTTGCGGCTTTATGTGGAATTCAGACAAATATTATGCATTGGAAATTCGCTGAGTCCGCAGGTTTGCTGCGACGGGGGTATCATTTTGCGGTTATCGCAGTATGTTGTCCAATATTATTCTTATGGGCAATACAAAATTTACTATTTCTCTCTTATTTATTGATCAGTTTAGTTCAAACTTGATATGCTTGTCAAGTTAGCATTGAACAACAGAGGAAATTCGAAATATGTTGCCCCTTAATAACCCTGAGGAGGGAATAGGGGGCATTTCCCCTCTTAAAACCACGTGTGTAGCGATGGATTCTTTAGTGCCTCCTAAACAGGGATTTGGGTGGATATTTTTGAAAACAACTTTTTTACAATATTTTCTGTACATTCGACCGTGCTTTGTATTCTATATTTAGTAAATAAAAAGTAATTTATTCATTAAAGTTGGGCTGAAAGGGAGAAAGTATGTGTCAGTTTCCTGATACCCCGTTTATTTATATAGTGTATGTGTAAAAGTGGGCACCAAGAGCCAACAGTGATCTAGTGAACCATGACATGAGTGATTTCTTACAATACCAGAACCTTCCCTTCTCTTTCATGATGGCCCAGTGTTAACATGTTTTAAATAAATGGGACACTTTGTAAGGTACTATTTCGGGGTGGGGTACGAATTGTACCTTTTTGCCTCGTATAGGTCACTCTTACGAGAATTTCCAGGGTTCAATTTAATTTAATTTTGGTTTGGGCTCATATCAAATTAATCACATCAGGTGATACAGCACTAGTTAGATCATCATCGCCCATTTAATGTTTAAATCGAAACAAATTTTGAAAAAGGTAATTAATGTGTGATGAAATGCTGCTTAGGCCCTATCAAATAAGAAAATAAACTAAAATGTATTCTTTACCAAACGCACTTAGCCAGAAGCTAAGGAGCTAAACTAAAATAATGTTTTACAACACACTCAGCAAACTCGCGACACGCAACTCGGTGCATCTTGGTTGGGTACCTGGCCATGTAGGTATAGGTGGCAATGAGTGTGCAGATAAGCTTGCTAAAAGAGGTTCCGGTATGACATTCTTTGGTCCAGAGCCAAGCTGTGGCATAATAAAAACAACTGCTTTTCACACAATAAACAAATGGTCCAGGGACTTACATCGCCAGCAATGGCAAGGTTATACTGGTCAAGCACTTGGCAAAAGGCTGCTAGCAGATACTAGCTCTTACTTCACTAACTGGTTGGTGAGGTTGGGCAGAGGTCGGGTTAAGCAGTTGATTGCTTTGATAACTGGACATGGCCATTTCAGGAAACATCTCCACACTCTCGGACTCAGAAATGAAAGTCAGGTGTGTAGGCTCTGCAATCAGTCTGAAGAGACTGCCAAGCACATCATACTGTACTGCGAGAGACTCGGGGCAAGGAGAAGGGCTCTGTTTGGTTGTAAGCAACCAGGTGATGAAAGGGACGCTAGTATTGGTAAAAAACTCCTGGATCTCGTAAAGGGTACGGGCATTGGTTTGCCATACTAACGTACTAGGGACACACAATAAGCTTCGGTTGACGTGTGAGGATCTTTGAATCTTTGGATCTCTGAATCCGTCCCTTCAACAACATATAAACATAAACATAAAATAATGTTTTGTAATTGAGGCTTGTACAGCAGTTTCACCTTTTGTATTTAAAATAAAACTCTTCAAATATTTAGTTCTCACTAAATTTGTTGTCAGACGGACGGACTCTAATTCAGTATAATAATCTAAAAAATTAACCAAATCGACAAAGTAAATAAGTCTACTACTCCAAATGTATGACTAGGCTATGTATAATATTTCACCATTCATTTGTAACAGAGCTGTCTCACTCTGATTTGATTTAATGTCTACCAGGAAATTAGTTAAAGGTAATTTAATTTTCTTTGATCAAATAGAGTATTTCGGACCCTTTTTTTATCCCCGGGCTAACTCACCCTGGCCTGACAGTAAAAGATCTTCACAAAATATAATTTACTCTTTTCACAGAGTCATTTCACCCTGGGCCTATATGATAAATATAATTTTATAGAGACAGTTGTATTTTCTGTCCAATTAAATTTAACTAAAATACTTTCTTTGTGCAGCTAATTTCTACAGAGCTACAAAATTAAATGTTTTCTTAAAGCCAACTTGAAATAATAACTCAAAGTAGGGCAAATGGTTGTAATCCTACTTCGGATTATTTAACCAACGTCCGTTCGCTGGCCTACTCCGACCAACAACAAAATCTTAAAATAAAATAAAATATTCAGTTGGCCATATACCTGTAATTAAATCTCGGCAGGAGCAAAATCTACTAAGGACAGTGCTATTTCACCTTGACCTCGCCTTAAAATAATAAAAACACAATATTTTTATTCCAAATTCAATCCAGCACTTATGGTTTATTCTAACAGTGTTTAATACTTATATTGCCTTTCTTAGCACAAATAAATAATGGGCTACTAAATCAATTATGTGAAACTACGTATTAAATGATAGGAATTAACCATACCTTTATAATAATCACCGCATTAAACAAGGTCGCCAAACTTCGATTTATTTCCAAGCCTTTCTTTGCAGGCACAACCTCCTTTAAGGTTGGGAACTTACCAGCTATGCGCCGGTCGGAGAATGAGCTCTTGGGCCTGGTCTGTGAGGGACTCGATGTTTCCCCCACTACTACCCCCCCCCCCACCAGTGGCGACGGTGGCGCCGCGCGTGGCCGCCGCCGGAACCTGCCGTCCATTGTTAACTTTCGCCACGCTGTCTTAATTAAACCCAATCTTTTCTAACAAACAAAAAAACCACGTTGCTTTTCAACCCTATAATTTCCACTCCTTACAACTTTTCTTAGCCTAATAAATCCCATTAAATTAGTATTTGGACACTAAAAGTCCAAATTTTTATTTAGAAAGAAGAGCTACCCTTTTGAAAGGCCGAGAAGATTTATTTACCTGTAGCGAAGAATTTTTAAACAGTGGTGAGATCCATCCTTTTTCTTGTACCAAGGAAGCCATTGAAATACAGTTTAGGCTACAAACTTTTATTGATTTATTAACTAATTAAAATCAGCAGACAAAGTTATTATCTATTAGGGGTCTGCGGTACCAGAAATTTAAGGTCGGTACGGTAAATATTTTTGTACCTCGGTTCTCGGTACGAAATCGGTGCGGTCCGCAGTAATAAAATTTCCGTAATTTATCATAGCCTAAGTGTATTCGGAAACCAAACAGAACAAATACAGAAAAAATATTTTTAAAGAAAAACATAGCAGCAGACATAAAAATGTATTTAGGCAAGCTTTTGATTATAATTTGTAATAGTTCACAAATACTTATATAGGCCTAATAACAATAATAATGTGTTAAATCACGTAAATAAAGAAAGAAAGCCCAATACATAATATAACCCCAACCGTAATAATTCCCTTTATGTTAAATAATTATATTATTTTTTATTTATTTGGACTTTACCTATCGCTTCTGGTGTTTTAAACACAAGAAGCGATAGGTAAAGTCCAAATAAATCAAAAAATAAATTCAAATCCATCGCTGTTGTGAGTTTTAACAATAATTATATTAATTTAGTTATGTAGGCTTATTTCATCTATAAGATAAGATTTTGTTATTTGTATTTGTAATAATTAACTATGGATACCATTTATTCAATTTTCCCCATATTCACTAGTTATGTTAGGTAATTACCTAGTTAATTTAAATTGAAAAGCTATCTCAAATATATTTTATATATATAGATAATCAAAATTTATCTCATACAAGATAATACAAATAACAGTCACATAAAACACAAATAAGACATCTATTTCTTTATAAACTTGTATTCACAAGTAAGACGATAAAATAATAATAAAAGAAAGGAAGGTATGTGTGTATTTTCAAATTAAATACAGGTTGTATGTATTATAAATTATAGCCTCCAACAGATTTTAAATCCTATAACCAAGTAACACAACAGAATAAGAATTTGTATTGCAATCAGGGGGCACATACTCAGCATACGTCAAAGTTGTAGTCTACTCGTTGTAACAGAAGTCGACGGCGATGGCGGTTCATCAAGAATCAAGAATTCATCACAATCACTCATTATTTGTTTAAAATAGTCTAACTATAAAGGCTATCACAAAACTTGTTCAAAACATTTTATCAACAAAGACGACGCGCGATCAGTGGAAGTGATGATTACGTCCAAACGTCATCGTCACACAAAGAGTATACCTAGAAAGTGAATATCAGATAGAAAGAAATACGCAGTTTCCAAAATTATGATATACGCACCAAAATTGTGAACCAATATAGGCTAACCTTTTTTATTTGTTACAACAGTAGTGTGTGTAAAACTTCTTTTTTTTATTAATCGACGTTTTAGCGATGAAACTAGTATTTAACCTAAACACTCTTCTAAACCGTTCACGGCATATGTAATGTTGAATTCAAACAGTTTCTTTCGGTTGGTTTAATTTCTATCCATAAAACGTTAAGTGTCATAATGCCTATTAGGAAAATTTTATAACAAGCCCGATTTGTATTTTTGATGTTCATGATATTACGTTTGCATATCAAAATAAGTGTCAACCTTCTGCATGTTATTACTCTCTGTAACACACGATCGTAGATCTGGATGTGTTTGCCAAATGTTTGGCGATTTTAAGTAGTATCAAGTACTCATTTGAGGTTAAGGGGCCGTTATATAATCGGCAATGTACAGCACAAAACGGTGTTATAAGTTTGTTGATATAAAAAACAAACAGATATTTATGTGTTTATCCCTCATTTTGATTTAAAATGATTAATATCATACAAATTCGGTTTTAGGTTTTTGTTTACGTTTATACCGCCTCCATACACTGGCCAATTCTAGGGGAGCAAAGACGAGCGTGACATTGTAAATGCGTAGTAGTTTTTTGTTATTAACCTCTGTTACTCTCGATGTTTATATACATTATTATATTACTCCCCAAGTCGTACGTAACTCAACGAAACATTCGGCTAGTCTGTGGAGGCGGCTTTATCAATGCTGTAAAGGCATCTCGTCATCATTCGTGATCCGATCGTGAAACTGTAAACTCGCGAATGAATGCCGGTCAAAGTTGAAAGTTGCTGTCGTGTGCAAAGGCGTGTCAATAGAATGTCAACGGACGAAAAAGATGTTATGAATAAAACTGAAGGAAAAATGTGGTTGATAAACAGTGAATACTGATTTATTGTAGTTCTAGGCTGTACCATATCGACTTATTACTGGCGCCGTTAGTGGTACCGAACCGAATTCGGTAATTCGTTTTGTACCGATCCGGTACCGATTTCTCGTTGCACCGCAGACCCCTATTATCTATCAGAACTTTCAATCAATCCTGTCAAGAATAATTTTAAAGTAAATTTTATTGTATCCAGTTAAATTTTGAAACTTTGAATATCTAATTGAACAATAGCTTACTAGGATTTTGAGAGTGTCACCTAATTGCTGCACATTATAAACTTTTCAGTGAACTGTAACTTTTCCACCTGCTACTGAGCAACGTATAATTAATTAGAATCCAAATCATACTTTATTCAGAAATTTATTTAATATTATGTTTATTTATCAAGAGTTTATCAAGTACCAAAGATCATAAGAATAAATTCTAGCGCCGCACGATACCCCAACCTGAGATATGAATTTCATGTGAACCCTGAAATAAAGACTTTTTGTATATTTAATAATTGTCAAAGTAAATATTAGAGTTTTCCCCAAGTTTGTAAATATATTGTTAGTCCCTTTTCCTTTTAAGGAATATATGTTTTGTATGTTTTTTTTAAAATAAATAATAGGTTTGTTCTGTACCCATGAAATTTCATTGTAGGCAGGGACGCCATTATTTTAGTGTAATTGTAAGTAGTGAAGGAGAACGCTTAAACAGTTGAAGTAACATTACCCATAACCCCTAGCTAGCAGAAGGCAATAACATCTGAGTTTTGTTTATAAAGATTCAAGTAGGTTAAGTAAGTAAGAAAGAAAGAAAGAAGTTGTTATTATCAAAATAAAATAATCAATAAGCAAAAAGATAAAAATCAAAGTTTACAAAAAAAAGAGTTTATTATTACATTACTGAATTTTATAAAAAACTAGCTGGTAGCTGTTTTAGTCTGTTAAATGGATCATCTTCGGGCTTAGCTTCATTGAAGGTGATCATAGTTATTGTGTTGTGTGTTGAGTTATTTTGGTGTTCCAGAACTACTATTCAATTCAGTTCAATTAGTTAAGTGTCGTTGGACATTTTTACAAATGTATGACAAATGTCAAAGAATACAAAAATCACATGTATACATTCAAATACAGGTTCATCTTAACAATCAAAATTTAAATTAATCCTAAACGTACAATGTGATCATGAACAAAGAAAGGATATAAAATCTTTAAACAAAATAAATAAACAGTGCTTACAGGTAAAAATGTACCAATTTAATTGTAAATAAATAATACAGTCCAAACTAACTAAGCATCCCCTAAAAACTCCCCGACCGAGTAAAAACATCCCTCCACTAGGTAATTTCTCAATTTATTTTGACATTTTTTTCCGAACCAATTTCAAGTTATCCGGGAGTTTCCAAAAATATTTTGCTCCTGCATTATGAGGAAGATGACATCTGGTGAGGAGTTTGCCTCAGCCCTTGTGTTCCTGTTGTGTTGTAGCACCATTCATTGCCTTTACACTATTAAACTTGGCATACATAACTGTCTCATAAATGTATTAGGGATGGGAATGTGAGTATAATCTAGAATGTAGACAACTTAAACCAGTTGATCAGTGATTTGAGGTTGAAATACATTAAATCAAATAGCTTTACATTTGATTATTCCCGCTTTTTCACTACTCATCATGTACATTCTGTATTGTTCACACTGTCAGATGCAGAGAGAGTTCGACACAAGCAGGCTGTCAGGTCGAGGCTGGCATTGAAAGAGAGGCTGAACTGCAAGAGCTTCAGGTGGTACCTGGACACCATCTGGCCCCAGCACTTCATGCCAACCAACGATCGCTTCTTTGGAAAGGTACTTCATTATCTCTCTGTGTTTTTTTGGCAACTTGTTGGCTTTTTGAGAAAATAAATTAATTATTTAAAACTAAACCTTGTTCAGTAGTTAGTTCCCACTAGGAACTGGTCGGTTGCATTTTTTATCGGTCCGGTTTGGATTTTTACAAAAAACGGTTGTCGGTTTTCGGTTTCGGTTATTTTTATGAACTTACCATAACTGTCTCATCCTTATTTTGAATTTAAGTTTCTAACTAGATCCTGAAATTCTGCCTATCTTACATCACAAGGTCATTATCAACTCACAAATAACGTTTTTAGTAAACTAAACTTTGCTTTGTACAACTAAGCTTTGTTACGAGGTCGTGGGATCTCGTATCGTAAAAAAGTAAGCAATTATTACTTCAGTGCGTTACGATATCCGTAGATCTCGTTTGTTGTCATGGTTACCAAACGATTCAGCAATCAAAAAGCTTCATGGACATATAAATCTTACTTCTCTATGTCAACTGTACATAGAGTTATCGAAACCGTGTCTGAGGTAAGAATATCATACTACGCAAGCGAACCAAATATAGGTTACAATACGAGACCTCGGGACCTCGTGAAGCAGTGAATGTGTTAAAACGTGGCTTCAATTTCATCAATTGATTTGTCAAACACTTTCAAACATATCTTCATGTTGTTACTAACTGATTGTTCATATTAGGACTACAGTCGAACTCTCGATTATCCGGGGTAATGACCGGTTGGAAGGCCACGGAAACCCAAAACCACGGTTAAAACAAAGGGATTCAATAAATTGAATATTACAAATATAATAAAGGTTTATCAACATTTTTATGCTACAATATTGTGTTTTAATGTCATTTAAGATATATTTGTGTAAATTAAATACTTTTGAAAATCTTTAAATTGTGCCAACATCTACAAACAATAAATATTTTAATAGTTAATACTAGCAATGATTGATAGCAGTAAATACTATCCAAAACGCCAAATGATATTTAATAGGTTAAAAATCTCTAAACACCGAACTCTCTAAACTACACTGAACAGTATGCTAATTAATTCCGCACTGGGGGAAAAACCCCATGACGTTGAACAACGGCGGGAAGGGTAATTGTTTTGAGATGTTTCTATTTTTAGGCGTCCACGTTCGACCGTCCGTCTGTCCGTTTGTCCGTCGCAGAGGGTGAACAGCGGCAGGAAGGGTGATTGATTTGAGATGTTTCTATTTTTAGTCGTCCGCGTCCGACCGTCCGCCTGTCGCTCTGCCCAGGCAGTAGCAGTGGCTAGAGCAGTGTCAAGGTCATTGCTCCCAATCACGCGCCCATGGCTCATTAGCGAGATGACAGACGTGTTTACTAAATTGTTTGTATAGTATTTATTCTGATAAACAAAGTAAATTAAATACGATCTTGGAGATAATTTAGCAAAATAAATTATTATTATTGCTCTATTTATTTTTAGAAGGGGATAAATAAAAACAATAAAAATAAACCTTTCGTGACCCCGGTTAAACCACAACCCGATTAACCCGCTCCTGGATAATCGGGAGTTGACTTTATTAGTGTTAAAAGTAATGCTAAGATACGTTAGTAAATACATTTTGTGTGTTAAGTAAGTAAGCTAATGTTTTTACCAAGTAATAGGCCTTTTAAATATTAAAATATAGTTTATTTTAACTTATAGCCCTAAATGTAATTTTATTTTCTCCATTCGGAGAAAGATGTAGCCTAGGCCTAAACATAATATACAAAACATTGGATAAATAAAAAAGAGGAAATACAATTTTAAAAAACTGTTAATTAATACTGTATAGGCGGCTATAACAACCTTAATACCAAAAGATTAACACGTTCGCTACCGAGTAACGCATATTTGCGTCGGTCCGGTCACTCCCACAGACCAAAAGAAATAATCTGAACGTTGCAAACAGACCGGGAGGTACAAGAGTAACATTAACAACAGACCACGAGAGAAGTTGGGTTTTAATGGATTTAATGGACTAATTCACTTCCTAATAACCTAAAATGCGTTTGTAAACAATAACAATTATATTTTATTTTACTTTGAGCAATTTTCAAAACGTTGCATATATGCATCGGTCAGTCTATATAATGGAAAATAGTAAAAAAGATGTATTTTTGTTCAATAGACCGAGCGACGCACATTTGCATCGTTGTAAATTTGATCATTTGTAGGCCTATTCAGTTTCATTGTTAATATTCTGCACAGTAATCAAACAAACACCACTTAAGCACGTCTAAAAACTGTAATGTTAGCCACGTGGACAGTTGTACAGTGATGCATCGAAAATGACAATGTAAACAACAGTTCTGCCAATTGTAATGTGACGTCACCAATTGTCATACCCACAGACCAGGCAACGTGCATGTGCGTCAGATATCCCTACAGACTGATACAAAGAAACCAGGGCTTTAAAATAGACCGTTGCTAAGAAATACACGTTTGAATAACCATGGGACACTGACGCAAATTCGCGTCGTCAGTCTATTTCAATGTGACCAGCCGACGCAAATATGTGTCGGTGGTCTATCGGGAGAAACCACTCGACGCACAGCTGCGTCGCTGGTCTATATGAATGACAAATTCCATATAATTGCGGTAGCGAAGTGTTAAAAGTATTCAATCTTCATTACTAAATGTTATGCAATAACTTTGGTATGATTTAATTTCAGATAACCTAAATGTACTTACCTTTTTCCAATGAAGCAGAAATCCACTTATTTTTACTTACTATTGTTATTTTCAGGTCATATTGACTAGAATACCCCGTTCCAGCAAACCTGTGTACCCAGCGAATTGCCAGTGCATATATATTTGTCTCAATACTATATAGAGCCACTTACCAAGTTTCACAAAAATACATCCATAAATAAGTGCATATAAGTGCACTTATTTATAAGTGTATATAAAATCTATATCTTTATTGTCTTTATTTTATAGGTCTTGTCAGGCTAAAATCAATGATATAAAGATAATTAAAATCCATTGATCCTAAACGAAATGGCGGCCAATATTATTGTTGAAAAAATGTGTTTTTTTATTTTAACCCTTCCATGACCAAGTAAGTACTTTTATGTCTATAGTCACTATTATTTTTTACTAAGGGAAAAAATGAAATTTTGATTTAAATTTTTGTTTGTACCAATGTATGTAGGAAATACATAATGTGTGAATAAAACTTGTGAAATAATTTTTTTTATGGAAGAAAAAAAACATAAATTTGTTGACGGATATATCCGTCAATGGTCCTGTACAAAAGTAAGAGAAGATGGATATAACTGTCAATGGTCTTATATAAAAGTAAGAAAAGACGGATATATCCGTTCTACGTCCGGAAACTAGTGTCATCACAATAACTTTATTTGTTTTTAAGGTTAAATGAAACAATGTTTTAAATAGACTTTTCATGTATTTTATATAAAGTTTGTCATATAAAAACAGCATTTATGAATCCTTACTTTGTAAAATTAAAATAAAATATAGCCTATTGTTGTATAAAAAGTTACAAATAAAACAGTAAGTTTGTAATAAAATATATACAGGGTGGTCTGGACCTAGCGTTAAAACATTTTTTGGGTGATAGAACTACATAAATGCAACTTAAATACGCAATTAAAAAAAATTATACCCCACACATTCACTAAATACCCCCGTCGCAGCAAACCTGCGTCCTCAGCGAATTTCAAATGCAAAAGATTTGTCTTAATACCAAATAAAGCCGCACACCAAGTTTCATAAAAATATATTCACATATAAGCGATTTTAATTATTATCCATAAGAATAACATTGGTAATGAGTACGTAGGTTTGCTGAAACAAGGAACATAAACAATTGGTTTTTATGCAAATATAAATATAATTTAACTAGGCGAAGCCACATACCAAGTTTCATCAATATTCAATCATAAATAAGCGCCATATAACACTTTAGTTATTCTCCAAAAGAATAACATGGGAGCTGAGTAAGCAGGTTTGCTGCAACGAGGAACAAAAAAATGGGTTTTTATGCAATTATCAATATAACTCAACCAAGTGAAGCTACACACCAAGTTCATAATTAAGGGAGTCATTACATTTTACTTATTCTCCATAAGAATAACATGGGGGCTGTGTATGCAGGTTTGCTGCTATGGGAATAATCAACAAAAAACAATTTTTTGTGGAAATATCAATATACCAGTACTACGTGAAGCCACATACCAAGTTTCATCAACATACATTCATAAATAATCGAGATATCAACTTTTATTTATTCTCCATAAGGATAACATTGGACAACGTACTGTGTTTAGCACTTTGAATATCTCAGCAACGGTTGGGTGTAGAATCACAATTTAAACACCAAAATGATCGTTTTGTGGAACTGAACAGATTGGTAAAAGCAAATGTTACATTAAAATAAACTGAGGAAAAGCCAAAAACCTTTTTCCCATAAGATTAACATGGGCGATTTTATGAGCAGGTTTTTTTGGATTTTCTCCGCAACCACTTAACCTAGATTAATAATTCAAAATACTATATTATTTGTTTTTTAAGCTCTATAACATGGTCAAAACCAAAATTAAGTTGTTCAAAAATTTTAGGGTGAAAAATGCAAAAAACTGATTTTTGAAAAATTTAAAACCCCCATAAACCCCCCTTCCCATGGTCCGATTTTTCTGGTTTTCGAACTTCAAGTCATGAATGTCATTTTACACACTGAGCCAAATTTCATCAAAATCGGACGTTTTTTACTCAAGTTATCGCATTCACGGGGACATATATAGATATATATATATAGATATATATATCTATATATATATATAGATATATATATATATATATATATATATATATATATATATATACATATATATAAATTTGAACAAATAGTGTTTTTGTCATCTGGGGACCTCAAAAAAAAATTATCATGTTCTCGGGCTTAAGTCTTACTATGAGACCTACGGTAATAGCTTCTTTCCTATAGGGGAAATTCGCTAAAAAAATAATTTTGTATTATATTTTTTAACCGTACTTTTACCCAAAAATTAATAATTTCTGGGATATTTCGAAACATTTGTCAAACTGTAATACTACCATCGTATTCTAAATTAATTTTCAAGTAAGGACAAATAGGTTTTAATGACCAAGACACTACATCACTTATTAAATTCATTAGAAGTGTAAAGTTATCATTTCCTTTAAAAAATTAAAAATGAATATTTAATGCATAATTCTTTAAAAAATTTGCTAGAGAGTAGCAAATGCTATAAAAACTGCTTCAAAATGTGGGCTTTCAGAAGATATGATACAACATTTGATTCGTTACCATTTTAGTACAGTTATGCGAGTTTGAGTGGTGTAAAACGAGGTTAGGCCAAAATTACACTAGTTAAAAGTCTGGATTTTAGATAACTAAAATACCACTAATATAACTTGCAGCACTATTTTAAATAGCATTATTTAAGGACAGATAAAAAGGACAATGAAATCCTCATAAAAAAAAATAATAATTTAGGGACAGTGATTGTCATGTACAAATCATTATACGAGGATATCTGAAAGAATTCCAATGTCTAATAAATGCCCACCTTATCATGAGATAAGTTATCACACACAGATACCAATGTTATGTTTTGTTTGGACAAAGTATTTCTAGTGGATTTTGGCCATTTACTCAGTGGCAGTGATATCAAGATGTCGTTTTCAAATCAAGAATATGCGGAAATGCATTTTTTGTATGGTTATTGTAATGGAAACGCGAGTGCGGCTCAAAGGGAGTACACTGTCCGCTATCCTGGTCGGCGCGTTCCCAGTACGCAAGTGTTTACGCGGTTGTATCAGCGTTGGGTAGAACGTGGATCTGTGCACAAGGAGCGGAGTGAGGTGGGTGCAGCAGCTTTGGATGTGTACACTGAAGAGCAAATTCTGGACCAAGTTAGAGAAGACCCGGGGATTAGTAGCAGAAAAATTGCAGGTGAAACAGGCGTGAGTAAAACTACAGTTTTGACGGTTTTACACAAAAATAAATTCTACCCTTACCATTTCACAAAAGTTCAAGGCCTTGAAGGTAATGACTATGCTGCTAGATGAGATTTCTGTCGCTATCTACTAAATTCTGATATTGAACAATACCACTTTTTCAAAAAAATCTTATGGACAGACGAATCTATTTTTACAAGACAAGGGGGTATTCAACTGCCACAACATGCACATGTGGGATACTGAAAACCCAAGAGCAGCAAGAGAAATGTCCTTTCAAAGAAGATTTCATATAAACGTTTGGGCTGGTGTGGTTGGCAATCGTTTCTTGGGACCTCACATTTTTCAGGGAAGTTTAAATGGAGTTATGTATCTTGACTTTTTGCAACACGATTTGCCTCAAATATTGGATATGATTGACCCTGTGCATCGTCAACATATTATTTATCAACAAGATGGTGCACCTCCTCACTTTACTACAGACGTCCAAGATTGGCTGAGTGCTAACTACCCAACTTGGATTGGCCGAGGAGGTCCTGTACCTTGGCCTGCAAGATCTCCTGATCTGAATCCCATGGACTTTTTTGTGTGGGGATTTATGAAGTCTGAGGTGTACGCAACTCCTGTAAATATTGAAGAGGAACTTCTAAACAGGATCCAAGATGTAACACAGAAAGTTAGGGAAAAACTAAGCCATAAAGTGACAGTTGGTGCAATGCGAAAGAGAGCCAGAGCCTGTATAAGAGAGAACGGAGGACATTTCGAAAATAAACTGAAATGAAGCTGTAATCTCGTGTGATCCATCTAACATTTACGATTTTATCTTGTACTTTTGCAGGTAAAAAAGGAATTTTAACTTCATGATATAGCTGTAATAATGCAAATTTTCATATGTGTCTTTTTAGTATGACAGAGTTTAATTATTATTTTCCCAAACCACGTGTTACACCATTCAAACACGCATTACTGTACTAAAATGGTAACGAATCTAGTGTTGTATCATATCTTCTGAAAGCCCACATTTTGAAGCAGTTTTATAGCATTTGCTACTGTCTAACAAATTTTTTAAAGAATTATGCATGAAATATTCATTTTTAATTTTTTAAAGGAAATGATAACTTTACACTTCTAATGAATTTAATAAGTGATTATGTAGTGTCTTGCTCATTAAAACCTATTTGTCCTTACTTGAAAATTAATTTAGAATACGATGGTAGTATTACAGTTTGACAAATGTTTCGAAATATCCCACCAATTCTAAATTTTTGGCTAAAAGTACGGTTACAAAATATAATACAAAATTATTTTTTTTTAGTGGATGTGTGGGGTATAATTTTGTTTAATTGTGTATTTAAGTTGCATTTATGTAGTTCTGTCACCCAAAAAATTTTTTAACGCTAGGTCCAGACCACCCTGTATACAAGACGTTGTGTATATATTGCCATTGTAAACAGCACTACAAACACACATTAGCATTGTGCACTACAAACACAAAGATCTCATTGTACAGTATAACACGGCAGACCGACCAAAACTATTGACTGAAGGTCATTACTCCCACCACTTGTCGTCTACATCATTGCACATACCGCAGTAAAATTCCCTACAACTAAAGGAGTCTCGATAACAGGCCATAGTATTTTTACTGGTTTCCCTAACTAATGTTTGTTATTGTAACACGGTATTTTACTAAAAAAGTAAGGTTAAATGTGTTATATTGGTTTTACAAAACACGACTGATATATCCGTCTTTTGACTCGCTATAGATAAACACCCCTGTCGCAGCAAACCTGTGTACTCAGCAAATTTCCAGTGCATAATATATGTCTTAATACCCCATAAAGCCGCATATCAAGTTTATACAAGTTTATATAAGTTTATTAGTTGATATATACAATATTAATTATTCTCCATTAGAATAACATTGGTGATGAGTAGGTAGGTTTGCTGAAACAAGGAACACAAACAATTGGTTTTTATGCAAATATAAATAGAATTTAACTAGGCGAAGCCACATACCAAGTTTCATCAATACTCAATCATAAATAAGCGATATATAATATTTTAGTTATTCTCCATAAGAATAGCATGGGGCTGAGTAAGCAGGTTTGCTGCAACTAGGAGCAAAAAAATGGGGTTTTATGCAAATATCAATATAACTCAGCAAGGTGAAGCCACATACCAAGTTTTATTAATTTATGTTTAAAATTAAGGGAGTCATTATATTTTACTTATTCTTCATAAGAATAACATATGGGCTGAGTACGCAGGTTTGCTGCTACGGGATAATAAAAAAAATCAATTTTTTGTGCAAATATCAACATAAAAGTACTATGTGAAGCCACATACCAAGTTTCATCAACATACATTCATAAATAATCGAGTTATCAAATTTTATTTATTCTCCATAAGGATAACATTGGACAACGTACTGTGTTTAGCACTTTGAATATCTCTGCAACGGTTGGGTGTAGAATCACAATTTAAACACTAAAATGATTATTTTGTGGAGCTGAACTGATTGGTAAAAGAAAATGTGAAGTTTAAATTAAAATGAACTGAGGAAAAGCCAAAAACTAGGGGTGTGCGAGTATTTGAACTTCGAGCTTTTACGAGCCGAATATTGCAGTATTCAGCTCGGCTCGAGATTTGCAAAAAAGTTTGAGGTTCGAGCCGAATATTTAAAATGCCGACCAGTGAAAATGGTCGTCTAGAATAGTCAATTTAAAAACAACTTTCCAGAATCAATGTTAGAATTCTCGTAGTTTGCGTCGGTAGACTTCCATTCCATAACAAATATAATTCTGCAGTGCTAATGCTTTCGGTCATTCATAAAGAAAACCAAACATTAAAGTACTGTAATATTTTAAACTGCCGACCTGATCAGTGATCAACCAACGCAATGGAGCTACTTTCTCTACGCTCAATCACATTAAGTGGACCTATCACACTATTCAGTTTGCAGTGCAGTGTTGCCGTTGCCCAGTTGAGTTGTGCAATATTTCACGGGTAATAATAATTAATACAACAACCGTACTGCTCCAGAAAACAGGAAAAAACTAAAATCCATTAAAACACTGTCTAATTGTTGCATCGGTACAGCCTTTTCTACAACTTACAACTTCGTACATTACACAATAATTATATTCCCTGGAGTCTGAAATTATGTCTGGCAACACTGTTGGCATACCCACTTTGTGAACTGCCTTAAAACATTGCGTGAAGATGGTTATTATGATGTAATAATGATTTAACGTGACCAACAGTTAGGGACAAGGGTGTACGTGATGAACGAGATGAGTAAAGTAAGTGTTCATCCTTACTCCACTCATCTTGGGTGATGAACGCCTAATAAACATGACGACGTTAAAATGTGTAGACGAATTAGTACCCTCCAAAAATTGGATAGTTCACAAATCGACGAATTGCGAGGTTCACAAAATATAAGGACTTTATAAAAATATGTAATATGTAAAAAATGTATAATACCGGTGGTCATATTATTTTAAAAGTCGATTATATTCTATGTACGCCGAAGGCCCTAACCAAGAATAAGAGAGCAAGACGCGATCAAAATGGCGAAGTGTTTTATTACGCTACGCTACAGCTGTGCGATTAAAATCATATTTATAACTCCGCGGGATTGTTTGAATTTATGAATGAACGTCAGTAGAAGTAGAAACCATATCATTTTGTAATTGTAAGCTATCAAATTGTTAAAGTTGTGATGGAAGAAAAATGCATTGACGATCCTCTTCCACCATCTGCACCTTCAGATATAATAGATTAAGTCTATTAGGTAATAGGTTAGATAGAACATAAGCTAGGCCTACGATTATTAACTTATTCCTGTGAGTAAAATAAGATTTAAAGACTGGTTTATCTATCTTATATTTATAAAAGGATAACCTAAAATTTACTATTTACAAACAGTTTAGTGAGAGATAGGTTATTGGGTTTTGGCAATTCCCAAGGCTAGGGCCTAAGTCTTTGGTTACATGGAGAGTACATGTTGAGATATAGTCAATTATTATTATTATGGCTATTGATAAATATGGTAATATCTGCATTAGTTAACCTGTAGCCTCATCAGTCTTTAAACATTTTTAGTTCTCTTCCTTTACGTTAGTTGTACTATATGTAGGCTACCTACTTTATATTGAAAGACAAATTGTTCGTTACTATCAACTAGTGGTCTCAATAAATCTTCCTTTTTAGAAGCCTAGCGTACTTATTTTTACACTATGTTGGGTGCGGTGGGAATTTATTTTATTTTATTTAATTTCCCTAGAAAAGGGCGTGGCCGCCATTTTGTTAAAAGCGCGGCCTGTGATATAAAGGGCTCGAGAATTGCAATTTAATTAATAAATAAGCAATGGATGAAGTTCCTGAAAAATTAACAGTTCATATGTTGCACTGAGTTAACAAATAACAGTTTTAAGGGATTACTCACCCGATAATTAGAGGAATGTCCAAGAAGCCGCCATGAGAGTGCGGCGCGGCATTGGCGTGGCGTCCTACATGGACCCCGGGCTCTTCGGTAATTTCAGCAGCGGGAAGTTCACTATTTGTATTGGGATCTTGCACCCGCGAATCTTGAGGTATCGCAAATTGCATTAACAGTTCCTTGGTGGCCAATAATAAAGTCCATTCGCGGTGGCGCGGCTTGAAGGCGATTTCTTGATCGCGCACAAGAAGGTCTCGGAGAAAACACTATAAAGTCTGCAAACACTGGGATAAAACACTTTAAATTGATTAAATGAGTTAAGAGTCTATTTGAGAATCTAAATTAATAAAGTTTAAAGAGTTTACAAATTTATGACATACTTTAGGGATTGAGACTAAACAAAGAGCGGGGTTTCAAAATAGCGGTAGCGGTCTTAAAGAAGCGGAGGCGAAATTGCGACTGTCTCGAGGTACCGTACTTTCCGATATTTTAAAATCTCTGACCAATAGGGTTCCTAGATTTGGTCTGGTTGCATAGCAACGATAGAATTCTAGACGTTTTCCCTCTCTCTCTCTCTCACTTGAAAATTATCTCGATTTTGCATTTTATTTGCAGACAGTTTCTTATAACTAAAGTGAATAAAATAATTCGGAAATACAAAATATTAAAGTTTAACACACTTTATTAATTTAAGAACTAAACATACCGGCGGCCTTGAATCAACTGAGGGATTCAACTAACATTACATTACAATTAAAGATATTCTTAATCTATTATTTACAATGAGAGTGTCTTAGATTTTAACTAGTTTGCAAGGAATGGCAGTAAGAAAGCCTTAACTGCCGGCCGAGTGAACGTACCATTTTTAGTTTTGAGTTCTACAACGCGCACTATATTGTCGTGTCCTGTTGTCACTCTAGTCACTCTTGCCAGTGGCCACACAGAGGGGGGAGTGTCTTGGTGTAGCAAGACCAAATCTCCTACTTCGAGGTTTTTTGTGGGTTTATTCCACTTAAGGCGTTGTTGGAGTGTTTGGAGGTACTCCCTACTCCATCGTTTCCAGAGACGTTGTTTCAAGGCCTGAACAAGCTGCCAGTGAGTTAGGCGGTTGTCTGGTATGTCACTCAGACATGGTTCTGGTACCGCAGTTAAGGGCGAACCTATTAAAAAATGTCCTGGTGTTAGAGCTTGGACATCATTTGGGTCATTGGAAAGAGCGGTTAATGGGCGCGAGTTTAGCATTGCTTCCACTTGACAAGTGAGTGTCGAAAATTGACTTAGAGTAAGCACATGAGTACCCATGACACGGTTTAAGTGAAATTTTGCGCTTTTTATGGCGCTTTCCCATATGCCGCCTTGATGCGGAGCTGCTGGAGGGTTGAAGTGAAACTTAATTTGGTGGTCGGTGGCAAAGTCTTGCACCTGCTGTATTCCAGTAGAGTGAATGAGTTTTTGTAAGGCATTATTAGCGCCTACGAAATTGGTAGCGCAATCGCTGTATAAGTCAGTACATAAGCCACGCCTGGACACAAAACGTGTTAGAGCTGCAATGAAAGAGTCAGTAGAGAGGTCTGTCGCAACTCCAATGTGGACAGCCTTAGTCACAAGGCATACAAAGATGCATATATAGGCTTTGATATGACGTATGGAACGCAAGTTGTGCACTTTTATGGTAAAAGGACCACCATAGTCAACACCAGAAGACACGAAGGGTTGAGCTGGAGTGATTCTTGGTTTTGGCAAATCGCCCATCAGGGGGAAAGTGTTCCTGGGTTTTTGCTTAAAACATGTCAAACATTTAAAGATGCGGGAACGCACTACACTGCGAGCAGAGAGTACCCAAGCATGTTGGGAGAGGAGAGACAGAGTCAATTGTGGCCCGGCATGTAGGTGTCGAACGTGTATAAAGTCGATAAACAAATCAACGACGTGATGCCTTTTGGGAAGGAGACATGGATGTCTGACATCTTGAGGAAGGTCCGAGTGTCGAAGTCTGCCACCAACTCGTAGCAGTCCATCTTGGTCGAGGAACGGTGCTAAGCGTTGCAGTTTAGTAGAGCAGATCTTTTGATCCCGCAAACTTTGGATGTCTGCAGTAAAGGCTTCCTGCTGTACCATCTTGAAGATTCGCAGTTGAGCTGTTTTCAATTCTGCGATGGAGAGAGGGCCAGTCCGACGATCTTGCCGGCCGCCGTTGTTAATGAAGCGGAGGACGTACGCCGTCACATGCAGCAGTTTTCTCCAAGACGAGAATTTAGAGAGAATATTCAATTGTGGCTGAGGGGTAGCAACAAACACTGTTAGCGGAGTTGACTTTACTTCGTCTAGATTTTCAATATTGGTTGGTGTAAAAATAGATTTCGGCCATTCGGTGGCAGGCATCTGTAACTATTTAGGTCCATGCCACCACAGGGGGTGCTCCACAAGCTGTGAGGGTAATATGCCACGTGACGCGCAGTCAGCGGGGTTGTCAGCACTGGGTACATGACGCCAGCTTTGTGCTGGGACAAGTTCTTGTGTTTGCACCACACGATTTGCTACGTACGTCTTTAGACGGTACGGAGGAGTTTGTAGCCAAGAGAGGGTCACCATAGAGTCGCACCACAAGTTTATGGACTCGAGTTTAAGGTTAGGAGTCAATTGAGTAACACAATAATTAGCTATTTGAGCTAGTAAGTGAGCTGCACAAAGCTCAAGACGAGGCAAAGTGATCTTCTTTAAGGGAGCCGCGCGAGTTTTCGCTATTATTTGACTGACTCGCACAACATTGTCACGATTGGTACACCGCACATACACTACTGCGGCGTATCCGCTTTCAGAAGCGTCCGAAAAACCGTGCAACTCGCACAGGGTTGAGTTAGGGAGTGGAATTGCTCGGGGGATCGTTATATTAACGATAGAATTTAAGTCAGAGACAAATGTCTGCCATTTGAGAGTTAGTTCCGGTGTTAGGGGTTCATCCCAACTGACGCCGGAAGTCCAAAGTAACTGCATAATGTGTTTAGCGGTCATAAGGCAAGGGGCAAGAAAACCGCAAGGGTCGTAGATTTGCGCAATTAGACTTAATACCTTGCGCTTAGTAGGGGTCTCACAAGAGAAATGAATGTTATACTTAAAACAATCTGTTAGTGGGGACCAGTATATTCCTAAGATGGAGAAATGGGGCTCTGCAGAAGGTTGAAGAAATACTGGGGATTCCTGATGAGTTGTGGGTAGATTTTGAAGTAGCTTTGGTGAGTTCGAAACCCATTTTCTCAGCTCAAAACCTCCGAGACGGAGTAGCTCGATGAGTTGATTTTGAAGTTCTAGTGCTTCTGTCTCGTTGTCTGCACCGGCTATGAGGCCGTAACTGTGATGTTTGAGGACTTCAGCAGCGAGAGGGAAACGTGCGCCTTCATCATCAGCCAGTTGCCGTAGCGTCTTGATGGCGAGGTATGGGGAACAATTCATTCCGAAGCTAACAGTTGTGAGCTTGAAGATTGACAAGGGGAGTGTAGATACATCACGCCAGAGTATTAACTGAAAATTTTGGTCATCTGGGTGGACTTTAATTTGGCGATACATCTGTCTTATGTCACAAGAGAAGACGATGTTTTGCTGGCGAAAATGCAAGAGAATGTCGCAGATATTGTTTTGTAACTTAGGTCCAGTAAGTAGGACATCGTTAAGAGAGAGACCGGAACTGCTCTTTGAACTGGCGTCAAACACAACGCGGAGTTTGGTAGTACTACTGTTAGCTTTTAGAACACCATGGTGCGGGAGAAAGTAGTGCGGGGTGGCCATATCAATTGATGGGCATTTTTCCATGTGACCTAGAGCTTGGTATTCATGGATGAAATCCATGTAGAGGTCCCGAAATTCAGAATTATTTTTGTTCTGAAGTTTTCTTTCGAGAGAGTGAAATCTCTGTTCCGCAGAAGGCCTGGAGACTCCGAGTTTGGTTACATCACTTCGAAAGGGGAGACGAACAACATATCGTCCTTGAGAGTCTCGACTATGTGTGTGGAGTCAAAAAACTCGTCGCACTGTAGCTCTTCTGTAGTTTTTTTGCTACAGGGTGGGAGTTCCTCTTGCGTCCAAAATCGCTGCAAAGAGTTATGCAGATCCATGTCTGCAGTGGAGAGAAGAGAGACAGCAACATTAGAGACTGGAGCAGAGTATGGTGAACAGGGAGCTGTTCCCACAATTACATATCCGAACAGTGTGCCTAGAGCGAACGGCATGTTTTGACCCAAAGAGTGACGTTCATTCGTCAGAATTTGAGGATATAAAGCTCCTCCGATTAGTATGTCAATTGGACCGGGTTTGTTGAAAGTAGGGTCCGCTAGAGTGTATGGCTTTACTTTAGAAAGCACTTCCGGTGACAATTCTACGCACGGAAGATCAACAGAAATTTTTTCCAAAACATGGAAAGCGTGTTGTGTGGCAACAGCGTACCCAGAGAGGGATTCCACATCGAGTTTCAAGAGGCCCTTTGTGCGGGCGTGAGATTGAGAAAGGCCAACGACAGTTATGTTCGATGGCAAGCGACGAGTGCCTAATAGCTGAGCAGCACGTTCGCTTATAAAATCTGACATACTACCAGAATCTAGGAGAGCGCGGAATATATAGGTATTTCCATTTGAGGCTGTGAACTTAACAAGAGCAGTACCCAGTAGGACAGTGAAGCGCTCATTGTGAGTTGTATGCTGTGAGGTGCAAGTGAGTACAGCGTCAGGTTGCTTTGTGGACGCAGGCGCAGGGACTTGAGCGCGCGGGCGGTCATCGTGCGTGCTTTCAAAATGCAACAGTGAGTGATGTTTTTTATGACAAGTCATACATTTGGAATTTGATTTACACTTTTTTATATGATGAGTCCCAAGACAGGAAACGCATCTTTTATTGTCCTTTACCGTCTGGTACCGGTCCTTTGGGGATTTATTTTTAAATGTTGGACAACCATATATCTTATGGCCAGTTTGAGAGCAACCAAAACACGGATGATCTTTATTAGAAGAAGTTGAGGTGTTAGACGAGGCCGAGAGCATGGTTAAATCCTTAGAGGCAAAATGAACCCTTTTTGTGGGGTAACTTCTGTGTTTAGAGGAGGTCGAGGGATATGATGCCTTTTTAACCTCATGAGATTGTGTATGCAAACTTGCGTCCTCAATTTGAGAACATTCCAGATTTAGAAATTTAATTATTTCAGTGACTTTCGGTAAGGAGTGTGGCTCTGTAATGTCACCTTGATTAGAGCGATAGTGTTCGAGATTTTGGATTGTTTTACCATCCAATTTGCGCAACAGATGTGCTGCAAGAAGAGGATTGCCCTCAGTGACGTCACAACTCAAAGCTTTTAACGCTTCAGTGTGTTCATAGAATGCAGTAACAAAGGCACGCATTTGTTTTGGTGCGTTGTGAGCGAGGGACTGCAAATCTAAAATATGATTCAAATGAAGAGTAGTTAAGCGGCGTATATTGTGGTAACGTTCCCTCAGTAAGTTATAGGCTATCACATAGTTAGGAGCAGTTAAATTGAGAGACTTGATCAAGTTGAGAGGTTCGCCCGAAAGTACACTGAGTAAATACTGAAATTTAGCTACGTTAGAAATACTGGCATTTTTATGCACAGTTGTGTCAAACAAGTTTACAAAGGAAATCCATTTTAGCGGAGTTCCATCGAAAGTCTGGAGGTTAAGTTTAGGTAGTTTTACGCCAATAGTAACTGATGTTGGAAGAAGGCTAGGAGAACCATCGCTGACCGAGGAATGGGGTGTCGTAGGCGTAGGGTCAGGAGTGATGGCTACCTCGATAACACTAGATATGCGGACATATAAGTCATTAATTGCGTCTACGTCAGTTGACAAAGTGGCCTCAGTAGCTTCCTCAGCTTCACTTTCAAGAATACGGTTGAAATTAGCTTCGAAATCTGCCCGTTTCTTTCTGAGCTCGGCAAAAATAGTATTAAGTTGCCTTATTTGTACAGGAGTCAGCGGTGTGTCGCCAGTTGCTATTTTGTTAACAGATTCCTCGAGTTTAGTAAATCGAGATACAATCAGATCAGTTGATTTTCGGTATGTTTCGTACTTAAACTCTTTAGGTGCCATGGCGAATAAAAATTATCTTAACAGTCAGAGTTAAAATTTGAGTGCTCACTTCAAAGTAATTACAAAGAGACAATAGATGGAAAAATCTAGAAAATGCCCTTATCTAACGCTAAAAATAAGAGAGGCAATATGTAGTGGACAATAATGGTGAGCGCTAGTTATATAAATATAGTGAATAAGTATTTCAGTTAGTTAATGAGACATAATAAAATAAGAGATAATGTTGAGAATTAAATTGATTCGTCAACAAAGAAATATCTAGTAAAGTCATGTATATATTAAGTCTACACAAAGTACGACAAATGTTCTGTAATTAAATAATGATCAAACGTCATCAATGCGCACGGTGTGTCAAAAATACAATTAAAAACAATACCTATTTAGGCATGAGGCCAAGAGACTAAGTTTATTTCTTGAGATTGTTGCTACTATAGGAATAGAAATATCACATGAATAAATCAAGAGTCGCAATATACAACAATACAAATTAGCCTAAAGTTGTATTTAAATATAAGAGATTATTTTGAGGCCTTCACAAAAGGCAAAGTAAACAAGAGTTTGAATTATGATATTTTACCACACAGTTAATAACTAACTATTGTCAGAAAATTATATAATTACATGAAGACCGCCGAGAGTATAGCAAAGCTCTGATTATAATGGCCTAATTATTAAAGAAACACGCCAGAATAACACTAAACAAAAATGGTTTAGAAATATATTAAATTTAAATTAATCATATTTACAATCACTTTCTATTAATTATCAAAGACAAAACAACAATATGCCATGTAGTTAAAAGAAAATTATTTACAAAACAAAGTTTTAAAAATCAGAGTTCACTGTTGTTTGACAGAACGGATGCAGACCGTTAGATTCCACGAACATCAATTCAGCTGAGAGTAATGTTTACATCTATTGAAATCTGAGAGAGAGGGAAAGATAGTGACGACATCCGCTCTGATGTCACTGCGCGTTGCATTTAGATTCAAGATCAGCTGTTTGCGTCCCAGAGTGCAAAGCGTATGGAAGGGGGGATGTCACATGACTCACGTGACCAAGGGACGCCTTTGGCCAACGAAGAAGAGATGGCCAATTGTAAAGTGACACAAAGATGGCGTCGGGCATAAAAACACAAAGTATACGAGCTGCAAAAGATAAAGTCGGTAAAAACAGAGTTTATAAAAGTTCCACAGGACTATTTCAAACAATCCGGCTCGAAGGACCAATTGTTGGGTGCGGTGGGAATTTATTTTATTTTATTTAATTTCCCTAGAAAAGGGCGTGGCCGCCATTTTGTTAAAAGCGCGACCTGTGATATAAAGGGCTCGAGAATTGCAATTTAATTAATAAATAAGCAATGGATGAAGTTCCTGAAAAATTAACAGTTCATATGTTGCACTGAGTTAACAAATAACAGTTTTAAGGGATCACTCACCCGATAATTAGAGGAATGTCCAAGAAGCCGCCATGAGAGTGCGGCGCGGCGTTGGCGTGGCGTCCTACATGGACCCCTGGCTCTTCGGTAATTTCAGCAGCGGGAAGTTCACTATTTGTATTGGGATCTTGCACCCGCGAATCTTGAGGTATCGCAAATCGCATTAACAGTTCCTTGGTGGCCAATAATAAAGTCCATTCGCGGTGGCGCGGCTTGAAGGCGATTTCTTGATCGCGCACAAGAAGGTTTCGGAGAAAACACTATAAAGTCTGCAAACACTGGGATAAAACACTTTAAATTGATTAAATGAGTTAAGAGTCTATTTGAGAATCTAAATTAATAAAGTTTAAAGAGTTTACAAATTTATGACATACTTTAGGGATTGAGACTAAACAAAGAGCGGGGTTTCAAAATAGCGGTAGCGGTCTTAAACAAGCGGAGGCGAAATTGCGACTGTCTCGAGGTACCGTACTTTCCGATATTTTAAAATCTCTGACCAATAGGGTTCCTAGATTTGGTCTGGTTGCATAGCAACGATAGAATTCTAGACGTTTTCCCTCTCTCTCTCTCTCTCTCACTTGAAAATTATCTCGATTTTGCATTTTATTTGCAGACAGTTTCTTATAACTAAAGTGAATAAAATAATTCGGAAATACAAAATATTAAAGTTTAACACACTTTATTAATTTAAGAACTAAACAATAGGCCTTTATTTATTTAACGTAGGAATAATGAATTTAGAAGAAGTGAATGAAAGATGACAAATATTGAAAGTTATAAATTATTTTACATTACCATAATGGATAAAATGTTTATTCTTTTAAACATAATATAAATAAAGAATGCATATAGGCCTAATCAAACAAGCTCAAAGCTCGAGATCTTTGAAAAAATTCTGCCCAGCGAGAAAATTCCCATCAAAAAAAGCTTGACTCGAGAAAGCTCGAAGCTCGAGAACTTTGAAAAAAAGCTCGGCTCGGCTCGAGCCAGAAATCACTATTCGCACACCCATACCAAAAACCTTTTTCCCATAAGATAACAATAAAGATTTTATGAGTAGGTTTTTTTGATTTTCTCCGCAACCACTTAACCTAGTTTAATAATTAAAAATACTATATTATTTGTTTTTTTAAGCTCTATAACATAGTCAAAACCAAAATTAAGTTTTTTTAACAATTTTAGGATGAAAATGCAAAAAACTGATTTTTGGAAAATTTAAAACCCCCCATAAACCCCCCTTCCCTTGTTCCGATTTTTCTGGTTTTCAAACTTCAAGTCACGAATGTCACTTTACACATTTGAGCAAAATTTCATCGAAATCGGACGTTTTTTACTCAAGTTATCGTATTCTCGGACACATGTATATATATATATAAATATATATATATATATATATATATATATATATATATATATATATATATATATACACACACACACACACACATATATATTTAAATTTGAACGAGTAGTGTTTTTGGCATCTCGGGATCTCAAAACAAAAAGTTATCATGGTCTCGAGCTTAAGTCTTACCATGAGACCTACGGTCCCCCACAAGGCTTCAAAATTCCAACCCTGTGTTATTCTTATGGACATTCACCTTGGTTTGAGCTGATGAAAATTCTATCAGCTGATTATGATTCGTAGTGATTCCACGGGTCAACCACAGAATGCAGCACACACAACTGTCATATTCCTGGGTGAAACCCGGGAATGATGGCAGCTAGTATATATATATATATATATATATATATATATATATATATATATATATATATATATACAATAGAACCTCGATAGTTCGACACTTTGTGGACCAAAGGGGTGTCGAACTATCGAAATGTCCAACTATAGGGAGTATAAGGAACATTTTAACACAGGGAGTATTATAAGCAGAAAACAATAGCGTATCACGAAAGAATCAAAGACGTCTTTAACTCCTGCAGCACCCTGCGTCTCGAGCGAACTGAGTTAACCTACTTACTTTGAAGGGTGGGGAAGGGGGTGGATAGTTCGGGGTAGGGGGTAAGAAGGATGCTTTATTTATAGAACGGTAGCGCACGTTCGCGAAAACAGTAAGCGGGCTCCCATCACTGACCGGCGAACCCGTCAAGGACACTATCGGTCGCAGCTACTGTCATGTCATGTCATCACAGCCCATGTCAAAGTATACAGACTGTCGAACTATCGAAGTTCTACTGTAACGGACACATATATATATACTGTATATAAGTATATATAATATATACTCATATATAGTATATATAATATATACTATATACTATAAGTAGGGGGCAATAGCCGATTCAAAACCAGCAAAATCCTCAGTAATCCTCAAAGGATCAATCCTCCCCCCCCCCCCCGTCACGTGACCCATTAACCTAACTTAAACCTGGCGCCTGGCGTGAGGAGCCTGAGGAGCCCCCCCCCCCCCCCCGACGCCCCCCCCCCCCCCGACGCCCCCCCCCCCGACGCCCCCCCCCCCCCCCGACGCCCCCCCCCCCGGTCGCCAGCGGCACTTTTCATGATGACCTTGAACATGAGGAAAAAACTTTCGAAAATTAATAACTAGCCTATTTATCCATCGATTCCCACGGGACTTTTTCCAGAGTGTAGGCCTATCCCAGAGGAAGCGAATGACGTAAGAACCCCATAGATCCGCCATTAAACAAGGCCGCTATTAATTTATAACCGCGTTTTCCTTATGGGATCTCAGCTGTTTACCAACCGATTTTGACGAAACCTCACCACATGTCAGGCGGCGGCCTAAGTAAACCATCGCTTAAAGAAAATTGAAAATCCACCGTTAAACGGACCCGCTATTAATTTGTAACCGCGTTTTCCTTATGGGATCTCAGCTGTTTACCAACCGATTTTGACGAAACCTCACCACATGTCAGGCGGCGGTCTAAGTAAACCATCGCTTAAAGAAAATTGAAAATCCACCGTTAAACGGACCCGCTATTAATTTTTAACCGCTTTTTCCTTATGGGATCTCAGCTGTTTACTGACCGATTTTGATGAAACTTCACCACATGTCAGGCGGCGGCCTAAGGAAACCATCGCTTAAAGAAAATTGAGAATCCACCGTTAAACGGGCCCGTTATTAATTTTTAAACGCGTTTTCCTCATGGGATCTCGGCTGTTTGCCGACCAAACTCGATGTGACTTCGTTACACGTTGTATGCCGGCTTGACTAAGCCAAACTGCGAGCGGCTCCGCGGCGTCACGTGTCAAGGCGCGTGCTAGGGCCTACGTGACTGTCCCAGCCTGACCACTCCTCCTCCACTCCGCTATCCCTCCACTCCTCCTCCACTCCGCTACCCCTGTCGTGGACCGCGGTGACATCACCTCCATGCCTACGTGACCGTCCGGGCCTGTTTACTCATTAGCGGTTCCGAGAACTGTTTACTGCTTTCACCGCCTACTGTACGGTACGTAGCTATGTTACTTCAGTGATTGTCATCGCTTCCTTCATTCAGTTTGTGTTTGGAGCCCAGTGTGTGTAGACGTTCTACTTCAGTGCTGTGCTAGTCCTTACCGCACCATATTCCGAGATCTGTTAAACGTAAGTATATGTAGTCTTATAAGTTGTAGTGTGAACCGCCTCAGGCCGTTTACTCATTAGCGATAATTGCCGCGATTTCGAGAAATGTTCCACCGCCTTCTACTGTACGGTACGTAGCTATGTTACTTAAGTGATTGTCATCGCTTCCTTCATTCAGTTTGCGTTTGGAGCTCAGTGTGTGTAGACGTTCTACTTCAGTGCTGTGCTAGCCTTTACTGCACCATATTCCGAGATTGTTAAACGTAAGTATATGTAGCTCTTAGAAGTTGTAGTGTGGAAGACTATTACATTCCCCTTTATAGTAAGATTCTCATTTAAGGTATGATCGTTCAGCAACTTTGAAGTCAGAATGTATAAAGAGAGGTCTGGCTTGTTAATAGAAGTTGAATAATCTGTTCTTTGCTAAAACCAATTTAATAAACGAGGAAACCCGTGTACTAACATTAAATTTGTCATGGCCTTGACTCTTGTCTACCACGCATAAAGTATGTGTTATGTTACCAATGAAGTGTTCTCTTTGCGACTAATTTTTAAATGCAAGAGACTTATCATATTCGTTGTTGCAGATGAACAACCAACACATGTGCGAGGTCTGTGGCCGAGCCTTCAGCCTGCTCGGAAACCTGAGGCGACACGTGGAGTCCGCCCACAACGCCAGACGTCACGACTGCCACGTCTGCGGTAGGCGCTTCACAAGAGGCGACAACCTCCACCGCCACGTCGCCACGGTTCACGGACCACACGCCGCGGCGGAGCCCCGACCGCAACGAGCGGACCATCCCTGCCGACTGTGTCCGACCACCTTCACCAGCCTGGAGGACGTGCGCCGCCACATGCAAGCGGCTCACTGCGCGATGCCAGCAGCAGCTCCTTCCTCCTCCTCGAGCCCCGATCGTCACGTGGAGTGCGAGCGATGCGGTGGACGCTTCGACCGAGACCTGGAACTGAGACGACACGTCCGGACCGTCCATCCTCCCACGTTCCGTTGCGCCTACTGCGACCGCGAGTTTCCCCGTCGCTTCAACCGCGACCAGCACGAGTCTCACAACTGCCCTGTTGTGAGGAACCTGGCTCAAGAACCATCCGAGTTCCGCTGCGTGTACTGCGACAAGGGGTTTACTCGCCGCTTCAACCGCGACCATCACCAGTCTCACAACTGCCCTGTTGTGAGGGACCTGACCCAAGACCGACTGCCTAGGTTGTCCTCTCCTCCTCTTCCTCACAACTGCCAGTCGTTGCGCCAAGGAGCCAGCGCCGAGCCCCGACCGCGCCAAGTGCCCAGCACCGAGCCGCGACCAGGACCGAGCACCGAGCCACAGCCAGGGCCCAGCACCGAGCCCCAGCCCCGCCCAGGACCTAGCGCCGAGCCTCAGACCATCGATGACGAGATGGAGGGTGGCGGCCGCCCCGTGTTCCAGCTCGTGCATCGGGCCTTCCGGAGTCGCCTCCTCACCTACCGCCTGGCCCGGCCGTTAGACGCCTTGCTGACCGTTGAGGATGCGCTGACCCTGTTGTTTGACGAGGTTCTGGACCTGATGGAGAACGTCATGACCCAACATCCGAGCATCAAGGCGAACATGGTCCTGGAATGTGAGTTCTCCAACATTTACGGGGCCACCTGCCTGCGCTCCTTCAACACGAAGAACGTCCCACTGACCGAGGCCTCCGACTTGGAGGCTTTCCTCTCCGCGACGTTCGAGACGATCGTGAAGAAGAAGGAGCAGTGCGAACTGGTAGGCAGCGGCTGGACATACCTGCGTATACGGGACCTGGAGATCCGCGTGAACGAGTACACGCCGCTCGGGGGCAGAGCGTATCTCCAGCTGCCAAGGGCTATTGCAGACACGCGCGCTGTTGTCAATGTGCTAAACGCCGACGACATGTGCTTCATGTACGCTATCCTGGCCAAGTTCGTTGCGCGACACGCGGAGAGACCTGCAGCGTACACGCCGGACATCATTGCTCGCTACGACTGGACCGGTTTGCGTTTCCCCGTGACGCTCAAGGACATCAAGACCTTCGAGGGCAAGAACAACATCAGCGTAAACGTCTACGGGACCGAGCACGCGATGATGGGAAGACGCCCTGACGGAACTCCCAAGTTCATGGATAGGGCCTACCCCTTGAAGATCTGCAAGCGAGAGCTTGAAGACCACAGGGACCTGCTGTACGTGACCACCGACGGGGACAGCCACTACGCATACATCACGGACCTGAGTCGACTGGTCCGTCGCCAGCTCACTGACCACGGGCATAGGATCTACGTCTGTAAGCGGTGCTTCGCTTACTTCGACAATCAACCCAACAAGCTAGGGTTGACGGGCGCTCAGCGTCTGGAGGAGCACAGGCGTTACTGCTACGCCAAGGCTCCCCTTCGCCTGGACTTGCCGAAGAAGCAGCAGATCCGCTTCACCCATCCAGAGTACACTAGGCGGGAGAGGTTCAGCATCTACGCGGACTTCGAGTGTGCTCTGCAGCCTGTCGCTGTTGACCCGGTGGAAGCGCCACCGCCCGGCACGATGCCCCTGCAAATGCACGTCCCGTACGCCTTCGCCTACCAGATCGTGGATTCGCTCGGCCTGGAGGAGTTTGAGCCGCGGGTATACTTCGGAGCTGACGCGTCCAAGGTCTTTATGGAACGGCTCAAGATGGACGTGCTGAGCCTGTGGGAGTTCCTGTTCAGCACGAGAGCTCTGCACCCTTCTCTGACCCGGCAGGAAATGGACGAGTATCTCGCAGCGACCCGCTGCTACCTCTGCGGCAAGGAGTTCACCGAGCTGGACGTCAAGGTGCGGGACCACAACCACGCCCCACCTTACGAGTTCCGAGGAGCGGCGCACCGCTCGTGCAATCTGCGGTACAGGGAGCAGCGGATCATCAACTGCTATTTCCACAACCTGTCCAACTACGACGCTCACTTCGTAGTGCGGGAGCTGGCCATCGACCCCGGTGATGTGGACGTGCTGGCGCACACCGAAGAGCGCTACATCGCCTTCACCAAGCGGTTTCATTTTGGCCAGCCCGGGGACAACCAACGGCAGAGCAGTTTCGCGGTGCGGTTCCTCGACACCTACAGGTTCTTGTCCATGAGCCTGGCCAGCCTGGCAGCGGGACTGCCCACCGACAAGATGCGCGAGACCAGGAAGCGGTTCCCCGACGACCGGCTGTTCGACCTGGTGCGCAGGAAGGGCGTGTTCCCCTACGACTTCGTGACGTCCTACGACACGCTGTACAGGACCAGGGAGCTGCCGCCCAAGGAGGCGTTCAGGAACTCCATGACCCTGGAGGACATCAAGGACGAGGAGTACGAGCACGCCCTCAACGTGTGGCGAGCCTTCGAGTGTCGGCACCTCAAGGACTACGCGGACAAGTACCTGCGCTGTGACATCGCCCTCCTCACCGACGTCTTCGAGCAGTTCCGTGACATCTCTTTGGCCGAGTACGGACTGGACCCCGCCCACTACTACACCCTGCCATCCTACGCTTGGGACGTCATGTTGAAGACCTGCGACGTGGAGCTGGACACGCTGCAGGATTTCGACATGTACCTCTTCGTGGAGCAAGGCATCCGAGGAGGCATCTCTCAGGCCGTCACCCGCTACGCCAAAGCCAACCACGATCGGTGCCCGGACTACCGCCCCGACGAGCCGACACGCCACCTCCTGTACCTGGACGCGAACAACCTGTACGGCTGGGCCATGTCCCAGTACCTGCCCACCGGAGACTTCCAGTGGCTCAGCCGTGAGGAGATCGACTCCTTGGACATTGATGCGCTGGATGCCGAAGCGGAACGGGGTTACATCCTCGAAGTGGACCTCCGCTACCCCACCCACCTCCACGACCTGCACAAGGACCTCCCTTACTGCTGCGAGACCAAGCGTCCGCCAACAGGGAAATACCCCAAACTGATGACTACCCTGGACGACAAGATGCATTACGTCTGCCATTACAGGGTCTTGCAGCAGGCGCTGAACAACGGACTGGAGCTTGCGGCTGTACACAGGGCGATCTCGTTTCGCCAGTCTCGGTGGCTAGAGCCCTACATCCTCATGAATACCGAGCTGCGGAAGAAGGCCAGGACCAAGTTCGAGCAAGACTTTTTCAAGTTAATGAATAACGCGGTCTTTGGCAAAACCATCGAGAACGTCCGCAAGCGCCTGAACGTCAAGCTGGTCTGCACTCCGGAGAAGTTCTCCAAGTACGTGGCCAAGTCCAATTTCCTGGACCGCACGTATTACACGGAGGACGTAGCTCTCGTGCACCTCGCCAGGGTAAACATCGTCCTGGAAAAGCCCATCTACGTCGGCATGTCTGTCCTGGAGCTGAGCAAGTGGCTCATGTACGAGTTTCTGCGGAAGATGAAGGACCGCTACGGTGACCGCTTGAACGTAGACTACATGGACACTGACAGCTTCGTGTTCGACATCCTATCCCGGAACATCTACAGGGAGATGATGGAGCACTTGGACGACTTCGATACCAGCGCCTACCCGAGGTCCCACCCCTGCTACAGCCCCGCCAACGCCAAGGTGATTGGCAAGTTCAAGGACGAGTGTAACGGCCGATCCTTGTTCGAGTACCTCGGCCTGCGCTCAAAGCTCTACTTCATGGACGTTGAGGACGAAGACAACGGATCCAAGGCGATCAAGCGAGCCAAGGGAGTCGCTAAGGGGGTTGTTAAAAACGTCCTAACCCCCGACGACTACAGGGAATGTCTGTTCGACGGGGTGTTGAAAACCACCGTCAACACCCGTTTCCAGTCGTACCTGCACCGTGTCTTCACCGTACAAGTAGAAAAGCTATCCTTGAGCCCGGCCGATGATAAACGCTACATCCTGGCCGATGGTATCAACACCTTACCTTGGGGGCATAAGGACATCCCACCACTTTCCGCAGCAAGAAGGCGAGGCAATCCCGAGGAGGAGCAGCAAGGCGGGCCTATGGAGGTGGACGAGGAGGAGGACATGGACGAGGAGGAGGACATGGACGAAGAGTTCCCGGTGTAGATTTAAGTGTAAATAGAACTAGGTTAACTTTGTAAATATTTTGTAAAATAGTATTCGTAAGCAAATATAGTCAAACAGTTTAGTTTACAGCATACATCTGTGTTGTTACTACCCCTTGCATTTCCCTGACATTTACTTTCAAAAGACTCCTCTAATGCAAACCGAATTTGTCGAAACTACATTCAAAATTAACCTTTTATGAAATTGTAAAACTATCATGTTTTCAAAACAAAACTTTCAGAATTGTTAAAAATTCGATATTCGTTCTTAAACACTAAAGAGAAGGACAAGTGAAAACAACAGTTAACGAGAAACAAAACAAAAAAAATTATTGAAACACAAAAGTAGTCTTAAGCGAAGATGGAGTCGAAGAGCCTGCAGACCAGTGCGTCGTTGATGGTGGGAACGACCGGGTCGAAGAGCTGCACGTAGTCGCTGAGTGGTGTTTACTCTGCAACATCACTAGACAAACTGAAGGTGCGCGTCTGCATTTATATTCACAAAATCCATCTCAAGAAGTGTTTCTTTAATTCGACCAATCATAGGGCAGAACGTCTAATTTTAGCCACTAAGAGGGCAGGATATTTTCACCAATCACAGTACCCGCATTTGCTTACACTATCTAGGGTAGGTCAAGAGTCAGCAGACAAGTGCACGCAGGTTTAAGTTAGGTTTGAGGATGCATGAACGTCACGTGAAGCGATGACAATCACTGAAGTAACAAAGTTACGTACCGTACAGTAGAAGGCGGTGTACAATTCTCGAAATCGCGGCAATTATCGCTAATGAGTGAACAGCCTGAGGCGGTCACGTAGGCACGGGGAGATGACGTCACCGCGGTTCACGACTACACTATTTAAGGTAGGCCAATGCGTGCGTGCATGCATGCAGGTTTAGGTTTACAGACGCAGGTTTAAGTTAGGTTTGATCCCGCACCTTGAAACACAATGTAATGAGCATGCGACTTTCTAGAAGCTTCTAGAATGTTCTAGAACGTCGTGAACTGCGGTGACGTCATCCCATGCCTACGTGACCGCCCGGAGCTGTTTACTCATCAGCGGTTCCGGGAACTGTTTACCGCTTCCATTACACTGTGAAGCTTCTGGAATCTTCTAGAACGTCGCGGACCGCAGTGACGTCATCCCCCGCGCCTACGTGTTCATCATAGTGTGTTTTCGTTACGGTACGTACAGTTAGGTTTAACAATGCGCGTGCGTGTGCGTGAGCGTGCGTGTGCGTGAGCGTGCGTGTGCATGAGCGTGAGCGTGCGTGCGTGTGCGTGTGCGTGTGCGTGTGTGTCAGGTGCAAGCCTGGAGTCTGCAGACAAGTGCACGCAGGTCTAAGTTAGGTTTACAGACGCAGGTTTAGGTTAGGTTTACAGACGCAGGTTTAAGTTAGGTTTGAGGATGCATGAACGTCGCGACGCAGGTTTAAGTTAGGTTTGATGATGCATGAACGTCATGCATCATCAAACCTAACTTAAACCTGCGTCGCGACGTTCATGCATCCTCAAACCTAACTTAAACCTGCGTCTGTAAACCTAACCTAAACCTGCGTCTGTAAACCTAACTTAGACCTGCGTGCACTTGTCTGCAGACTCCAGGCTTGCACCTGACACACACGCACACGCACACGCACACGCACGCACGCTCACGCTCATGCACACGCACGCTCACGCACACGCACGCTCACGCACACGCACGCGCATTGTTAAACCTAACTGTACGTACCGTAACGAAAACACACTATGATGAACACGTAGGCGCGGGGGATGACGTCACTGCGGTCCGCGACGTTCTAGAAGATTCCAGAAGCTTCACAGTGTAATGGAAGCGGTAAACAGTTCCCGGAACCGCTGATGAGTAAACAGCTCCGGGCGGTCACGTAGGCATGGGATGACGTCACCGCAGTTCACGACGTTCTAGAACATTCTAGAAGCTTCTAGAAAGTCGCATGCTCATTACATTGTGTTTCAAGGTGCGGGATCAAACCTAACTTAAACCTGCGTCTGTAAACCTAAACCTGCATGCATGCACGCACGCATTGGCCTACCTTAAATAGTGTAGTCGTGAACCGCGGTGACGTCATCTCCCCGTGCCTACGTGACCGCCTCAGGCTGTTCACTCATTAGCGATAATTGCCGCGATTTCGAGAATTGTACACCGCCTTCTACTGTACGGTACGTAACTTTGTTACTTCAGTGATTGTCATCGCTTCACGTGACGTTCATGCATCCTCAAACCTAACTTAAACCTGCGTGCACTTGTCTGCTGACTCTTGACCTACCCTAGATAGTGTAAGCAAATGCGGGTACTGTGATTGGTGAAAATATCCTGCCCTCTTAGTGGCTAAAATTAGACGTTCTGCCCTATGATTGGTCGAATTAAAGAAACACTTCTTGAGATGGATTTTGTGAATATAAATGCAGACGCGCACCTTCAGTTTGTCTAGTGATGTTGCAGAGTAAACACCACTCAGCGACTACGTGCAGCTCTTCGACCCGGTCGTTCCCACCATCAACGACGCACTGGTCTGCAGGCTCTTCGACTCCATCTTCGCTTAAGACTACTTTTGTGTTTCAATAATTTTTTTTGTTTTGTTTCTCGTTAACTGTTGTTTTCACTTGTCCTTCTCTTTAGTGTTTAAGAACGAATATCGAATTTTTAACAATTCTGAAAGTTTTGTTTTGAAAACATGATAGTTTTACAATTTCATAAAAGGTTAATTTTGAATGTAGTTTCGACAAATTCGGTTTGCATTAGAGGAGTCTTTTGAAAGTAAATGTCAGGGAAATGCAAGGGGTAGTAACAACACAGATGTATGCTGTAAACTAAACTGTTTGACTATATTTGCTTACGAATACTATTTTACAAAATATTTACAAAGTTAACCTAGTTCTATTTACACTTAAATCTACACCGGGAACTCTTCGTCCATGTCCTCCTCCTCGTCCATGTCCTCCTCCTCGTCCACCTCCATAGGCCCGCCTTGCTGCTCCTCCTCGGGATTGCCTCGCCTTCTTGCTGCGGAAAGTGGTGGGATGTCCTTATGCCCCCAAGGTAAGGTGTTGATACCATCGGCCAGGATGTAGCGTTTATCATCGGCCGGGCTCAAGGATAGCTTTTCTACTTGTACGGTGAAGACACGGTGCAGGTACGACTGGAAACGGGTGTTGACGGTGGTTTTCAACACCCCGTCGAACAGACATTCCCTGTAGTCGTCGGGGGTTAGGACGTTTTTAACAACCCCCTTAGCGACTCCCTTGGCTCGCTTGATCGCCTTGGATCCGTTGTCTTCGTCCTCAACGTCCATGAAGTAGAGCTTTGAGCGCAGGCCGAGGTACTCGAACAAGGATCGGCCGTTACACTCGTCCTTGAACTTGCCAATCACCTTGGCGTTGGCGGGGCTGTAGCAGGGGTGGGACCTCGGGTAGGCGCTGGTATCGAAGTCGTCCAAGTGCTCCATCATCTCCCTGTAGATGTTCCGGGATAGGATGTCGAACACGAAGCTGTCAGTGTCCATGTAGTCTACGTTCAAGCGGTCACCGTAGCGGTCCTTCATCTTCCGCAGAAACTCGTACATGAGCCACTTGCTCAGCTCCAGGACAGACATGCCGACGTAGATGGGCTTTTCCAGGACGATGTTTACCCTGGCGAGGTGCACGAGAGCTACGTCCTCCGTGTAATACGTGCGGTCCAGGAAATTGGACTTGGCCACGTACTTGGAGAACTTCTCCGGAGTGCAGACCAGCTTGACGTTCAGGCGCTTGCGGACGTTCTCGATGGTTTTGCCAAAGACCGCGTTATTCATTAACTTGAAAAAGTCTTGCTCGAACTTGGTCCTGGCCTTCTTCCGCAGCTCGGTATTCATGAGGATGTAGGGCTCTAGCCACCGAGACTGGCGAAACGAGATCGCCCTGTGTACAGCCGCAAGCTCCAGTCCGTTGTTCAGCGCCTGCTGCAAGACCCTGTAATGGCAGACGTAATGCATCTTGTCGTCCAGGGTAGTCATCAGTTTGGGGTATTTCCCTGTTGGCGGACGCTTGGTCTCGCAGCAGTAAGGGAGGTCCTTGTGCAGGTCGTGGAGGTGGGTGGGGTAGCGGAGGTCCACTTCGAGGATGTAACCCCGTTCCGCTTCGGCATCCAGCGCATCAATGTCCAAGGAGTCGATCTCCTCACGGCTGAGCCACTGGAAGTCTCCGGTGGGCAGGTACTGGGACATGGCCCAGCCGTACAGGTTGTTCGCGTCCAGGTACAGGAGGTGGCGTGTCGGCTCGTCGGGGCGGTAGTCCGGGCACCGATCGTGGTTGGCTTTGGCGTAGCGGGTGACGGCCTGAGAGATGCCTCCTCGGATGCCTTGCTCCACGAAGAGGTACATGTCGAAATCCTGCAGCGTGTCCAGCTCCACGTCGCAGGTCTTCAACATGACGTCCCAAGCGTAGGATGGCAGGGTGTAGTAGTGGGCGGGGTCTAGTCCGTACTCGGCCAAAGAGATGTCACGGAACTGCTCGAAGACGTCGGTGAGGAGGGCGATGTCACAGCGCAGGTACTTGTCCGCGTAGTCCTTGAGGTGCCGACACTCGAAGGCTCGCCACACGTTGAGGGCGTGCTCGTACTCCTCGTCCTTGATGTCCTCCAGGGTCATGGAGTTCCTGAACGCCTCCTTGGGCGGCAGCTCCCTGGTCCTGTACAGCGTGTCGTAGGACGTCACGAAGTCGTAGGGGAACACGCCCTTCCTGCGCACCAGGTCGAACAGCCGGTCGTCGGGGAACCGCTTCCTGGTCTCGCGCATCTTGTCGGTGGGCAGTCCCGCTGCCAGGCTGGCCAGGCTCATGGACAAGAACCTGTAGGTGTCGAGGAACCGCACCGCGAAACTGCTCTGCCGTTGGTTGTCCCCGGGCTGGCCAAAATGAAACCGCTTGGTGAAGGCGATGTAGCGCTCTTCGGTGTGCGCCAGCACGTCCACATCACCGGGGTCGATGGCCAGCTCCCGCACTACGAAGTGAGCGTCGTAGTTGGACAGGTTGTGGAAATAGCAGTTGATGATCCGCTGCTCCCTGTACCGCAGATTGCACGAGCGGTGCGCCGCTCCTCGGAACTCGTAAGGTGGGGCGTGGTTGTGGTCCCGCACCTTGACGTCCAGCTCGGTGAACTCCTTGCCGCAGAGGTAGCAGCGGGTCGCTGCGAGATACTCGTCCATTTCCTGCCGGGTCAGAGAAGGGTGCAGAGCTCTCGTGCTGAACAGGAACTCCCACAGGCTCAGCACGTCCATCTTGAGCCGTTCCATAAAGACCTTGGACGCGTCAGCTCCGAAGTATACCCGCGGCTCAAACTCCTCCAGGCCGAGCGAATCCACGATCTGGTAGGCGAAGGCGTACGGGACGTGCATTTGCAGGGGCATCGTGCCGGGGCGGTGGCGCTTCCACCGGGTCAACAGCGACAGGCTGCAGAGCACACTCGAAGTCCGCATAGATGCTGAACCTCTCCCGCCTAGTGTACTCTGGATGGGTGAAGCGGATCTGCTGCTTCTTCGGCAAGTCCAGGCGAAGGGGAGCCTTGGCGTAGCAGTAACGCCTGTGCTCCTCCAGACGCTGAGCGCCCGTCAACCCTAGCTTGTTGGGTTGATTGTCGAAGTAAGCGAAGCACCGCTTACAGACGTAGATCCTATGCCCGTGGTCAGTGAGCTGGCGACGGACCAGTCGACTCAGGTCCGTGATGTATGCGTAGTGGCTGTCCCCGTCGGTGGTCACGTACAGCAGGTCCCTGTGGTCTTCAAGCTCTCGCTTGCAGATCTTCAAGGGGTAGGCCCTATCCATGAACTTGGGAGTTCCGTCAGGGCGTCTTCCCATCATCGCGTGCTCGGTCCCGTAGACGTTTACGCTGATGTTGTTCTTGCCCTCGAAGGTCTTGATGTCCTTGAGCGTCACGGGGAAACGCAAACCGGTCCAGTCGTAGCGAGCAATGATGTCCGGCGTGTACGCTGCAGGTCTCTCCGCGTGTCGCGCAACGAACTTGGCCAGGATAGCGTACATGAAGCACATGTCGTCGGCGTTTAGCACATTGACAACAGCGCGCGTGTCTGCAATAGCCCTTGGCAGCTGGAGATACGCTCTGCCCCCGAGCGGCGTGTACTCGTTCACGCGGATCTCCAGGTCCCGTATACGCAGGTATGTCCAGCCGCTGCCTACCAGTTCGCACTGCTCCTTCTTCTTCACGATCGTCTCGAACGTCGCGGAGAGGAAAGCCTCCAAGTCGGAGGCCTCGGTCAGTGGGACGTTCTTCGTGTTGAAGGAGCGCAGGCAGGTGGCCCCGTAAATGTTGGAGAACTCACATTCCAGGACCATGTTCGCCTTGATGCTCGGATGTTGGGTCATGACGTTCTCCATCAGGTCCAGAACCTCGTCAAACAACAGGGTCAGCGCATCCTCAACGGTCAGCAAGGCGTCTAACGGCCGGGCCAGGCGGTAGGTGAGGAGGCGACTCCGGAAGGCCCGATGCACGAGCTGGAACACGGGGCGGCCGCCACCCTCCATCTCGTCATCGATGGTCTGAGGCTCGGCGCTAGGTCCTGGGCGGGGCTGGGGCTCGGTGCTGGGCCCTGGCTGTGGCTCGGTGCTCGGTCCTGGTCGCGGCTCGGTGCTGGGCACTTGGCGCGGTCGGGGCTCGGCGCTGGCTCCTTGGCGCAACGACTGGCAGTTGTGAGGAAGAGGAGGAGAGGACAACCTAGGCAGTCGGTCTTGGGTCAGGTCCCTCACAACAGGGCAGTTGTGAGACTGGTGATGGTCGCGGTTGAAGCGGCGAGTAAACCCCTTGTCGCAGTACACGCAGCGGAACTCGGATGGTTCTTGAGCCAGGTTCCTCACAACAGGGCAGTTGTGAGACTCGTGCTGGTCGCGGTTGAAGCGACGGGGAAACTCGCGGTCGCAGTAGGCGCAACGGAACGTGGGAGGATGGACGGTCCGGACGTGTCGTCTCAGTTCCAGGTCTCGGTCGAAGCGTCCACCGCATCGCTCGCACTCCACGTGACGATCGGGGCTCGAGGAGGAGGAAGGAGCTGCTGCTGGCATCGCGCAGTGAGCCGCTTGCATGTGGCGGCGCACGTCCTCCAGGCTGGTGAAGGTGGTCGGACACAGTCGGCAGGGATGGTCCGCTCGTTGCGGTCGGGGCTCCGCCGCGGCGTGTGGTCCGTGAACCGTGGCGACGTGGCGGTGGAGGTTGTCGCCTCTTGTGAAGCGCCTACCGCAGACGTGGCAGTCGTGACGTCTGGCGTTGTGGGCGGACTCCACGTGTCGCCTCAGGTTTCCGAGCAGGCTGAAGGCTCGGCCACAGACCTCGCACATGTGTTGGTTGTTCATCTGCAACAACGAATATGATAAGTCTCTTGCATTTACAAATTAGTCGCAAAGAGAACACTTCATTGGTAACATAACACATACTTTATGCGTGGTAGACAAGAGTCAAGGCCATGACAAATTTAATGTTAGTACACGGGTTTCCTCGTTTATTAAATTGGTTTTAGCAAAGAACAGATTATTCAACTTCTATTAACAAGCCAGACCTCTCTTTATACATTCTGACTTCAAAGTTGCTGAACGATCATACCTTAAATGAGAATCTTACTATAAAGGGGAATGTAATAGTCTTCCACACTACAACTTCTAAGAGCTACATATACTTACGTTTAACAATCTCGGAATATGGTGCAGTAAAGGCTAGCACAGCACTGAAGTAGAACGTCTACACACACTGAGCTCCAAACGCAAACTGAATGAAGGAAGCGATGACAATCACTTAAGTAACATAGCTACGTACCGTACAGTAGAAGGCGGTGGAACATTTCTCGAAATCGCGGCAATTATCGCTAATGAGTAAACGGCCTGAGGCGGTTCACACTACAACTTATAAGACTACATATACTTACGTTTAACAGATCTCGGAATATGGTGCGGTAAGGACTAGCACAGCACTGAAGTAGAACGTCTACACACACTGGGCTCCAAACACAAACTGAATGAAGGAAGCGATGACAATCACTGAAGTAACATAGCTACGTACCGTACAGTAGGCGGTGAAAGCAGTAAACAGTTCTCGGAACCGCTAATGAGTAAACAGGCCCGGACGGTCACGTAGGCATGGAGGTGATGTCACCGCGGTCCACGACAGGGGTAGCGGAGTGGAGGAGGAGTGGAGGGATAGCGGAGTGGAGGAGGAGTGGTCAGGCTGGGACAGTCACGTAGGCCCTAGCACGCGCCTTGACACGTGACGCCGCGGAGCCGCTCGCAGTTTGGCTTAGTCAAGCCGGCATACAACGTGTAACGAAGTCACATCGAGTTTGGTCGGCAAACAGCCGAGATCCCATGAGGAAAACGCGTTTAAAAATTAATAACGGGCCCGTTTAACGGTGGATTCTCAATTTTCTTTAAGCGATGGTTTCCTTAGGCCGCCGCCTGACATGTGGTGAAGTTTCATCAAAATCGGTCAGTAAACAGCTGAGATCCCATAAGGAAAAAGCGGTTAAAAATTAATAGCGGGTCCGTTTAACGGTGGATTTTCAATTTTCTTTAAGCGATGGTTTACTTAGACCGCCGCCTGACATGTGGTGAGGTTTCGTCAAAATCGGTTGGTAAACAGCTGAGATCCCATAAGGAAAACGCGGTTACAAATTAATAGCGGGTCCGTTTAACGGTGGATTTTCAATTTTCTTTAAGCGATGGTTTACTTAGGCCGCCGCCTGACATGTGGTGAGGTTTCGTCAAAATCGGTTGGTAAACAGCTGAGATCCCATAAGGAAAACGCGGTTATAAATTAATAGCGGCCTTGTTTAATGGCGGATCTATGGGGTTCTTACGTCATTCGCTTCCTCTGGGATAGGCCTACACTCTGGAAAAAGTCCCGTGGGAATCGATGGATAAATAGGCTAGTTATTAATTTTCGAAAGTTTTTTCCTCATGTTCAAGGTCATCATGAAAAGTGCCGCTGGCGACCGGGGGGGGGCGTCGGGGGGGGGGGGCTCCTCAGGCTCCTCACGCCAGGCGCCAGGTTTAAGTTAGGTTAATGGGTCACGTGACGGGGGGGGGGGAGGATTGATCCTCTGAGGATTACTGAGGATTTTGCTGGTTTTGAATCGGCTATTGCCCCCTACTACTATATATATATGTGTGTGTGTCCGTTACCTCGATAACTTTTGAAACAAACGCCCGATTTTGATGAAATTTTGCACAAATGTGGAGAATAACATTTATGACTATAAGTTCATAAACCAGTACGATCGGACTATGCAAAGGGGGTTTTAAATTTTCCAAAAATCAGTTTTTGACCTTTTTACCCTAAAATTTTAAAAACACTTAATTTTGGCTATAGCCATTTTATAGAGCTTAAAAAACAAATAACCTAGTGTTTTGAATCAATAACCTAAATCAAATCAAATCCTAGGTTAACCTAGGTTAAGTGGTTGTGGAAGAAAGTAAAAAAACACGTCCATAAAATTTCCCATGTTAATCGTATGGAAGAAAGGTTTTTAGATTTTCTTCAAATAATTTTATTAAAAACTTAATATTTCTTTTTAACAATAAGTCAATAAGTTTAGCTCTACAAAACAATCATTTTGGTGTTTTAATTGCTGTTCTACGTTCAACTGTTGCAGAGATATTCAAAGTGCTAAATAGTTTGTTGTCTAATGTTATCCTTATGGAGAATAAATAAAATTTGATATCTCAATTATTTATGAATGTATATTGATGAAACTTGTATGTGGCTTCAACTAGTTGCGGTATATTGATATTTGCAAAAAAAGCTATTTTGTTGATTTTCCCCGTAGCAGCAAACCTGCATACTCGGCCCCCATGTTATTCATATGGAGGGTAAGTAAAGTTCTATATGTCCCTTAGTTATGAACCTAAATTAATAAAAATTGGTATGTAGCTTCACCTGGTTGAGTTATTTTGATAATTGCAAAAAAAACATATTTCTTATCTTCCTTGTTGCACCAAACCTGGGTACTTAGTCCTAATGTTGAATAAATAAAAAGCTATATATCACTTTTTTGTGAATGTATTTTTGTAGTATTGAGACATATATATGTATTGGAAATTTGCTGAGTATGCAGGTTTGCTGCGACGGGGGTATTTTTATTTGTATACTCAACTCGAACTCGAGATTCAAATCTTTTGCCATTAACTCGACTCAAATTTGACTCGACTTAAAAAACCTGTACTCGCTCATCTCTAGTTTTTACCAAACTTTAATTGATTATATTCCTATAAATACCTATTTCAGACTTTGTCTCACTGGTTTATATAAATACTGCTGCAGAAACACTTCGCAGGAGAGTTGGTTAAACAGTCAAGAGTAATCAATCAAAGTAAAATCAAATTAATTTAAATTAATATTATGGGCCATTACAAAACTAATTAATCACCTTAAAACCATTTGTAATAACAAAGTTAGCCTAGGGCAGTAGCCTACTGTAGTCTAAGTAATTTTAACTTATTGTTAAGATGTTAAGATTGATAAGGTTTAAGATTAGCCCACTGTAGGCCTAACCTTAAATACCCCCGCCGCAGCAAACCTGTGTACTCAGCGAATTTCCAATGCATATATATGTGTCTCAATACTAGATAGAGCCGCTTACCAAGTTTCACAAAAATGCATTCATAAAGTGATATATAGCTTTTTATTTATTGAACATTAGGGCTAAGTACCCAGGTTTGGTGCAACGAGGAAGGTAAGAAATGTGTTTTTTTTTTGCTATTTTCAAAATAACTCAACCAGGTGAAGCTACACACCAAGTTTTAGCGAATTTCCCCTATAGAGAAGAAGCTATTACCGTAGTTGGCATGGTAAGACCTAGGCCCGGGACCATGATAACTTTTTGTTTTGAGGTCCCCAGACCCCAAAAACACCATTCGTTCGAAACTGTATGTGTATATATTTTGAAATTATATGTAAATGAACGAAGTGAAATAAAAGAATTACAACATAATCATAATTATCATACTAGAAAACAATTCATCGTTCAACATCAAATCCACAGAACCACTACATATGAAAATTCACCCCAATACATGATGGGAAGAGTCATAAATCAAATTAAAAATACCCCCGTCGCAGCAAACCTGCGTACTCAGCGAATTTCCAATGCATAATATATGTCTTAATACCACATAAAGCCGCATATCAAGTTTCATAAAAATTCACATATAAGCGATATATACAATTTTAATTATTTTCCATAAGAATAACATTGGTAATGAGTATGTAGGTTTGCTGAAACAAGGAACAGAAACAATTGGTTTTTATACAAATATAAATATAATTTAACTAGGCGAAGCCACATACTAAGTTTCATCAATATTCAATCATAAATAAGCGCTATATAACATTATAATTATTCTCCATAAGAATAACATGGGGCTGAGAAAACAGGTTTGCTGCAACAAGGAACAGAAAAATGGGTTTTTATGTAATTATCAATATAACTCAACCAAGTGAAGCTACATACCAAGTTTTATTAATTTATGTTCATAATTAAGGGAGCCATTACATTTTACTTATTCTCCATAAGAATAACATGGGGGCTGAGTACGCAGGTTTGCTGCTACGGGAATAATCAACAAAAAATCAATTTTTTGTGCAAATATCAATATACCAGTACTACGTGAAGCCACATACCAAGTTTCATCAACATACATTCATAAATAATTGAGATGTCAAATTTTATTTATAGTTAAATTTTATTATTTTAAGGATAACATTGGACAATGTACTGTGTTTAGCACTTTGAATATCTCTGCAACGGTTGGGCGTAGAATCACAATTTAAACACCAAAATGATTGTTTTGTGGAACTGAACAGTATGGTAAAAGCAAATGTGAAGTTTACATTAAAATAAACTGAGGAAAAGCCAAAAACCTTTTTCCCATAAGATTAACATGGGCGATTTTATGAGCAGGTTTTTTTGGATTTTCTCCGCAACCACTTAACCTAGGTTAATAATTCAAAATACTATATTATTTGTTTTTTAAGCTCTATAACATGGTCAAAACCAAAATTAAGTTTTTTTTAAATTGTGAGGTGAAAAATGCAAAAAACTTATTTTTGGAAAATTTAAAACCCCCATAAACCCCCCTTCCCACGGTCCGATTTTTCTGGTTTTCGAACTTAAAGTCATGAATGTCATTTTACACATTTGAGCTAAATTTCATCAAAATCGGACGTTTTTTACTCAAGTTATCGTGTTAACGGACACACACACGCATATATATATATATATATATATATATATATATATACCCCCGTAGCAGCAAACCTGCGTACTCAGCGAATTTCCAATGCATATAAATGTATCTTAATACTACATAAAGCCACATACCAAGTTTCATCAATATACATTCATAAATAAAAGATTTATGACATTTTAATTATTTTCCATAAGAATAACATGGCAGCTGAGTATGCAGGTTTGCTGAAGCAAGGAACACAAAAATGGGGATTTGTACAAATATCAATATAACTCATGTAGGTAAAGCCACATACCAAATTTCATTAATTTATTTTCATGATGAAGGCAGATAACACGTTACTTATTCTCCATAAGAATAACATGGGGCTGAGTACGCAGGTTTGCTGCTAGGGGAGCCTTTGGTAAAAAATTGTTTTTTTGAGCAAATATCAATGGTCCACAACCAGATGAAGCTGTATAACAAGTTTCGTCAGTATACGTTCATAAATAAGCGAGATATACAATTTTTATTTTTCTCCATAAGAATAACATTAGACAACGTACCGTGTTTAGCACTTTCAATATCTCGGTAACCAATTGACGTAGAGAAATGATCAAAATACCAAATTGTGTGTTTTTTTAAGCTGAATCCAATGGAAAAAACTAAAATTTGACTATTTCCAAAATTATATGTAAAAAATTCGAAAAACCCATTTTTGGGGTACAAAACCCCCCCAAAATACCCCTTTGGATGGAGCGATCTGGCTGGTTTTCGAACTTAAAGTCATAAATGTTGCTTTACAAGTTTATACCAAATTTCATCAAAATCGGATAATTTTTACGAGAGTTATCGTGCTCACGGACACACACACACATATATATATATATATATATATATATATATACAGTTTCGAACGAATGGTGTTTTTGGGGTCTGGGGACCTCAAAACAAAAAGTTATCATGGTCCCGGGCCTAGGTCTTACCATGCCGACTACGGTAATAGCTTCTTCCCTATAGGGGAAATTCGCTAATATATAGAGATATATATATATATATATAGAGATACACATATATATATATATAAAACCCCCATATATATATATTGCTATTTCTATTATTAGCAATTTATATATACATTTGAACGAATAGTGTTTTTGGCATAAGGGACCTCAAAACAAAACGTTATCATGGTCTCGGGCTTAAGTCTTACCATGAGACCTACGGTAATAGCTTCTTCCCTATAGGGGAAATTCGCTAAAATTCACAAAATTGAAGTAATTGGAAGAACAGAATTAAGAAAAGTAAAAGAAATTATAATGAACAATCCTTTATTTTTATTGGATGAATTTTTTAAAAAAGAACCAAAAAATTTTAAAAAATAAGAAAACATGGAGAAATAGAAAATTTAAGGTGTAATATTTTTTTGACTTAAGATATTTTTTGTAAAAGCCTACACAATTTATAATTGTTTTTCGGCAAATAAATATTATTATTATTATTATATGTGTCCGTGGGTGCGATAACTCTCGTAAAAAAGGTCCGATTTTGATGAAATTTGGTACAAACGTGTAAAGCAGCATTTATGACTTAAGTTCGAAAACCATACGGATCGAGCTATCCGAAGGGGTATTTTGGGGGGGTTTTTTACCCCAAAAATGGGTTTTTTGAGTTTTTTACATACAATTTTTGAAAAAGTAAAATTTTATTTTTTCCCAGTTGAATCAGCTTAAAAAGACACACAATTTGATGTTTTAATCATTGCTCTACGTCAATTGGTTACTGAGATATTGAAAGTGCTAAACACAGTACGTTGTCCAATGTTATTCTTATGGAGGATAAGAAAAATTGTATATCTCGCTTATTTATCAACTTATCCTGACGAAACATTGTATATTGCTTCATTTCATTGTGGTCTATTGATATTTGCACAAAAACCCATTTTTTGGCCGACAGTTCCCGTAGCAGCAAACCTGCATACTCAGCCCCATGTTATTCTTAGGGAGAATAATTAACGTGTTATCTCCTTTAATTATGAACATAAATTAATAGAACTTGGTATGCGGCTTTACCTAGTTGAGTTATATTGATATTTGTATAAAATCCCATTTTTAGTGTTCCTTATTTCAGCAAACCTGCATACTCAGCTGCCATGTTATTCTTATAGAGAATAATTAAAATGTCATAAATCGTTTATTTATGAATGTATATGATGAAACTTGGTATGTGGCTTTATGTGGTATTAAGATAAATTAATATTCATTGGAAATTCGCTGAGTATGCAGGTTTGCTGCTACGGGGGTATTATTCATTTAGGTTCATTACTAAGGGACAAATAATAAAACTTTACTTATTCTCCATATGAATAACATGGGGGCTGTAGAGAGGGGGAAATTCGCTAAAACAAAATAAGTCTACCTGGGTTTGCTGATATTTTAGTTTTTCAGACTTTGGAAACCCTAGAATATTTTCATACAGGAAGGTTACATAATAGTAAATACAGTAGGATTTATATTTACGGAAACACTAGTACTAGAACTACCTCCGGAGCAGTGGCGGATCCAGAGGGGGGTGATCGCCCTCCCCCTCAAGCTCAGAAATGTTTGTTATATACTATATAAAAATAGTGCAGTTATGTAATTTTCATCTAGTTACTGTGTTGCGATTAATTAACGGTCTGTATGCATACTAAAGTTGTGGAAATAAGAGTAAACAGTTAGTGGGCGTGATAATTTCGTTCTGATGACGCCTAACAGTTGGCTGCACTGACGCAATAACGCAACTGCCCTTACACCCTGCCTCCTTTTTTACCTGCGAAACCACCGTCGTGTACTTGGGTGTGGGTGCCGGCAAATGTCAACATTAACGTTGTGTAGTTATCAGAAGATCTCATATACAACAGCGGTAGCTCGAGTGAGCGGGGCGGCAGGTGCAGGCAGAGTGGTGCGTATGTCACGTTACCATGGCAGCGGGAGTTTGACTACGCATCAACTGTGTCCACGTGATAGCCTATTATTAGTCATGACACCCTTACACTGTGAATGAACTCTGTTCTGCCTTTTCTGTCTTGGTTCAGTTCACTTTAGGATATGTTGGGTTTAACTGTTGTTTTTAGTATTTGATTAATATTAAAATTATTATCTGTAACAATAACAAATCGGGTGGGGGGAGGGTTCCACCACTAAGTTCGCCCTCCCTGACTCTAAAGCTGGATCTGCCACTGCTCCTGAGTCAGGGTTATTAGCAATGTCAATTGGGCTAAATGGTAGATCATCGACTAAGTCTTCTTCTGGCATTCTCGACAAACTTTCTCAGTAAATATGTTCGACTTTATTAAATACACAGTAAAATTGACAGTAATCCCGTAGACCCTTTTAGACGTTGCGTCGTCGTCTGCTAGTGAGTGATGCGATATGCACAATCTGATATAAACGAATACACTTGCGAAGGTTATGCGTGAGTTGTCACCCGAAGACACTGACGATCCTGGTGTCTGGAGTCAAAAACACTAATGATCCTGGCAGTTGAAGGTCAAATCTCGTGCTTCTTGCCGTTCTTGTATTGGTTGTAGTTTGTATTCTCACCACAAGAGCTAACGAGACGCTCTTGTTCCGGGGAGTAAATTCAAGAGTATAACTTATAGTTTTGATGTGCGTATTCGATATGTAACGTATTGAAATGTCGCGATAGTGATGATACGATACATATGATGCGTCACTTTCACTAACAGACTAAGTCCCCGAACTGCAGTCGATTAGTATTTAATTTTTCAATCTCCCAAACATTATTTCATTACATTACATTACATTTTTTCATTACATTACATTATTTCCACATAATATGTAAATAATTCTGATTTCAAGGCTAGCTGCTTGAATTTCCAAAGTATCATCTCAGTTTGATGTATGAGGATAAATTGCAGCCATATAAACCCTTAATCCATTTTACAACCTTGAAGAGGTTTTAGAGGATTCATCAGACAAATTACAAAGATGAAAAAGTTAGATCAAGAAGAATTTCAAAATTATTGTAAATTTCATAACTGAGTATAATATATTTCATGCTCCTGCATGTTGTTGATAAATATAAATAAAATAAAAAATAAAAGCAAATGATCTCTTAACAAAGTTTAACAATTTTGACCTTTTAATTTTCCTTCAAAAAAATAATTTTGAGTCTGTTTCCAGATAAAACACAAAATGTTGGACAAATGCTTGGAGAAACCAGTGGGCAAGGGCAGTCTGAACCAGCCGATGGGCCCCGCCCGACTGGTGGCCTGCCATGAGCCCCCCGCCCTGTCACAGATGTTCGTGATGGAGCGCGGGGGTGTGAGCGGGGCAGCGATCATGACGGATGAGAGCGTTTGCCTGGACGTCCCTGATAAGGATGATAAAGAGAGGACGCCCAGGGTGAAGGTTATAGCTTGTAGTGGTTACCCGAGGCAGAGTTGGCTCAGGGATTTCCAGGTATGTATCAGAATACATTTCAGAATACATACTTTGTGACCTTTGTAATTTTAAAAATAATACTATAATAGGGAGAAATTACTTAAAATTTTCAGCTTCCTGGTCAGTGGTTAGGGATTTGCACTCTCTATTAATTATTTTAATTTGTTGAAAATAGTGATTAAAATGTTTTCCTAACCCAATCAGAAGCAAAGGAATTTCAGAATCTTCTGTAAACAAGTAGCCTAATGCGAAATGGCTCCTGTAATGTTATCCATTTTTTAAAATTAAGTAAACCTTAATTTTTTTAAAGTGAAAAAATTAATAGTTGGTCAATTTGCAACTAATAGATGAAGAGTACTAATAGGAAAAACTCGCTTCAATTTTATTACAGAGTCAGAAATATAAAGGAACTAGTCTACCGACTTGATTCAGTGTATCTTGTAGATCTGGATTCCCTTCACAGACAACATTACACTAAACACGGCCTACATCTAAATACTGAAGGCAAAAATAAATTGGCATATGAAATTGGTAAGACACTGCTGGAAATACCTAAGATTGCGACACCCATAAGGATTATTGAGACCAATATGAATAATATAATAAAGAATTATCAAGGTGATCACAAAACTACATTTGCACACTCTATTTCAGCAGATCTGCTTGACGACAAGAACATGAGCGCTGGAATTGCAAGAGTTTTTAAAAGTAAATTTGGAAGACCTACTAATGATGATTTCATTGCCTCACATATTACTCGACAAAAACATAATGATGGCGTTACAATATACAGCCTCGTTACAAAAGGAAATTACTTTGAGAAACCACAAATATCAGATTATGACTTGGCTTTTGAGCAATTCCTTATAGATTTTAAAAAGAAAAAACTTAAGCGCCTCTTTTGCTCACCAATGGGTTGCGTTCGTGACAACATCTCTAACGAACACTTTGCAGCCAAGATAACGCATTTTCAACAACAAACGGGTGCTACTGTCTACATTGTCACCTACGATGAACAATCTCACAGAGTCCTCAGAGGTGGTGTACCATTTCCCCAATTCACAAGAAGACTACAGCATGTCATTTCTTCTTGTTCCCAGCAGCCTGCAGCAACTAATAACACCAACCAGTCCAACAGTCCTAACACCACCAAGCAGCTTCCCTCTATAGAAGACATGAACAGCTTTCCTCCTCCTCTCCATCACAGTTTTTGTGCCAGTGAAGTGTTAAATGGGCAAAAAATAGTGAGTGTGCTAAAAATAGTGTAATTACATCACAGACTGACGATATGACTAACGTGGAAAATAATCTGATCTCGGCCACTCAAAGCAGCAATTTTTTATTCCATGTCAGTCAAACCCTCAAATTAAGCTGACCAACAGTAGCAATGAAATAACCTTGATGCATCAAAACATCCAACACCTGGCATCCCGATTAGATATATTGAAAATAAATTTAGAAGAAAGTAAGCCTGACATTGTTGCTTTGAGTGAGCATAAGATGTCTCATTCCGATTTGCAAAGATTAAATGTAAATAGTTTTAAATTATGTAAGACCACATTTTACTCGTAAGACCACAGTTGGTGGAGGAGTTATGATTTTATATAAAACTAATGTAGTAGCTAAGAAAATAATACTATCTAAAGTTGAAGAATTAATATTGGATAAAGAATTTGAATCTTGCTTACATTAATAGAAGCTGTCAATTTTTCTTTTGTTTTGTCATGTATATACAGAACTCCTGAATATAGATTTGAAAAGCCATTTTAAAAAAATTTGAAACTTACCTGGAAATTTTAATGAAAAAATATTAAAATATTGTTATAGTTGGAGATATTAATATCAATGTACTGGAGGATAATAATTTGGTTTATAAGAGATTTTGTAATATTGTGAACATGTTTAACCTGTGCTATTTGGTCAATTTTCCAACTAGGGTCACGGATACCTCAAAAACAGCAATCGACAATATTATTACAAATATTCACATGAATAAAAATGTCAAAGTTCTAGGATTGATAACAGAAATGTCGGACCATGATGCTCAATTGCTTAAGATACAAAACGTTTGCACAAGAAGCTGGAGGCAGACTAAAATTAAAAAGTTTTGTAGAAATTTTAGTAAACAGAATATTGAGACGCTTATCCATTACTTATCTCGTGAGTCCTGGGTAGAGTTGTATCAAGCTCCGGTAGCTTCAACATTTTTAGTTTTTAGTAATTTGTTGATGTATTACTTTAATATAAGCTGTCCTAAGGAATGGGCTACATTGAAATTTGATAATTATAATTGGATTACACAAGAGATAAAGAATGATAAAGCAAAGATTATTGAATTAAGTAAAATGTTTCGAACCATGCATGATGTTAACTTAAAAAGATCTATAAAAGAAAAGAAGAAAGAACTTAAAAAATCAAGTGATAAAGCAAAGAAAGAATACTTTGATGATCTAATTAATAAATCAGACAATGCTACAAAAACAACCTGGAAATTATTAAATCAGGAAATTGGCATTTTCAATGACAATCAGATAAACATATGTATTTATGAAAATGATAACATTGTTATAAACCCAGTAGAAGTAGGAACTAGATTTAATGACTATTTTGCTGATGTGGTTGATAAAGAGGTAGTGCCAAAAATTGATTCCACAAAAATGTCTCATTCAAGGGAGTATAGGGGAGAATCCTCTCCGATGGAGTCATTTCGCTTTGAACAGATAACTGAACAAGAATTAAACATTGTAATACAGTCATTTAAAAATACTTCATCATCTGGTATGGACGAAATCCCTATTACAGTGATAAAAAAAGTTAAAAATACTATCTTGAAACTTTTGGTTCACGTCATAAATTCCTCTCTTATAAGTAGTATATTTCCCGAGCAGCTTAAGGTCGCCAAAATAAAACCAATTTTCAAAAAAGGGGACAGAAAACGTTTATCTAGCTATAGACCAATCTCTATTTTGCCAAAATTTTCTATATTATATGAAAAAGTTGTTTATAACCAGTTAAAAAAATTTTTAGAAATGCAAAATTTGTTTGATGCACATCAACATGGTTTCAGGACGGGCAAGTCTGTCATCACAGCGGGCATTGAATTTGTTCAAAATATCATTTACAAAATTGATAGGGGGGAGAAAGTTATTGGCATTTTCTTGGATTTAACTAAAGCTTTCGACAGTGTTTCACATAAAAAATTAATTGAATCATTAAAGTCTCACAATATAAAAAATAAAGAATTGGCCTGGTTTGAATCATACCTGCATGAAAGAAAGCAGTGTGTCGAAATAACACAAGTAAAACACGAAAATTTCTGATACATAAATAATGTATTGTCAACACTGTGCACAGTGAAATATGGAGTTCTCAGGGGTCCATTTTGGGACCCTTATTGTTCCTGTGCTACCTAAAATGACTCCCTGAAGTCTTATGTGGTGTTCACAGCTCAATTTGCATGTACGCAGATGATACAAACCTAATAATTTCCGGAGAAAACCAAGAATCAGTTGAAATTGCCTCATATACAAACCTTACACTAGTGAAACAATATTTTGACAACAAAAACCTTCTAATAAATCCAAGTCAAACAAATTTTGTATCATTCTCAACAAGACAGTGCAGAACAAAAATTTACCCAATTATTAAAATAGATGAAGATGAAATACTACAAGAATGTAATACAAAATTTTTGGGACTGATTATAGACAAAAATTTGACCTGGGCTGACCACATTGAAAGTGTTTTGAATAAAATATCGTCTGGGATTTTCGCACTTATAAGAATGTCAAAAAAATTTAGTTTAACAAAACTAAAACATTGTGTTTAGTAAAAAATTGAGAGTTTTGTATTTTGCACTTATAGATTCCCATATATCATATGGGGTAGGTATTTATGGGGCCACCTCCACCAAAAATTTGAAAAAAAATTGAAAATACAGAAAAAAGCAATAAGGACAATACTTGGTTTAAGAAATAGAGACTCAGTCAAAACAAAATTTACAGAATTAGGCTTTTTAACCAAACATGTGTTATACACAGTAAAACATGTCAAGGAACACAATATACCTCTGATGGAAGCGGAAGCCAGAAGTCGTCCATACAATACCAGCAATTTTTTAACTTTTGAATCCCATAGACTAGAGTTTTTTAAGAAAAGCATAAATTATAGAGGTTTAAAATTTTTTGAAATACTCCCAGTTTCTATAAAAAAACACAAAACCTGTCAGAATTCATAAAAAAAATTAAAAAGTTTATGATAGATCATCCCTTATTCTCCTTTGAGGAATTGAATGTAAATTTGAATGTCTAGTTGCTAGGCCTAGTTCTATCAAATTTGTAGATTCTAATACATGTTTATATACAACTAGAGACACTATTCACTATGACAAATGTGACACTATTCATCTGTAACAATTGTACAGTTAACGGATAAAAATATTTCATTGATTGATTGATTGATTGTTTGTATTTGTAATAATTTCACATAGATACCATTTATTCAATTTTCCCCACATTCACTAGTTATGTTAGGTAATTTCCTAGTTAATTTATATTTTAAAGCTATCTCAAATATATTTCATACATATAGATAATCAAAATTGATCTCATACAAGATAATACAAATAACAGTCACATAAAAGACAAATAAGACAAACATATTTCATTATAAACTTTTATTCACAAGTAAGATGATAAAATAATAATAAAAGAAAGGAAGGTATGTGTGTGTGTTTTCAAATTAAATACAGGTTGCATGAATTATAAATTATAGCCTCCAACAAATTTTAAATCCTATAACCAAGTAACGCAAAAGAATAAGAATTTGTATTGCTAAATTGTATGTAAATCAGATGGCACATACTTAGCAGACGTCAAAGTTGTAGCCTACTCGTTGTAATAGATGTCGATGGTGATGGCGGTTCAACAAGAATCAATAATCCATCACAATCACTCATTGTTTGTTTTAAATAATCTAACTATAAAGGCAATCACAAAAGTTGTTATCAAGGCTTGTTCAAAACATTTTATCAACAAAGACGACGCGCGATCAGTGGAAGTGATGATTACATCCAAACGTCATCGTCACACAAAGAGTATAGTACCTAGAAAGTGAATATCAGAAAGAAAGAAATACGCATTTTTCAAAATTCAGATATACGCCATAAAATTATGAACCAATGTAGGCTAACCTTTTTTATTTGTTACAACAGTAGTGTGTGTACAACTTTTTTTATTAATCGACGTTTTAGCAATGAAACTAATATTTAACCTAAACACTCTTCTAAACCATTCACGGCATATTTAATATTGAATTCAAACAGTTTCTTTCAGTTAGTTTAATTTCTATCTATAAAACAGTAGGAAGTGTAATAATGCCTATTAGGAAAATGTTATGACAAGCCCGATTTGTGTTTTTGACTTGATGTGCATGTTATTACGTTTACTTATCAAAATAAGTGTCAACTTTCTGCATGTTATTACTCTCTGTAACACACGATCGTAGATCAGAATGTGTTTGCCAAATGTTTGGCGATTTTAAGTGGTATCTAGTACTCATTTGAGGTTAGGGGGCTTATACAATCGGCAATGTACAACACAAAACGGTGTTATAATTTTGTTGATATAAAAAACAAACATATATTTATGTGTTTATCCCTCAGTTTGATTTAAAAATAATTAAATGTCATACAAATTTGGTTGTAGGTTTTTTTTTACGTTTATACCGCCACCATACACTGGCCAAGTCTAGGCGAGCAAAGACGAGCGTGACAGTGTAAATGCGTAGTAGATTGTTATTAAACATACTCTCGATGTTTATGTACATTATTACACTACCCGCCGAGTCGTACGTAACTCGACGAAACATTCGGCCAGCCTGTGGAGGCGGCTTTATCAATGCTGTAAAGGCATCTTGTCATCATTCGTGATCCGATCGTGAACCTGTAAACTCGCGAATGCCGGTCAAAGTTGAAAGTTGCTGTCGTGAGCAAAGGCGTGTCAATAGAATGTAAACGGACAAAAAGGATGGTTATGAATAAAACAGAAAGAAAAATGTGGTTGATAAACAGTGATTTTTGATTTTTTGTATTTCTAGGCTGTACCATACCGACTTAGTAGCGGCGCCGTTAGTGGTACCGAACCGAATTCGGTAATTCGTTTCGTACCAAACCGGTACCGATTTTTCGTTGCACCGCAGACCTTACTAATTATGCACTACAATGCACAAGGTTTAAACCAATCAAAAATATCTGAGCTAAATTTGCCTTTGAATCAAAATTAAAGGTAAAAGCAATTTCATTAAATGAACATTGGCTAGACAATAATTCTATTCTCTTACTCAATACAGTTAATAATTTTTATTTGGCTGATTTTTATGTAAGAAAAAATGGATTGAGAGGAGGTTCCTGTATTTTGGTTGAAAAAATTGTAAATATAGTTGTAGAAACGATTTTTCAGTGTTAAATGAAGATTTTGTTTTTGAGAATGTTTTGCAATTGAACTTCTGGATTTTAATGTTATTATAATTTCAATTTATACAATACCTAATTACAAAACTAGTAAACTGTTTCTTGTTAAATTATAAAAGTTACTTGTAAATATACATAGAGTAGTGAACAAAAATATGTCTGTCTGTGTAACAGGGGATTTTAATGTAAATATTTTGGAAAACAGTACCATTTCAAATAAGTTTAAGGAAATAATTGAATGCAATGGTTTTTGGTTACAGTTTGATGAGCCTACAAGAGTAACAGAGAATTCAGCAACCTGTTTAGATAATAAATCACTCAAAAGAAATATAAAACCACAAGTAAACTAAATATTGATTTAGGCCTGTCAGATCACCAAGCAATTTCTTTAAATCTTCCTAGTGTAACAGAATGTATTTCTTTAAGAAAAACTTCAGTTTCATTTAGCAAAAGAATATTTTCAATTGAAAAAGTAAAAGATTTTCAAAATTATTTGGAAAATGACAGTTTTAAGTTTGACCCTACTTTGGAACCTGATAAAAATTACAATACTTTTTTAGGAAATTTCTTGCTGATATTTAATTTCTTTCCTCCAAAACATTTAAAAAAACGCAGAAAACCAAACCAGTGGTTTTAAATTGGGTAACACAAGGTATCAGAATATCCAGTATAAGAAAACGTGAATTGCATTTAGAAGCTAAAACAAGTAAAAACCAACAATTTTTAAAGTACATTAAATTATATACAAAAATATTTAAACAAATATTTAAGAGAGTGGTTAAAAGTGCCAAAACACTTGCAAATAGTCAACATATAAGAAAATCTGAAAATAAGTCAAAGGCTGCATGGCAAATTGTAAGCAAACAACTAGGTAACAATGGCTATCAAACTGAATCCAGAATAATCCTGAAAGAAAACAATGAAGAAATCTGTAACCCTATGTCTATAGTAACTGTATTTTAATAATTTATTTTTAAATGTAGCTTCAAACATTAATGTAAAAAAGGCTACTGACAAGGGAATTCACAAATCTGCAAAGCAAAATGATTGTGCATTTGAAGCGGTTTCATTGTGCAGTTTTGGGCATACAAGTAAAGAGGAATTGAAATAAATAATTCTTTCCTTGAAAAATACATCTTCTGTAGGTTGGGATGAGATACCAGTCAAACTTATCAAGGCCGCTGCTAATTTACTCTCTGGACCACTTTCTGATATCATGAATCAGTGTCTAGACAAAGGTGTTTTTCCTGAGAAAGTTAAATATTCACAAATTATTCCAATTTTCAAAAAGGGTCTTAGAACAGACAAAAACAATAACCGTCCGATTTATATTTTAAGCAACTTTTCTAAAATATTTGAAAAAGTTATACATTTTAGATTAGTAAATTACTTTAAACAAAGTAATTTATTTTATAATAAGCAGTTTGGTTTTAGAGCAAATTTCAGCACAGTTTCAGCTCTCACACAATTTGTCAATGAAGTCACAGAGGCTTTGGATGGGTCACGGGCTACAGCTGGTGTGTTTTGTGACTTGTCTAAGGCTTTTGATTGTGTAGATCATTCGGTTCTCTTATTCAAATTAAATGACTATGGAGTTACAGGAAAATGTATTTTTTTGAATAAACTCTTACCTTTTAAAAATAAAACAGAGAACAATAATTTCAGAAAATGGGACCAGGCACTTCTCAGCATGGAAAGGTGTGTCTGTTGGCGTTCCACAAGGATCGATTCTTGGTCCACTTTTCTTTTTAATCTATATAAATGATCTTCTTAAAGCTATTAGTAGAGATTTGATTTTGTTCGCTGATTACACAACTGCAATTGTGAAGCACGGAAATCATGAAGAACTATCTAATCACTAACAAATGTGACGAAGGATATGAATAATTGGTTTGAATCAAATGGTTTAAAACCCAACCTCGACAAAACACAACTAATTAAATTTTCAGCAAAAAAAATAATGAAGTAACACACTTTTCTAATCTAGTCAAATCCCAACAATTCTTAGGTGTCTATGTAGATGAAAACATGAATTGGAAAATTCATATAGATTCTGTTATGTACAAAATCAGATCTACATCTTTTGTATTTTTTTCACAACAAATAAGATCAACAAACAAACAAATAACAACAAATAAGACAAACAACAAACAACAAATAAGACTGTGTCCCCATAGAGACAATGAAAATAGTGTACCATGCCTACATCGAATCCATTTTGAGGTATGGATTAATCTTATGGGGACAAGCATCAAGTATCAATTCAGTTTTTAGACTGCAAAAGAGAATAATCCGTATCATGACAAATTCCCACCCACAAAGTTCTTGTTAACACTGTCCAGCTTATATATTTATGAAACATTAAGTTATATTCACCATATGAAATTTCATCTGCCTAAATCATTAACATTTCAGCATAGTTATAACACCAGAAATGAAACCATTTTTAGACTTCCGAAACATTGCTTAGCCCTGTTTGAAAAAATTCCATTGTATGCCAGTTTGAGGATGTACAATGTATTGCCTATAGATTTTAAATCCATGAACAATAACCAGTTTAAAGATAAATTAAAGGTCCAACTTATTCGGAGCCTTTTATTCTTTGCAGGAGATTTATAAAAATCCCCTGACTTAATTTTGTTTTTATTTTTATTTTGTATGAGATAAGATTTGAAATATCATAACAATTTAGTTTTTTAGTTCTTACCATATTCTGATGATGCACCTGTTCTGTATTTTTTCACATGTAAAGAATGTTATGTGCAAATAAAGTATGTCTTTGTCAATAAAGGCGAAATTGTTGATTCATGCCCACCTCCGGGAAATCTGGATTTTTCAAAATGTAATAAGGCAGCAGTCCGTTTAAACTTGTTGTTAATTAGTACCTATTAAATTTAGTCACATTCTCTCAGGACTCATTATCAGAAAAGGTTACTACAATGGTTTAATTACTAATGCTGCTGTTGTTAACAGACGGGTGCGTTGAAGCATGTTTCAACAGCACTGTGCCTGGACACGCCGGATGATGGGTCACTAGACCTTGGGTTGGTCCTGAACACTTGCAATGGCAACCCGAGCCAGCAGTGGGTACTGCAAGACGTCCCGTGGCAGTGATACCAACAGGCGGAGCTCAGTCGTGGATACAGTAATACCAACTGTATCATAGAGAGGGTTTGATCATGTGGGATCATGTTATTTCTCAGTGCAAGATCAGGGGTTTAATGTAGAAAAGAGTATGGAAGGTGTTTTATATTGTATCACAAATTCCAAGTGATACATATATCAAGTGTTGGAATTAATTTTAGGTAGTTCCATCCTAAACGCGGACTTGAAAAATTGGCCCTTAGAGAGGCCATCAAAATGATGGTTTAAGGCGTACATGTCTATAGTTTCATGAAAACACATGACAGCTATATTATTAAAAATTAGGAATGTGACTAGGTTGTATTTAGGTTTTTAAACAACATTGGAGAGTTGATTATTAGTTACAAACTAGTTTGAACTAAGGACCCTATTACACTATGCAACTGTTGCCTATGCAACTTGTGTAATGGGAGCTATTTTACTGGTGTACTACTGTTGCAGTTGCCATTAGCTGTAGACAAACAATTGATGGACCAAATAAAAAATTAGTAAATTAAAATTGCGCAGAATCTATTTTAGTAGGTTATAACTGTTTCAGTGCAACGGTAGACTAGTATAGCAGAGACCTAAGGTTTGTTCGGATGATCACATTCAAAATTTACTGAAAGGAGATGGCTGATGACTGATCCTTGCTAGTAAACCAAGGACTGAGGGGAAAATTACCCCCCCCCCCACACACACAGTTCATACACTGTTTATTGGCAAAGCAAACAACAACAAAACTATCAATGGCCACTCGCACTGATTGGGATTATATGGTGGATAAATCCTAGCAAGTGACATCACAGTTGATTTTCTGGTAACTGTTCTGTGGGGCTGAACACAATCTACCGGAATGTGTATAATTATGTTATTAGTTTCATATGCATCAATGGTAGTTGGATCTACTGATCAAGTTATGCAGTAGATCTGGCGAATAACCGCACCTCAAGTTGTCATCTGTTTAGGGACTCGCCGGGATTCGGTAGGTTGCGTTCACCCGTGTTAAAATCGTTTTGCCTTTGGAATATCGTATTCCAAATTATTGATTTCTAAGTTAATAAACGGTTTAGACTAAAAAAGAAGAACATGTGATGAGTTAACCTTAGCACAAATTAAGAAGAACACCATTTAAGAAATTAAATACTAATCGACTGCAGTTTGGACTTTGTCTGCTAGTGACAGTGACGCATCGTACGTATCGTATAATCTCTGCTGTATCGCGATATTTCAATATGTTACGTATCGAACACACACCAGAACTATAGTAGTTACATTCATGAATTTATCGTTCAAGTTTCGAACTCCAACCGCCAGGATCACTAGTGTTTTCGACTCCAGACACCAGGATCGTTAGTGTCTTTCGGGCGACAACTCATGTATAACCTCCTCGAGTGTATTCGTTTATATCAGATTGTGCATATCACATCACTCACTTGCAGATGATGCGACGTCTAAGGGGTCTACAGTATTACTGTCAATTTACTGTATTTAATAAAGTCAGGTATTTTTATTAAGAAAGTTTGTTAATATCGTCGAGAATGTCAGAAGAAGAATTAGTTGACGATTTACCATTTAGCCCAATTGACATTGCTAATAACCCCGACCCGGGAGGTAGTTCTAGTCCTACCGTTTCCGTAAATATAAATCCTACTGTATTTACGAGTATTTCCTTCCTGTAGGAAAATATTCTAGGGTTTCCAAAGTCTGCAAAACTAAAATATCAGAAAAAAGGTACACTTATTTTGTTTTTAAGGTTAGGCCTACAGTAGGCTAAACTTAAATCTTAACCTCTTAACAAAGTTTAAGTTAAGGATTACTTAGACTATGGTTCTACCCGATCAGAGCCCTAGGCTAACTTTGTTATCATTTTGCTGAAAAAGCTTTTAAGCCTAGGTAATTAATTAATTTTGTAATGACTCATAATATTTAATTTTAATTAATTTGATTTCTCTTTGATTGATTTGTGACTTTTTAACCAACACTCCTGCGTACTGTCTATGCAGCAGTATTTATGTAAACCAATGAACCAAAGTCTGAAATAGGTATTTGTGGGTATATAATCAATTGAAGTTTAAAAAAGAAAACGTTATTTGTGAGGTGTTAATAAGATAGGCGGAATTTCAGAATCTAGGTAGAAACTTAAATTTAAAGTACTGATGAGACAGTTACTAGGCAAATTCTTTGAAAAATAACCGAAACCGACAACCATTTGTTGTAAAAAACCGAACCGATAAAAATTGCAACCGACCCATCCCTAATCCAAACCAACTACTTACTGACAACTTCAGATAGTTAAATTATTAGATTTCTGTCATAAAATAACATGTATGACATCATGTCATAACAATTATGAAACATTAACATTAACATTTCAGCATAGTTATAACACCAGAAATGGGTGTTATAAACCAGATCACCCAATACTCTTAATACTCAATACTCTTATGTTTTTATCTTATGATTATAAGCTAACATCTGGTTTAGCTTATAATCAGTGCAAGGCATTAGCTTATACTTAAAATATAATGCTGTTTTGGAGATACTGCCTCCAAACAAAAGGAGTTGAAATATTACCTAGGTCTCTAACTCTGTAAGTTACCTATTTTCTGAAACATCTGTTTAGTTTTAAGTTTGTAGACAATGTTAGCCTAGGATACAAAAACAAAATAAAATACTTACTGTAGAAGTACAGTAATTATCAAACAAATTTAGTATTTTTAGCGAATTTCCCCTATAGGGAAGAAGCTAATACCGTAGGTCTCATGGTAAGACCTAGGCCCGGGACCATGATAACTTTTCGTTTTGAGGCCCCCAGATGCCAAAAACACCAAATTCATATATATATATATATATATATTTATATATACACAGGGCGAGTCAGACATGTCCAACGGCGAGTCCAGCATGTGCAACGGGAGAACGGATTGGTCTAAAGTCATCAAACAAAATTCTTTACCACTAAAATGCATAGGAGCAATCTATTAAAAATATTTTCAACAAAATCCATGTACAGAATATACCAAAAGTGAAGGTCACGGGTTCAAATCTCAATATTTGCTTATATGAACATAGGGCAAATTATACATAATTTTAAAGGTCTTGTTAAAATAAACATTTTTGCGAAAACATAATTCACTTATCTTTATTCCTTTCAAAATGGCGGACTTTTTTGTGTAAAATATTGGCAGTTACGGAATACTCTGTATTTTTTAAACCACTACTCGTATTCTTTTTCTGATTCAAATTTCTTACTCGTGTTAAACTCAGCTTTACTCTGGTATTTCATGCTGGAAATGTTGAGATTTGATCATTCAGTTTCAGAATATTCTCTACATGGATTTTGATGAAAACATTTTTAATAGATTGCCCATATGCGTTTTAGTGGGAAATATTTTTGATTGATAACTTTAGACCAAACCGTTCTCCCGTTATACATGCTGGACGGGTGGTCTGACTCGCCCAGAATATGTGTTCGTAGGCACGACAACTTTCGTAAAAATGGTCCGATCTTGATGAAATTTGGTATAAACGTGTAAGGCAGCATCTATTTTCATGAGTTCGAGAACCAGACAGATCGCTCTATTTTAAGGGGGGAGGGGGGTTTGTACCCAACAAATGTTTTTTTTTTTTACTTTTTACATATAATTATTTTTAAATCAGAATTTTTGTTTACACCATTAATTTCAGCTTAAAAAACAAACAGTTTTGTATTTTGATCATCGCTCTACGTCAATTGGTTACTGAGATATTGAATGTGCTAAATACAGTACGTTGTCCAATGTTAATTTTATGGAGAATAAGTAAAATTTGATATCTTGTTTATTAATGAACATAATGAAACTTGGTATGTGGCTTTATATGGTTAAGGATTACTGATATTTTCATATATAACCCATTTTTTTGTGGTCCCCATGGCAGCAAACGTGCATATTCATCAGCTATAATGTTATTCTTATGGAGAATAAGAAACCTTGGTTGTTTATGAATATAAATTGGTAAAACTTGGAATGTTGCTTCATCTAGTGGGGATCCATTGGTATTTAAATAAAAACCTGATTTTGGTGGTGAGCACTTTTTCGCCTACGCTGAGATGAGGTTATCATTTGTTAGGATATCGAACAATTTCATCAATTATTGTTTGTTTGTTTTATCGAATGAATTTATAATCGTTGCTCACTGCCTGATGAATTGTAACTATCTGGTTAATCGGCAGGCTTCGGTAGACCAGTGGATACGACGTCAGATCCACGATCCTGCGGTCCCGTGTTCAAATTTGATATTTACTCCGTATTTGATGTTTACTTTTTGAAATCTGAAATTTTTTTAAAGTTGACTTTAATTTGTTTGTGGATTAAATCTCACTTTTGTTGTTTAATTTTTGAGGTCTAACATTCCTGATTAATTTTAATTTTGTTTATTTATACTAATCCCTTTATTTGTAATTATGTTGCACAACGAACAGCCACCATACAGCGCTCTGCGGAGTTGGTTAGGTTACTATAATTTTGTCATGAGTAGTACCAATTATTTTCGAGCGAGTATTTGCAACCTAGTTGTTTGTTATTTTGTTCACGCAAATCCATTTGTAGATCCAATTTAACACTGTATCCACAACTTTTGATTTAACTTATTTCTGCTTGGCTTTGAATCGAATCACCATGTATGCTTTTCCACCACAAAACAATAATCGTAATTGAAAGTTCATAAACACAAACAAGCAACTGGTAGGTTAAATTTTTCGATATCGAAACGATAACCTCATGTCAGCTTAGGCGAAAAAGTGCTGACCGACTTTTGTGGTCCTTGATGCAGCAAACCTGCATACTTCGACCTGATGTTTTTCTTATGGAGAATAAATCAAACGTCATCTCGCTTATTTATGAACTGCTTTCATGACAGTTGGTAAGTGGCTTCATGGTTAGTGAAGTACCATTTGAAATTCGCTGAGTATGCAGGTTTGCAGCAACGGGGTATTTATGTTTTGGAACATTATTTGTCAAAATAAGTTCAAAGTATTACAAATTATTACTATAACCAAATTTAATGATATAGTTTATTTTTTACTTGTGGGAAACATGTTGCTATTACACATTATTATGTAGTAAGAATTCTCAGTTGTTGGTGATGCTTGAGAAGGAATTCAGTTAGATTATGTATCATACCCGACGCACATAAAGGGGCATCATGAAATTACAAAGAGAAACATGATCAATGATATGATATCTATATGATTATAGGTTAGAACAACTTTAGAGCAGTACCTCAAAGGGGCATGCGAGATGGCTATGTTACCTGTAGTCATGCTTTTTCCAGAAAGTAGCTAAATAGAATATTTTATTTACTTAAAATTGTTTGAGATACTTTTATTTGATGTATCTTTAATCAAATACTTTCTAATCTTAATTCCTATTTATCCATACAAAAACTATAAATCTACCTATAAATGAAAATCAAAACCAAGAAAAATTAATACAATTTTTAAACTATGTACCGTAATATAAGAAATAAAAAGTCTATCCTGAGATGATATTAAAAAAGTTGTTTGTCATTACAACACATTATTACACAAGGAAAGCCATTATTAAACCCCAATATTTTCCAGTGATTTTTGATTTGAAGAAATAATGGCAGCTTCAAAGTGCTAAAGTTGTCTTGAATTTACAGGATCAGAACAGAATACTTTGACTGCATTATGATGTGAGGTTCGTTTTAAAACTTGTAGGCGTCGTTAATAAACTATGTATGATTACTAACTCATTGGATTACCTGAAATTTGCCACCTGACAAACCGTTCAGTTTCCTAAGAAAAATTATATAAATGTAGACTTTTACTAAAACTGTCACTATATCAACAATTATTGCTCAATTTACTTAATTTTTGCACTAATCTTTAGAGAAATAAATTATCTACGAGAATAAAATACTTTTGACAGCATTTATGTGTGGTAAATATAATATATATAAATATATATATGTGTGTGTGTGTGTAGTTCATAAAAAAAATTAAAAGGAGCTGACATGTAAAAAACAAAAAAATTATGTTTTAGCCAAACAACTATTATTTACTTATTGGTTATTTATTTTTTTACATGAAAATAAAAAATGTTAGTGATACATTTACATTTGACCTAGATATAACATATTTTCCAAAATCATATTTGTCCTAACTTTGACTAAGTTTCCCCAAGTATGGGCATATGCATACAAAATACATACAAACAAAAAATAAAAACAACTGAAAACAAATAAAAAATATAAAAAATAAAAAATTTAAAAAACGTGCAATCCCGAGTATACTCGGGGTTGCACGTCCGGGCTACTTACGGCGGCCACGAGTATACTTGGGGTTGTGAGCCAATGGGTTAAAAGCAAGTATTTTAAAGAAATTAAATATTGAGCAGTTTCTAAATTGAGCAAAGTTTAATCTCTGGTAAAATATCATTACAAAAAAAAACATTGGAATAAGGTTTGAACTTTATAAAATTACTGTCAATATATTTTAAGATGAGGTGTGATTCAAAATAGTAAAAAAACCTGCTTTGGTGGTACAGTTAACCCCACTTAACTTTAAGTACCTGGGGGCCAAGCTTTGCTCGGGGGAAGTTCAGTCAGTTTGTTTAGATGAGTTGGAGTAATATTTCACCACTTCCCCCTACTGATAATCAGATTTGTATAACTAATTTGCCTCTTTTCTGCAGTTTTAAGGTCACTCCAGTTGCTATTTATAGCTCAATGTCCCTTTGATTTATTTTACTACTCTATATATGTAGTCTTCACTCAAATATTTTAATCTCTGCTCTCAGGAAATCACATGTTAATAATCATAAACAACATGAGTATTACTTTGACAGATCTCTGGTTGATTATGAACAGCTGTTACAATTCTTTTGTTTTGATTTGAAACTCCATAAGCCCAATGTTAATTTTTTTAACTTTTCATTTTAGTTTTTTTACATTATTTGAATTTTCCTGGGGATGAGGCCTGTCTAGAACTTATTTTTATCCCAGAAATTAGTTATTTTGAACATTTGAAGGAAATCGTTAGAGCCGTTTTTGAGATCAGTGTCACAAGCAAGCAAGCAAACCTTACTCATATTAGAGTATAGGATAATGGGGGAGGGACATTTCGGATAACCCACTTTTTCGGATAATCAACTGTTGGGTATTTCAAGGTTAATTTAGGAAGAATACATCTACATTTTAGAGATTTCCCAATGTAAGTTTGATGAAATATAAAATATGTGCAAATGTACATTAAGAAGGCTATTTCATGAAGTAATCAATGATTTTTTGCTGCACTTTTCCACAACCTTACCACAAGTTTTCTCTTTGTGGGAATCTTTCTCCTAATATCCTATCCTTTAGTGCGATATGGGAATGAAAAAAATGCAGTATGGGTCAACCCCCAAGTCCCTCGAGGACGGATCAAGTATCTGGCAAAACCCGTCAAAACAACCCCCCAAGTTCAGTGACCGCCGCTGCGAGCGGTCTCTCCGCGTCATGAGTCATACGCCGGATTTATGCTCTATATAATTGATTATCCTTTTCTTGTAGACTGCTACCCAGATTTTGGTTTAGCGAGGACCAGTTAAGCAGGGTTTTACTGTAATACAAATTTAGAACACTTATTCAGATAACAAATGTCTTGAAAACATAGCTTTATTAGTGATTTAGCTTTACTGAGTGTTAACAATTATTTATTATTAATACATTTATTTCTAAATCTTTTTAAGGCAGTTATTATAAAAAAAGTGGAATATAGGAATGTAAGTTTACAGTTGTAAGTTATTGCAGTGTTATCAAAACTGCTAGGGAGGTGCAAAAACTACATTGATTTAGGAAGGAGGTGGGCCAGACTGAGCTGGAACGCAGCCGTGACGTCACCCGCTACCTCAGCCACTACGAACGCGGTGTTAGCGACATGTACTGATCCCTGACATGTAGATTTTCAAGCTGATCATAGCATCTATCTCAGTCAGTGAAAGCTATTGAGATGCGGCAGTTAAATGTGTTTAGCTTGTTTAATTTCTCATGTGATTTATTTTTATCTTCATGAGTTGTATTAGAGTTGTGAGTATATTTTCATACATTTCTCAAGAGTTTTCATTTCACAGTCACGACTTGCTTTGATTATTATCAAATACATAACTATCAAAGTGCGTAATACTTTAAGCACAGCAGTATTTTGTTTCTTATTAATGGCTATAGTGTACACAGTTACTGTATACACAGTTAAAAGGTTATACTGTTAAAAATGATTGTTCGATACTATTTTAATGCCATATTTACACAAAATTTAAAGTAGGCCTATACGTTTTTGGGTGAATATTAGTTTTGTTTATATGAAAATATGAAACTGAAAAGTGTTTCTCCCTTACTTCATAGCTGGAGGGTATCCAATTAGGGGTCATATACATGTGACGTAACGCATCTTTCGTTATTTCAGACCCTCCCCCGCCCCATATAGCCTAATACTCCGTAACGCTTGAGGACACCCCCAACCCTGTCTCGTGTTATATAACTCAATCATTAAAGACTTTAAAACAGCTTAAAACACAGTTTTTTGCGTAATTTGCCAAAGATCAGCAATTTTTAGTGAATTTCCTTTGGAAAGTGAACTATTAGCATGACCCGCACGGTGAAACATAAGCCCGGGACCACCATAGAAGTTCCTAATGTGACACCCTGAACACGTTTTGGGGGATCGTTCAAAATTTTATATATATATATATACATATATATACACATATAGACATATAGACATACATATATATATATATATATGTATTTGCACTCTAGCGGTCACATTTTTTGTCCGATCAACTTCAAATTTGGTAGGGACGTTCCTTTCTGTAATCAGTTGGACAAGTTCGTTGGGCAAAACTATCGGAAAACTCTAAACCCCTTTTTTGGGATTAATCTTTCAAATTTCGAGTTTTTGGGCCCAAAAAGGGTCAGAAAAGCCTCAGATGTAAAATCAATACATTTTAAAAGATGGGAATTAGAGAGGCCAAAGTTTTAAGCCCTCCCTCGTTATTCTAGCATAAATATTTACCGAGTTATTAAAGAAAATGTGTATTGACTAAACACAGTACGTTGTCTTATGGGGGTTTTACACTAGAAAAGCCTGTTATTCCTTTGTTAGAATACTTTTATCATCCTCAGCAACCTCACGCCTACTTTCAAGCCTGTCTGGACCTTCTCCTAACCTTATAATGCTCAAAATTGTATTCCTAGCTTTGCAAGTAAATGAAACCAGGAGTATCAGAACAGCCAAAAAATCAATGTTTTTAGATTTCAATAAAAATTGGACAAATGTATGTTTTTACACTGATTTTGAGTTATACAAGTTTTTATGTGGAAATTCACTTCCCTCACGTCAGCGTGCTGCGTGCGAACTCGTTTTAATTAGCATTATATTTTTTCCAAAATTGATGCAGAAAAATAAGACTGTTTCTGATATGAACACTAATATAAACTATTTCAGCTAAAGCTTAGCTAATTATTATTATAACTCATACAAATGTTTTTACGGTAAATTGTATAACTGCAAAATAAATGACAATACATTACTAAAATTAGGTCATACAAATTATATAAATAATTTAATTTTCATGGAAACTAAAAAAAAACATCTTAATATACTTCAAAATATATTAGGATGCTTTAATAATATACACACAAAGATAATTATTAAATATGCCAATTAACCTTTCAAATAATTGATATGCAAGCAAACATATTATATTTTTTTAGTAAAATATTGTTTTTGTATTACTTAACATTATTTTTTAATGAATTAAATATATTTTATTTGAGTATAGTTTCTTATAAGTTACTAGTTGCTAATCTCGTGCTTCGCAACGGGGAAAAAATTCAGAGTAGAGAAACTAAGCAGTTGTGTGTGCTGCATTAGGTTAGCCCGTGGAACTACTACGAATCAAGATCAGCTGTTTTTGTATTTTCATCAGCTCAGTCAAAAATGAAGGTCCTTAAGGAATGCATCGGAACTTCGAACTCCCATGGGGCAAAGCCCTATAGGATTTTTAAAACAAAAATAAGCCTATGTGTTTATTTGGTATATAAGGAAAATTCCTGTAAATTTTCATGCCAATCGGTTCAATAGTTTTTGAGTGATTGAGGAACAAAAAGCAGACAGGATAGACAGGCAGACACACATCTTCCCATTTTTATATATTAGTAAGGACTAGCTGATAATCCCGTGCTTCGGAATAGGGAAAAAATTCAGAGTAGAAAAACTAAACAGTTCCAGCGCTGTAGTAAGTTTTAAAAAGAAAACACGCAATGAAGCAGCGGCTGGCTGGGTCTCCGGTGACGTCATCCCGCTCGGCGATGGGGGTGGGGGGAAGAGAGTCTGGCCCACCTCCTTACTCTACTCATCTTGAGGCCTGGTCACTAAAACATTTTGAGGACTGCTGGAATAAAGTATTAGCTCAGGTGCCTTTTACATGCATTTATAAATGTTTTTTTAAATATATTATGGTTTTTTAATTAACTGTATACATTACTGTACATACAATTAGTAGCTGGTTTTTGAATGACATTTTGTATTCCTAGTTTTCCTTGAATCCAGAATTTAGAAATTTAATTTTTATATTAGTCTGTATGAGACATTCCCCAGTACATTTCTGCTTTCAATGAGGCAGAAACTGTTACAAACAGTTAACTAAATCTGTAGTGAAGTGTGAGTTGAACCTCATTCTCCAAATAGTATCATAATTTAAATTACTAGTATGGTAGGAACAAATTTTGTCATTCAAAACAAAATAAAGTTATCTTAGTAATTAAGAATGTTCTGTTTGCTATATACAAAATACACACATAACATTGTGTATATGTTAAATGTTAAGTTGTATTCATATTTTAAAACCACTTGAATACATGCACTATTTATCACTTTACTTCACTCTTTTTATGTATCCTAAAACAGTATGTAATGAAATTTGATTTACATGTATGTATATGAGTATGTACAGTACCTATTACCCACACAGTTGATTTTCTATATCTCTGTAGTTATCAATATTTCCTTGAATAATTAATATCTTTCGCTTACATATACTAGCCGTTTGCCCAGTTGTGAGTCACTCCAATGTTGTGGTTTACTTTATTACTTTTTTACTTGGGATTAGTTTTAATTGTATGTTAAAGTATTTTCCTATACCAAAATGGCTACAAGGTTGTATGTAAGGAAGTGCCATTATCAGGCTTACCTATTTAAAGCTATTGTGAATATCCTTGCTGTATTATCATTGTTAGTTAGTTATATTTCCGGTTTATTTCAGTAGTAATATTTAGTAGTTAAAAATAGTTAAGGTTTACATATTTTGCAATTAGATTGTCTTGACAAACAGTATGTCAATATTTAAATCTGTATGATACCTGTTAAGTATGGTTTAAGTTTTAGTAATTTTAGATTTAATATATTACTATATGAAAGTTTTTAAGAGAGATATCATGATGTTAAATACTGTACTGCTTTTTTAAATTGATGTATTTGTTTTTGTTAATGTGACATCAAGCTGACTTACCCCAATTTTTGGATTTTACAATTCAAAATAATGCTAAACTAAGAATTACAATACAATATTATGTTGATGTAACAATTTGTTTTTTACAACTGAAGAGAATAATTTTGAACAAATCACATAGGCCTAATAGAAAACTACTGTGATATTAAACAGACCTAATACATGTCTGCATCGTAAAATCGTGATATTTATTTAATTTTAGTTCTTTTCATAAGAGGCCTTACACCTGTGATATGACTGATTTTGCTTCACACTTTTGTAGCTTGTGTGTTGATTGTATATTTTGTATTAATATACACTTCCATCAATGTTGCCCTTATTTTTTCTACCCTCCACAAAACTTGCAAACTATTAAGAAAAACTGCATTAAAAGTTTAAAGAAGTCTACAAAATCGTTGCTGTTATAGAATATTGAGAAGATACGAAAATTTATATTTATAAATCTTTAAACTACATCACATAATTTATTTTTTAATAAAAATTAACTAAATACTAGCAGATCTCCCATTCTCTGCACGAGGATCTAGCAGGCAGAGAGCCAGATGTTTTAAAAGTGTATTTACATTATAATTAGCTGACTAACTAAATAAAATAGAACAACATAAGATTAACAGTGAAACTTTGAAAGGCTGCCGGGCAAATGTCTGAAGGTGGAGGTGAAGTTTTTCTAACCCCCATGGGGGATTTGGGTAGCTTAAGGAAAAACAAATAATTAAAATTAAAGTGAATTCACATAGATGGAGGACCAGGGAATTTATTGAAATTCCCAAGAGAAAGAAAAAAAAAACTAAACACATTGCGTTGACAGGAAAGGTGATTTATTTATTAAATTAGATGCGGTTAATATAGGAACAAGAGACAAGTATATTCAAAACAAAACGGATATAAATATTATACAAAACTTGGTGTGCACACAAAATTAATCTAACCCACTCACCAACACTGTCCATGTCCAAGTTCATATTTCACTCGCGTTGTAGATTGTCCAATTCACATAATTCCGTTCTGTTTTGATCAAGGTTTGATATAATGTGAAAGATTTGTATTCAGGGATCCAAAATTAGATTAATAAACTCATGTTGACGTTGTTTGAAAAAAGAAAATGATTATGAAACAATAAAATAAAACAGATGATAAAATGAAAATAAGAAAAGTCAGATAGTACAAGTTGTGCAAAACAAAGGAATATATTATTAGACAGGATGGATTTAAAATGTGGTTACTCCACTCTCTATTTGTACGCAACACCCCAAAAGGCACATCAAGAGAGTAAAAGAGCTTTTAATTGTACTAAAAATGTATTATAGAATAATATATCCATCAAATAAAAATCCATCCATCCATCCCATTGATCCCAAACGTCCATCAAATTTTTTAAAATAATAAAAACGGTCTATCAAATAATAGTTTTAAGGGTCTAAAATTGCCGAAAAAATGAAGAAATTCTGTTAATATAAATCCAAATTTACAACAAAAGGAAAAGGAATTTCAGTTTAGAAAATCAATCTGTTTCTTAAAAAAATATTCAGATTAGTTGCAGATAATAAAACTTATCAGTTTTAGACTTCATAGTTGAGTAGCATCAAAGTTGTATTTGTTCTCATGAGTGAACAAGTTAGCTAGATCGTATTATCATCCAAATGAGGAAAGTTGGGGGATTCTTAGCAAAAAAAAACTGTTGTAAAATCACCTGTTTCAATTCTTATAAAAGATAAAGAAAAATGCAGTGTATTCACTTCACTAATTATAATTAGTAACAAATTCTGTTATTTGGCAACCAGTGCTCCAGGTGAAGCCAGTTAGGCCTACTAGAGTTTAAGTTTATATTGTTTCTCGCTTAAAGAAATAAATACCAGTAAATTTAAAATTCCTGGTTAATGGGTCTTTTAAAGGTCCCTGAACTACATTGTTGCTTTACCCAAAGCAAGGGCTATATGCTTGCCCTATAATTTTACGCGTGCGACTTGGGGGAGAAACTATGGATGAGAGTGGTTTGTTGAATCACCGCCAGATAGCACTGACATATCACCAACATAAACAAATTAAGTGGTTTTCTATGAATTAAGTGTCAAATACCCGACCAAAAAAGTCATATTTAACTATGATAACCCAACCAAACATAACCTATTTAGGGGTATGGGTTTGTGTACAAAGCATCAAAGTGACATTTACAAAATATTTTTCAAATATAAAAAAGTTAATAAACATAATTAGTTTAGAACCAGTGGTGTATTCTTAATTTATCCAGTGTAGGAACGCTAAATGTTTTTGTTGAAATTGTCAGAAAAGCATATTATTGTGATATTAAATTATGGAAAACCAGTGTGGGAACGCCGTTCCCATTCGTTCCCGCTACACTACACCACTGTTTAGAACCCAAGACCTCATGATCAGAAGTTTAAACCCATATCGACAGAGCTATCATGACATACTGTAACGGCTAAGAGTTACAAGTACATAAGCAATGAACATCTGAAAAGCGCACTCTAGTGGTGATCTAAGAAAATATTCTCACCCATTGTTTCTCCCCTGAGTTGCTTCCCAATTTTACCCTACTTTTGATATTTTAAGGGGCTTGTTCATTAAATAACCCTTAAACATGCAACCATAATCCTAGCATTGTCGAAACTGTTACAAATTAACTTTTATTAGTGAATTTCCTATGGCAAAGTGAACTATTAGCATGACCCGCACAGTGAAACTTAAGCCTGGGACCACCATAGAAGTTCCTAACATGACCCCCTGAACACGTTTTGGGGGGTCGCTAACAACTTTATGTATATATATATATATATATATATATATATATATATATATATATATATATATATATATATATATATTATGTATGTGTTCACACTCTGATTTACTTTAAATTTGGTAGGAACCTTCCCTTTTGTAAGCAGTTGGCCAAGATTGTTGGGCAAAAGAATTCGACAACTCTAACCCCCTTTTTGGGATTTTCATTTTTCAAATATTTAGTTTTTGGACCCAAAAAGGGTTAGAAAAGCCCCGAATGTAAAACTAGTGCTAGTAAGAAGATGGAGATTAGTAAGTTTATATTTTTTTAATTTTCTGTATAAAGATTAGCGACACAAGGATATTATTTGGGTACCAGAGTCTCATAAAAAGAGAATGGTCCGTTTTTGCGGTACGTCCCATTCTCCCGAAAAATCCTTCGGGACTGATAAATTACGATTTCATCTACGTATTTACTAAAATGATTAAATCGATAGTTCGAGTGATAACAGAATTCAAAAAGCGTTTTAACAAGTTAAATGTCTATTTTTGATGAGAATAAACTTGAGACTAACTCTTTGTTATTTGGGTGGGTTAGGCTCAGTGGTACGGAACTCACACATATTAAATTTAAGTACCTGGGGGGGCTAAACTTTGCTCGGGGAAGGCCAGTTAGTTTTTTAGATGGAGTTATTTGACCACGTCCAGAGGGATGTAGAGACTGATGAGCAGATTTTCATAGCATAATATTTTATGATAGTTTAAAGTATAGGTTTTTATTTTTGTAGTAATTTGTTGTGAATGGTATAATAGATTTGTTTTAAAAATTATAAACAATACTTCATTGATATTTTTGCAAAATTGTTATGTTTAAACGATTGCAGCGTTTTAACATTACTAAGATTATGTTATGAAACATGAGGGGGTGGGGAGGGGTTAAGCTTAGGTGTTATAGTGTGTTATGTGGGGGAGGGAGGGGGCTTGAGATGACGAAAAATGCATTACGTAATATGTAGCTTATATGGCCCCAATCGCATACAAAACCATACTAGCAGTGATAGCACAACTGCCAACGCGGACGCTAGCGATTGGAGTGGAAGAAAACAACTCAACGATCACCGCCCGGAGTCTGTCTCTCATCGTTTGACGCTCAGTGTCGATCGCTGAGCGATTGTCGCAACAGCCGCTCCGAGCAAAACAGACCTTTATGGGGATTTTATACTGGAAAAGGCTGTTTTTCATATCTTGATGTAGTTTATCCCCAATATCACCATACCAACTTGTAATCCTGACTATACCTCCTCCTAACCTTATATAATGTACAACATAGCCATCCTAATAGTGAATTTAAGTAAAACCAGGAGCATCAGAACAGCCAAAGAATACAATTTTTCAAAAAAATGTTACCAGTGTTGTTCTAAACTCTTTATTAGATTTTTTAAAGATGTTAATGATGAAATTCACTTCCCTCACGTGCTGCGTGCGAACTCGTTTTATAGTTACACTAGCTGTTGCCCGCAAGCTTCGCCTCGCAAATGATTGATAAAAAAATGACAGTTGTTTGCTGCATTCTGTGGTTAGCCCATCGAACTAGTACGATTCAAGAGCAGCTGTTTGTTGTATTTTCATCAGCTCGAACAAAAATGAATATCCATACAACAAAAATGTTGTTTACATTGTGGAGTATACATGGGAACTATGTCGGGGTCTGTGGCGGAGCCTTAAGTTCAAATTAGGATGAAAACCATTTAGTTTTCCTATTTAATGCCTAAAGAATCAGTGTACAAAATTTCAACTCTAGAGACTCTGGAGACCTCTTTACCTAGAGGTAAATGGGAAGAAGAAGAATTCGTGATGAATGAGGGCTTTGCCTTTTATAAGTACAGTTCGGGTCACAGTGCTTGGCATCTGGTTAGCGTATGCTCTGGAATGACTTTTCGCCTCTATTTGGCTTAGTACCTTTAGTGTTACAGCCTACTTTTGTCAACAGAAAGCCAAAATCACTTATTTAATTTTAAAACATTTGGTTTGGTTGTTTTTGTTAATGTCTACTTTTATCTCTGAGAAATTTCAGTAGTTTCTCGCCTTTCCCAGGTGCCAAGCACCGTGAACCGAACTGTATGGATTTTTCCTTTGAGTTCATTGCAAGAAGCTTTCTCAACAACTCCTGGTATAATACTTCAGATGTCAAGCCCAGTTATTGTTGAAATAGTAGTTGCTAGGTAATTTAAAACTATTTAAATGTTGGTGGTAGAAGCATGTGACAATGTGGGCACCTTGCAGTGAATTATGTGAGTTTTCTATTATTCTTTATTATAGGCCAAACTAGAACTTTTAAAACCCATATGGAATAGTCTTTTTAGCTTTTAGTCATGAAACTTTTTGATTATTATATCAAAAATTCAATTTGCCGTAAGTTACATTCATTTGAGTAGGGGGCATTGGATGGTTCAGAACCAGCAAAGGCGCGGTGAGGATGCGAGGATGCAAGGCCCCCCCCCCCCCGGCTGGCAGCAGCACGCAGGTGAGGAGCCCCCCCCCCCCCGGCTGGCAGCAGCACGCAGGTGAGGAGCCCCCCCCCCCACCCCGGCTGGCAGCAGCACGCAGGTGAGGAGCCCCCCCCCCCGGCTGGCAGCAGCACGCAGGTGAGGAGCCCCCCCCCCCCCGGCCGCCAGCAGCACTTTTCGTGATGACCTTGAACATGAGGAAAAAACTTTCGAAAATTAATAATTAGCCTATTTATCCACCGATTCCCACGGGACTTTTTCCAGAGTGTAGGCCTATCCCCAGGGAAGCGAATGACGTAAGAACCCCATAGATCCACCATTAAACAAGGCCGCTATTAATTTATAACCGCGTTTTCCTTATGGGATCTCAGCTGTTTACCGACCGATTTTGACGAAACCTCACCACTTTTCAGGCGGCGGCCTAAGTAATCCATCGCTTAAAGAAAATTGAAAATCCACCGTTAAACGGACCCGCTATTAATTTATAACCGCGTTTTCCTTATGGGATCTCAGCTGTTTACCGACCGATGTTGATGAAACTTCACCACATGTGGGGCCGTGACCTAAGAAAACAATCGCTTAAAGAATATTGAAAATCCACCGTTAAACGGGCCCGCTATTAATTTTCAAACGCGTTTTCCTCATGGGATCTCGGCTGTTTGCCGACCGAATTTGATGTGACTTCGTTACACGTTGTATGCCGGCTTGACTAAGCCAAACTGCGAGCGGCTCCGTGGAGTCACGTGTCGAGGCGCGTGCTAGGGCCTACGTGACTGCCCGGGGTTGTTTACTCATCAGCGACCTCCTAGAAGCTTCCAGAGTGTTGTGGACGTTATCTATCATTTTTTCTTTTTTTATTCTTTAATATATTTATTTTATTCATAAAAGTTATGCTTAACCTACCCTCCATTTACTACAACCCTCGCATATATCGGGGGATTAGCTTCTCGAAGGAGCCAAACTATGACGTTGCGACATGAGACGTGTGTCGCTATTGAACTCACGTCTCCCAGGTCAGCCCTAAGCTGTCGACATTTGTGTGGGGCTAACGGTCTATCCAACCAGAAGTCAATATATAATCTACCGAAGAAGCATCTCGTGTAATAATACACCGTTTGTAGAAACACCTCAGCGTCTATTGAATCTACTTCTGTTATTGTGGAATTGATGTGAAATGGCTTTGTTACGAGGTAGAGCCCGACTGGCTCTGTAACTATTGCAAACAAGTGGAACATGGTGTACCGCTTGTCAGTAATGCTAGAAGGAGACTGGTGAGTAGGACCGAAGCTGTAAACAACTCGGTAGAAACCTCCATGACGTCATCCCTATGCCTACGTGATCAAGCGCCAGCCATGGTTTTTATGTTAAACAAGAAACCGCCAGTACTAATGACCTGTTTTCGAGAGAGAGAGTAAACGGCTTTAGCCGAGTAAACAGATTCAAGTAGTAAACAAGGGGCTGCCAGCCTCTGTACGGTTCCTCACCCTTGTATTACTGGGCTCAAACTGACGATCGAGATGAGGAAGAGGTTACCAGCCCTCTGTGTAATTCCTCACCCTTGTATTACCGGGTTCAAACTGACGATCGAGATGAGGAAGAAGTCGCCAGCCCTCTGTGCAATTCCTCACCCTTGTATTTACTGGACTCTGGTAAACTGACGATCAGATGAGGAAGAGGTCGCCAGGCCTCTGTACAATTCCTCACTCCTATATTACCGGGCTCAAACTGGTGATTGAGATGAGGAAGAGGTCGCCAGCCCTATGTGCAATTCCTCACCCTTGTATTACCGAGCTCAAACTGACGATCGAGATGAGGAATAGGTCGCCAGCCTTCTGTGCAATTCCTCACCCTTGTATTTACTGAGCTCTGGTAAACTGACGATCAGATGAGGAAGAGGTCGCCAGGCCTCTGTACAATTCCTCACTCCTATATTACCGGGCTCAAACTGGTGATTGAGATGAGGAAGAGGTCGCCAGGCCTCTGTACAATTCCTCACTCCTATATTACCGGGCTCAAACTGGTGATTGAGATGAGGAAGAGGTCGCCAGCCCTCTATGCAATTCCTCACCCTTGTATTACCGAGCTCAAACTGACGATCGAGATGAGGAAGAGGTCGCCAGCCCTCTGTGCAATTCCTCACCCTTGTATTTACTGGGCTCTGGTAAACTGGCGATTAAGATGAGGAAGAGGTCGCCAGGCCTCTGTACAATTCCTCACTCCTATATTACCGGGCTCAAACCGGTGATCGAGATGAGGAAGAGGTCGCCAGTTCCTCACCCTTGTGTTTATCGAGGTAACTAATAGGACTTGTTTTCCTGTTCACAGGCGGTGCATCCTCCCCGACAGCATCCACACTCTACCGTGAGGCATAAGGACAGGGTCAGCGACATGCTGACTCGACCATGTTGGAATTTCCGTACAAGAATATGTAACTATCTAGTTTCAAGGAACCACTGTGCCTTTGATGGTTTTGAATCGACTACTGCCCCCTCCCCCCGACCGACATCAGCATGCAAGTGAGGCTCCGCGGCGTCACGTGTCGAGGCGCGTGCTAGGACCTACGTGACTGTCCCAGCCTGTTTACTCATCAGCGGTTCCGGGAACTGTTTACCGCTTACATTACACTACCAAGCTCCTCTGGAGGGCGATGGGGTGGAAAGTTCCACGGCCGAGGCCTCCTCCCGACCGGAGTGCTATTTATGAGCGCGTCCTCAAGGGTTTAGTCAGTTTGTCTTTGGAGCTCTTACTGTGCGGGCGAAGTATTGCCGTCTCTGTGATACACCTTGAGTTCCGAAGCGACAACAGCTACGAAGAGATCATGGACAACATCGAGTGGGATTGTGCCATCACAGACGTCGAGTTGGAAGATGTATGTGTTGCAGCGGAAACGTCAATGAATAGCAATGATAAGAAGAGGCCATTTGACGATGAAGATGATTACTTTGAAGGTGATGAATTCTACAACCAAAAGGACGACGATGATTGCACCTTGAAGCATTTCCTTAAAAAGAGGCTATGGCGCAATGACAAAAAGTTCAAGCACGTTCATGAACCAAAGGTGTATTCAACCATCCAAGATCTTGACGACGCTCTGTACTCCAAACAACGGGGAATCAACAGCATGTGGAACCATTGTCCGCTGGACGACTTGGAATGGGAATATTGGCAGCGGGACATGGACTACAAGATGAATTTCTACCCTATTGAAGAGGAGCACATCTACGCCATTGAACATGAGCAGAAGTACATGATGCTTGTTGAAATGTGGTGGAATCAACGAACGGATGAACTCCACCCAGATGAAATAACAAAGTTTTTCAACATTAAAAAATAAATATTTCCCAACACCTTAGCCTCCACCTGATTCCACCATCATAATCGGCCTTTTTCAAGGCCACAAAAGCTTTTCATGTTAGGGATTAGAAGAAAATCTTTCTAATAAGAGGAGATTTCCCTTCTCTCCCTTCCCTCTATCTCTGTACCTTAAAGAAATAAAAATAGAAAATTAAATCAACCGAACACCAGTTGTCAAACACCCACGGGCTCATTCTTGTTCGGGAGTTTGAAGTGTGTGTTTGTGTAATAGTGTTGCTGTGTGACGTTCTGTCAGAGTGTTCACCCGACGTTTTGATCTAACCTATAAAATGAACCAGTTAACCGCCTATGTGTTTAATGATCAGCCTTTGTCTGTACTGTTTGACAGCAGCGATAATCCATGGTTCAAAGCTAAGGATGTAGCTACAATATTGGGCTACGCTAACCCTAAAGAAGCAATCAGAGTATATGTTAGAGAAAAATATCGCAAAACAATTCCTGAAGTATGGGGGAGCGAAAATCTCCCCCTAACCTATAATGAGAAACATTCAATCTTTCTTAAAGAGCCGGGATTATATTCGTTACTTATGAAATCTAAAATGCACATTGCTGAGAAGTTTCAAGATTGGATCTTTGAAGAAGTTTTGCCATCCATTAGAAAAAAAAAAATGGTCAGTACAGACTTATAAACGAGAACCAAAGGCTGCTACAATCACTTACGAAGTCGCTAACAAATAACCGAAAGCTAGATCAAACAAACTCTGAGTTTAAAACTACAAATGATATATTGTGTATGGAAAACCAATCCATGAATCAAACGCTGATCGAACAGACACCTAAAGTGGCAGTGTTGCCTGAAGATGTAAATCTGAAGCATATATTTTGTGTAATGATTAGGGAAACCCTTCTAGAGCAGTACGGAGTTTGTGAATACAAGTGCATTCGAACACAGAGGAGGAATTTCAAACAAGCCTTGAAAAAAGCAAAGGAAGAAGGATTTACAATGTGCTACTGTAAAGAAAATGTCCCCAACGGCATAAACATAGTGAATAAGGCTAAAGAAGTGATGAATAGTTACGGCATGCACATTGACTGCAGATACAACAACATCCTAACCTCGCACAATTTCATGAATATAGTTGAACATATCATTGACAATGTATAGGTCTGCGCTTGTGGACACGTTCCAGAACCTTCAACGCTTGTCAGGTAGTAACAGTCGATACGTGCTCCAAAGATGACCAGTGCGGATGATGCAAGAAAAGTAATCACCATATCAATGAACAAAATACGTTATAAACGTAACAACATCCGAGAAAGGCTCGCAATCAAGTTAGTTTTGGATAGAGCGAGAGATGTGTTTGAGAGAAAATATCATACGAAACAGCATACTTATGAAGAAAACAAAAATATTGAATATCATGTAAAAGAATATAACTATGAAGAAAACAAAAATATTGAATATCATGTAAAAGAATATAACTATGAAGAAAACAAAACAGACTGTTAAATTTAACGAGGAGCTAAATACACAGTACACTTACGAGCCCTGTGAGGATGTACAACAATTATCGTGGACTCAAATCGCAATAGATGAAATAAGATTCCGCAGACCGTTGGAACTGATGTTGGGTGAAAAAAATCAAACATCTAACCTATTGCAACAAGATGTGTCACAGCGAGTGCATACAGTTTACTTCAAGGGTGAGCAGACGCACCACCAGTCCGTAGTACGGTTGAAGTCACACGGTAAGGACGTGAACATGGACGCTTACGCTTCTGCGGATGACTATATCAAATCGTTTATTCAGGAGATTGAGGTTATGAACAATAATGCTAGTGATCAGACATTGGCATCACCTCAGACGTCATCTGTAAAACCGATCACTGCCTGCAAGAGAGAAAGGAGGCTGAGGACGAAGACAACGGATCCAAGGCGATCAAGCGAGCCAAGGGAGTCGCCAAGGGGGTTGTTAAAAACGTCCTAACCCCTGACGACTACAGGGAATGTCTGTTTGACGGGGTGTTGAAAACCACCGTCAACACCCGTTTCCAGTCGTACCTGCACCGTGTCTTCACCGTACAAGTAGAAAAGCTATCCTTGAGCCCGGCCGATGATAAACGCTACATCTTGGCTGATGGTATCCACACCTTACCTTGGGGGCATAAGGTCATCCCACCACTGCCCGCAGCAAGAAGTCGAGACAATCTCGAGGAGCAGCAAGGCGGACCTATGGAGGTGGATGAGGAGGAGGACATGGACGAAGAGTTCCCGGTGTAAACAGAACTAGGCTAATTTTTTTAAATATAATTAAGTATATTTTGTAAATAGTATTCGTAAGCAAATATAGTCAAACAGTTTAGTTTACAGCATACATCTGTGTTGTTACTACCCCTTGCATTTCCCTGACATTTACTTTCAAAAGACTCTTCTAATGCAAACTGAATTTTGTAAAACTATCATGTTTTCAAAACAAAACTTTCAAAATTGTTAAAAATTCGATATTCTTTCTTAAATACTAAAGAGAAAGACAAGTGAAAACAACAGTTAACGAGAAACAACAACATTTATTGAAACACAATAAGAATATACACACAAACATATTACAATCAAGAACTCAAAAGGTATTTACACAAAAATAGACTTAAGCGAAGATGGAGTAGAAGAGCCTACGGACCAGTGCTTCGTTATGGTGGGAGCGACCGGGTCGAAGAGCTGCACGTAGTCGCTGAGTGGTATATCGAGGACCGTCCGACAGTACAGGTAGGTGAGGCAGTAGTGGTCATAAACAGAAGTACCGTAGCCCTGGAGTCGATACCTGTTGTAGAGACTACCACCAGGCGCTTCTCAATCTGGGTGGTGTTCATCGCGGGCGGAAGCAGTCCCCGCCGATTGTGTGATACCCTCATTACTACCAGTTGCACGCTTTATCACCACCGGCTTCACTGTATATGTCAAACCAGTGACTCTGGGGACTCCTGAATAACGGTCCACCCAAAGGTTTTCCAATCGCGTTATAATGTTCATAATCATAATATAGATTTCATAGTCTTTATTTTCATCCAAATATAAGTTGCAACCATGTGTATACTGACCTCTATGATGTAACTGGATGTTCAAGAACACATTACCCTGATTGGCGGGATTTTGTACTGTATGTTGATAACCGGAATCTACCCAACTGACAGTCGGTGGTGAATCGTTCGAATCTTTTTCCACAAGCTCCAAGTCTCCAGGTAGTTCCGGGTGATTGACACTTCTACTGTTGTCGTTTATGCAACTGCTATCGGCACATATGCTGACGTTCTGGGAACCTCCCCCTTCGGTTATTTGGTTGGATGATGGTGATGCAAAGTCTTCAGATATCTCCGGAGCATTGCCACTTTCAATGTCGTTTATACAACTGCTATCAATACATGTGTTGACTTTCTGCGGACCTCTTCCTGCTGAGGTTTGTATGAACGATCTCGGTTGTGAGGAACGATTGTTTCTTCGCTTCCTTCTAACACAGAGGTGGTGCTGACGATGATGAAGACGAAGTCCATCTCGCGACGTGAACGACTCCTCACAGTATGGACATTTCCAGGTCGCCAGCTTCGATGGTGTGGCGACTGACCGTTTCAGTGATGGTGCTGGCGGTGGTTGTTCAGGACTTCGTGGAGAAAAGTACATGGTGCTGTAGCCTTCCATCGCTTCCAACTCCTTCAACAACGTCTGGACTGATTCATCCACTTCAATTGCACTAGCCATGTTTGTGTTTACTTTGCAACATCACTAGACAAACTGAATGAAGGAAGCGATGACAATCACTTAAGTAACATAGCTACGTACCGTACAGTAGAAGGCGGTGGACAATTCTCGAAATCGCGGCAATTATCGCGCGCGCGACGTTCATGCATCCCCAAACCTAACTTAAACCTGCGTCGCGACGTTCATGCATCCTCAAACCTAACTTAAACCTGCGTCTGTAAACCTAACCTAAACCTGCGTCTGTAAACCTAACGCACGCATTGGCCTACCTTAAGTAGTGAAGTCGTGGACCGCGGTTACGTCATCACCCCGTGCCTACGTGACTGCCCCAGGCTGTTTACTCATTAGCGATAATTGCCGCGATTTCGAGAATTGTCCACCGCCTTCTACTGTACGGTACGTAGCTATGTTACTTAAGTGATTGTCATCGCTTCCTTCATTCAGTTTGTCTAGTGATGTTGCAAAGTAAACACAAACATGGCTAGTGCAATTGAAGTGGATGAATCAGTCCAGACGTTGTTGAAGGAGTTGGAAGCGATGGAAGGCTACAGCACCATGTACTTTTCTCCACGAAGTCCTGAACAACCACCGCCAGCACCATCACTGAAACGGTCAGTCGCCACACCATCGAAGCTGGCGACCTGGAAATGTCCATACTGTGAGGAGTCGTTCACGTCGCGAGATGGACTTCATCTTCATCATCGTCAGCACCACCTCTGTGTTAGAAGGAAGCGAAGAAACAATCGTTCCTCACAACCGAGATCGTTCATACAAACCTCAGCAGGAAGAGGTCCGCAGAAAGTCAACACATGTATTGATAGCAGTTGTATAAACGACATTGAAAGTGGCAATGCTCCGGAGATATCTGAAGACTTTGCATCACCATCATCCAACCAAATAACCGAAGGGGGAGGTTCCCAGAACGTCAGCATATGTGCCGATAGCAGTTGCATAAACGACAACAGTAGAAGTGTCAATCACCCGGAACTACCTGGAGACTTGGAGCTTGTGGAAAAAGATTCGAACGATTCACCACCGACTGTCAGTTGGGTAGATTCCGGTTATCAACATACAGTACAAAATCCCGCCAATCAGGGTAATGTGTTCTTGAACATCCAGTTACATCATAGAGGTCAGTATACACATGGTTGCAACTTATATTTGGATGAAAATAAAGACTATGAAATCTATATTATGATTATGAACATTATAACGCGATTGGAAAACCTTTGGGTGGACCGTTATTCAGGAGTCCCCAGAGTCACTGGTTTGACATATACAGTGAAGCCGGTGGTGATAAAGCGTGCAACTGGTAGTAATGAGGGTATCACACAATCGGCGGGGACTGCTTCCGCCCGCGATGAACACCACCCAGATTGAGAAGCGCCTGGTGGTAGTCTCTACAACAGGTATCGACTCCAGGGCTACGGTACTTCTGTTTATGACCACTACTGCCTCACCTACCTGTACTGTCGGACGGTCCTCGATATACCACTCAGCGACTACGTGCAGCTCTTCGACCCGGTCGCTCCCACCATAACGAAGCACTGGTCCGTAGGCTCTTCTACTCCATCTTCGCTTAAGTCTATTTTTGTGTAAATACCTTTTGAGTTCTTGATTGTAATATGTTTGTGTGTATATTCTTATTGTGTTTCAATAAATGTTGTTGTTTCTCGTTAACTGTTGTTTTCACTTGTCTTTCTCTTTAGTATTTAAGAAAGAATATCGAATTTTTAACAATTTTGAAAGTTTTGTTTTGAAAACATGATAGTTTTACAAAATTCAGTTTGCATTAGAAGAGTCTTTTGAAAGTAAATGTCAGGGAAATGCAAGGGGTAGTAACAACACAGATGTATGCTGTAAACTAAACTGTTTGTCTATATTTGCTTACGAATACTATTTACAAAATATACTTAATTATATTTAAAAAAATTAGCCTAGTTCTGTTTACACCGGGAACTCTTCGTCCATGTCCTCCTCCTCATCCACCTCCATAGGTCCGCCTTGCTGCTCCTCGAGATTGTCTCGACTTCTTGCTGCGGGCAGTGGTGGGATGACCTTATGCCCCCAAGGTAAGGTGTGGATACCATCAGCCAAGATGTAGCGTTTATCATCGGCCGGGCTCAAGGATAGCTTTTCTACTTGTACGGTGAAGACACGGTGCAGGTACGACTGGAAACGGGTGTTGACGGTGGTTTTCAACACCCCGTCAAACAGACATTCCCTGTAGTCGTCAGGGGTTAGGACGTTTTTAACAACCCCCTTGGCGACTCCCTTGGCTCGCTTGATCGCCTTGGATCCGTTGTCTTCGTCCTCAGCCTCCTTTCTCTCTTGCAGGCAGTGATCGGTTTTACAGATGACGTCTGAGGTGATGCCAATGTCTGATCACTAGCATTATTGTTCATAACCTCAATCTCCTGAATAAACGATTTGATATAGTCGTCCGCAGAAGCGTAAGCGTCCATGTTCACGTCCTTACCGTGTGACTTCAACCGTACTACGGACTGGTGGTGCGTCTGCTCACCCTTGAAGTAAACTGTATGCACTCGCTGTGACACATCTTGTTGCAATAGGTTAGATGTTTGATTTTTTCACCCAACATCAGTTCCAACGGTCTGCGGAATCTTATTTCATCTATTGCGATTTGAGTCCACGATAATTGTTGTACATCCTCACAGGGCTCGTAAGTGTACTGTGTATTTAGCTCCTCGTTAAATTTAACAGTCTGTTTTGTTTTCTTCATAGTTATATTCTTTTACATGATATTCAATATTTTTGTTTTCTTCATAGTTATATTCTTTTACATGATATTCAATATTTTTGTTTTCTTCATAAGTATGCTGTTTCGTATGATATTTTCTCTCAAACACATCTCTCGCTCTATCCAAAACTAACTTGATTGCGAGCCTTTCTCGGATGTTGTTACGTTTATAACGTATTTTGTTCATTGATATGGTGATTACTTTTCTTGCATCATCCGCACTGGTCATCTTTGGAGCACGTATCGACTGTTACTACCTGACAAGCGTTGAAGGTTCTGGAACGTGTCCACAAGCGCAGACCTATACATTGTCAATGATATGTTCAACTATATTCATGAAATTGTGCGAGGTTAGGATGTTGTTGTATCTGCAGTCAATGTGCATGCCGTAACTATTCATCACTTCTTTAGCCTTATTCACTATGTTTATGCCGTTGGGGACATTTTCTCTACAGTAGCACATTGTAAATCCTTCTTCCTTTGCTTTTTTCAAGGCTTGTTTGAAATTCCTCCTCTGTGTTCGAATGCACTTGTATTCACAAACTCCGTACTGCTCTAGAAGGGTTTCCCTAATCATTACACAAAATATATGCTTCAGATTTACATCTTCAGGCAACACTGCCACTTTAGGTGTCTGTTCGATCAGCGTTTGATTCATGGATTGGTTTTCCATACACAATATATCATTTGTAGTTTTAAACTCAGAGTTTGTTTGATCTAGCTTTCGGTTATTTGTTAGCGACTTCGTAAGTGATTGTAGCAGCCTTTGGTTCTCGTTTATAAGTCTGTACTGACCATTTTTTTTTTTCTAATGGATGGCAAAACTTCTTCAAAGATCCAATCTTGAAACTTCTCAGCAATGTGCATTTTAGATTTCATAAGTAACGAATATAATCCCGGCTCTTTAAGAAAGATTGAATGTTTCTCATTATAGGTTAGGGGGAGATTTTCGCTCCCCCATACTTCAGGAATTGTTTTGCGATATTTTTCTCTAACATATACTCTGATTGCTTCTTTAGGGTTAGCGTAGCCCAATATTGTAGCTACATCCTTAGCTTTGAACCATGGATTATCGCTGCTGTCAAACAGTACAGACAAAGGCTGATCATTAAACACATAGGCGGTTAACTGGTTCATTTTATAGGTTAGATCAAAACGTCGGGTGAACACTCTGACAGAACGTCACACAGCAACACTATTACACAAACACACACTTCAAACTCCCGAACAAGAATGAGCCCGTGGGTGTTTGACAACTGGTGTTCGGTTGATTTAATTTTCTATTTTTATTTCTTTAAGGTACAGAGATAGAGGGAAGGGAGAGAAGGGAAATCTCCTCTTATTAGAAAGATTTTCTTCTAATCCCTAACATGAAAAGCTTTTGTGGCCTTGAAAAAGGCCGATTATGATGGTGGAATCAGGTGGAGGCTAAGGTGTTGGGAAATATTTATTTTTTAATGTTGAAAAACTTTGTTATTTCATCTGGGTGGAGTTCATCCGTTCGTTGATTCCACCACATTTCAACAAGCATCATGTACTTCTGCTCATGTTCAATGGCGTAGATGTGCTCCTCTTCAATAGGGTAGAAATTCATCTTGTAGTCCATGTCCCGCTGCCAATATTCCCATTCCAAGTCGTCCAGCGGACAATGGTTCCACATGCTGTTGATTCCCCGTTGTTTGGAGTACAGAGCGTCGTCAAGATCTTGGATGGTTGAATACACCTTTGGTTCATGAACGTGCTTGAACTTTTTGTCATTGCGCCATAGCCTCTTTTTATGGAAATGCTTCAAGGTGCAATCATCGTCGTCCTTTTGGTTGTAGAATTCATCACCTTCAAAGTAATCATCTTCATCGTCAAATGGCCTCTTCTTATCATTGCTATTCATTGACGTTTCCGCTGCAACACATACATCTTCCAACTCGACGTCTGTGATGGCACAATCCCACTCGATGTTGTCCATGATCTCTTCGTAGCTGTTGTCGCTTCGGAACTCAAGGTGTATCACAGAGACGGCAATACTTCGCCCGCACAGTAAGAGCTCCAAAGACAAACTGACTAAACCCTTGAGGACGCGCTCATAAATAGCACTCCGGTCGGGAGGAGGCCTCGGCCGTGGAACTTTCCACCCCATCGCCCTCCAGAGGAGCTTGGTAGTGTAATGTAAGCGGTAAATAGTTCCCGGAACCGCTGATGAGTAAACAGGCTGGGACAGTCACGTAGGTCCTAGCACGCGCCTCGACACGTGACGCCGCGGAGCCTCACTTGCATGCTGATGTCGGTCGGGGGGAGGGGGCAGTAGTCGATTCAAAACCATCAAAGGCACAGTGGTTCCTTGAAACTAGATAGTTACATATTCTTGTACGGAAATTCCAACATGGTCGAGTCAGCATGTCGCTGACCCTGTCCTTATGCCTCACGGTAGAGTGTGGATGCTGTCGGGGAGGATGCACCGCCTGTGAACAGGAAAACAAGTCCTATTAGTTACCTCGATAAACACAAGGGTGAGGAACTGGCGACCTCTTCCTCATCTCGATCACCGGTTTGAGCCCGGTAATATAGGAGTGAGGAATTGTACAGAGGCCTGGCGACCTCTTCCTCATCTTAATCGCCAGTTTACCAGAGCCCAGTAAATACAAGGGTGAGGAATTGCACAGAGGGCTGGCGACCTCTTCCTCATCTCGATCGTCAGTTTGAGCTCGGTAATACAAGGGTGAGGAATTGCATAGAGGGCTGGCGACCTCTTCCTCATCTCAATCACCAGTTTGAGCCCGGTAATATAGGAGTGAGGAATTGTACAGAGGCCTGGCGACCTCTTCCTCATCTCAATCACCAGTTTGAGCCCGGTAATATAGGAGTGAGGAATTGTACAGAGGCCTGGCGACCTCTTCCTCATCTGATCGTCAGTTTACCAGAGCTCAGTAAATACAAGGGTGAGGAATTGCACAGAAGGCTGGCGACCTATTCCTCATCTCGATCGTCAGTTTGAGCTCGGTAATACAAGGGTGAGGAATTGCACATAGGGCTGGCGACCTCTTCCTCATCTCAATCACCAGTTTGAGCCCGGTAATATAGGAGTGAGGAATTGTACAGAGGCCTGGCGACCTCTTCCTCATCTGATCGTCAGTTTACCAGAGTCCAGTAAATACAAGGGTGAGGAATTGCACAGAGGGCTGGCGACTTCTTCCTCATCTCGATCGTCAGTTTGAACCCGGTAATACAAGGGTGAGGAATTACACAGAGGGCTGGTAACCTCTTCCTCATCTCGATCGTCAGTTTGAGCCCAGTAATACAAGGGTGAGGAACCGTACAGAGGCTGGCAGCCCCTTGTTTACTACTTGAATCTGTTTACTCGGCTAAAGCCGTTTACTCTCTCTCTCGAAAACAGGTCATTAGTACTGGCGGTTTCTTGTTTAACATAAAAACCATGGCTGGCGCTTGATCACGTAGGCATAGGGATGACGTCATGGAGGTTTCTACCGAGTTGTTTACAGCTTCGGTCCTACTCACCAGTCTCCTTCTAGCATTACTGACAAGCGGTACATCATGTTCCACTTGTTTGCAATAGTTACAGAGCCAGTCGGGCTCTACCTCGTAACAAAGCCATTTCACATCAATTCCACAATAACAGAAGTAGATTCAATAGACGCTGAGGTGTTTCTACAAACGGTGTATTATTACACGAGATGCTTCTTCGGTAGATTATATATTGACTTCTGGTTGGATAGACCGTTAGCCCCACACAAATGTCGACAGCTTAGGGCTGACCTGGGAGACGTGAGTTCAATAGCGACACACGTCTCATGTCGCAACGTCATAGTTTGGCTCCTTCGAGAAGCTAATCCCCCGATATATGCGAGGGTTGTAGTAAATGGAGGGTAGGTTAAGCATAACTTTTATGAATAAAATAAATATATTAAAGAATAAAAAAAGAAAAAATGATAGATAACGTCCACAACACTCTGGAAGCTTCTAGGAGGTCGCTGATGAGTAAACAACCCCGGGCAGTCACGTAGGCCCTAGCACGCGCCTCGACACGTGACTCCACGGAGCCGCTCGCAGTTTGGCTTAGTCAAGCCGGCATACAACGTGTAACGAAGTCACATCAAATTCGGTCGGCAAACAGCCGAGATCCCATGAGGAAAACGCGTTTGAAAATTAATAGCGGGCCCGTTTAACGGTGGATTTTCAATATTCTTTAAGCGATTGTTTTCTTAGGTCACGGCCCCACATGTGGTGAAGTTTCATCAACATCGGTCGGTAAACAGCTGAGATCCCATAAGGAAAACGCGGTTATAAATTAATAGCGGGTCCGTTTAACGGTGGATTTTCAATTTTCTTTAAGCGATGGATTACTTAGGCCGCCGCCTGAAATGTGGTGAGGTTTCGTCAAAATCGGTCGGTAAACAGCTGAGATCCCATAAGGAAAACGCGGTTATAAATTAATAGCGGCCTTGTTTAATGGTGGATCTATGGGGTTCTTACGTCATTCGCTTCCCTGGGGATAGGCCTACACTCTGGAAAAAGTCCCGTGGGAATCGGTGGATAAATAGGCTAATTATTAATTTTCGAAAGTTTTTTCCTCATGTTCAAGGTCATCACGAAAAGTGCTGCTGGCAGCCGGGGGGGGGGGGCTCCTCACCTGCGTGCTGCTGCCAGCCGGGGGGGGGGGCTCCTCACCTGCGTGCTGCTGCCAGCCGGGGGGGGGGCTCCTCACCTGCGTGCTGCTGCCAGCCGGGGGGGGGGGGGGGGCTCCTCACCTGCGTGCTGCTGCCAGCCGGGGGGGGGGGGCCTTGCATCCTCGCATCCTCACCGCGCCTTTGCTGGTTCTGAACCATCCAATGCCCCCTACTCATTTGTTTGAAAACTTGTGCCATGCCTACTTTGTCCCTAATATTTTCTTTATTTCAAATCTTCTGTCACAGAAGGGAGAAACAGAGTAGTTTCAGTGTTGGTCATAGTTGTAACCACCATTTGGGTGCAATAGAAAGTGTGTTGGGGAAGGGGAGTTAGTATGACATATTGTCCCACTGTCAGTGTTGGAGAAGAGCGGCGTTACGGTAGCGAGCTACATTTCTAGTAGCGTCGGCTATAACTCTGCTACTTTGTAAAAAAGTAGCTTTATCCGTAGCGCCCTACATTTTTAGAGTAGATGTAGCGGATTATGTAGCTACTTTTACAATATTGATGTAAACACGTTACTTGAATGAGCAATAAACTGACCCGAGTACAAAAGTTTTGTTACTCATTGAAAGCTTTTACTGCATTCATTTATACATTTACTAGCTGTTCTCGCAGGTTTCGCCCCGCAAATAATTTATAAAACTGTGACAGTTGTGTGTGCTGCAGTGGTTAGCCCGTGGAACTACTACAAATCAAGATCAGCTGTTTGTATTTTCATTAGCTCAAACAAAAATGAATGTCCATAAGAAATACATGGGAACTTTGTCGGGATCTCTGGCGGAGCCCTAAGGTCAGATCAGGATGAAAACCATTTAGTTTTCCTATTTTATGCCTAAAGAATCAGTGTACAAAATTTCAGCTCTCTACCTACATGGGAAGGTGGAGAATTATTGATGGGTGAGTCAGTCAGCCAGGGCTTTGCCTTTTATTTATACATTTATGTATAGTTGTCAGCTGTTTCTGTTATTTTAGCTTTTATATTCTACTGTTTTTTTTTCAATCCACTACCGCCAGTCCGCCATTCGCTTCAAATTCAAATATCATAACCATAACATAACCTCAATATCAATATCTGACCATCCTTTCCTTTTGTAAAGTTAAAAACTTGCAATACAATAACATGTAGAGTAGATGTAGGCTGAATATTTACATAAATCATACTTCACAAGTAGGGTGTATTGGACATTCCTGGACCAGGAGGAGCCAGGAGGAGCCCCCCCCCCTAATTAGTATGCAAATTTTTTTTAATTACCCTAATTAATATGCAAATTTTTAATTACCCTAATTAATATGCAAATTTTTTTAATTACCCTAATTAATATGCAAATTTTTTTTTTTTTTCATTTCAGGAGGAGCCCCCCCCCCCGAGGTCTCGTCTGTGACACTTTACCCCCCCCCCGTACATCAATCAGGAGGAGCCCCCCCCCCCCGAGGTCTCGTCTGTGACACTTTACCCCCCCCCCCGACTGTCCAATGATTTTACCCCTGACAGCTGTTGTGATTTGTTGTCGAGGCAACAAACGTCGACGCAGATGTTCAAACAAAAGACCGGTGAGTCGAGACCGGTCCGGGATGCAGCTGCGCCCGACCCTTCCAGGAACCCATTATAGTCCACCCGTATCGAATTACATTAGAGGAGGGGTGCTTTTACCCCTGACAGCTGTCGTGATTTATTGCCGAGGCGACAAACGTCGACGCAGCAGATGTTCGCACAAAAGACCGGTGAGTCGAGACCGGTCTGGGAAGCAGCTGCGACCGACCCTTCCAGGAACCCATTATAGTCCGCCCGTATCGAATTCAATTAGAGGAGGGTTGCTTTTACCCCTGACAGCGGTTGAGATTTATTGCCCCGGCCTTCTCCGAAATCCATTAGTGGGGAGAATCACCCCACATCGCCAGCCCTCCGTCAGTTCAGTTCGAGAGTTCAGTGCGTGTAGACGTGTTAGTCCGATCCTGCTCCGTTCTACGCGATTTTTGTTAGTTGCTGATTTCATTTGCGATATTCGTCCAGCATCGTTGAACTATTTAAAACGGTTGTGTTGTGCCGTATTGTTTGTGATTATCGAAACTTTATAATCCATATTCAAGATGAACGACTCACACCAATGCGTCATTTGCGGCTGCACGTTCCCGCGCAGACACAGTATGAAGCACTACGCAAAATTCCACGGTGGATTCGTCCCACCCCAACAAGGTACGTCATTGTGTGTTGCATTATTGTTTTAATCAGACTTAAATGTTAGTAATATAGGAAATATGTTATGCAGTATATAACCGGAGTGTGGTAAAAGTCTTCTTTTTATTTAACAGCTTTAGTTATTCTGTGCGAATATAGAGCTGTGTAAAAAAAAAAATTAAAATTACATGACTATATTTATACAATTTTAATAGCTTATGTTATTGTTCGACCCATCAAGTCAAGTCATCAGAGTACCCATATGACATACTTCCCTAACCTCGGGGGGGGGGGAAGTGCCACAGACGAGACCTCGGGGGGGGGGGGCAAAAGTGTTGCAGACGAGACCTCGGGGGGGGGGGGTAATGGATCTGGGCTACCATAGGTCGGATCTGAATTCTGATTGCAGATTCTTGCTCGTCTAGTCAAGACGAGTCATTTGAGTACCCACATCGACCACTTTGGGCAAACCTGATGATGACCTTGAACTTGAACTTGACCCTCTTTTTTTTTTTTAATGCATTTTCGGAATACCCTCTTCAAGCCGAGTCATTTGAGTACCCACATCGACCACTTTGGGCTAACCTGATGATGACCTTTAACTTGAACTTGACCCTCTTTTTTTTTTTTTTTTAATGCATTTTCGGAATCCCCTCTTCAAGCCGAGTATTTTGAGTACCCACATGACGTACTTTTGATAATTAATACAAGAGTTGAGCAGGGTAACGCTACAACCAACAGAGCTAGCCCATCAGCGCCTGCGGACAAGTTAACTACCAGTGAATGCTTTGGGTTGGAGCACTTGAAGGGGGGTGTATCGATACACCCCCCATCAAGTACACTAAACTAAGACAGGTGTTAAACATTTCTCAATCTAATCGTTTTGTACGTTTACAGATGGAGAAGCAGCATGTCGGCTTTGTCGAGCCACATTCGCAGACCAGGGGGCCTTAGAGCGGCACATGGGAGCGAATCACCTCGTCGTTCCACCCCGGGAGGTGATTGATGCTCCGCAGACGACTGCCGGTGTCAATCAACACTCCGTTGAAGGTGAGAATCTACATTAAAATAACTTTTTTCCCCTAGTGACTATTTACCTTCTTTTTTTTAACTATTTAACTAGGTTCCTGAAGAAGAATGAGACCGTGCCAACTGATGTACTATTGATTTAATTACTAGGGGGAGATTTTCGCTCCCCCTAACACAAAAGGCTTCTTTAGGGTTGGCGTAGCTCATTATTGCAGCTACATCCTTTGCTTTGAACCCAGGATCATCAATGTAGACAAACAGTACAGAAGATTACTTCTTCCCTGTTTAATGATTGCTATTTTGATTTAACAAACTTAACTTTGAAATGTGATTCTCGAGAGAGAGGGGAATTTGTATCTTCATTTATCCTAATTTGTTTTTATTTTTATTTTCAGATGAAGGTCCGGGTCCTGGCCACCACACCTGCCATGAATGCGGTCGTCGTTTCCGTCGTGAAAGAAACCTGCGTCGACATGTGGAATCGACCCACAGCAGAGTCCGCAGGTTCCTTTGCGTCACATGCGGCGCCGAGTTTAAGAGGGAAGACAACCTTCGTCGCCACACCAAGCAATTTCACGGTGATGGCCAAGAACGGAGATTCCCTTGCGCATACTGTGGTCAGGAGTTCAACAAGCTGTTCAACAAGGACCATCATGAGCGGATCTCTTGCCCGATCATGAAGGACCTGATCCGGAACCGAGCAGCCATGGAACAGGATGAACCCCAGCCAGGTCCGAGCACGGAGCCACAACCCGGTACGAGCGCACACCAACAACCCGATGATGTTGAGATGACTGGAGCAGGACAGTCAAGCCCCGTGTTCTCACTCATTCAACGGGGTTTCCGCAACCGCCTCCTAACCTACCGTTTGCAGCGACCGATGGAGAATCTCGTCACAATCGGAGAAGTGATGGCGTTGTTGATTGTGAGCCTTACGGAGTTGCTTGAGATCACCTTGGCGAAACACCGCAGCATAAAGGTCAACTTGAAGCTGGAGTGTGAGTTCAAAAATGTGCACAACAACACCTGCCTGCGCAACTTCAAGACGAAGATGACTCCGCTGACGGTGACCTCGGACCTGAACCAGTACATCACAACAGCTTTTGCGAAGCTTATCAGAGAGAAGGCTGAGTGTGATCATATCGGCTCCGGGTGGACATACCTTCGCGTTCGTGATTTGGAGGTCGGCATCAACGAATACACTCCTCTAGGTGAAGATGGTCGAGCTTGGCTCCCACTGCCTACGTCTCTGGAGAACACCAAAGCAGTCGTCAACGTATCGAACACCGATGAGCGGTGTTTTATGTATGCTGTCCTGGGCAAGTTTGTTCAAGATCACCCCGAAAGACCGGCAATGTACACCGACGATATCATCGCCCGATACGATTGGACCGGCCTTCAATTCCCCGTTGCTCTGAAGAGTATCAAGACGTTTGAGCGGACAAACAACATCAGCATCAACGTCTATGGTATTGATCACACGCGCGTGGGTCAGAAACCTAACGGACAACCAAAGTATCAGGACACCGTCTTTCCCTTGAAGATTTGTAGGCAGGAGCGCGAAGACCATTGCGACCTTTTGTACGTGACAACGGACGGTGATAGTCACTACGCCTACGTCAAAGACCTTGGCCGACTGATCCGTCCCCAACTCACAGCACATATGGGCAGCATATTCATCTGTAAACGGTGCTTCGCGCACTTTGACAACCGTCCGAACAAGCTCGGTCTGACGGGTGTTCAGCGTCTGGAGGAGCACAGGCGATACTGCTCCGCTTCAGCCCCTATTCGCATGGATACGCCGAGAAAGACTGAAATCAAATTCAGCCATCCAGAGTTCACCCGACGCGAGCGTTTCACCATCTACGCGGACTTTGAGTGTGCTCTACTGCCGACCGCGGAGATGGATGAACAAGTCGACGAGCCGCACGGAGGAGTAGCCACCCACATCCACATCCCATATGCCTTTGCGTACCAGATCATCGACTCGTACGGACTTGAGGAGTTTGAGCCTCGAGTCTACTTCGGGGATGATGCGTCAAAGACATTTATGGAGATGTTGAAAACTGATGTCGAGCGATTGTGGAACTTCCTGTACGAAGCAAGAAATCTGCGCCCTGTCCTGACCCCAGCGGAAACGATGCAGTACAACTCGACAGCGAATTGCTACCTCTGTGGATCGCCATTTTCAAGAGAAGACCCAAAGGTTCGTGATCACAACCACGCGCCGCCCTACGAGTTCCGTGGCGCTGCGCACAGATCATGTAACCTACGCTACAGGGAGCAGCGAGTAGTCAACTGCTACTTCCACAACCTCTCCAACTACGACGCTCACTTCATAGTGCGGGAGTTGGCGGTCGACCCTGGTGATGTTGAGGTGTTGGCTCACACGGAAGAGCGGTACATCGCTTTCACGAAGCGGTTCCTGTTCGACCGAGCAGCGGCACCGGTTGGGATGCCAGGGCGTGGAAAAAGACAGCCAGGATTCAGAGTCAGGTTCCTCGACACCTACAGGTTCCTGGCTTTGAGCCTCGCCAGCCTCGCAGCCGCACTTCCACCAGCTCAACTCTTGGAGACGAGGAAGAGATTCCCCGAAGACCACCTCTTCGATCTAGTCCGTAGGAAAGGCGTGTTCCCGTACAACTTTGTAACGTCGAACGCCGTTTTGGAAGATACTACGGAACTGCCTCTGCAGCGAGATTTCCACAACGACCTGACCCTGGAGGACATCACGGATGCAGACTACGAGCATGCTCGCAACGTGTGGGAAACCTTCGGTTGTAGGAACCTCAAGGACTACGCCGAGAAGTACCTGCGCTGTGACATTGCGCTGTTGACTGACGTCTTTGAACGCTTCAGGGACACGTCGATGGCTGAATACGAACTAGACCCTGCGCACTACTACACCCTACCGTCATACGCCTGGGATGTTATGTTAAGGACCTGTGGAGTGGAGCTTGATACGATACAGGACTTTGACATGTACCTCTTCTTCGAGCAAGGCATCAGAGGAGGTATTTCCCAGGCGATCACCAGACACGCCAAGGCCAACCATGATGGATGTCGCCCTGAAGATCGTCGACCTGAAGAGCCAACGCATCACCTGCTATACTTGGACGCCAACAACCTTTACGGTTGGGCCATGTCCCAGTGTCTTCCACAGGGACACTTCCAATGGCTCAGCCGCGAGGAGATCGCGTCCCTGGATATTGCAGCGTTGGACCCCGAAGGACCCACGGGCTACGTCTTGGAAGTTGACCTTCGCTACCCCGCCCACCTGCACGACCTTCACAAAGATCTCCCTTACTGCTGTGAGACCAAACGTCCGCCAGGAGGGAAATTCAAGAAGCTCGTTACGACTCTGGATGACAAGAAGAACTACATCTGCCATTACAGAATCTTGCAACAGGCACTGGAAAACGGACTGGAGCTTGCGAACGTGCATCGCGTCATCTCGTTCCGACAGTCTCGGTGGTTAGAGAGCTACATCCTAATGAACACCGAACTGAGGAAGAAGGCCAAGACCAAGTTTGAACAAGACTTTTTCAAGCTTATGAACAACGCGGTCTTCGGCAAGACGATCGAGAATGTTCGCAAGCGAATGAACTCTAAGCTGGTGTGTACGCCGGAGATGTTCAGGAAGTATGTGGCCAAGTCAAACTTCCTGGACCGAACCTACTTCAACGATGATGTCGCCATTGTCCACATGTCGAAAGTCAATATCGTCCTGGACAAACCGCTGTACGTCGGAATGTGTGTCCTCGATCTGAGCAAGTGGCTCATGTACGACTTCCTTCGGAAGATGAAGAACCGGTACGGTGATCGTCTGAAGGTTGACTACATGGACACTGACAGCTTCGTGTTCGACGTCCAGACTGAAGATGTTTATAAGGACATGTTGGAGCATCTGGATGATTTCGACACCAGTGCGTACCCCAGAAACCATCCCTGCTACAGCCCCGTCAACGCAAAAGTCATCGGAAAGTTCAAGGATGAAGCAAACGGACTTCCTCTGCTCGAGTACCTCGGTCTTCGCTCGAAACTTTATTTCATGGACATTGTCGAGTTCGAGGAGAGGACCGAAGATGACGAGTTGCAGGTCATGACAGTGAAGCGCGCCAAGGGAGTCGCTAGAGGTGTTGTAAAACACAATTTAACCTCTGACGACTATCGGGAATGCCTCTTCAACGGCGTGTTGAAGAGAACCATCAACACCAGGTTCCAGTCCCGAAACCACCGCGTATTCACAGTCCAAGTCGACAAGCTATCCTTGAGCTGTAACGATGACAAACGTTACATCCTTCCGGACGGAGTCAACACACTTCCGTGGGGACACATTGACGTTCCACATCAGCCCGAAGACATCCCTCAAGACGATGAAGAGGCGGAGGATGAGGAGCGTTGAGTGGTTGTGTCATATTGCCAAAGACCCTGACTTGACTTGTAAATTATTTTGAAAAATCTAGTCATTAGTTTGTATCGAGTCTCGTAAAACTTAGAAATGTTCTCCTTTTTCTTTTTGTTCTAGTCATTAGTTTGTGTCGAGTCTCATTTTTGCTAGTCAATCTCAAATGTTCAGGAGCACATACTCGATGTAAAATATATATATAAGGTGTGTAAATAAATAGCCAAAATGTTTGTATATACATTCGTATTTTTTTTTTCTCCCCTAACATAGTCTTAAGATACAAAAGTAAAAAAAAAAATATATATATATATATATATATTCAGGAATATGTTAATTCATATAAACCAGGTTCAGATATGAATGTTACTTTAGAATCATTGTATGATAGGTCTGTCCCATTTTGGGGCAGGCCTATAATTGTACGTTAGGTCTACCCCAAAAGTGGGATAGACCTATGAGACCTCAGGTGGTTGAAAACTGTTGTTCAATTGGTTTAATTACCAGGTGGGAGATTTTCGCTCCTCCTAACACATAATGGCTTAGGGGGGAGATTTTCGCTCCCCCATACTACAGGAATTGTTGAAGACAAGAATGCACCTGCTAATGCCATTGTATGAGAGGTCTGCCCCACTTTGGGGTAAAGGAGGAGAGGATGGGAAATAATAAGAATATTTCTTTTTATTCTGAGTACACAACTAGTTTATTGAGAAAAAAAAATGCAAAATTTCAAAATTCAATTGGTATACATTTGTGCAAAGAGTCTTCTGATCAGTGCATCGTTGTGGCCAGTAGAAGAGTGTTCAAAGAGCTGCACAAAGTCCGTCATCTTCATGCCGTAGTGGGTGCGGCAGTACAGGAACACAAGGCAGTATTGACCGCAGACCAGAGTGTTGTCACTTTGAATGCGATGCTCGTTGTACAGGTAGCGACGAGCGTTGCGTCTCAGGAATCCTTGGTAGAATTGAATATGTGGCGGTTGACCGTAGCTGTCAAAGAATTCAATTATTCCTCCTCCTTTGTTAAGGTAGAAAGCGACCCAGTGAGTGCCGTCTTCATTGTGTGGATCAGTGTTCACAATCATAGCAGTAGATGGTGAAATATAATGGGGCAATTGATCCGCAGCGTAGACACCAACATTCTGTACGGGCAGTTTAGCCATACACTTTTGTATCTCTAAGGTATTCATTCTACTGTGTCGACGCCACAGTCAGTAGTAGGAGTAGTACTAGTAGCAAAACAAAAGCAGGAACTGGTATCACTCTCACCATCGTCAGCGTTATCATCAGCGTCATCGATATTTGTACTTAGATGTAGCCAACCGCGCAATGTGATACAATTGGTTAGAGCGCATCGTGTGTGAGCTGTTCTGTGGTGGCGACATCGCACTGCGTTTGTTGATAGTAGACAGTTGATTGACGATAGTGATCCGCAGCCAATATCGTTGATATCGATGACATTAGTAGTACAGTGATCCGTGATGAAATTGTATCGTACAAACTCTTTTTTCTCAGCACCTTTGACATAGACAATCGGTCGTTTGGCGATACATGCACGTAACTTTTCCTCTAGCACATGATACCAGATATCACCTTGGTCCCATTCCAATCCGTGACAGTGTTTTGTGAGCCAATAGCTTTCACGCAGTTTCTCTTGTGATAGGAAATCTCGGCTGAATGGTGATTTGGCGATATGATGCATTAGCAGTGTTCCACTGGCCAATTCCAAGACGCACACTTCCTTCAGAATGTAGTCATTTGAGTTGTCCTTGAAACATTGAAAATCCACAATAATCGGAGATGCTAAATTTGTACGCTGTGCTCTGCATAAACGATCCATCTTGTGCGAGTGTTGGTTGATGACTGAGGAGGAGGACGATGACGCCGCCGCCGACGATCTAACCGCCAAAGTCCGCAGACACGTTGCGATGACGATCGATTTCTATGACGTTGTCAAACTCTGCGTATACCAGACAGTTGACAGTCTCTGTGAGTCCCGTGTCGAAAGCAATCTCCATACGCACACTGCCGTTGCGCACTAGGTTCCAATGAGTTGTGTCGCTTGCTGACATATCAGGTGTTAGATCGAATGCCATCAGACAGTATCCATCGTCGTAATCATCTCTATTTATGAGATTACCAGCATCGCTAAAGTGTATGCCGGAGCCTGAAAACAGACTGTGATACGCCATCACGTATTTTCCCTTGCCGGTTTCGTAGTGTGGTTGTAGCGGTTTGGACGGCACTTGTTCACCGTCCACGTACAGCGAGAAGTAGTTGGTTTTGAAATTTTGAAAGTTAAATGGATTCTTTTTTAAATCACCATTATAAGCGGCGTTCGTGACCAGTCCGACAATAATTCTTTTCGGCACTTGACCTAGAAAGACATTGTCCAAAGTTTTGCTCCTCACTCCAAACGGCAGTGTGAATGTTTTCAATTCCACTCTGGTGATTGGGTATTTAGCTGTGCCGGTCTGAAGCGTCTTGCTGTGCGCCAACAGTACCGTGGGGCTAACTTTACACCTTCGTATCCAGAGATTCGCATCAACAATGTGCACCTTGTAGTCACCATCATCCGCCATAATGGAGAAGGAATCTTTTGACCGGATCAGTTTAAAACGCAGTTCCACACCGTTCAACAGGAACTTGTTCTGATTACACATGTCCACATGTAGGCGACCGAGCATATCGATTTCACGACTTTTATTTGTCATTTTTCGTCTCGCCTTTAGTCCATCGTTATCGTCCAGAGTATTGTCCATATAGCCGGCGTCGTCCGCGTTCCACAGTCCACATGTTAAATGTGATTTCCTAGCATCATAGCCGTAATTCATCAATGTTTCAATATACGCTCGATATGCATAAGTGTTGTTTTGTGGTGTGACCAGTTTCTGATTCATACTCATATCGACTTGACTGAATAACGTGTGCAGCCAATTGTTGACTGGGCCAATTTTATTCGATTCTTCGACATCTGCGATTGCCGCTCCTGTCGACTTGACAATAGACGCTGTAACTTCCAACATTGTTTGCGAAAGATCGGTGTATTCTTCGCCGTTGCCGGGCACAACAAACTCGATGGGCGAATCATCAGTCAGTGTGGAGATTGGTTTGTACTGAATCCATTTGCCGCTCTCGATACTGGTCTGCGTCGGTGGTAGGGAGAATAAGTCCAATTCCGTCTTGACGCATTCACACGACTTTTGATGTAGAAACGACATTGCTAGCGTGTGTGTGTTAATTGAATATATCGCGTATAGACGTTCTCCTCACTGCTTTCCTCGTCTTCCTCGTCTTCTTCTTCTTCTTCTTTCTAACTGTCCTTCTCTTCTTGCCCTTCTTGGATGACGACGACGACGACCTTCCTCGAAGGAGTTTCGCCAAAGACTGAGGTGTGACACGACGGCCGCCGAACATGGCGCGCTTCGCGTACCTCTTACGCGAGAGTATCGCGTTAGTCTTTCGCGCAGGAGTAGCGCGCCGGTGTTTCGCGGTATTCTTTCGCGTTACGCGACGGTGTTTCGCGCGAGAGCCGCCGCCGCCACTTAGCACACGTTGAAGTTTGCCGTCCGCCCGGCGTTTTAGCGAGTCGGTAAACTGGCTGAAATGATCTCTAGCGGCTTCTTTGGGGTCCCGCTGGTGCATGACCATGTCGCCCAAGAATCCAACACCGGATTTCAACGCCTCTTTGGCCACAGCAGAGGCTCCCGACTTGAGTAGCGGTGTGATGGTGCGGAACATACCGCCTAGGAAACTGCCAATTCCATGTCCTCGCTGGTAGGGTGCACCGCGAAATACCCTCTCGATACTGCCTCCGGTCTGCTGCAATTGTTGGCGGCGATAGTACGCCAAGTAGGGATCGTTTGTATTCATCATTGCTGAGCTCCTCTTTTGAAATGAAGCTTCACGTACGACGTCCCAAAGAGGAATGACGCTTTTTTACTAGCGTGATCCCTTAGGTCAATATCGATCGTTTCAAATGTTCCTTTCATAACTGGCGCATAATGAGGACTGATGAAATGCACAGTCTTATGCGCGCCGTGTGTGTAGTTCTCTCTGTCAATGTTGACAATTTTCAAAAGCGGCGCTGTAGTGTCACCAATCAGCTGCGGTTCAATCAGATCACAATACACGTACAAGTGGGTCGGCAGTCCCATAGTCAGATTAGGCGGCCATATCGCTGTGAGGTCATTTGACAAAACGTTCTCGTACGGATCGAAACCCAACTGGAGAGACAGCGCTTCGGTGAAATGTACTTTGCTTATACCGTCCACCATTGTCGTGATCTTGACTCTGTCCTGCTCTTTGTCATACTCAAAGTACAAGTACTGGGTGACATCCTTCGCTTTATTGATCATTTTCAATAAATCGGTTATGTTCTTGTAATAACCGGGTTTCATCTTTAGCATAATGTGCTCGACACTGAGTGTGACGGGAATACTCGGTAGAACGAGTCTATAGTCGAGCCAAATACACGATTCCTCGTCCACAGTCATAAAGGAACATGGATAATGCGCTTCGACCAAAGCCATCTCCCACTCGCCATCGCCTTCTAATCGAATTTGTCTCGGCAGATGTGTAGTGTACTTGGACACTGTGTTTTTTGGAAAATAATCCTTTGAGCTGTTGCTGGGCAATGTCAAATAGAACTGGTTGCTATTAGGCATTTTGCAAATCTTGCGCTCTTACCCAAGAATTGAACTCGTCTCCGTAACCTTCCCACTTGACGAAATAACGCTTACTGCGACCGCGACCCTTAGCGTCTAGTATTTCAGCAATCTTGAACAGATGGTCGTTGTATATTGTCACTTTTTGTAATTCGTATTCGTAAAACTGACCAGTCACTTGTTCACCGTTGAGATCCGACAAAGTGTACATTGGTAGAGGCATCAATGTGTTTACACGACGCACCACAAACACTTCTTTACTCCAATTAGTCTCGTAACCTTTTGCGAATGTGCCCTTCTCCTTAGATATGCGCACTGTGGTGCCAACTTTCAGTTTTGCCTTAACACGACGCGGTATCTTACCGAACATGCGACGCCATACCTGATGCAATATTCGCTTATTGTCGACAGTCACATCGACTGGTCGTATTCTATTGCCTAGACTCCTGTGAGCGCTGTTGTTGTATGCACTAACCAGTTTGTCCAACACATCTACATAACGATATGTGTTTTTGTAAGTCAAATATCGCCACATGCGCGTTTTCAAAGTGCGATTCACGCGTTCCACTACGGCCGCTTTAACATCTGGGTTTTGTGTAGTGACATAGATGATTCCGTATTGTTTGAATAATTTTTTCGTCTTGGCACCGGTGAATTCAGTACCTTTGTCGGTTTGTAAACAGCGAGGTGTGTCGGTCGCTTCGGCAAATATCTCCTCGAAAGCGTTGGCCACTTCAGCCCCTTCTTTCCGCCTCAACGTTCGCACATACAGGTGTTTGCTAAACACGTCTATTACAGTCAGTAGGTAGTTGACGCCGTCGTTGTGTTTACTAAGACCACGCATATCGTTCAAGTCCGCTTGCCACAATTCAAATGGACCATACACTATGTAAGGATTGCGCGGGAAACGCTTGCGTGCCGGTTTGTGCAATGTGTAAGTGTCCTGTGTTTGTAACCATTCAATCACTTTGCGTTTTGAAACTGGTTTTGCAGCTCGCGCTAATGGAGCTACACCGCCATACGACGAAGGTTCGATGGGATTGTAATACAAACGCTCCATAATACTGAAAACCTATCCTGTGTACGTTTCCCACTTGTCCAAATTTGACAACGGCTTGTTTCTATTTGAAAAATCAAACTGCTCTGTCGCTCGTGCCGGTGTAGATGTTACACGTTTTCCTCTTGCCGATCGAAGCCGATTTACTAGCGGTGTTCTCAGTATTGATTCAGTTGATGTGTCCACGTCATCGTCTGACCCTTCTCCTCCTGTGAATGATGATCGATATTCGGCATTTATTTCCTTAAGCGCTCTTAGATTATTCATATAGTCCTTTGGCACGTTCATCGCTTTCAATGCGTTGAGCACTTCCAGCCATCCTGGCGGTGTGTAATCACGCATACGCACCTTTACTATGCAATTTAAGATATCCACTAGATTTGAGTCTGGGATTTTTACACCGTTGATGTACACTGAATAGCCACTGTCCCAACTGATTAAGCTGCCATCACGTTTCATGAAACGTAAAAGATTGCGGGCATCAGATCTGTAAGTTTTGGAAAACGTTTCCACAATCTCTTCCACTGGACCGCCTTCCGCAGCGGGGTGCGATCGTCGACTATGTTCATTCCCACCCGACTCCACGATTGGTATGCTAATCGGTTGACGTCTATTCTCTGCAATATGCAAGAAGCGATGTAACGCTTGTTTGTACAATTTCCACTTTTCACTATCGTCCATGCGTTTGTTATTCAATATTTGTTGCATCTCCGCGTCGAGGCTGTTTTCACTGGATAGATTAGTCGGTCTGTTATCCGTAGCATTTGATTGCAGTCGATCAATCAACTCTTGTGGCACAACTACCATCTTCTTTGCATGTTCCATTTTTGCACTAATGACTAGCTACTTTTCTAAAGTGTAACTTCACGCACGACGTTCCAAAGTGGAATGGCAAATGATTACCAATGTTATCTCTTAAGTCAATTTCCACACTGTCAAAAGATCTATTCATAACAGGCACATAGTGCGGATCGATGAATGATGTTGATTTATGCAAACCGTATACATAAGTAGACGTGGATATATTGACAATTTTCAATAACGGTGCGACTGTATCGCCGACCATCTGCGGCTCGACTAAATCACAATACACGTACATGTGTGACGGTAAGCCAAGACGAATGTTGGGTGAACGGATGCTTTTGTTAACTGCATCACCTTCCAGCGTCAATTCATTCGGATCGAACCCCAATTGAAGCGCTAACGTTGGACTTAATGTAATTTTTACAACATCAGTTCCCATCGATACTTCAATGAATTTGTTGTATGAGTTTTCAACGGTGAACTTTACACCAAAAGTAATCGCTAGTTCTTGCGAATTGATATGATCACACAATTCTTGAATATTTGCGTAATCACCAGTCTTCAATTTAATTCTGTGGTTTTGTTTTGGAATAGCCGACACTACTGGCGTTACATCGGCAGTGCTGTCCATAACCCGCGCCAACGATTCTATGTTCACTTTTGCTTCCTCTTGCGGTTGTATGCAAATGTCAATTGTTTCGTCATTACCGACTGATAGAAATGTCATTGGATAGTGCGCTTCCACAAGTGCAATTTCCCAGTCGCCAGCGTCCAGTTGAATAGCTCTCGGCAAATGTGTTATGTAATTTGCAACTGTATTTTTCGGATAATACTGCATCGAACTGTTGCTGGGCAGCGTCAAATAGAACTGATTGTTGATGCCAGTCATTTTTATCTACTCAATGCTGCTTGTAGTACTGCGCTCAAAAGTAATGGTATAAAGATTCCACCGCCTTTTTGTATGAGATACTTTCGTTTCTTTGACCAGCCTTCGCCGCGTTTCACCAATCGACGTAGCGTCGCCTTGTGTTTGCTTAACTGACTTTTACTCTTCTTCGCCAGAGGAACGTTACCGCGCAACACGTTGTATGCGCACTCACACACTGAGCGAATGCGGCTCTTGTCACACACCTTTAACAGTGCCTTTCGCTCCTTGGGTGTTGCGTGTATGAAAGCCGTAAGCAGAGCTGCGTCCTTCCGCAAGCACGACATGATTACTACTGATGGCGAAATTATCTTTTCTTCGGCAAGTACACATAGTTGGTAGAATCTTCTGGAAATATGCAACTTCGTATTCGCATATTCTCGTCTGTTGATTGTTTCAAGTCTATCAGTAGGTAGCCGTGTGGATTCCTCGTAGCGTCAGCGTACGCCTCCTCGATGAATTTCGGGCTGTCTGGATATATTTGTCTGGCCAAGTACCTAATCTGAACTCTATCTCTAGGATTCTTAAAACACACAATGTAATGCGCATTCAATGAGATGTCCCTCTGCCCGCGTCCTTGATGAAACAAATTTTGTGTAATGAAAAACACACTAATGTTGCGATGATGGCAACCTTTTGTGAAAAGATCCACCACACGGTTGTCGGCCTCACGCATCATATCGTCTATAATCACAAGTATCGGCTCGTTACCAGAAAAATCCTCCAAGTTTGGTAGACCTTCTATGTGGTTAATGGTGGCATTTTTCGAGTTACCACCACCGCCACCACCACCACTACCATAATGCCAGTTTATACTGGTAAATGGTGTGTCGCACATTTCTGTAATGTGCTTTATAAACTTTGACACAAACTGTGACTTGCCACAACCCGAAGGTCCCGCCACAATGGCTGAGAACGGATGTTTCCACATCAAGCCCATGATTACTACTGAGCTAAATACCTCACAGTTACCATACTCACACTCTTAAACTTACTACTAAAGGACATTTTTGGGGTTAAGTGAAATAAATAACACAGTGGTTATGTTCTGAACGTGACTATAAGTATTGACTACGAAAACTAATTTACAAAGGTATTAACGTAATCTTCAAGTCTTGCTTTACATAAACTCCAACGGTGTGAATCTGCTATTGGAACCCCTCGGGCTGCGCTTCACCAAGCGAAGGCGTTCTCCAAATCCGCCGTTGTAGCGCTCGATGTCGGCGTTGCTCAGGGCCTCGTTGAAGCGCCTAGGCAGGTAGACTCGCAGAAAGAAGTCGTCCCCGACCTGCCCCTCCAGGATCACGATGATCGTCTCGCCAAAGGGTGTGGTGGCTCGCTCCATCGCAGTGATGAGATAGCCACATTCCTCTCGGAGATCGGCTATCCTGGTGTAGAGCGGAGAGTCGGACTTGCAGTTGTTGAGGGTAGCTCTCAGGTCCGCGGTTGTTGCAGTGCCGTTCAAAATCGAAAACTCTGGCTTGAAAGTGCTGCTGCTGTTCGACATCTCTAGTAGTAGTTGGAGTAGGTCTATGTGAGGTGGCGGTCTGGTGGCGAATGATGCTCAATCGGGCGGGGCTCCGCCTTATAAACCCTCGCCGCCATTTTCTTCTAAGTGGGGGGTCCGAAGGGTCGGGCGCAGGTGTTCACACAAAAGACCGACGCGTCGAGACCAGTCTGGGATGCAGCTGCTCTAATTGAATGCTTTCGCCACTCGTTGTTTCTTCCTCACAGCTCGCTTCTTTGACGTTGGCTGCGAAACTGCACTGCGTTGTGTAACAGTTTGAGTTAAGCCTGTAATTTTCGGTACTCCTGTTGATTTATCGATCCACATGTTTTCCACTTTATCAACTACTTGTTTAACACTTTGGTGCATTTCACCATCTTTGTCCAAAAATAAACCGCACATGAACACCATATCTGTACCATCGTACATTTCCATTTTCAATAACATTTGTCCTTTGTTTCCCGGGTTTTGAACAGCAAAAGTATTCCCATCGTCCATCCATGACACTATGGGACAATCATCTGTTGGTTTCGGCACCCATCCTGGTTTCTTGGTTTCCACTTCGATGGGAGTTGCCCTCCTTCGTCTCTTGCAGGCAGTGGTCGGTTTTACAAATGACGTCTGAGGTGATGCCAATGTCTGGTCACTAGCATTATTGTTCATAACCTCAATCTCCTGAATAAACGATTTGATATAGTCGTCCGCAGAAGCGTAAGCGTCCATGTTAACGTCCTTACCGTGTGACTTCAACCGTACTACTGACTTGCGGTGCGTCTGCTCACCCTTGAAGTAAACTGTACGCACTCGCTGTCAGACAATATTTCTGTTTGGCGATCGCTTTTATTCACCCGCTGAAGTCAACTGTTACGTTACGGTGACGATCGATCTCGATGACGTTGTCCAGTTCGGCGTACACTATACAGTTGACGGTCTCGGGCAACGCTTTGGAGAATCCAATTTCGATACGTAGATTACCGTTGCGCAGGAGATTCCAGTGACTCGACTCAGCCGCGGACATGTCCGGTGTCAAGTCGAACGCCATAAGACAATTACCGTACGGATAGTCACCTCTCTTGATCTCATTACCTGCGTCGGAGAACTGGATTCCGGTGCCGGTGACCAATGTGTAATAAGAGAGTATATATGTCTCACTATTCAATGTGTAAACGGGCTGTAACGGTTTGGCCGGTACTTGTTCACCGTCCACGTACAATGCGAGATAATTCATATCGTAGTGTTGAAAGTTGTAAGGATTCTTCTTGAAATCTCCGTTGAACGCAAGATTACTGACCAGTCCAATTATCACACGTTTCGGTAACTGGCCGAGAAATGCACTGTCTAAAGCCTTACTCATTATGCCGGAGGGCAGTGTGAACGATTTCACTTCTACACGCGTGATCGGATACTTGGCCGTGCCGGTCTCGAGAGTTTTGCTGTGCGCCAACAATACGCTCGGATTGATCTTACATCGACGTACGAAAAGACTAATCTCTTTAATTGTCACCTTGTAGGTAGTTAGCGTTTTGGACATTATACAAAACGAGTTTCTGGATCTGTTAAGTTGCAATCGCATCTCGACACCGTTCAACATGAATTTGTTCTGATTGCACAGATCGATGTGCAATCGACCGACCATATCGCAAACATCGCTTTCTTTCGTGTGATCGTGACGCTTTTTCAATCCCTCATTCAATTCGTCACAATCGTCCATTAGTCCGGCCGAATCTTCAAAAAACAGCTCGCTAGTCAGGTGCGAATTCTTCGCACTACATCCGTAGTTCAATAGGTTTTCCAAGTATGCACGGTAAGCGTACGTGTTAGTTTGTGGGGACACCAGTTTATGATTGAGATAGAGATCCACTTGACTGAATATCGAGTGGAGCCAATTGTTCACTGGGCCCACCTCTTTAGCAGGTTGCCCACCGTCCGCTTTAGTGTCGTCCTGTTTCACAATAGCGGCTTTCACGTGTAATAACGTTTGTGTCAGGTCCGTGTACTCGTCACCGTGACCGGGTATTACAAACTCTATTGACGAATCGTCCGTCAGCGATGAGACCGGTTTGTATTGAACCCATTTACCGCTCTCGATACTGGTCTGCGTAGGCGGTAACGAAAACAAGTCCAGTTCAGTCTTCACACATTCACACGATTTCTGATGAATAAACGACATTGTTATCGAATTAATTGAAAATATCCCTTGTTCTCCTGCGTCGTTTCGTTACAGTTCTACGACGTTTGTCTAACGATGTTATCCTTCTGTTGGTCCTTATACTCTTTGTAATGGCTCTTCGTTTAAACTTTCCACCTACTTGCCCTCTTTATAGTTCTCCTTTGTCTTTGCATACGTCCGGTAGACGTCCGTCTTCGAAGAAGTCTATCGAGAGACTGTGGCGTGTCGCGACCCGCTTCTTATAACCACCACCGCTCAATACGCGCTCCAATTTCTCGTCCGCCTGGTGTTCTGTTTAATTAATTACTAGGGGGGAGATTTTCGCTCCCCCATACTTCAGGAATTGTTGAAGACTAGAACAAGAATGAGAGCAGGGGTGTTTGACAACTGGTGATTTATTGCTCGGAGTTCGACACGGGTGGTCTATAATTATGGGTTCCTAGAAGGGTCGGGTGCAGCTGCTTCCCAGACAGGCCTCGGGGAATTTCCGTTAAAAGCTTTCAGGGTGCTGGGTCCTTTGTCGACGTTTGCCCCCTCGGCAATAAATCACATCCACTGTCAGGGGTAAAAGCAACCCTCCTCTAATGTAATTCGATACGGGCGGACTATAATGGGTTCCTGGAAGGGTCGGGCGCAGCTGCATCCCAGACCGGTCTCGACTCGCCGGGTTTTTTGTTTGAACACCTGCGATCAACAGCCCACCACGCACGGCGCGGCCCTAGCAGCAAAGTTTAGTTTAGTCTTGAGTTTCGAAGCGTCAACAGCTACGAAGAGATCATGGCCAACATCGAGTGGGAATGTGACATCACAGACGTCGAGTTGGAGGATGTATGTGTTGCGGCGGAAACGTCGATGAATAGCAATAATAAGAAGAGGCCGTTTGACGATGAAGATGATTACTTTGAAGGTGATGAATTCTACAACCGAAAAGACGACGATGATTGCACCTTGAAGCATTTCCATAAGAAGAGGCTATGGCGCAATGACAAAAAGTTCAAGCACGTTCATGAGCCAAAAATGTATTCAACTACCCAAGATCTTGACGACGCTCTGTACTCCAAACAACGGGGAATCAACAGCATGTGGAACCATTGCCCGCTGGACGACTTGGAATGGGAATATTGGCAGCGGGACATGGACTACAAGATGAATTTCTACCCTATTGAAGAGGAGCACTTCTACGCCATTGAACATGAGCAGAAGTACATGATGCTTGTCGAAATGTGGTGGAATCGTCGAACGGATGAACTCCACCCAGATGAAATAACAAAGTTTTTCATAAATAAAAAATAAATGTTTCCCAACACCTTAGCCTCCACCTGATCCCACCATCATAATCGGCCTTTTTCAAGGCCACAAAAGCTTTTCATGTTAGGGATTAGAAGGAAATCTTGGAGGAGATTTTCTTCTAAGTGTTGGTGCGGGCCTCTAGACAAAAGTGTCACAGACGAGGCCTCGGGGGGGGGGGGGGGTAAAGTGTCACAGACGAGACCTCGTCGGGGGGGGGGGGCTCCTCCTGAAATGAAAAAAAAAATTTGCATATTAATTAGGGTAATTAAAAGATTTGCATATTAATTAGGGTAATTAAAAATTTGCATATTAATTAGGGTAATTAAAAAAAAAAATTGCATACTAATTAGGGGGGGGGGGCTCCTCCTGGTCCAGGAATGTCCAATACACCCTACTTTCACATGTTACTTCGTTTTCTGTTTTTATTTTGCTGGTAAAATTGTCAACGTCCAGACACTACTTTTTTTAAATGTTTGTTCTCAAATTGTTGTTTTGGTCGGTTTGATTGTTTCCCGAGATTTGTTTTTTCGGAAAAGCCGTTTTTTCCCGGGAAAACGGGAAAAACAAGAATTTTGTCATCTCAAACTATACATTGTGGGTACTCAAATTGTAGGGAATTTGATTCTGAACACAATGATGTACTTATTTTTAGAATTTAACAATTAATAAGCAAACTATTGTGAATATAAAGTGTAAAATCCAGTCAATCTGGGAAAATTTCCCATACAGCGCTCTGCGGAGTTACGTGAAATAGTAGTTAAAAGCTTATTTCCAAACGAAAAAAAATATGTAAATGTGTAAAAACTAAAATTGTGGTTTTTTAGCGAATTTCCCCTATAGGGAAGAAGCTATTACCGTAGGTCTCATGGTAAGACTTAAGCCCGAGACCATGATAACTTTTTGTTTTGAGGTCCCCAGATGCCAAAAACACTATTCGTTCAAATTTATATATATATATATACAGGGTCTCCGAAAAAGAATGACGGGATTTTGAACGGCCGTTGCTTGGGGACTATTCAAGATAACTAAACGATTTAAATGTCAAATAGAAGATAAAAGAACTAAGTTTTTTTTTCATACCTTAATATGTTTCGATGTGAGCTCCATTTGTTGCTCTGCATACATCTAAGCGATATTCGATTTCTCGCAAAATGTTGTGAAGCATCTCTGGTGTCACATTTGCGATCGCTTCCGAAATTCGCCCACACAGATGTGGCAAATCACGAATTTTCTCAGCATAAACAATGTTCTTTACGTAACCCCACAAAAAAAAGTCTAAAGGGGTCAAATCAGGACTCCTGGGAGGCCAGGGAATAGGCGCACCCCTGCCTATCCAACTATTTGGAAACTTGTTGTTAAGTGTGTCGCGCACGTAGGGTGATAGGGCCTTTCTTTTTCGCCGAAAAAACAATAAATGGCATAATTTATTTAGATATGCTAGAACAATTTTTGTTTCCTCAAATTGAAGAAATTGAAAAACAAGCCGGTGAACGAGTCATTTTGATGCAGGACGGCGCCCCCCCTCATTACCTTCGGGAAGTGCGCGACACACTTAACAACAAATTTCCAAATGGTTGGATAGGCAGGGGTGCGCCTATTCCCTGGCCTCCCAGGAGTCCTGATTTGACCCCTTTGGACTTTTTTTGTGGGGTTACGTAAAGAACATTGTTTATGCCGAGAAAATTCATGATTTGCCACATCTGTGTGGGCAAATTTCGGAAGCGATCGCAACTGTGACACCAGAGATGCTTCATAATACTTGGCAAGAAATCGAATATCACTTAGATGTATGCAGAGCAACAAATGGAGCTCGCATCGAAACATATTAAGGTATGAAAAAAACACTTAGTTCTTTTCTCTTCTATTTGACGTTTAAATCGTTTAGTTATCTTGAATAGTCCCCAAGCAACGGCCGTTCAAAATCCCGTCATTCTTTTTCGGAAACCCTGTATATATATATATGTGTCCGTGAATGTGATAACTTGAGTAAAAAACGTCCGATTTCGATGAAATTTGGCTCAAATGTGTAAAGTGACATTCATGACTTTAAGTTCGAAAACCATAAAAATCAGACCATGGGGAAAAGAGGGTTTATGGGGTTTTAAAATTTTCCAAAAATCAGTTTTTTGCACTTTTCACCCTGAAATTTTTAAAACACACAATTTTTTTTAAACCATTTTATAGAGCTTAAAAAAACAAATAATGCAGTATTTTGAATCATTATCCTAGGTTAGGTGGTTACGGAGAAAATCCAAAAAACGTGTTCATAAAATCTCCTATGTTAATCTTATGGGAAAATGGTTTTTAGCTTTTCCTTAATTAATTTTACTGTACACTTCACATTTGCTTTTACCAATCGTTAAGCTCCACAAAACAATCATTTTGGTATTTAAATTGTGATTCTACGTCCAACCAGAATTTCAGAGATATTCAAAGTGGTAAACACAGTACGTTGTCCAATGTTATCCTTATGGAGAATATTTACAATTTTATATCTTGATTATTTATGAACGTATATTGATGAAACTTGGTATGTGGCTTCACCTAGTACTGGTATATTGATATTTGCACAAACAATTGATTTTTGTTGATTATCCTCTTAGCAGCAAACCTGCATACTCATTCCTAATGTTATTCTTATGGAGAATACGTAAAGCTTTATATATCCCTTAATTATGAACATAAATCATTAAAACGTAGTATGTAGCTTCACCTGGTTGAGTTATATTGATAATTGCAAAAAACCAACATTTTTTTATCTTCCTCGTTGCAGCAAACCTGCGTTCTCAGCCTTAATGTTATTCTTATGGAAAATAAATAAAATGCTATACATCACTTATTTATTTAAGTATTTTTATGAAACTTGGTAAGTGGCTTTATGTGGTAGTAATAAATATATTCATGTATAGGAAATTTGCTGAGTATGCAGGTTTGCTGCGACGGGGGTATTTCTTTGTGTTGGGGCATTATTACTTATATAGAAATGGTTTATTGCATGTTTTTTTTTTGGTATGTATGATTTTGGTAAAGTGTGCATATTATGGCATGTTATAAACGCAACAGCGGATGCTCTTGGAACGTGTCATTGAGTTCTGCCGTCATACATTCTTCAGTCTAATAGTGTGTCGTTCTTATGAAAATTATCTTTGGGATTTTCATACTCCTTAGGAAAAATTTGCTGAAACATATTTTCTGAAAATATTACGTACGATTAAATGTTGCAATTATCATTACTATTGAAACCAAGTATCCATAGGAATTCTAATGGAACTTTCCCATGACCCAAAGGAAGAAGCCCTGACAAATTTGTACGGGTGAAAAGGCCTCAAAGAGCAGTCAAGGTATAGTCTTCCCCCTCCATAATTTAAGCTCAATGGTTCAGGATCTTTTGCATTATGACAGAACAGTGGTGACAAAATACAAATACCACCAAACTTTTTTATACCGGGTGTCCCACGAAGAGGTCGCTGTTTTTTAATTAATATACCAGACGTATCGAACACGCTACACACTTGAAACTCTACAGTTTAATAAATACAAATGTAAAAAAATACCCCCCGAGCCTCATTTGATTCTGATTAATCAGAACAAAGTGGTGGAACATCAAAATAATGGCGCGTTTTCGTTAAAGTAATTTTATCTGCAAAACCATTTCATATTAATTCTTAATTTTTTACAACATTATTAAGTACTAAATAAAATTAATTTGATTCATAACCCTTAATTCAAACTGATGTCCATCAATAGCTATGGACTGATGGCAACAAAACTAAAATGAATAATAAGCGTTTTTGAATAATTGCCGAGGCATCAACATCAGTTCCTCTTCAATCAACCTCATTAATTCAACGTCTGTTGCAATGTCCTATGGGGCTTATTGAAGGAAAATGTTTATTCTCACAACATTTCGACAGATGATGAATTAATGAAGTTGATTGAACAGGAACTGTTGTTGATAACACGGCAATTTTTCAAAAACGCTTGACTCATTTTTGCTTCGTTGCCATCAGTGCATAGCGATTGATGGACATCAGTTTGAATTAAGGGTTATAAATCAAATTAATTTCATTTATGATTTACCACTTTTCTATTTCTTTACTTTGATTTAGTACTTAATAACATTGTAAAAAATCAAGAATTAATTTGAAATGGTTTTGCAAATAAAATTACTTTAACGAAAACACACCATTATTTTTATGTTCCGCCATTTTGTTCTGATTAATCAGAATCAAAAAAACGAGACTCGGGGGTATCTCTTTCACATATGTATTTATTATCACTGTAGAGTTTCAAGTTTGTACCGTGTTCGATACGTCTGGTATATTAATTCAAAAATAGCGACCTCTTCGTGGGACACCCGGTATATCCATTTAGATAGACCTAAGTTGCATTTTAGTTAATATAAAACTACACTTAAATTGACATATTAACAGTACAAGTTTTTTAAGGTATCTATGGAGAATTTCAAAAGAAAAATGTTGAAAATTCACACTTTGTTGAAAAATCACACTGAAACTTGGATCATTGATTATATTATGAAATAGTTGGGATGGAATCTACTATCTCATACCAAAATCAAATCACATCACACTATGGCACCTTTACAGGTAAACATAAATGACTTGGGAACATTTTGAGTGCTTGCTTGTTTAAAGGAAAAATACCCCCGTAGCAGCAAACCTGCATACTCAGCGAATTTCCAATGCATATTAATTTATCTTAATACCACATAAAACCACATACCAAGTTTCATCAATATACATTCATAAATAAAAGATTTATGACATTTTAGTTATTCTCCATAAGAATAACATGGCGGCTGAGTATGCAGGTTTGCTGAAAAAAGGAACACTAAAAATGGGTTTTTATACAAATATCAATATAACTCAACTAAGTAAAGCCACATACCAAGTTCTATTAATTTATGTTCATATTTAAAGGAGATAAAACGTCACTTATTCTCTATAGGCAGTGGCTACGTACACGTCCGACGTGAGCCGCTACTGTTCACGTCCGTTCCAAATTATGCACCATACGTTACTTTTCCTGTGATTTTTAAAACAAATTGAGAGCCAGAAAACCTCCTAACCTAACCTAACGTAATCTAACCTATCCTAACCTAACGAAACATAACGTAACGTAACCTAACCCAACATAACCTAAGCGGTAGCGAAGTGAATTTGCCCTTATATTGGACGTGTACGCAGTCACTTCGTTCTCTATAAGATAACATGGGGCTGAGCATGCAGGTTTGCTGCTACGGGAACTATCAGGCAAAAAATGGGTTTTTGTGCAAATATCAATAGACCACAATGAGATGAAGCAATATACCAAGTTTCGTCAGGATTAGTTGATAAATAAGCTAGATATACAATTTTTCTTATCCTCCATAAGAATAACATTGGACAACTTACTGTGTTAAGCACTTCCAATATCTCAGTAACCAATTGACATAGAGCAATGGTTAAAACACCAAATTGTGTATCTTTTTAAGTTGATTCAAATGGACAAAAATAAAATTTTTCTTTTTCAAATTTATATGTAAAAAACTCAAAAACCCATTTTTGGAGTACAAAACCCCCCAAAATACCCCTTCGGATAGGTCGATCTGTCTGGTTTTCGAATGTAAAGTCAGCGTCGCTGCTTTACACGTTTGTACCAAATTTCATCAAAATCGGACCCTTTTTACAAGAGTTATCGCACCCACGGACACACACACACGCATATACAGTTCGGGTCACAGTGCTTGACGCCTGGTTAGCGTATGCTCTGGAATGACTTTTCGCCTCTATTTGGATTAGTACCTTTCGTGTTACAATATACTTTTGTCAACATGAAGAAATACCCCCGTAGCAGCAAACCTGCGTACTCAGCGAATTTCCAATGCATATATATGTATATTAATACCACATAAAGCCACATACCAAGTTTCATCAGTATACATTCATAAATAAACGATTTATGACATTTTAATTATTCTCCATAAGAATAACATGGCAGCTGAGTATGCAGGTTTGCTGAAGCAAGGAACACAAAAAATGGGGTTTTATACAAATATCAATATAACTCATGTAGGTAAAGCCACATACCAAATTTCATTAATTTATTTTCATAATGAAGGCAGATAACACGTTACTTATTCTCCATAAGAATAACATGGGGCTGAGTACGCAGGTTTGCTGCTACAGGAGCCTTGGGTAAAAAATTGTCTTTTTGAGCTAATATCAATGGTCCACAACCAGATGAAGCTGTATACCAAGTTTCGTCAGTATACGTTCATAAATAAGCGAGATATAAAATTTTTATTTTTCTCCATAAGAATAACATTAGACAACGTACTGTGTTTAGCACTTTCAATATCTCGGTAACCATTTGACGTAGAGAAATGATCAAAATACCAAATTGTGTGTTTTTTTAAGCTGAATCCAATGGAAAAAAATAAAATTTGACTATTTCCAAAATTATATGTAAAGAATTCGAAAAACCCATTTTTGGGGTACAAAACCCCCCCAAAATACCCCTTCGGATAAAGCGATCTGGCTGGTTTTCGAACTTAAAGTCATAAATGTTGCTTTATACGTTCATACCAAATTTCATCAAAATCGGATAATTTTTACGAGAGTTATCGTGCTCACGGACACATATATATATAGATATAGATATATATATATATATATATATATATATATATATATATATATATATATACAGTTTCGAACGAATGGTGTTTTTGGGGTCTGGGGACCTCAAAACGAAAAGTTATCATGGTCCCGGGCCTAGGTCTTACCATGCCGACTACGGTAATAGCTTCTTCCCTATAGGGGAAATTCGCTAAAATTAATGAATTTAATTTTAAAACATTGGTTTTGGTTATTTTTGTTATTGTCAGCTTTTATTTACGAGAAATTTGAGTTGTTTCTCGCCTTTCCCAAGCACCATGGCCCGAACTGTATATATATTCGAACGAATAGTGTTTTTGGGGTCTGGGGACCTCAAAACGAAAAGTTATCATGGTCCTGGGCCTAGGTCTTACCATGCCGACTACGGTAATAGTTTCTTCCCTATAGGGGAAATTCGCTAAAAACAACTGAAATAGGTCTAATTCATTAACAGCATGGATTATAGGTTTAATTCATGCTGGTCACTTTGGGAGATGATTACTAATCCATTACTTTTTCTTACCAAGTCACTAAATAATGCAATTTGTTTTTAGGCTTCTTTAAAATATTTGATCCTAGCTGATATAGTTACTAGTTAAGCCACGATTACATGATGCAGATTAGGAAGAAGGTAACCTTGGGCAGAAAATTGATCAACCCGTGCAGACTGCTTGTCTTGTTTCTGTCCACACACCCTACGCAAGGCTATCTCCCTAATCTGCATCGTGTAATTGCGGCTTTAATTTGAAATGATATACAACTCACAACTGCACAACAGCTTCACTTATCCCTTTGATATCAGTTTTATAATCAAATCACTTAGCTAAGCTTATTAAGTATAAATATTAAAAAAATGTGTTACTTGTCACCAACTTAATTTATGCTTTTGGAAGAGGTTGTACGGAAAACTAATTATTTTCCTCCGGTTTTCTTGCTGAGACTATTCAAGTGCATGGTTCTAGGCTGTCAGATTTATGGTTTTCTCAAACAATTTTGGGATGGTTTGTTTGTCTTTATATAGTTTTATTGGTTGGTTGTGTGAATGGTAGCATTGTATGCATAGTGACGGGGCAAATGGGATAATTTGTATCCCCACATATGTTTTAAAATTATGCATGCTAGGCCAAAGAATACATAAAATAAAATAAACATGTTTTTGTAATAAAATGTTTATTGAACTCTTTACAATTGTTTATACAAAAAAACATCTCTTTACAAAAGGCATGGGAATATACACTTTATAAATACCCTTTTTTCTAAGTTGTAAGATTACCAAGACTGTTTTAACTCACTTTTAAAACTAGTGCTTAGTTAAAAATAAAATTGAAATGTAATTAATTTATTTTATTTTTGTCAGATTTTACAATTATATACAAACAAATAGTAAAGAAAAAAATCAATTCATGGAAATTACAAAATATCGATATAAACTACTTCATATTCAATTTAATTTTACCATCATCTAACTAAAAAATACCAATTCATATTCAATTTAATTTTACCAACATCTAACCAAAAAATAAACACATTTTAAAACTGTTTAAACTGATTGTAAACTAACAATCAAGTGATTAAAGAACAAAATGTTAACTACCTAGTATTTTAAATTGCAACCACTCTTGGAAAACATTTGTAACTGTAAAAACCCTAATAACAACAAAATTAACTATAAAAAATTACTTAATAGGAACTTAATTGAAAAAAGTAATCAGTAGTTGGAACAATTGGCATTTTTTGCTCTAACTGACCTTAGTGTCATTTCAATTTACACAGGCCCTAGCCAAGAAACCATATCACAAAATTATTTATGAGAAAATTGTGTTTAAATTAAAATACTCATGGCAAATATATCAACTTTAACAAAATGCTCAATGTCTTGAATGGATAGTTTCCTGAGTTGTTTGTACAAAATCTACACTGTACGAGAATCAGAACTGTTTTCATAAAAGGCAATAAGTAGATTATCCGGACCGATATTCTTTTGTTTAATACAATCTACAACATCTATCAATTTTCTTTTAATTGGCACTCTTCTATTCTGAGGGAATCGAGCCAAAGAGATTGAGAACATTTCTGAGTCATCTGTAGCACATGGGGGAAGGTCTTCAGTTGAGGATTCAGATGAGTGAAAGATCTGTACCCGTTGGGCCTTGGAAGTTTTCGTCGCTGATTTCTGTTGTGGGTGTTGAGAATGTTGGGGGGCCAAGAGGAGAAATTTGTTTGGACCCGTCGAACTAGAATCTAGATCACTTATTGGGGCAACTATCAACTTTTGAAGTCCTTGTGAAGCAGTTGTGACACGATGAGGATTGGGAGATGTCAAAATATTAAGATTAGTAGCACTAACACTTGAAGACGCTGAAACATCTGGCACTGAGGTCGACTGCGCAACAGATGATGAAGCAGGAGGGCACACAGTGAAACCTGAGGGAACCGAAGTGACAGAGGGTGAGGCTGAGGAGATAAGTGTGGTACAGGATACAGACAAAACGGGGGAGCTACTAGACACTGTAGTGACAAGGGGAGACAAGTTGGTGAGAGAAGAGTAGGACAAGGTAGTTGTCACAATGACAGGTCCACAGGAGCTAGAAGGCACTGACTGACTGGAGGGAACCATCACCGGAGACAAGCGAGGAGACGAAGACGACGATGTGAGGAACACCGAGCCGCCAGCACTGGAGATGGTGGCCGAGGGAGACGAGGTCACAGGCCTGGGCGTCGACACCTTCTTGGACTTTGACGACAGGGAACCTGGACCTGGAAAGAAACAAAAATTAATTTCTGCTAACTAAATATTCCTAATACGATGAACTATATGAATGAGCAGAAATAGTTTGTTTCTTATTTAAGGAACAGTTTTACTCAAGTACGAGGGTCATTCAGAAAGTAAAGAACGTTTGCTTCCTGCATCTAGCACAGCTCCCCCGTCACCGTGATTGCATGTGTGGCAGTCCACTCACTTCCCCACGTCTCGCTGTGTGGTCAAGCGTCTTATTTCTACAGTGAATCGAAAATCTCGCCATTGATTTGCAGTATATCGCAAATGAATGTGCCAAATGAAATTTCTAATGAAATTTGTTGACAAAAACCACAGAAAGTTTCTGGTGGAAGTGCAAAAAAAATCTTAAAATTTATGTAATGAGCTAAGATTTTAGCGGCTGTTTTCCTCAAATTTTCCCTCAAGTCTTTCTTTCAAACCATCTTTTGCGAGGAATGACTTGCCACTCCAATCCTCGTCGTGCACAACGAGGATACAAGTGCACAAGTGTTTTAATAACAATTTCTTTAGTCCGAATATTTTTTAAATTCACAAATTGAATAACATTATAACTCATATCTGGCGGGATTTTAGACTGCCGCCGCCATAATCGCTGTAGGAATAAGACACATGTTTTTGCATTAATACTGTAACAAACCACTTTAATTCAAAAAATAATTAAACAAGTTTACTATTGTGTACAATTAGACCTATCTAATATTAATAAAAGTGCAATTAATTATGGTCCCATTTCAAAGAAGTATTATTGAACAAAGAAAAACCGTTTATATTTCAGTTGCTGGAAGACAGAATTTCTATTTGGTCAGGTAGTTTCTTGCTATATTTGGAAAATATTGCACCGGAGACAGGTTGCAGGCCGTTTCCATTAACCTAGGGCTCATATGACGGTAACATGCCCGGGGCAAAACTGTCTGGGACAGGTTTGAGTCGTCTCTTGCAATGAAACCTGCCCCGCGAGGTGTTTCTATTCGAACAACTCACGGCTCTTGCGAAGACTCGATGTTGCGACGCTTTTCTGTCCGAATGGAAACAGGGCTTAAGTAAACGTTCTTAATTTTCTGAATGACCCTCGCATTTTAAGGAATTCTAAGTAAATTAAGGAGAGCTACGATTATAAGTTAAAATTATAACAAATCTGTGCTTTACAAATTTGTGACCAAATACTTGAACGGTATGTTGAAGTTCTCAAGTCATGTAAGGAAAACACTATATCATTACGACGAACACTCAGCCTCATATGCCTCTGAATTTCACATACTTAACACATTTTTTGCGGCCGGGGGTCACCATAGACCCGCGGCGGGAAACACACAGTGGCAGCCAGGTTAACGTAGACCTACGGAGCGCTCTACTATTGCTTGTATTATTGTGAGCCAGCCACTGGATATTTTCCATTGAAAGTTTGTAGTCATACACGTTGATAATGTTGAGTTCCCCGGTGACCTTGGTTTCTGTTTTTGAATGGTTTGGGGCAGACCACAGATGTTGGAATGGCGCGTGGAGTTCGGGCCTGCTGTTACTCAACAAACCCCCTCTGAATCATAATACCGCAACGGAATGTCAGTCTCATTGCGTAATCGGCGCGTTTGAGTATTGGGAGCGCTTTTTGGCGGGTTTTTACTAATTTCTCATTTGTGCGGGCGTCTTTTTTTAAAACCAACCAATAGACGGTCCAAGTCTATGCGAACTTCATTGGTTGATGGGAGGTGAAAATTGTTTAGTCGACTGACAGTTTGCAAAACCAGCTAGCCTCCCCAGTTCGGTACGACAACTCGACCGACACGGCGCAACGGCGCGGCGCCAGGCACCCGGCATTGCACGTCACCAAGGAGCGAAACACCTTGTGGCACCAGGGTCATTATTGACCTATGGATTTCAGACTTCCATTTCCTTGGACAACACCTGGGAATTCATTTTTCTCCTCCAATCTTGGCTTTTAGAACCAAAATTTGAGTTTTTAAGCTTTATAATTTTTCAGGTATAGGATACGTTTATTAATTTTTCCTTAGCACCGAATGTGTTAACTATTCTTTTATTTAACACGTTCACTGCTTAAAATTGTACAACTAATGTTTTTTTAAAATTTTAAATGAATTTAGTATTCTCATATCCTCTACCAGTTGTATCACGATAAACGGATAAAGAAAACTCCTCGGTCGCCAAGAATACCAATTCCTGCTATTTTAATAGGAATCGGATCCATCGACATACCTTGAAGGACAGACAACAATCCTGGGCCATTGGTGGATAGAGAAAAATTATAATTGAAAAATAATTCAATTTGATTTGAATTGTTTGTTTTTACGGTGGACCTTTTGCGGGATGAAATATGACTAAGAAGGTGATACAATTATACTATATTACTTTTATTTGATTTACATCCAAGAATCAGTTCTGCTTTGACTCGCCATCTTCTTTAACACACCGTCTTCTTTCACTAATTGTTCTCTTTTTCTATACACTTCAAGTTACCTTTTTCTAAATAACAGTTTGTAAGTTACACAATATAATAAAAATAAATGTCCATATTAGTGACAGGTTGCGGGATGAGATGTGCGGTTGAATTAAGGTAATGAAAAGGAAAACTGTTGTATGAAAACTCAATGGGGAAATGTAATGTGAGAATTTGTTATTTTGGTTTGAAAACAATGATTAAAAGTAAAATGTCAACTGATTGAAACATAGCAGATGATTTGAACAAGAACTAAAAAGAGTGTGAAGGGAATAAATACATATTATTTAATTGAATGTATTGAAAGCTGTTGTAGTGTGATGTTACCAACACTCTGAATGAAACAAGAAAAAATTATTTAAAATACATTATAACAAGTTCATAAATTTTCACCATTCTGGCCACCTTGAAGTTTCCTAAACTTCGAAAGATTCACAAACTGACTTAAGCATTGGGTAACGAAAATACAAATGTTCCCTCCTTAGTCTGTAGTTTAGCTTCGCGCACAATTCCATCAGAACCGGGAAACACTTCTAGGATGCGCCCAAGTGGCCAATTATTTGCTTGAGACACTAATCTTCCGTTCTTTAGAAAATACTGCAAGTTGCACAGGAGAAAATATTTTCAGGCGTGCTTTGTTAAGTTCTTCAGTGGTGAGATACCCATAGCCCTCAGATGCATGTCGACTTATGAATGAAGCACAAGACAAAAGCCATTACGCATTGCAAGGTGGTCCGAGGTGAGAATTTCTTCAAGACTGACCACTCTTCATGGTGATTAACTGATAACACTGCTAAGGGATTCGGTTTTATTTCATGTGATGGTTCAAGTTCGATAAGAGTAAATTTAGATATCGGCCAATTGCATGACGTCAATGAAAGCCACTAAGGGCCGTTCCACCAAAGTGAATGGTTTATCAGATGTGATACGAGTAACCTTCGAGATCCGCAATCAGCGGGATTATCTTCCGATGCTATGTGTTTCCAAGATTCAGGAGGTACAAGTTCTTGTGTTTGCGAGACACAATTGGCAACATAAGTTTTCAGTCTATGTGCTAGACTACGTAGTCATGTTAATGCTACAGAAGAATCACTCCATAAATGATTATTGTCAGATGTGATTATGTTAGAGAAAAGAGCTTTACGGGTGTGCTACAAACTGAGCTAGTAAGTGAGCTGCACATAGTTCGAGACGTGGGATAGTGACTCGCTTTAACCGCGCGACTCAGATTTTTGCCATGATAAGGTTTACTGTTGTTACTTGATCAGGCTGTTCACATCTGAAATAAATTGCAGCGGCATATCCACTTTGATGCGTCACAAAAACCGTGTAACTCTATGTTGTGAGATGCGGAAAGCTTCAAAGCCCGAGGTATGGATATGTTTGCTAACCATTTGACATCATCAGTAAATGACTGCCATTGTGAACGAATGTCAGTTGGCAATGGTGAGTCCCACGATAATCCTCGTGACCAAATTAATTGCATAAAACACTTAGCAAAAATGATGAACGGTGTGAGAAAACCACATGGATTGTATATTTTTGCGATTGTACTTAGAACGATCCGTTTAGTTGGAGCGTTGGGTACATTAGGTAGTTGGAAATTGTACGAAAACATGTCTGTAGTGGGAGACCATTGTAGTCCAAGTACTGTGAAATGTGGTATTTGTGAAGTTGGCAAAAACTTTGGTGACCCTAAATGGGTATTAGGAAGTGTCCAACAGTCGAAATGAGTTTGAAACCCATTTACTTAGCTCAAACACCCTCAATTCAATAGCGAAACGAGTTGTGTTTGTAATGTGATTGCTTCGTCTTCTGTATCCGCACCCGTGATAATATCGTCCACATACGTGTGGATTTTTCAAAACATGAGCAGCGTCAGGAAAGTCGTTTCCTTCATCAGCAGCAAGTTGGTGCAACGTTCGTATAGCGAGATACGGGGAGCTATTCATTCCATATGTAACTGTATTCAATTGATAAGCAGACACAGGTTGGTTAAGGTTAGATCTCCACAAGATCAACTGAAAGTTACGATCATCAGGATGGACAGAAATCTGACGATACATCTGTATGATATCGCAGCAAAACACAAAGTTATGGCGACGAAAATGCATTTGTACTTCGCAGATGATGGTTTGCAGTTTACGGCCCGTTAATAAAAAATCGTTTAGTGATGTACCTGAACTAGTCTTACAGCTTGCGTCAAATACTCTGTACAATTTAGTTGTGCTACTACTTTCTTTGAGAATGCCATGATGCGGTAAAAAGTAATGCGAGTTCGGCAATTGGATGGAATCACATTTGGACATGTGGCCAAGAGTAAGATAGCCACCCATGAATCCTTGGTACAGTTCTGAAAACCGAGGGTTTGTGTTGAACTTGCGTTCCATTGCGTGCAATCTAAGTTATAAGGTGTTTCGAGAGGTACCTAGTTCTGGATTCGAAGTTTTAAATGGTAGACGAACTGTGTAACGGCCTGAACAATCACGTGAATGCGTAGTAGCGAAATGTGTGTCACACATATTGCCTCGTGTGTCTGAGTAGAGCACATCGGTGAATCTTCTTGATGCCAAAACTGTTGTATGGATGAATGTAAATCTGCTAATTGAATGAAGACATATGTTAAGAGTAGATGCGGGTCTAGATACAGATAATGCCGGAGGGACCGGAATACATGGAGCAGTCCTCATAATTACGTATCCGAATTGAGTACCCAGTACATGAGGCATGTTAGTTCCCAGGGAAAAGTTTGTGTGGAAACAACGATGCTCCGAGAACAATGTCAATGCGTCCAGGGATGTGAAAGGTTGGGTCTGCGAGATTGTAGGATTGTGTGTGTTTAAGGATGTATGGTGACAACGGTATGCGAGGAAGGTCAACAGTTACCTTATTGAGAATTAACATAGGCTGTGGCTCTGCGACTTTTTGATTGGACAATGTTTCCAGATTTACGAGTATTTGCCCATTGTTTTGAATGACATGATGATCTATTCCAGTTAGTTGAATGTCACACTTTTGACGACGAATGTTTAGTATACTCGCGGCATGTTCTGTTATAAGATTGCACATACCACCGGAATCGAGCAACGCACGGAAAACATGAGAGGTTCCGTCAGGTGATCTGATTTTAATCATCAAAGTACCCAGTAATACAGTAACATTATTGCATTGTGAGTTGAACTGGTTTTATGATGCGAGTGTAACGGACATTTCCGGCTTAACTGGAGTATCCCGTGTTTCATTAGTTGGTTGTCTTTTGGATGAATCATTTCCTACATTCGAGTGGTTTAAGGTATTGTAAGTTGAATTGACATTAAAGTGTAACAACGTATTATGACGCTTGTGACATACTTTACAAGTGGAATGCAATCAACAGTTCTTTTTATGCGATCCTAGACATGAGACACATTGATGATGAGTTTTCACGAACTGATACCATTCTTGAGGGATTTTGGTTTGAAAGACCGGACATGCTTACATTTTGTGTATATAGTGATTGCATACAACACAAGGTGAATGTGTTTGGATAGGAGGATTTGCGAGTGGAGTACACTGAGTAGCAACCGTGGATACGTCTCTTTTTGAAGAGGTTTTACTATGAGGTGCGGGTTTATGACGTGAATATGATGAGCTGGTTTCTGCGGTATGAAATGCCTGGGGACAATAATGCGTCTTCCATGTGAGAGCATTCTATATTCAGAAAATCTATGATCTCTTTAACGGTGGGCAATATGTGATTTGTTAACAATGATGCGGTACAAATTCCTTCTAGTTTCTTGCGTAAATCCAAGTCAATTTTACGTAACACGACTGCAGTAAATAAGGGGTTGGGATCGTGAACATCACAGTTCAGTGCGTTTAGTGCCTAAGTATTTTCATTAAATTAATTGATAAATTGACGTACACCGTGAATGTGTTTGGACGAAATTTGTGGCGAGTCCAAGAGTTGGTTTAGATGAAGCAACTGTAAGCGGCGATCGTTATGGTAACAATCTTTAAGCAAATTGTACGCGATCATGTAGTTTTATTCTGTAAGATTAAGACTACGGATCAACTTCAGGGGTTCCTGAGAATGTACGCTCAGTAGATACTGAAACTTCATAACGTTAGATAAGGCATCATTGTGATGTATTGTGGTGTCAAATTTATAAATGTTGTCCACTTAGCTAAATCACGGGTAAACTTAGGCAACTCAATTTTGGGTAGTCGCACTGGCGAGTGAACATTAGCAGTTATTCCGCTATTATTACTACAATCGACAGCAGAAGTTTTGGAATCATCATTAGGAATCAACGATTCAATGTGGCTTGAAATTGTCTCTTGATTTTGAGTCAATACTTCGGTCGATAGTGTCCTCACCGGTATAGTTTAGTACCCGACTCAAGTTTGTTTCAAAATCCACCTTTTTCTTGTTGAGATCGATCATGTGTGCATTTAAAGACTTAGTTTGAACGATATTAAGTGGTTCGATTTGCGTATATAACTTGTCAACAGCATTTTTGATTGTGTTCAATTAAGTTTTAATAAGAGTTGTGACCCGGTTGTAAGTGTCAGGTTTGAACTCAGTGTTTTGCGGTGGTGCCATGATAAATACTTATTATACAACACAAAATTATTAAAGCGGATAATTTATATAATAAACTTAGTTATTAATAGTCTCTTGTTGATATCTGAGCTTAGAGAAAGTGGTACAGACAAACTTAATCGTTAGATATTGCTAAACTAACTTAAAATAAATCATGATGCAGTAGATGGACATACAATGAAATAATCAAAATATTTAAAGAATCTGAGGTCTTTCTTAGGTCATATGTTTTTGGAAAATGAACTGAAATAGCATCCAAATTGCTGAAATTCTATCTAGGCCCGTCGGGGACCAAAAAATGGTGGATAGAGAAAAATGAAAATTAAAAAATAATTGAATTTGATTTGAATTGTTTATGTTTTTACGAAGGACCTTTTGCGGAATGAAATATGACAAAGAAGGTGATACAATTATACAATATTACTTTTATTTGATTTACATCCAAGAATCAGTTCTGCTTTGACTCACCATCTTCTTTAACACACTGTCTCCTTTAACTAATTGTTCTGTTTTTCTATACACTTCAAGTTAACTTTTTCTAAATAACAGTTTGTATGTTACACAATATAATAAAAATAAATGTCCATATTAATGACAGATTGCGGGACGAGATGTGCGGTTGAATTAAGGCAATGAAAAAAAAAAACTGTTGTATGAAAACTCAATTGGGAAAATGTAATGTGAGAATGAGTTATTTTGGTTTGAAAACAATGATTAAAAGTAAACAAGTCAGCTGACTGAAACAGCAGATGATTTGAACAAGAACTAAAAAGAGTATGAAGGGAATAAATACATATTATTTAATTGAAAGTATTGAAAGCTGTTGTAGTGTGATGTTGCCAACTCTCTGAATGAAATAAGAACAAATTATTTAAAATGTATTATAAAAGTTCATAAATCTTCACCAGCCATTTTTCTGCGTGAACACACACTGTACTACGATTCAGTTGTTTTTCCACAAAAAATAAACTCCTGACATTTTGGAAGAAAGAGTTTTCTATAATAACTCAATATCTTAATTAAACTGGACAGTAAAATTTGTGGAAAACCTTTTTACATGATTACCCCACTAAGCAGCTGCAATATCTGTTCTTGACCACCTCCATGTGGAGGTGGTCAAAACAGTGTGGAACTCAATCCTGGCTCCCTTGACCCTGCCTGTCCCACTGGCGTAACAAACTTTACATCGCTTCTGATAGCTCCTCTTCCCACACTTCACCTTCCCTGTAATCGTAAAGAGCCTGTGACACACACTTCTACACCTCAAGAGGCGTTGGAGGCTCCAGTATGTCTGAGAGCCTGTCCACAACCACTAAGCAGAAATCATAATGGACCATCACCTTTTGGACTGTTGTGATTTGTACTTCATTGAACAAGGAATACGAGTATACCTACGAGCATTTGCAAAACGAGGACAAAAATTGAATCATACCAAGGGCTATTCATTGTTGCCGGATTAGGATACCCCAGCATAGCTGCTAGGTTTTCCACAAGCGGGAATTTTGCACAGGTTACTGGAAAAATAGGATATAGCAGGAAAGGAAATGGTGGGATGAGACAGGCAGCCTTTCCAAGGGTCGAATCTCGTGCTCCTGTGACAGCTGTTATCAGGCTCACAGGCGGACTTGCTCTGCCCTCCAACTGGCCAACTCAACTGACAGGGAAACAGTTGAGTTCATGTACAGCCAGGGACCATACATTTTCAGGTTGGGGACCAAACCCGGAGTTTCCGTCCCCAGCCGCTGCCAGTGGAGGCACCAAAGGTGAAAGGGATGTTTGTAATAATGGACAGCCAAAAGACTTACCATATGTTGTAATATGGCCTAGCGGCTGGAGTTATAAACTTATAAACAATATATTAGAATATAACATTTTACTACATTTGTTTATTGAAGGTCAAAAGTGAAGAATAACTTGAGAAACTGATGTCCAAAATATAAACTTCTATTACAATAAAATTTGTAAGAAAGCTTTGATTGTTTTTTTATTGTGTGGAAGCAATCTCAGGTGAATTCTGGAGATTGAACCACCTTTGATCAGATGATTCAGGTGGGCAGGAGACGAGACGGCCGCGCCACATCATCGGAGCAGTGGTGTAATATGACAAAGTGCACTATTTACACTACACCTTGTTCTTCCTTATCCTTAGTAATGGCATTTTGTATGATAAGCCTTGTAGCAGCGGAGCAGTGTCTGGTGTAATGTATAAACTATTTACACTACACACTGTTCTTCCTTATCCTTAGTAATAGAATTTTGTATGGTAAGCCTTGAAGCATTCTTTGTCTACATACAATGGCACATCACAGCGTTCAGAAAAGTAGCTTTCAATTCGGATGACTTTTGATATGCAATCTTTGCACTATCTATGTTTTGGGATTTTGAGGGGTAAATGAGCCCAGCTTTTTGCCTGCAGTCGCCGAGGATCTCAGTAAATGTTGGCCCCTCAGAACCGAGAATTTTGGTTGGAAGCTGGTTTTTGTCTGGGACAAACAATAAGTACACATCTGCACACAATCTGTCAGATCCATCAGAAAACAACTATTGTGTGATACACATCCGCTCACAATCTACCAGCTTTCTCAAGTAACACATCTTCGTACAATCTAACGGCAATCTCAAGAAACACAACCACGGTTGTAAACAAAAAACTTTGGACGCAGGTCTTTTGGTGTTCAGTCATTCACACTGTGTGAACGTAACTTAAAAGCTGCATTATTCGCTCACATTAGGTTAAATTACTTACTGTGGGTCATGTTACTGGTGCTAGCACAGCCCCTGGAGCAGATAATAAATCAGGAGTGCAATATGTGTTATTTCAAAGCTTCCTTAATGTGTGATTATATTTAATATATATTTAAAAGGTACTTTTTATTAATTTAATCTAATAAATTATTAATTTAACCTCCATTATACAGCATTATTAGTTTGCATGGATGGTAAGACTAAAAACCCACAGGTAAATAGGTGATTATCACAAAGAAAAGTGCAGCTGGACACAATTTATCAGCTAAGTCAGAAACTATAAGCAGTGTCACAATGACAGTGGTGTCACAGCAATACTACTCAGCGCACTACTCTGGGAGTGCCTCAACAATCTCTGCAACAGGTTAAATCTGATAAGGTTCATTCCGTAGACAGAAAAAGAAAGTCACTGAATTTGAAACATTCATGGTCACTCACGATATTTCCATTAAAAACAGAAAAGAGTCACTGAGATGTCTAGGAAGCAATACTGCCAACATCGGAGGTTGGCCACGTTTCAATACAAGTCACTGCAGAATGTTTGTGCATTAAACACTAATAAATCTGTACCAAACTCCAAAAAAGTGTTTCTTAGGCAGTAACTTCTATTTTGTTATGGCGAACCTGAATGTTGGAAAATACTGCTTCTTTGACACCTAAGTGGTTCTCTTCTTGTGAATAAAAAAGTGGTCAGTGGCTATGAAATATTTCAAATTAATATTGTATTTTATTTTTGTGTGTATGAAATTGACCTCATCTGATTCAAGGTAAGCCTGTATAATAGTCCTATCAAACCCTATAATTAGCTGGAGATTGACCCACCTTTGACCACATGGTTCAGGTTGAGGTGTTGGTACATCTCTAGCTCGGAGCTGAACATCTCTGGGCAGGAGACAAGAGGGCAGCGCCACATCAGCGGAGCACTGACTTGTAGCGCCATTTCCCCCTCCTCATCTTCATCCTCATCCTCCTCTTCTTCTGGAGGCTCCGATTTAATCACCGTTTGCAAAAACTCAGGAGCTGTTGTGTCAGTCTCAGCTGTGTCATAACCACAGGGTGTTTCGACATCATCTGGACGTTCCTCCTGAAAACGAGAGAGGATTATCTACAATAAATATTACTTCTTCTCTCAATAAAATCACAGGAACAAATTTGTTATTCAAGCCCAATTGTGATAGGAATGGTAGGGGTGGTATTATCTGGCAACGAGGAGAAAGGGATCAGTCGGGCGGCTACTAGCTAACATCGGCCAAACTGTGCGCCATGTAGTATCTGCCAGAAGCGTCGATATATTTTTGTCCTCGTTGCCGGAGAATAGAAGGGAATGAGTTGAACACAATTTTTAAAATATGAACACAATTTTTAAAATATAATGTGATATCCATGGAGACTAATTGTAATAGAGCAATTCAATTAACTAGTGGCTCTTATGGGCAACAGCCTCTATATATTCACTAGCAGCTAAAAAAAGGCTGCTCAACTGGAAGTGGAGACTTTGCCACCCGAAGGAAGCCTAACTCGTCCATTGACAAATGAACTATCCGCAACAAATGCTTTATTATGGGAAAACAATGTGTGCCTTAAATTACCAGTTAAATGTAGTATTTTCAAATGTAAACATAAGAAACCTACTTATATTCTACAAAATTAAGCTACATTTTCAAACAAATTAAAGTAAACTAACCTAACCTAACCCCGCAGAGCACTGTATGGCGGCTCTGTTCTTTGTAACATATCAAAAAATGGGTGTGTAATTTATAAAAAAAAAGGTACCTCAAAAAGTAAACACAAGATAGAATTGAACCTGGGACCGCATGATCGTGAATCCAGTAAACTGCCATAGCGTATCGAACTAAGTAAAAGTTACAATTCATCAAGCAGTAAATGGCGCGGTGATTTCAAAGTTTTACACTGACAGCGCTCACATAGGAAATGTCTCCACTTCCAGTGGAGCAGCCTTTTTTTAGCTGCTAGTCTATACATTCTAGTAATGTGTACTTAATCTTCAGTCAACAATTTAATACATTCAGGTGTGGTTATGATTCTTCCAATTGATAACATCTCAGCTGTTTTTGACAAACCCCCGATGCAGCAAACCTGCATACTCAGCGAATTTCAAATGGTACTTCACTACATCATGAAGCCACTTGCCAACTTTTATCAACCCATTGGCTTACCTGAAATTTTCCACCTGACAAACCGTTCAGTTTCCTAAGAAAAGTTACATAAATGTAGACTTGCTAAAACTGTCACTATAGCAACAATTATTGCTCAATTTACTTAATTTTTACACTAATCTTTAGAGAAGTAAATTATCTATAAGAATAAAATACTTTTGACAGCATTTATGTTTGGTAAATATTTTATATATATATATATATAATACAAAACATTATACAAAATATGATTTTGGAAAATATGTTATATCTAGGTCAAATATAAATGTATCACTAAAATTTTTTATTTTCATTTAAAAAAATAAATAACCTACAAGTACATAATAGTTGTTGGGCTGAAACATTATTTTTTGTTTTTACATGTACCGGTAACTCCTTTTAAAATTCATATTTTTTATTAACTATATATATATATATATTTTATATATATATATATATAGTTTATAAAAATTGTAAATATTACTGTATATTATTGTATTAGTTTACATAAATATATATTAGTATATTTATTAGTTTATATATATATATATAGTTTATAAAAAATATTAATTTTAAAAGGAGTTACCGGTAGATGTAAAAAACAAAAAAATAATGTTTCAGCCCAACAACTATTATGTACTTGTAGGTTATTTATTTTTTTAAATAAAAATAAAAAATGTTAGTGATACATTTATATTTGACCTAGATATAACATATTTTCCAAAATCATATTTTTCCGAAATTTGACTAAGTTTCCCCAAGTATGGGCATATGCATAAAAAATACATACAAATAAAAAATGAAATCTTATTAAAACAACAAATAAATAAAAAATTAAAATTTAAAAATGAAAAAAAAAAAATTAAATAAGAAAAATAAAAAAGTGCTATCCCGAGTATACTTGGGGTTGCACGTCCGGGCTACTTTCGGGGCCACGAGTATACTCGGGGTTGGGAGCCAATGGGTTAACCCATTGAGGTAGTAATTTTATTCTATTTGTAGTAGCCTATAACGGGAATTGATTGGTGCTGCACTCTAGTAGCAAAATATGTAACTAATGACCGCGGGCGTCTGCGGTTCTATCCGCTAGGGGCGCGGACTGACTGAAAACCCTTAATATCGCCGCCAGGCCTTTGGTCGTGTTAGCTGAGTTGGCTACGTCGTGGAAACACCTTGGCCAGGTGGCGATACGATGTTCGTGGGTTCGATTCCCGCACACGACCAAAACTGACCAGTTGTGCAACTCTCAATGAGTTAACCGGTCTGTGGCAACGTTGGTGGGAGGGCCCAAGTAAAATAAACGGTGGCAGGCTTGCTTGGAAGTTGACGGGATCGGTTAATTCTTTGAGACTTGCACATGGTCAACACTGATTTTGCTAATTGTTACTTATGTCTTCTAATGTGTGTGTGCCAATGCGACTCTCTAAACTGAAATAAAACAATATTTTAATTAAAATATGCCATTAATCCATTTAAAAACACCAATTTTATACTTCAATTCACACGTTAATAAAATACAAGTAAGGAACGAGACCTGCTCGTATGTCTACGCCAATGGGTTAAAGCATATTCATTAATAAGTGAGATATGACATTTTATTTATCCTCCATAAGAAAAGCATTCGGACTGAGTATGCAGGTTTGCTGCATCAAGGACCACAAAAATCAGATTTTGATTTAAACATCAATGGATTACCACTATATGAAGCAACACTACAAGTTTTACGAATTTATATTCATAAACCAGCAAAATATTACCAATTTATATTCATAAACCAGCAAGATATAATATGTTTCTTATTCTCCATAAGAATAACATTATAGCTGCTGAGTACGCAGGTTGGCTACCATAGGGACCACAACAAAATAGGTTTTGTATGCAAATATCAGTAAACCCCAACCATAGAAAGCCACAAACCAAGTTTCATTAATATATGTTCATTAATAAGCAAGATATACCGTACAATTTTACTTATTTTCCATAAGATTAACATTGGACAACGTACTGTGTTTAGCACTTTCAATATCTCAGTAACCAACTTACGTAGAGCGATGATCAAAATACCAAATTTTTTTAAGCTGAATTTAATGGTGTTAACCAAAGTTTGGGTTTAAAAATAATTATATGTAAAAATTTCAAAAAATCCATTTTTGGGATACGACCCCCCCCAAAAGCATATATCTATATACATAATATATATATATATTATATATATATATAATATTATATATATATATATATATATATATAATATTATTGGTATGAATTTCACTGAATAGGGCAACTAAACAAATGTTACAATTCATAATGAGAACTGAGTACCCTTGGTTTTTTTATTTTTTGTATTGAAGACTGATATGTTTCAATACCTTTAATTTTGACTGCGAAAATGACCTAAAGGGATCAAACCATGTCAGTATTCAATAAATACCCCTGTAGCAGCAAACCTGCGTACTCAGCGAATTTCCAATGCATATATATGTATCTTAATACCACATAAAACCACATACCAAGTTTCATCAATATACATTCATAAATAAACGATTTGTGACATTTTAATTATTCTCCATAAGAATAACATGGCGGCTGAGTATGCAGGTTTGCTGAAGGAAGGAAAAAAAAATGGGGTTTTATACAAATATCAATATAACTCATTTAGGTAAAGCCACATACCAAATTTCATTAATTTATTTTCATAATTAAGGGAGATAACACGTTACTTATTCTCCATAAGAATAACATGGGGTTGAGTACGCAGGTTTGCTGCTACGGGAGCCTTTGGCAAAAAATTTTTTTGAGCAAATATCAATGGTCCACAACCAGATGAAGCCGTATACCAAGTTTTGTCAGTATACGTTCATAAATAAGCAAGATATAAAATTTGTCTTTTCCTCCTTAAGAATAACATTAGACAACGTACTGTGTTTAGCACTTTCAATATCTCGGTAACCAATTGACGTAGAGAAATGATCAAAATACCAAATTGTGTGTTTTTTTAAGCTGAATCCAATGGTAAAAACTAAAATTTGACTATTTCCAAAATTTTATGTAAAAAATTCAAAAAACCCATTTTTGGGGTACAAAACCCCCCCCAAAATACCCCTTTGGATAAAGCGATCTGGCTGGTTTTCGAACTTAGTCATAAATGTTGCTTTACACGTTTATACCAAATTTCATCAAAATCGGATAATTTTTACGAGAGTTATCGTGCTCACGGACACACACACACACACACACACACACACACACACACACACATATATATATATATATATATATATATACAGTTTCGAACGAATAGTGTTTTTGGGGTCTGGGGACCTCAAAACGAAAATTTATCATGGTCCCGGGCCTAGGTCTTCCCATGCCGACTACCGGTAATAGCTTCTTCCCTATAGGGGAAATTCGCTAATACCTCAAGACGAAAAGTTATGTACCTCAATGGCACTTATTGAGCAGTTTAATATTGTGAATTGCATGATAAAATATTGACTTTTTGAATTATTCATAAACATTTTATAGTAAAGCAAAACAAAATAAACTAAATGAGGTGGAATAAAAATGTACATGATGTATTAAATAAATATCATAAAATCATGCAATTGTCTGTAAAGGACATAAACAGTAATTTCCAAATCTTATAATACACTTTAGAGGAAGTTTCACTTGGAGCAGTAATTTAAGAAAGCTACATCATATTTTGATATTACAGTAGGGTCATATCTGTATATATAGCATTGCCCATTAGCGTGCATTTTAATAAAAATGGCAGACTAAAAAGTTGAAATATTGTTTTATTGTAATATATTTCAAATCAGGAGTTCTGAGTAAACAATTTTAAACTATTATATTGTGAAGTGGAAATATATCTTTATAAACATTTAAATTAAACAAATCTATTCATAATATAAATTGAAGTCTCTCTCCGTGAATGTTTATCTGTTACCTTATAAACTAGTTACCCGATTTTGATTAAACGTTGCATGGTCATCCAGGTTAACCCTGGGAAGCCACCAATCAAAACTCCTAGAACTTTAGGGCTTCACCCCCCTGGACTTCAATGTTACCATGCTAATCTTATGGATGAAAGATTTGTTATGTTTTTCACAGATGACCAATATAAAATGTTGTAAAAGCAGCCTATTTGTTATTGATTTCAAGCTGTAATGTAAATAGTATGGAATTTTTTTAGTGTCAAAACAAATCAAGACTGGAAAACATAATCTCTCTCTAAATTACTTTTGGTTTCTTTTTACTTTATGCGCTCCTTAACCATAGGACCTACATCGAATTGTGATGAAACATTGCATAGTAATCAAGGTAACACTGGGAAAGTTTATAGCCATTTTCATTAAAACCTTAGGGCTTCGCCCCACTGGACTCGCTTGGAAATACTATGGTCATTAGGGATCCTCTTGAGCGGTAGCAGTGTACCTAGTATATCAGAGGCAAAGATAAGCCTAATCCTGTTCTGCAAATGTTTTAGGGCTCTGCCTTCTTGACATTCAAAATACCTATTCCAACCAGCTTATTACTGCTGCTACTACTGGACTGAGGGGTAAAATTCAGTAGGAAGATAGCTGAGAGAGGTTAATGTCAGACATAAACCTACCCCTGATAATATTATACTTTGCCCCGCTGGAATATACCCATGTCCCATCACCATACCCATACCAATACCATACCATATACCCATCACACACCAATGACCGAACTGATGGAGCTGAAATTTGTTAGGAAAATAGATAAAACACCAGAATCAAAATACACATTCCCTCGATCCAAAGATCCTTTGGGGCCCGCCCCACTGGCACTTAAAGCTATGTTTACACGTACTACTGGACTAATGAAGCCGAAGGTCAGTAGGATGATGACTAAAGCACTCAAAGCAGAATGTACATACTTACTCCAAATTAAAATTTGTTTAGGATCCCACCCCACAGGCTTTTATTATCCCCATGTTCTAATTATCGCACACCCAACTACAGAATAAAGAAAGCTGAAATTTTAATCAAACATCCTCCCACATGTAATTTGCACCCGTGCAAAGCCAGGCTTGGTCGCTAGTATCCTATAAGGGAAAAACTATGAGTGTTTGAAAGAATTAAAAAAAATCCCGTTTAAAAAAGAGTGTGGCAAAAGAGAAATAAAATAACAATAACTGCTTTACATATTTAATTCTCAAACAGTAATTTTATTATTCCAGAACTATTTTTTTACTAAGATTTTTTTACGTATTAAATCAAACTTTAACCACAGTGCTTCACATAAGTTTCGTGTGTGGAACTCACAAGGAAACATCGGTTACAGAAGGTTTACATTTTGATTATTGCTACGGTAAAACATAATTAAATTATTATTATTATTGAACTCAAAAGAAAGTCACTCTTCGAATTTCTAACAGAAAGGTGTAGGTACGTAGAGCCATTAGAACAAATTAAATAAATAAACTGTTTGTAACGTAACCTCTAACCTTAACACAAACTTCAAACAACAAAACAAAATGACATGACAGCAGCTGAGCTAATGTATTTTGACGGTTCAAACAACACGGTACTACAACGCTCAAAATATGTACTGAAATAATGTTCAATGAAAAAACTAATAATTATTAAAATGTAATAATAATTCGTCAATTATAGTTTATTTAAAGCATTAAACCATCAAAACGTTACCCTAAAAATTTCATGACAATCCATCAAACTGTTAAAATGTAGATAGCGTCACACTACTTCGAATTCCAAACTGAGTATATGGATTCACTACGTTCATCCAACTATGCCGACTACAGTAATAGCTTCTTCCATACAGGGGAAATTCGCTAAAATGAATAATTTTCCCAAAATTGCATGCCCAGACCTTTAAAATGTGACTTCTCCCAGCTTTCTACGACCTCCCATTCACTCTCAATTTCAATATAAAATTTTGGCTTAGATAATTAGATATATGCATTGTTGTTTAGCAGCACATCATTATGTTCATTTTGACACTTGATTGTCTAAATAACAATGAAAATCTTAAAGGTTTTCTATAATCGGATATCGGTGTTAACAAGTTCTACTGTAAGCTTTCGCTTTCAACTCTGTCAGCAGCTAGCTTCCACTTACTGTCTCCGTGGGGACTTGCAACTCTGCCATTCATGTAAGTAATGTGAATTAGAAAAATAAAATATTTTCAAAATGATGATACCTTAAAAAATGAAGTTTAGCATTAGCCCTAATATTTCTTTATAATAGATAGGGTCAAAATTGTCATACTAAATCCTATAGGTATTAATAGGTCCAGTGTCTCTTGAATAGAATAATACTGAGAAAAATATATTCTCAACACTTTTATAATAGAACAAGTACCTATAATATTTTAATGTTTTCTTACCTTAATAATCCCTGGAGTGCAAAAAATGGTTTCAAAATGACTTTTTTCCAGGGTAGATCCATCAGTTAGTAAAATGTTCTCACTTTTCATCTCCTGAAAATGTAAGATGTGGTTGAGTCAAAGCAAAGCAAATTACCCCCGTCGCAGCAAATCTGCATACACAGCGAATTTCAAATGCATACATATGTTTCTCACTACCACATTGTTTGCCACTCACCAAGTTTCATAAAAATACACGAATAAATAAGATATATATAGCATTTTCTTTATTCTACATAAGAATAACATTAAAAGCTGAGTACGCAGGTTTGCAGCAACAAGGAACACAAAATATGTGTTCTTATGCGATTATCAATATAACTTAACCACGACTGGTTAACCAGTTTTGGTAAATTAGTAGCTTCGACAATCTGCATACCAAGTTGTATTAATTTATGTTCATAATTAAGGGAGATATAAAACTGTACTTATTCTCCATAAGAATAACATTAGGGCTGAAGTATGCAGGTTTGCAGCAACAAGGAACACAAAATATGTGTTCTTATGCGATTATCAATATACTAGTACTAGGTGAAGCGACATGACAAGTTTCATCAATATACATTAATAAATAATCGAGATATTAAATTTTAATTACTCTCCATCAGGATAACATTGGACAACGTACTGTGTTTAGCACTTTGAATATCTCTGCAACGGTTGGACGTAGAATCACAATTTAAACACCAAATTGATTGTTTTGCAGAGCTGAACTGAGGAAACGCTAATGAACTTTTTCCCATAAGCTTAACATGGGAGATTTTATGACCACTTTTTTGAATTTTCTCCGCACCTAGGTTAATGATTAAAAAAACTAAATTATTTGCTTTTTTTAAGCTCTATTAAATGGTCAAAACCAAAATTAAGTGTTTTAAAAATTTGAAAATGAAAAATCCTAAAAACTGATTTTTGGAAAATTGTAAACCCCATAAAACCCCCTTCTCATAGTCCAATTTTTCTGGATTTTGAACTTTAAGTCATGAATGTTGCTTTACACGTTTGTACCAAATTTTATCGAAATCGGATGTTTTTTCTAAAGTTATCGTGTTAATGGGACACACATATATAAATTTAAATGAATAGTATTTTTTGCATCTGGGGACCTCAAAAAAAAGTTATCATGGTCTCGGGCTTAACTCTTACCACACTACCTACGGTAATATATAGCTTCTTCCCTATAGGGGAAATTCGCTAAAAGTGAAATGGTGTAATTCTGAAAATTAATGAGTGAATACTGAAATATATGCTAATACTTCAAGCTACCCATTCCATAGCAATTAAAAGTAAAACTAATTTTAAAAGAAAAACATTAACCTGACTTGTACGCAAATATTCAATTAATTAACTCATATATGACACAATTAACACTCAGAAAAATAGGATTTAAAATATATAGATAACCAATTAGGTGTATTAGAGGCCAAATTACACATTAAATTTTTACTGATAACATTATAAAATTAAAGCTATGTTTCAAATTTTAATCTGTTCAATGATTCCTGAGATTTCATGATCAATCAGGATATAGTATTTGAAATTTATAGTTATAGATAGATTAACATTTCAAAGATCTACTGGTGCTAACAGTGGCAGATCTTTGAGGTCTTAAGGGTTGTGGCTGATATGAGAAATCAATTAAAGTTTGGCAAAAACATTATTTGCGAGTTTTTGATGACCCTGTGATGTAAGATATATCAAATTCGGCAATACACGGATCAAATAAGCAAATTTCAGAGGCAAGCAACAAATCTAAAACGATTTGGGGTATTATAAATGAAAATAGAACATCTAAAAAGAGGCAAAGAAACACTGAATTATATGTTGGAAGATCCCCAGGAATTACTAAATACACCCCGTAGCAGCAAACCTGCGTACTCAGCGAATTTCCAATGCATATATATGTACCTTAATACCACATAAAGCCACATATCAAGTTTCATCAATATACATTCATAAATAAAGGATTTATGACATTTTAATTATTCTCCAAGAATAACATGGCGGCTGAGTATGCAGGTTTGCTGAAGCAAGGAACACAAAAAATGGGGTTTTATCCAAATATCAATATAACTCATGTAGGTAAAGCCACATACCAAATTTCATTAATTTATTTTCATAATGAAGGGAGATAACACATTACTTATTCTCCATAAGAATAACATGGGGCTGGGTACGCAGGTTTGCTGCTACGGGAGCCTTTGGTAAAAAATTGTTTTTTTGAGCAAATATCAATAGTCCACAACCAGATGAAGCCGTATACCAAGTTTCGTCAGTATACGTTCATAAATAAGTGAGATAAAAAATTTTTATTTTCCTCCATAAGAATAACATTAGACAACATACTGTGTTTAGCACTTTCAATATCTCGGTAACCAATTGACGTAGAGAAATGATCAAAATACCAAATTGTGTGTTTTTTTAAGCTGAATCCAATGGGAAAACTAAAATTTGACTACTTCCAAATTTATATGTAAAAAATTCAAAAAACCCATTTTTGGGTTATAAAACCCCCCCAAAATACCCCTTCGGACAGAGCGATCTGGCTGGTTTTCGAACTTAAAGTCATAAATGTTGCTTTACACGTTTATACCAAAGTTCATCAAAATCGGATAATTTTTAGGAGAGTTATCGTGCTCACTGACATATATATATATATATGTATATACGGTTTCGAACGAATGGTGTTTTTGGGGTCTGGGGACCTCAAAACAAAAAGTTATCATGGTCCCGGGCCTAGGTTTTACCATGCCGACTACGGTAATAGCTTCTTCTCTATAGGTCCCTATAGCTTCTTCCCACTTAGCCAGTGGCGGATTTAGGGGGGGCTATAGGGGCTGTAGCCCAGGGTGGCAAGTTTTTAGGGGCGGCAATTTTACAGAAAATTAATAGTTTGTTTGCAAAAGAAATGTTTAAACGGGGAACATGTTGACGAAAACGTATTACAATTACGGTGAGCCGCCCTTTTAAAGGTAAAGGTAGTAATCAGGGACTAATGTATACTACAGTCCCTCACACTGCAGTTCCTCAAAAAAGTCATAATGCATTTGTCATTCATCCGTACTAGCGACAAGACGATTACGCTACAGAGAAAGGGCGGCAAGCCACGAACTATATCAGGCACTGCTTCACTGTGACTACGTTCAACTCACGGACTTCTAAGTTTACCCGTACATTCGCATAGCATTAAAATTATTTTTTACACAATATCAATAATGACTAAGGCACACGGCTGAGAAATGTTGCGTAAATAGAATTTGAGATTACAATAACAAAATTTTTACTACAATGATATTGTCGATTCATTTCCAAACTCAATGCAACAAATAATAAAGTTATTTCAGCCGTCTTATACTTACCATCAAAGGCTACCACACATAATCGTTCATTCTGGAGGTATTTTTTTAACAAAACATCTGACCAAAGACAAATAAAGACTAACATAATTTGTGAAGAGAGGATTTGATTGGTTGTTGCCACGGGAGCATAGTTGATAGAGGGTCAAAATGGTGTTCAGCATGTAGGCTGCAGTTTTTTACTCCAGGCGAGACCTCTATATAGATTTTTTGGGTGGGACGGTGTCAAAATCTCCCATTTCATTAAATGAAAAACTGTGATATTTGAAGTCTTCAAATTAATATCTTGTCGCATTTTAGGTGAATCATGATGTTAAATACTTAAGTGAATAATCTTAAGACATATTTTATATGTAATTTTATTGTTTATCTCGAAGCAAAGTTATGATTTGAGTTAAATGAAAATACCCTTTTAATATGGCTTTGGAAATAGTGTTGAAAACAAGCCGCCTTGTACATCGAATGACACCGTCCCACCAACAAGTTGACACCACAACAGGACAAAATACCAAATATGAGGCACGCTTTTTGAAGGTAACTTGACAGAGAGTAGTGACTCCGATAGGTATTATATTTTAATTAATTTGATCTACAACATCATGGAGGTAAAACTAGAAGAAGTGCTTGAAAATGTGTAGAGTTTTATTAAGATTAGACCTACATCAATTAATTTTATATTTTGATCGTCTAAAACATATAAACAATTCTTTGTATAAAAGTATAAATTACAAAATGGCTGAAAAACTGTATTGAAAAGCGCTAATTCAGGGTTAAAAATAGTCAGAATTTTTAGGCGAATGGTCCGAATTACGAATTTTAGGCTACAGTTTCATCATATCTTATTTATAGGTTATTTATTATAATTTTCAATAGTCAATGCGTTAGTGTAAAAATTAATTGATGTTTCGATGAATCCCTTCTTATAGATTTTCGGCCTTTGATGAAGGATTTTCTCGTTATTAAGGTTGTGCATCCGCCAGGCTAGTCTGGCGGCGAGGAGCAGTAGTTCCGCATATTGCCGCGCACACCGCTAGGACGTCAATTCGGCTGATGCGGGCATGAGTGTGCTTGTGTGGGTTGGCTGGGGGTAGGGAGAGAGGCACTGGCTCCTTCTGCTCCTTCTCTCTCTCTCTCTCCCCCTCTCACCGTGTTTGTCATCGAGAATCGAGGCATACCTTTTACCTTGCGTTGGCTGGGCGGCCGGCTGGGGCTGGGCTGGGCTGACTCGCTCATTGCAAGCTTTTCGCCTTTGATTTAAATATTTTACTAACGGTTACTAATATTGGTGCTATTATTATTAAGCCCTTTCATTGTTACCAATTGTATTACCAACACCAAACATAATGATTGATAAACGGTGAACTACTTTAAAAATAAACGAGTTCGCACGCAGCACGCTGACGTGAGGGAAGTGAATTTCCAAATAAAAATTTTTAAAACTCAAAATCAGTGTAAAAACATACATTTGTCCAATTTTTATTGAAATCTGAAAACACTGATTTTTTGGCTGTTCTGATACTCCTGGTTTCATTTACTTGCAAAGCTGGGAATACAATTTTGCCCAATATAAGGTTAGGAGAAGGTCCAGACAGGCTTGAAAGTAGGTGTGAGGTTGCTGGGGATGATAAAATACTCTAACAAAGGAATAACAGGCTTTTCTCGTGTAAAACCCCCATAAGACAACGTACTGTGTTTAGTCAATACACATTTTCTTTAATAACTCGGTAAATATTTATGCTAGAATGACGAGAGAGGGCTTAAAACTTTCGCCTCTCTAATTCCCATCTTTTTCCATGCATTTATTATCTGGGGCTTTTATGACCATTTTTGGGCCCAAAAACTCGAAATTTGAAAGATTAATCCCCCAAAAAATGGGTTTAGAGTTTTCCGATTGTTTTGCCCAACGAACTTGTCCAACTGATTACAGAAAGGAACGTCCCTACCAAATTTGAAGTAAATCGGACAAAAATTGTGACCGCTAGAGTGCAAACACACACATATATATATAAATATATATATATAAATATATATATATATATGTTTATATATATATGTTTATATATATATATGTATATATATATATACAATTTTGAACGACCCCCCAAAACGTGTTCAGGGGGTCACGTTAGGAACTTCTATGGTGGTCCCGGGCTTAAGTTTCACCGTGCAGGTCATGCTAATAGTTCACTTTCCATAGGAAATTCACTAATAAAGAGTTTGCTATTCAAACTTATTTATGTGATTCTCATCTAAATAATTTCCAAATGTAAAAAGTTTTTTGACTAATCGTTTTATATATACAAATATTATTAATTAGAATAAATAAGAATATTCTTACAAATAATACTGATGATTCAATTTTATATTAAACTTGTTATAAACATTTATGGTATACAATTTGTTAAATACTAGTATAATCAGATTTGTGTTGTTTACAATTGTTTTAATTTTTTGTTGAATCTAATTTTAAAGTAAATAAAAACCGTTGATACGAAAAATGCTTGACATTTTGACCTTGGCAATTTGACCGCATTCCATGGTCGCCGTAATTTTTAGACCGAAAACGACAAGTAAACATAGTTTATCGGCCAAAAATAACCGCATCAGTTTATACCCAAACAGCAATTTACAGTAAGGCCAACCATCGATATATAAACCATATGGATCGCTCGCCGAGTAGCCGTAGGTGAGTGATTTTCGGTCCGTTTCCCCCACCACATAGGCGTATAGAGGGCCGCCGAGCAATTTTTAGCGTTGGACGAGCTTTCAATTACAAGCTTCTGCACAGTACTAGGATTATTTAAATAGGACAAATTTTATATATTTGTAATCTGCGTAATATGTTGCAACTAACAGTATAAATATCTTCCAGTTTGGTAAATGTTCGGAATTTATACAATAACAAATACTTCGATTTTTTTAATCGGGACAAGAAAAAGTAGTAAAGCGTAAACTTTTTTTATTTTTAAGGTAGAAAGAAACTTCCAGCGGCAAAGTTGTAGAACATTAGTTGATCTACATATTTTATTTCAAACATTTTTCAGTCAGATGTTTGGTTTGTCCACAAATCGCTTGCAAATAAGCGCAGCAAATATTATCAGGTACGTCGCGTCGCGCCCATGGTCCCACCGGACGCACAACGCATTCGTCGTCGAAAAGACCACAAATTAGTAAGGGTGTCATCAGATGTAATTAGAATAGTGAAATTTATTAACCACACGGTAAATAATTCTGATTATCTTATTCAAACTGATAGGTTGATTATGTTAACTTGCAGAGCATTTGTTGGTGAAGTATTTGTTACTCACCATTCAAATGTTGAGTTTGGAGAAGACACTCATGAAATTAGATTAATTAGGTTAATTGGAAAAATGATTTTTAAAGTTATGAGTCATAAAATCGCAAGGGAAAAACATTGGCTCAAAATTGTAGAAAACTGGGAATTCGGCAAAAAACTGAATAAGTTAGTGCTTTTCAGCAATGTCTAGTTATCTAACAATGTCTTGTCTGTATATCATAGACCTCGTTGCTGTATACTGAATAAATGACCTTGTATAATAAATATATTAGTATAGTATAAGGTAGACCTATAGTTTAAAATATTAAATATAATTTTCTTTTATACTTACATTGTCCTACAAATAAAATGTTTATTGTGCTTAGAGTACTGAAATAAAACACAAACTCAGAAAAGACAATGCAAATCGTATTATTTAGTCCCCAACCGATTCGAAAGCTTTCTACACAATAAGTTTCATAATCAGAAAGCATTTTTAAATTAGTGGAAATTACTACTCTGTAATAAATAAATACATTGCTGTCACAGTTCTTGTTTAGTTTGAATGACGAACATACAGAGCTACGCGGTGCGACTGTGTACAAGCGTAGCACCTACTGTTGCGTTTGTTTGAAGCACCTACTGTTGCGTTTGTTTGAAAGACATTTTTGAACAAACCGAACGTCTGACTGAAAAATGTTTGAAATAAAACATGTAGATCAACTAATTTGCTACAACTTTGCCGCTGGAAGTTTCTTTCTACCCTAAAAATAAAAAAAGTTTACGCTTTATTACTTTTTCTAGTCCCGATTTTATACGTAACAGCCCCCTTTTATAATAAATAAGGAGGTTATAAAGCTAACATAAATGTAAAATAACGTTCAATAATAAAATTGAAACTAAACCAATATTTAAAATTTTAAAAACGTAATATTTCCTTGAACCTATAATTTTTCTTTAATTATAAATGGACCGCGCTCTAAATGAGCGAAAACCGCGCCACCGAGACCGTCTGAAGGCATAAGAAACTCAATCCCAGAGGTATATTACTGAGGTTACATTTAATTAATATCAAATGCCCCCGTCACAGCAAACCTGCGTACTCAGAAAATTTCCAATGCATAATATATGTCTTAATACCACATAAAGCCGCATACCAAATTTCATAAAAATATATTCACAAATATACAATTTTAATTATTTCCATAAGAATAACATTGGGGATAAGTACGTAGGTTTGCTGAAACTAGGAATATAAACAATTGGTTTTTAATCGAACATCAATATATCTCAACTAGGTGAAGCCACATACCTAGTTTCATCAATATACATTCATAAATAAGCAATATATCCCATTTCGATTAATCTCCATAAGAATAACATGGGGGATGAGTACGCAGGTTTGCTGCAACAAGGAACGAAAAAAATGGGTGTTTAGGCAAATATCAATATAACTCAACTAGGTGAAGTCATGTCTAAGGTTTAATTAATTTATGTTCATATTTAAGGGAGACATAGCATTTAAATCTTTCTCAATAAGAATAACATGGGGGCTGAGTCCGCAGGTTTGCTGCTATGGGAACCTTTAGCAAGAAATTTTTCTTGAGCTAATATCAATAGACCACAACCAGATAAAGCCGTATACCAAGTTTCGTCAGTATACGTTCATAAAGAAGCGAGATATAATTTTTTTTTTAATTTTCCATAAGAATAACATTAGACAACGTACTGTGTTTAGCACTTTCAATATCTCGGTAACTGATTGACGTAGAGGAATGATCAAAATACCAAATTGTGTGTTTTTTTAAGCTGAATCTAATGGTATACATTAAAATTTGACTTTAAAAAAAATTATATGTTAAAAGTTCAAAAAACCCAATTTTGGGGTACAAACCCCCCCCAAAATACCCCTTTGGATAAAGGTATATGGCTGGTTTTCGAACTTAAAGTCATAAATGTTGCTTTACACGTTTATACCAAATTTCATGAAAATCGGACCTTTTTTACGAGAGTTATCGCACCCAAGGTCACATATATAATATAATATAATATATTACATATACATATATATATATATATATATTATATATATGTATATATATATATGTGTGTACAGTTTCGAACGAATGGTTTTTTTGGGGTCTGGGGACCTCAAAACAAAAAGTTATCATGGTCCCGGGCCTAGGTCTTACCATGCCGACTACGGTAATAGCTTCTTCCCTAGAGGGGAAATTCGCTAAAACAGGTGAATCTGTCAATTTGCCGCAGGGCCGCAGAATCCGTTTTGCCGGAATTTTACGCGTGAAACTGAAGAAGTGGTGGGAGTGCAGAGGAGAGAGACAGAAAGAGAGAGAGAAACACAGAAAGCGCGCGGAGTACGGAATGACCTTGAGCGGCGACGCACCTCGCCCCTCGACGCGTGCGGGCACTGTAGGTGATCACCACTACACTTGCAGTGCAGCGTGCCGACCCTACATGGTGCTACTTTTATCAATAAGGAAGCAGAACTGTTATACATAGAAAAGATTTAAAAACGCCTATACAATATCAGATAAAACCCACATCTATTAAAACAAAACTCGTTTTTTATTGTTTAAATCTTAATTTTAAAATAAGGTGTAAAACAAAAAAAATTAAAAACTGTTTTTCAGATTTTTATTATTTTTATTTTAACGCATAAAGGAAGCATTTAGAAAGCAAAAAATGTATTTTTATTTTAAAAAATATCAACGGGTTGCTTTGCTTATTGGTAACAAAACACCCAAAAATCGCCCCTTTAGTCCCTTGTAATATACCCCTGAATTTTTTTAAAATTTTTTAAACCTCATTCTCGTGTTTAGTACATTGTAACAAACACATTCATACATAAAAATCTGAAATTTATTTTTTGAATGAACAACCTTAAAGTAGCACTGCTTCACTGCTGTTAACAACATTTGTCTCTACGGCTGATTGTCTTTGAGTAGGCTATATAGAATATTAAACTGTGGTTCATTTGAATCAAGTAAATTATACATTATTTTAAGGTTTTTTTCAACTAGGAAATAACAGCAATTTCTTAAACTTATTCAGTTAATTTGTAACTTCTTTAGATACTGTCATCATAAGATAACCAAACAAGATATATAACATGTGGGTAAACTTGGGCGGCGAAAAGGACAAATAGTGACAGTGGTTATAGTGAAATAGTTATAGTTGGGGGGGAGGGCGGCAAATTTTCTAATAGCCCTTAGGCGGCAACTGCTTAAATCCGCCACTGCACTTAGCTATAAGGTAACTCGTAACTCAGATGATGTCTCACCTTTTGAGTTACTTAATAATTTTAAAAAATCAAATTGTTCAGTAACATGTGATAATGTCTTTAATTGGAATTGGGTTAGTGAGGAGGATGTGTTTAAATCAGTGTCCCAAATGAATGTATCACGTACTCCTGATGTATATGGTCTTTCCAATTATATTGTAAAATATGTCATCAATGAAATACTGACTCCATTGACTTTTTTAATAAACATGAGTTTAGGGCAAGGAGTTTTCCCTGATAGTCTGAAACTCACAAAGGTTACACCCATTTTTAAAAAAGGAAATGTAAACCAACCAGAATGTTTTAGGCCTATTGCAGTTGTACCAATTTTAAGTAAAGTAATTGAATCTTGCATTTTCAGTCAACTTTACAATTATTTTAATGTCAATAATCTTCTGTATTCTCATCAGTATGGTTTTAGGCCTTTCCACTCAACTACAATGGCGGTTGAATCAATAGTTGAATATGTTATTAATTGTTTTGAGAGTAAGCTGACGGTTGGAGCCTGCTTAATTGACTTATGTAAAGCTTTTGACTGTATCTCTCATGATATCTTATGTGGAAAACTTGAATTTTATGGCGTTACACATTTAGAACTTAGTTTAATAAAATCTTATCTTTGTAATAGAAAACAAAAGGTAGTTTTAAATAACTTGTCATCAGAGTACCTGACCACGATAGCTGGTGTACCGCAAGGTTCGGTGTTAGGCCCTTTCCTGTTTTTGGTATTTATTAACGATCTATATTGTAATGTTTCTGCTTTTCCTGTACTTTATGCAGATGATACAACTTTACTGTGTTCTAATCGAGACTTAGCCTACACAAAAAACATGCTTACTATTGCTATGAATGAATCTAAACAATGGTTTACTAGTAACAACTTATTAATTAATGAATCAAAAACTGAGCAAGTCTGCTTTTCTCTGAACAATGGTCATTTCAATGAAGATAGCCTTACTAATGTAAAACTTTTAGGTATGTATATTAACTTAGGTAGTAAACTAAGTTGGGAACCTCACGTATCATTTGTAATTAGGAGACTGTCTCGTGTTATTTACTTAATGAGAAAACTAAAAACATGTGTCAGCACTGAAGTTCTTGTTACGGTATATTATGGATTATTTCACTCAGTAATTAGGTATGGTGTCAGATTATGGGGTAATGCCTCTCATAGTCAAAGAGTGTTTGTATGGCAAAAAAAGGCCTTGAGAATATTGGATAACTTGGCTCCCCGTGAATCTTGTCGAACTAGTTTTAAGAATCATAAAATTTTAACCTTGCCGTCCATGTTTATTTTAAGTAATTTACTACATGTTAGAGATAATATCACTGGATTTGAACAACAATCTTTTAACCATAGTTATAATACCAGACAAAGGGAAAATCTCATCACTCCTCATGTTAGATATTGACAAAAACTTTGAAAAGTCATTTTTATTTGCAGTTAAAACTTTTTAATAAGTTACCAACACCTGTTAGAATGTTAAGTACAAGTAGGTTTAAGAATGTTGTGTCTATGTGGCTTAAACAAATGTCTTTTTACTCTGTAGATGAATATTTTAATTTTGATTTTGTAGATAGACCAATAATGTAACTGTCATCCCATACTGACCTTGAAATTTAATCATGTATAAATGTGACCTGTGCCTATTGCATTGTACTATATGTTTAATGGCATTAATAAAGTCTTATTGAGTCTTATTATTGAGTCTAGGGGAAATTCGCTAAAAGGATCCTAAAGAAATTATATTTTCAATAGTTTTAGCGAATTTCCCCTATAGCAGCTAGTTACATATAATGCCTCATGATTGGGCCCTGTACATGCTCACAATCACCAATAATCACACAATATCGCTATTTATTCATATTAACATTTATAAAAAGACTCAGAGATCACATTCTTTATTCATAATATAATTTGAAATCACAAGTTATCACTGGTAAGCCGTAGTTGACATCCATGGAAAAACCCCACAGGTGGCTCGAAACTGTGTTTCAAATTCATAGTATTTATTTTATGCAGAGGCAAAATTATGCTAAATCAACAAGCTCCTAAAATATCATATTAAAACTTCTAAAAAATATTGTACGGCAACTGCTGCCACAAAACTAATAAATACTGGCAAAAGATAATATTACCTACATACAGTACAGTCGAAGCTCTCTTAACCGACCTCGGATCAACAGGCCCATCGGATTAACTGACCGTCTTCCAAGAATAGACAAACTTCCACCGCGGCAGCCAATGTCCACCAATATCTTTCAGGTTACAACAGTTTGATTACATTTTTCCGTAGAAAGTCAAATTCTGTCAGTTGCTCTCAATATGTTTACCATACTTCATAATTTTGATTATTTCTAACACTTATTGTGAATCTTTCCGGTATTATTTAGTTCAACCGACCTTTTTCGTTATCCAACCATGGCCCAGTCCCGTAGGGGTCGGTTAAGAGAGCTTCTACTATAATTCATAACTGCAGTACTTACACTGAATTCTTCAGTCTCAAAAATTTCTTCTTTAATTTTTGGCTCTTCTATCTCTATCGTCTCAAATGGATCCTAACAAATAAATAAAATTTATTTACCAGGATTCAAATTAAAACCCTAGTACAATCCTTAATTATTTGCTAAAGTAATAATAATTGTTTGCCTATATTTTTTTCTCTAAACGATTATATGAATACTGAAGACACAATTTGTTTCCAGCAACATTTTAGATTCTAGTATTGGTGGCCACTATCGCGACCGCAGGAAATAATCAGCTGTTTCAGGATCAAAGCTTGTAGAAGTAGAAATCCACAGCTGAATACTCCCGGCTCTGCTAATATATGCTAAAATGGCCTAAAAACATAAAACTTTATAAGCTACCATAACTCAAATGAGGTCTTTTAAAGAAAAACAAACGACACGTGCAGCTTTCACGACCTCGATTAATCCTAAAAAATATCTTTTCTAACTTCGGAGCCATTACAGCTCGAGAAACAGCTGCGGACGGACGGACGCACGGAGCCACAGACAAATGTGAATAATAGTATTGATTTCTAGTACTAAATACTCTTTTTTTTTAAGTTGTTTTAATCTTGTACATTTTGTTTAAAATTCATTGTTGGTGATAGTGGCGAGTTTATGTTATTTCAGAAACTATTGCAGACATTTGCCTCACTTATTAGAGAAAATGGCACAAAGCTCGTGACAAAAAGAAGCTAAAACAGAGAGCTGTAGTCAAAAGTAAACGAAACCAAACAGAACAGTATGGCACAATGATTGCACAGCGCAGCAACTTGAGCTGTGCAAACCCAACATTACAGTACAGCACAATGATTGTACAGCAAACGAAACAGAACAGTGCAGCATGATTACACAGTGCAGCAACTCGAGCTGTGCCGTTCTGCTTGAGCGCCTGGCTTTTGTGTTTGGTTTGGTTTTGTTTTTATTTTTACTGGTTTTAAAATTCTCTATTTAACTTTGTACACAGAGGGAGAAAGTGAAAAATCTATTTCCTCAAGAGACTAAGTTGCTCCCAATATTTTTGATTTCCTTGGCACCCCGAGATCAAAAAAGCCAAATATTGTTTTTCACGTAGCATTTATACTTCCCCAGAGTTTATAAAAGAATAATATTTCAATTTAACTAATAGTAAAGACACATTACAGTGGATGATGATTGAGATTATTAATTCACATGTTGGTGCTTACCTCTAGGCAACTTTCCAGAACATCCCTGTAAGAAAACTAATATTAGTAATGAGTCAAATAATGAGTGATATTAGAAATGAGTCAAATGAGTGTTCTAATTAGTAAACAGAGATTTTTTAGTGCCATTTCAATTTGAGTTATCAATAGTAAATTTTAATTTTCAACAACGTTGTTAAGTAAAACTTGAAGCTAATGCTCGATCTATAAATTTTGCAAAAGGATTACAAATTTGCTCATTGCTAAATATTCAAATATTGAAGATAAAGTGAACTTACTGTGATCCAGGACAAGAAGGTTACAAAAGCCATATGTTTGTAGAAAGTGACATAAAGTGAAGGAAGAAAACATAAATAAAACGATGGTTTACCAGTGTTGTGTTATAGCTAGAAACATTAATTTAATATAATTTTAAGCACTAAACATTATTTCTAAAATTTTATTTTGAGATTTCAAGTACTATGTAAGTCCACTGACAACTGATAAGTGACGTCACATAGGCACCTGTTTAAGACTGCCAAACTGTTGGACACAGAACAACCGAGTGGTTTGACTGATAAGGTGCACTGGCTTTTGACCCCTAGCAAAACACCCGTCTGAATACAAATACCCTCTCAGATATTGCAAGTCTACTTGACCAACCTTATACCCTGGTTATTATATTAATTTTTGTTGGATTCTTGAGCCTGGCGGGAGAATCTATTGAGGCGGTCATTGTTTATGCGTTCGCAACTCAACTCAACGTGACAACCTGAGCACGAAAGTGACAGAGCATTTGGCGGGGAGGGGGGATGTGCTGATCCAGCATGTAAACATTACCTGCTTACAGCTTGTCCAGCGTTAATGCTGTGCGATCATACAGTCATGACACACTTCAATTCATATGCGGCAACATTCTTTAAAGAGGGTAATGAAAAGCTGGTACACATTTATGACCAATGCCTCAATTGTAACAGTGATTATGCCAAAAAATAAGCATAAGTGTACCCATCTTTCGGTTATAAAATAATTTTTTTATATGCACTTGTCTGTTATTTATGACCTATCGGAGGTTGATAAAAAAACAACCCTCGTAATTTAACTTCCTATTGATTTTTGATTTGTTCTTCCTTCTTTGTGCTACATCAATTTCCTTTTAGTTCCATGCGATGTGAATTAATCAAGTGAGTCAATGTAATGGAGTGAAATTGTGTGAAAAGCAAAACAGTAAATAAAATAAAATATGTTTTGAGGGGCCGTCACAAAATATTCCCCATTTCTATCTGGCTTCTGCTGTAAGTAAAATCGATGATAACATTTTAAATTCTTATACCTCTTTAAATAGAAGAGCAAAACAATACTTAGCAATTTTAATGACTATCATTTTAAATTCACAAACAATAATCGTTCAATAACATTACAAACTATTCAATATTTGTAATCTGCTATAGGGAGGTTCTACTTGATATAAAACCTCTAGTTACTGAAATCAGTAGGGGGCAAAGACCGATTCAGAACCAGCAAAGGCGCGGTGTGGACGCGTGGACGCGAGGACGTCCCCCCCCCCCCGTCAGCCCCCCCCCGTCAGCCCCCCCCCCCCGGCCGCCAGCAGCACTTTTCGTGATGACCTTGAACATGAGGAAAATACTTTCGAAAATTAATAATTAGCCTATTTATCCACCGATTCCCACGGGACTTTTCCAGAGTGTAGGCCTATCCCCAGGGAAGCGAATGACGTAAGAACCCCATAGATCCACCATTAAACAAGGCCGCTATTAATTTATAACCGCGTTTTCCTTATGGGATCTCAGCTGTTTACCGACTGATTTTGACGAAACCTCACCACATGTCGGGCCGTGACCTAAGAAAACCATCGCTTAAAGAAAATTGAAAATCCACTGTTAAACGGGCCCGCTATTAATTCTTAAACGTGTTTTCCTTATAGGATCTCGGCTGTTTACCGACCGATGTTGATGAAACTTCACCACATGTTGGGCAGCGGCTTAAGTAAACCATCGCTTAAAGAATATTGAAAATCCACTGTTAAACGGGCCCGCTATTAATTTTCAAACGTGTTTTCCTTATGGGATCTCAGCTGCTTGCCGACCGAATTTGATGTGACTTCGTTACACGTTGTATGCCGGCTTGGCTAAACCAACCTGCAAGCGGCTCCGCGATGTCACGTGTCGAGGCGCGTGCTAGGGCCTACGTGACTGTCCCAGCCTGTTTACTCATTAGCGGCCTTCAAGACCCCTCCGTTCTAGAAGGTTCCGGCAAGTGCGTCGCATGAGGCCTCCTCCTGACTGGAGTGCTATGTATGAGCATGTCATGTGTCGAAGCGCATGCTAGGGCCTACGTGACTCTCCCAGCCTGATACTCATTAGCGGTTCCGAGAATTGTTTACTACTTTCACCGCTTACTGTACGGTACGTAGCTATGTTACTTCAGTGATTGTCATTGCTTCCTTCATTCAGTTTGTGTTTGGAGCTCAGTGTATGTAGATGTTCTACTTCAGTGCTGTGCTAGTCTTTACTGAACCATATTCCGAGATTTTTTAAACGTAAGTATATGTAGCTCTTATAAGTTGTAGTGTGGAAGACTATTACATTTCGCTTTATAATAAGATTCTCATTTAAGGTATGATCGTTCAGCAATTTTGAAGTCATAATGTGTAAAGAGAGGTCTGGCCCATTAATAGAAGTTGAATAATTCGCATTATGTTTTAGGGAAAACGATTCGTTAAATGTTTGAGCGAAATAATTATCTAACATTAATATTTAAACTTTTACATATCCCAGTACACTGAGCCTTGTCGTTGTTTCTTTTCAGATGGAGACGAGTGGATTTGTAATGACCTTAGAACAGTTATGCTTTATAACGATTAAAATTAATGAGTCAAACTTTAAAAATTTAAAAATAGATTCATTTCCACTCTTCTAAAATTTTTTGAGGGAAATAAAATTAGGTTTTTGCTTTCCAAGCCTTTGTGGTGGGTGGAGAGTATAGATACCCGATGTTGCAGATGGCTGTTCCTCGTATGTGTGAGGTCTGCGGTCGCGTCTTCGCTGGAAACCTGGCTCGCCACATGGCAGCTGCTCACAGGGACCGCCATTTCGACTGCAACGTCTGCGGGAGACGCTTCGGGCGAAGCGACAGCCTGCGACGCCACCTCACAGCAGTTCATCCTCCCACTCCTCACGACCAAGCGCCAGGTACGGTTTTTACATTAAACAAGAAACCGTCAGTACTAATGACTTGTTTTCGAGAGAGAGTAAACGGCTTCAGTTGAGTAAACAGATTCAAGTAGTAAACAAGGGGCTGCCAGCCTCTGTTCAGTTCCTCACCCTTGTATTACTGGGCTCAAACTGGCGATCGAGATGAGGAAGAGGTCGTCAGGCCTCTATGCAATTCCTCACCCTTGTATTACTGGGCTCAAACTGGCGATTGAGATGAGGAAGAGGTCGCCAGTCCTCTATGCAGTTCCTCACGATCAAGCGCTAGGCACGGTTTTTACATTAAACAAGAAACCAGTACTAATGACTTGTTTTCGAGAGAGTAAACGGCTTTAGCCGAGTAAACAGATTTAAGTAGTAAACAAGGGGCTGTCAGCCTCTGTTCAGTTCCTCACCTTGTATTACTGGGCTCAAACTGGCGATTGAGATGAGGAAGAGGTCGCCAAGCCTCTATACAATTCCTCACCCTTGTTTTTACCAGGCTCAAACTGGCGATTGAGATGAGGAAGAGGTTGTCAGTTCCTCACCTTCGTGTTTATCGGGGTCACTAATAGGACTTGTTTTTTCCTGTTCGCAGGCCATCCGTGCCCGTTGTGCTCCGTCGCCCTGGCGGGTCCCGAGGATCTTCGCCACCATATGGAAGCGGTCCACGGTGCGAGCCCGTCTGCTTCAACTTCCTCCTCCTCCTCCGCAACGCCACCCTTCAGAGACCCACGGCCCGAGTGCGACGCGTGCGGGCGGCGATTCTCCCGCGGGGACCTGCTCCGGCGTCACGTGCAGCTGGTGCACGCCAACGAGGTCCGCTGTCCCGATTGCGGCGCCCTTTTCCGCAGGGCAGCGTACCTCCAGCGGCACATGGAGAGCGTCCACCGCGGCATGAGGTTCACGTGCGCCTACTGCGACCGAGGCTTCACCCGGCGCTACAACCGGGACCAGCACGAGGCCCACAACTGCCCCGTCGTGAGGAACCTCGTTGTGGACGAGATGCCGCGCCTGCCCGTTCTGTCACCCGAGCCCCGGCCCAGCCGCGAGCCCCAGCCCGGACCCAGCCGCGAGCCTCAGCCCGGACCCAGCCGCGAGCCCCAGCCCGGACCTAGCCGCGAGCCCCAGCCCGGACCAAGCACAGCACCTGATGGGATGGTGGGTGGTGGCGGACTACCCACGTTCCGCACCATTCAACGAGGGTTCCGCGGACGCCTCCTGACCTGTCCCGGCCTGTCCCGGCCCATGGAGGACTTCTTGACCGTGGAGGACGCGCTGGTGCTGCTGTTCGACAGCGTCCTGGAACTGTTGGCCGACGTCAGGACTCGACACCCTAACATCAAGGTCAACATGTTCCTGGAATGTGAATTCGCCAACGTTCACGGAGCCACCTGTCTGCGGGCCTTCAAGACGAAGAACGTGCCTCTCACCGCCGCGTCCAACTTGGAGGACTTCCTGTCAGCGTCCTTCCACAAGTTGGAGGAAGAGAAGGAGCAGTGCCTGCTAGTGGGCAGCGGGTGGAGCTATCTCCGGATACGCGACCTGGAGATCCGCGTCAACCTCTACAGCCCGTTGGGAGAACGCGGAGCTCGGTTCGTCCAGCTTCCCAGGACCATCTGCGACACGCACGCCGTTATCAACGTGCAAAACGTCGATGACATGTGCTTTGCGTATGCCGTCCTGGCCAAGTTCGTCGCGCGACACCCGGAGAGGCCCACATCATACACACCGGACGTCATGGCACGCTACGACTGGGTCGGCCTACGCTTCCCCGTGGCCGTGAAGGACATCAAAGTCTTCGAGAGGAGGAACGCCATCAGCGTTAATGTGTACGGGATCGAGCGTGCTATGGTGGGGAGACGCCCTGACGGATCGCCAAAGTTCCAGGACCGCGTGTTCCCGCTGAAGATCTGCAAGCGGGAGTTGGAGGATCACCGGGACCTGCTGTACGTGACCACCGGCGGGGACAGTCACTACGCCTACATCATAAACATGAGTAGGCTAGTGCGACACCAGCTGACGTCTTACGGCCACGCCATCCACGTGTGTAAGCGATGCTTCGCCTACTTCGACAACCGGCCCAACAAGCTGCAGCTGTCCGGTGCCGAGCGCCTGGAGGAGCATATGCGATATTGCACCGCCAAGGCCCCTCTCCGCTTGGACTTGCCGAAGAAGCAGCAGATCCGCTTCACCCACCCCGAGTACACTCGGCGCGAGCGCTTTTGCGTTTATGCCGACTTTGAGTGTGCTCTGCAGCCCGTCGCCGCTGACCCTGCGGAAGCGCCGCCTGGCACGAGGCCCCTGCAACTGCACGTCCCGTACGCCTTCGCTTACCAGATCGTGGACTCGCTCGGCCTGGAGGAGTTCGAGCCCCGCGTCTACTTCGGGGCAGACGCGTCCAAGGTCTTCATGGAGAGGCTCAAGACGGACGTGCTGGCGCTGTGGGAGTTCCTATTCAGCATGAGAGCTCTGCATCCTTCTCTGACCCGACAGGAGATGGATGAGTACCTGGCAGCGACTCACTGCTACCTCTGCGGGAAGGAGTTCACGGACCAGGACGTCAAGGTGCGGGACCACAATCACGCCCCGCCCTACGAGTTCCGAGGAGCCGCTCATCGCTCGTGCAACCTCAGGTACCGGGAGCAGCGACACATCAACTGCTACTTCCACAACCTGTCCAACTACGACGCCCACTTCGTAGTGCGCGAGCTGGCCATCGACCCCGGTGACGTAGACGTGTTGGCCCACACGGAGGAGCGGTACATCGCTTTTACCAAGCGATTCCACTTTGGTCAGCCCGGGGACAACCAACGTCAGAGCAGTTTCGCGGTGCGCTTCCTGGACACCTACAGGTTCCTGTCCATGAGTCTGGCCAACCTGGCGGCGGGACTCCCCACGGACAGGATGCGTGAGACGAGGAAGCGCTTCCCCGACGACCGGCTGTTCGACCTGGTGCGCAGGAAGGGCGTGTTCCCCTACGACTTCGTGACGTCCTACGACACGCTGTACAGGACCAGGGAGTTGCCACCCAAGGAGGCGTTCAGGAACTCCATGACCCTGGAGGACATCAAGGACGAGGAGTACGAGCATGCCCTCAACGTGTGGCGAGCCTTCGAGTGTCACAACCTCAAGGACTATGCGGACAAGTATCTGCGATGCGACATCGCCCTGCTCACCGATGTCTTTGAGCAGTTCCGCGACACCTCGCTGGCAGAGTACGGGCTGGACCCCGCCCACTATTACACCTTGCCGTCCTACGCCTGGGACGTGATGCTCAAGACCTGCGGTGTGGAGCTGGACACGCTGCAGGACTTTGTCATGTACCTGTTCGTGGAGCAGGGGATCCGGGGAGGCATCTCTCAGGCCATCACCCGCTACGCCAAGGCCAACCACGACAGGTGCCCAGACTACCGCCCGGACGAGCCCACGCGCTTCCTCCTGTACCTGGACGCCAACAACCTCTACGGCTGGGCCATGTCCCAGCGCCTGCCGACCGGAGACTTCGAGTGGCTCAGCCGAGAGGAAATCCAGGCGTTGGACGTCGCGGCGCTGGACGCAGAGGCCGATCGAGGCTACATCTTGGAGGTGGACCTCCACTACCCCGCGCGCCTACACGACCTGCACAAGGACCTTCCCTACTGCTGCGAGACGAAGCGCCCGCCAACAGGGAAGTTCCCCAAACTGTTGACGACCCTGGACGACAAGACGCACTACATCTGTCACTACAGGGTCTTGCAGCAGGCGCTGCAAAACGGATTGGAGCTGGTCGCGGTGCATCGGGCGATCTCCTTTCGCCAGTCGCGGTGGTTGGAACCGTACATCCTGATGAACACGGAGCTGCGGAAGAGGGCCAGGACGAAGTTCGAACAGGACTTCTTCAAGCTCATGAACAACGCGGTCTTCGGCAAGACCATCGAGAATGTACGGAAGCGCCTCAACGTGAAGCTGGTGTGCACCCCGGAGAGGTTTTCCAAGTACGTCGCCAGATCCAACTTCCTGGACCGGACGTACTACACGGAGGACGTGGCCCTGGTGCATCTGTCCAAGGTCAACATCGTGTTGGACAAGCCCGTCTACGTAGGCATGACAGTCCTGGAGCTGAGCAAGTGGCTCATGTACGAGTTCCTGCGCAAGATGAAGGAGCGCTACGGTGACCGCCTCACCGTGGACTACATGGACACAGACAGCTTCGTCTTTGACATCGTGTCCCAGGACGTCTACGCAGAGATGAAGGAACACCTGGACGATTTCGACACCAGCGGATATCCGAGGTCCCACCCCTGCTACAGCCCCGTCAACGCCAAGGTCATTGGAAAGTTTAAGGACGAGTGCAACGGCCTGTCCTTATTCGAGTACCTCGGCCTGCGGTCCAAGCTGTACTTTATGGACATCGAGGACGCGGCGACAGGCGGTAGCAAGGCTCTCAAGCGGGCCAAGGGGGTGGCGAAGGGCGTTGTCAAGAACGTCCTCACCCCCGACGACTACAGAGAGTGCCTGTTTGACGGGGTCCAAAAGCGCACCACCAACGTCCGCTTCCAGTCTCACTTGCACCGGGTCTACACCGTGGAAGTGGACAAGCTGAGCCTCAGCCCGACTGACGACAAGCGGTGTGTCCTCCCCGACGGCATCCACACTCTGCCGTGGGGACACAAGGACGTCCCGCCACTACCAGCCAGGAGAGGAGATCGACGGATGGAGGTGGACGGTGAGGAGGAGGAGGAGCGCCAGGACGAAGACGAGGAAGAGGAATTCCCTGTTTAGTTTTAAATATTAATTTTAAGAAAAATTTGTAAATAGTATTTGTAAGAAAATATAATAGCTTTATGTACAGCACGAACCCGAGTTGTTTATTTCCTCCCCTTTGCTCACTCAAAAGCCGTTAGGCTTAAAGTGTGTGAGAAAGGCGTTATGGGCCGTTTGGCCCGAGCCGTGCAGCTTAAAAAGCCCCCGCCAACCGGGAGCGGTTGGCGGCGCGTGTCGGGGGACGGCCCTGAAGGAGTTGCCCAGGAAGGAATTACTCAGCGGTCTGCTGACGCTCGAGGTTGCACCCTTGAATTGCTCAGCGGCTTGCTGACGCTCGAGGTTGCACCCTTGAGTTGCTAAGTGGTTTGCTGATGCCCGAGGGGTCTTGTGGCGCGCCCTCTTTGACGGCCTTCACTGCCGCTTGGCGGGGGCTCAGCCAGTGACACGCGCCGCTGGTATATAAACCTGAGGTCCAGCCCCGCTGCCTCAGTTTTGCTAATTTATTTTTAAAATTTAGTAAGGAGAAAGGAGGAATGAAAACACAAGCTTTATCATTATGAGGCATGTATTGTACAGTAATAAGGTTACATACTACAAAAACCTTAAAACTAGTTTTAAGCGAATATGGAGTGGAAGAGCCTGCGGACCAGAGCGTCGTTGACAGCGGGAGCGGTGAAGTCGAAGAGCTGGACGTAGTCGCTGAGTGACGTGCGGAGAACAGCCCGGCAGTACAGGTAAGTGAGGCAGTAGTAGCCGCAAACAGAAGTATCGTAGCCCTGGAGCCGATACCTGTTGTAGACGTAGTGGCGGTGATGAGGATTGCGCCTCAGGAACCTTTGAAAGTCGGCCTGGTATGGCGGCCTCCCGTAGCTGTCCAGGTACTCGAGTCTGTCCTCTTCCGAGCAGTAAAACGCCACCCAGTGTTCGCCGCTCTCGGTGTGCGCCACTGTGTTGGACACGATGGCGGTCAGAGGCTTGACTGGCGCGTCCGGTAGTTGGTCAGAGGCGTAGACCGCGACGTTCCTCAGTCCGGGGATCTTCGCCAGGCATTCTCTGATCTGGACGGTATTCATCGTGGGCGGAAGCAGCACAGGCAGCTCGAGGTGGACGGGTCTGGACTGTCGTTAGCCACGAGCCAGTCCCGCAATACTATGCAGTTATGAAGGGCGCAACGGTTGTGGGAGCTCTTATGGTGGCGACAGCGCAGGGTCCGGTAGGTGGGCGCACCGTTGAGCGACCCACAGCCCAGATCCTCCATGTCCTGAGCGGTGGTGGCGGCGGGCTCGGTTATGAGGTGACGTTGTACAAAGTCCCTCTTCTGCGATCCTTTGACGTAGACCAGGGGACGGTGGATGAGGCAGGAGCGCAGCTTGTCCAGCAGGGCGACGTACGCGATGTCCCCCTGGTCCCACTCCAAGCCGTGGCAGTGGCGAGTGACCCAGACGCTCTCGCGCTGTTTCTCGGAAGTCAGGAGGTCCTTACTGAAGGGCGGGCGGGCGATGTGATGTAGGAGCAGCGTGCCGGTAGTCACGTCCACCACGCAAACCTCTTTCAGTAGAAAGTCATTATCACTGTCTTTAAAACACTGCATATCCATCACCACGCTTCCGTGATGACAGCGCGCTGGCGGCGGCTCGATGTAGATCGGTGGCGGCACGTCCATCCCGTACGGCTGACTGAACTCGACTGAGCGCTGGCGGGAGCGCGCCTAGCGGGTTAACCTTGGGTGCGCGCGCCGCCATCACCTAACGGTCCGCGGTGACCTTGAGCGCGCGGCAACTCGTTTACTCGCCAAAACCTAACGGTGCGCGCGCGCGGTGACCTTGAGCGCGCGGCAACTCGTTTACCCGCCAAAGTCGACTGTGACGTTGCGATGACGGTCCACCTCCACGACGTTGTCCAACTCGGCGTACACTATGCAGTTGAACGCCTCCGCCAAGGCTTCGGAGAACCCAATCTCTATGCGCAGGTTACCGTTGCGCACCAGGTTCCAGTGGCTGGATTGAGAGGCCGCCATATCGGGCGTCAGATCAAACGCCATCAGGCAGTATCCGTAGGGGTATTCGTTGCGACTGACTTCGTTACCACAGTCTGAGAAATTGATGCCGGTGCCGGTGTACAGCGTGTGGTAGGCGAGCACGCACAACTCCTTACCGAACGTGTAATCCGGTTGAAGCGGCTTACATGGCACTTGCTCACCGTCTATGTACAGCGCGAAGAAGTTCACGTGGCTGTGGGTGAAGTTGAACGGGTTCTTCTTGTAGTCCCCGTTGAACGCCTGATTGCTGACCAGGCCAACTATAACGCGTTTCGGCAGTTGTCCCAGAAACACACTGTCCAGAGTCTTGCTGCTGATACCGGAGGGTAGCGTGAAGGATTTGACTTCCACGCGCGTAATGGGATATTTGGCTGTACCCGACTCCAGCGTCCTGCTGTGAGCCAACAGCACGCTCGGGTTGATCTTACAGCGGCGCATGAACAGGTTGACTTCGGCGATGTCCACTTTGTAGTCTGTCACGGTTTTGGACATGATGGAGAATGAGTTCTTTGACCTGATCAGGCGAAAGCGCATCTCCACGCCGTTTAACATGAACTTCTCCTGGTTGCACAGGTCAACGTGCAGATGTCCGACCATGTCCGCGTACCGGCTGCCCTTGACAAACTCCCTCCGGTTCCTGAGCCCGGCATTATCCTCCTCAGTATTGTCCATGTACCCGGCATAGTCCTCGTAGAACAACTCCGCGGTGAGGTGCGATGTCTTGGCATCACCGCCATAGGACAACAGGTTCTCCAGGTAGGCTCGATAGGCGTACGTGTTGTTCTGAGGAGACACCAGTTTGTTGTTCAGGTACAGGTCCACTTGACTGAACAGCGAGTGCAGCCAGTTGTTAATCGGACCCACCTCTTTTATCGCTTGATCACCCGTTACATCGCCTCCGCTAGCCGTTCTAATGGTAGCCTTCACATGCAGTAGCGTCTGTGACAGATCCGTGTACTCGTCCCCGTGGCCCGGAACTATGAACTCCACGGGCGAGTCGTCTGTCAGGGAGGAGATGGGCTTGTACTGCACCCATTTACCGCTCTCTATACTGGTCTGCGTGGGCGGTAGCGAGAACAGGTCCAACTCGGTCTTGACACACTCGCACGACTTCTGATGTAGAAACGCCATTATCCAAAAATGTCCTTCACGGTACTCTTGCTCTTCTTGCTTCTCCTCTTCTTAGCGACACGTTTTGCGGGCTTCCTCTTGGGCGCAGCGCTCTTCTTCCTCGCTCCGAGGAGTTTCGCCAGAGACTGAGGAGTAACCTGCTGTACACGCCTCTTCTTATAGGCACCACCACCGCTCAGCACGCGATCCAGTTTTTCATCAGCCCTGCGTTTCAGCGACCCGGTAAACTGTCTGAGTCGGGCGTTGGCTGCGACTCGAGGGTTGGCTGTGCCCGCCGCCACGTCGCCCAAGAAGCCCACACCGGACCTCAGCGCCTCCTTGCCCAGCGCCGATGCGCCGGATCTGATCAACGGGACCACTGTCCGCATCAGCCCGCCTAGGAAACTGCCGATGCCGTGTCCGCGTTGGAAAGCGGCTCCTCTGAATACGGAGGATACGCCATGGCCCGCCTGCTGGTGGCGGTAATACGCCAGATAGGGATCGCTCGGATTCATTGCCGCTGCCTCTCTTTCCTGAAATGAAGCTTCATGCACGTAGTCCCGAAGTGGAATGGCAAGTGTCGCCCTTGGTTGTCCCTTAAATCGATTTCCACGCTCTCGAATGAGGTTTTAATCACCGGCACGTAGTGCGGGTCTATTATATACACTGTCGTGTTGGCACCGTACGTGTAATTCCTGATGTCGATGTTGAGGATCTTCAGTAGTGGCGCCACAGCGTCGCCCACCAGTTGGGGTTCCACCAGGTCGCAATACACGTACATGTGTGATGGCAGACCGGCGAAGAGGTTAGCCGGCCTCACGGACCTGTGACGCTTGACGATATCCGTATCCACCTCGTAGCCAAACTGTAGCGCCAAACTGGGGCTCAGTTTGAGGCTCTGAACGGCTGAAGACGTCGACATCAATTCCACCCTGGAGGACCTCTCGTCATACGAGAAGGCGCACAGGTTACTCTTCATTTGAGGGTGGTTGTTGATTGCGTGCACGAGTTCCTCGGTACTACTGTAATTGCCCGGCTCCACTTTGATTAACAACTTGTCCACCACGGCCAACCCGCCTTTCGAGTCCCTCATTCCCAGCACTAGTTTGATGTAGGTTCCCTCACCGACGGTCAGAAAAGAGAAGGGGTAGTGCGCCTCCGCCAGAGCGACCTCCCACTCGCCGTCTGACAGATCAACGGTCGAGGGTAGATGGGTCGTGTAGTTTGTCACCATGTTGTTGGGATAGTAATTCATTGAACTGTTACTGGGCAACGTCAGGTAAAACTGGTCGTGCCTCGTCATCGCAGCTGTTGCACGTCCGCTGCGGGTACCCACGAATTGAAGTCCTCTCCGTAACCGGCCCACTTGACTAGGTAGCGCTTACTGGAGCCTCGCCCTTTAGTGTCCAGTATTTTATCTATTTGATACAGGCGGTCCGGGGCGATCGTCACCTTTTGCATCTCGTGCTCGTAGAAGCGCCCTTCCAGCGGCGTCCCGTTCAGGTCTCGCAGCACGTACAATGGCAGAGGATGCGACCCGTATACGTGGTCCACCACGAACAGCTCCTTACTCCAGTTGGTCTCGTAACCTTTGGCGAACGTGCCCTTCTCCTTGGCTATGCGCACCGTGTCGCCCGGCTCGAACCTGGGCTTGTGTCGTCGGATCGCCTTTCCATACATGTGACGCCAAACCTTGTACACCGTTTTTCCATCGCCGCTGTCCGCGTCCACGGGTCGTAGGCCACCACCCAGGCTCCTGTGCGGACTGCGGTTGTAGGCGTCCACAAGCCTGTCCAACACGTCCACGTAGCGATACGTGTTCTTGTAGGTCAGGTAGCGCCACATGCGGGTCTTGAGCGTGCGGTTGACTCGCTCCACCACCGCCGCCTTCACGTCGGGGTTCTGCGTGGTGAAGTAGTTTACACCGTGACTCTTGAACACTCGCTTGGTCGCGGCCCCGGTGAACTCCGTCCCCTTGTCGGTCTGTAGGCAGCGGGGAGTCGCCTCAGCGAATATCCTCTCGAACGCAGCAGCCACCTCAGGCCCGCTTTTCCTCTTCAGTGGTACCGCGAACAGCCGCTTACTGAATACGTCTATCACAGTCAGCAGGTAGTTGACTCCGTCGTTGTACCGGCTCAGGCCGCGCATGTCGTTCAGGTCCGCCTGCCACAGCTCCCGGGGCCCGAACACGGCGTAGCGGTTGCGGGGAAACCGCTTGCGCGCAGGCTTGTGCAGCGTGTAGGTGTCCTGGGCGCGCAGCCAGTCGGCTACCCGACGTTTCGGTAGGCGCGCGGCTCTGGCCAGGGCGGCCACCCCGCCGAGGGAACCGGGCTGGCTCGGGTCGTAGTACAACTTCTCCATTACGGTGTGAACAGCTCCCAGTTGTCCAATGACGATTCCCGGTCGGGTTCCTCGGTTATTATCCTTCTTCGGGCCGCTGGGGGCCGCGGTCTCAAGCGGTCCAGTATCGGCGTCAACCTCGGTGAGAGGGGTGTCGACGAGGCTGTCGTCGTGTCTCCCCAGGGGCTCGATGCCGAGTCCAGTCCCACGCCTAGGTAACGCAACGCCGTGGGATTGCTCACGTATTCTTTGGGCACGTTCATGTCCTTCAAGGCGGCCATCACTTGATGCCAGCCGGTAGGCAATCGGTCCGCCCTTCGCGCTCTCACTATGCTGTGCGCGATGTCCACCATATTGGAATCGGGGATCTTCACCTTGTCCACGTACACCGCCCCACTTGCGTCCCAGGAGATGGGGCTGCCTTGCCGGGTCATGAATCGCAACAAGTTGCGCGCCACCGACCTGTAGATTTTTGAGAACGATTCCACAATGTCCTCCTCCGCCGAGGCGCTAGACTCGCGCTTCATCTGACTCGGACCTCCCGCCGCTTCCTCCTCCCTCTCCTCACCCTCGATGATTGACAGACCAATGGGTTGACGTTTAGCCGCGGAAAAGTGCAGGAACCGCTGTAACACCTGCTGATATTGTTTCCATTTCTCCGTATCGTCCAGCCGCTTGTCGCTCAATATGCGATGCATCTCAGCGTCCAGGCTGGCTGGCTTATTGGCGCTACCTGCTCCTCCTCTTGGCTCCGGCCCTGGTCCCGGTCCTTCTCGCAATCTCTCGATGAGCTCCTGCGGTACAACCACCATTTTCCTAGCGTACTCCATGTCCGATTAGCTTCTGCGCTAGAACGGGCAGAACAGCGTTCAACAGCAGAGGTAGGAGGATCCCTCCGCCCCGTTGGACGAGGTAGTGTCGCTTCTTGGTCCAACCCTCACCGCGTTTCACCAGCCGTCTGAGCGCCTGTTTGTGTTTGCTCAATTTGCGTTTGAAGCAGGGGGAAAGCGGTACGTTTCCGCGTAGCACGTTATACGCGCACTCGCACAACGACTTGATGCGACTCTTGTCGCACGCTTTTAACAGGGCCTTGCGTTCTTTGGGCGTAGCGTGTATTAGGGCCCTCAGCAGCGCCGCGTCCTTCTTCACGCGGTGTGACATGATGACTGACGCTGGCGCGCGCTCGGCCTATTTATCACTTCTTCTTGGGCAGGTACACGTAGTTCACCGGATCGTCTGGGAAAATGGTTGAACGTACGCGCATCTCTTCAGGCGTGGACTGTTTCAAGTCTATGAGCAGGTAGGCGTGCGGATCACGCGTGGCGTCCGCGTAAGCCTCCTCCACGAATTTGGGGTTTTCCGGGTATACTTGGCGAGCCAAGTGTTTGATCTGAGCGCGATCCCTGGGATTCTTGAAGCACACTATGTAGTGGGCGTTCAGCGATATGTCGCGCTGGCCCCTGCCCTGGTGAAACAGGTTTTGCGTGATGAAGAACACGCTCATGTTGCGGTGGTGCGAGCCCTTGGTGAACAGGTCCGCCACGCCGGGGCCGGCCTCGCGCATCATGTCATCGACGATGACCAGGGTGGGCTCGCTACCGTCATAGTCGTCCAGGTCCGGCAAGCCGGCTACGTAGCGCACGGCAGAGTCCGCACGGCTCTTGCCGCCACCGCTGCCATAGTGCCAAGTGATGCGGGCGAACCGCGTATCGCACATGCGGTCGGCGTGCTCTATGAAGCGAGCCACGAAGTGCGACTTGCCGCTGCCCGAAGGCCCGGCCACGATGGCGGTGAACGGGTGTTTCCACCTCAAGTCCATGGCGTCTACTGACCGCCGTGCACCGCCACCTCGGCTCTTGTAACTAAAGGTTCTTTTCTTGCTCTTTTTTATTTGATTTTATTTTTTCAATTTTGGAAGGAAATAAGGGAATAGGAAATACCGTTTATTTTATACAAATTCCAGGAAAGGAGATTTGCTGCCAGGAGGGCCGCTCCTCTTTACAAGGCTCGTCCTCGGCCCCACGCCAACGTTATACTGGGAGATGGCGTTGTCGTCCAGGACCGTGAGGAACCGTCGAGGCATGTAGATCCGGATCGGGTCGTCGCCGACGAGACCCTCCAAGGTGGCCATCACCGCCTCGCCGTACGGTGTATCCACCCGCTCGAATGAGCGAATCGGGTACACCGCGTTGTCCCGCAGATCCGCGATGCGAGTGTAACCCGCGGCCTTGCAGCTATTGAGGGCTGTCCTGAGGTCCATCTTCTGGTCCGTGTTGAGCATGGCGCAGCGGCTGGATGCAGAATGACCGGCTCTCGCCACCGAGTCGCCTTTTATTGGCGGTGTCTACGTGCCGACTCGCGCGTATCAACAACATGATGACATAGTTACTCGCTCAATTCCAGGAAGGGTGATGTAATGGAAAGCTTTACTGCGTAAACAAGTGGATTGTTCTAGAAGCGTCTCGGTTATCAACTGCTTAGTGGAAGTTTCCACGCTCAATTCCAGGAAGGCTGACGTAATGGAAAGCTTTACTGCGTAAACAAGTGGATTGTTCTAGAAGCATCTCGGTTATTAACTGCTTAGTGGAATTTTCCACGCTCTCTCGTTTACTGGGTAGCGCGCTTGGAGTGCGCACTCCTCTTGGTTTTCCCTGAGATGATGCAATCGGTCTTTCGCCAAGTGGGTAGAGGAGTAGCGGTCCTAGTGATCCCGTCGTATCTTGACTCTCCCGTCTCGCTATTTGCCAGCCATAGGTTTTGCAATCTGGATAGCAGGTCCTCTAGACATATGCAGATTTCATCGTTTCGCTCCTCGTCCAAGTACAAGCCGCAGCTGAACGTGGGGCGACCTCCTTTGAACACATTCATCTTCAACAGTACGTTACCGCTGTTAGTAGGGTTCTTCACAGTGTACTGATATCCGCCAGCGGACCAGCACAGTGCCGGGGAATCGATAGGCACTTCCTTCCTCTTTACAGTCCACCCATCGAGCTTTTTCTTCTTTGACGCACATCCCTGCTGAACTGGCGGTGCGTTGGCGTTCTCATCGTTCATTGCGTTCAGCTCCTCTAGGAAGGAGCGGATCGTTTGGTCCACTTCGGCTGCGCTGACTCCGCTTCCGTTCATGGTGACGTCTCGAACAACACTGAGGTCGCGCGCGCGCGGCTCTGCCTCGGTTTTATAGCAGAGTCGTGCGCTCCAGCGAACCTTCTAGAAGCTTCTTTATAGCCGAGTCGTGCGCTCCAGCGAACCTTCTAGAAGCTTCCAGAAACGTGACGCTCCTCACCTGCATGATGTTCCGGTGGGTCCTCACTCCACCGTTGCTAATTTTATTAGGGTGGGATGGGAATAGGATAGGACAGAGGGTCTTGGGTTGGGGTAGGACAGAGGGTCTTAGGTTGGGGTAAAAGTAACCGGTTTAGGGTTTAACCGATTACTGTCCAGGCCTTCTATAATTTTCCTGGACGTCCAACACCGCCATGCTGCCTTGGTTCAAGGTTAACTGCAACACTTGCAGAACCTCGTTCCACTGCGCTGGGTCTCCCGGGTCGTAACGACGAGAGGACATCACGGGATTGGGCGGACTCCACCGCCCCGGTCTGAGGAAGACGTGACCACCTCTCCTCATCGCCTCCTCAACCCGAGTCCTTGTAGGGGTGAGGTACTCCGGTCCGAGCAAGAGGTAGCGGCTGATGTTGGGAACGTTGATAAAAATTTCTACAGTAAGGACGTCCATTATGAAAGCGGCTCTGATCAAGACTGACTCGAACACCGCTTTCACCCATAGGAGCTTCGCAATGGAATGTAAGCGGTAAACAGTTCCCGGAACCGCTGATGAGTAAACAGGCTGGGACAGTCACGTAGGCCCTGGCACGCGCCTCGACACGTGACATGCTCATACATAGCACTCCAGTCAGGAGGAGGCCTCATGCGACGCACTTGCCGGAACCTTCTAGAACGGAGGGGTCTTGAAGGCCGCTAATGAGTAAACAGGCTGGGACAGTCACGTAGGCCCTAGCACGCGCCTCGACACGTGACTCCACGGAGCCACTCGCAGTTTGGTTTATTCAAGCCGACATACAACGTGTAACGAAGTCACATCAAATTCGGTCGGCAAGCAGCCGAGATCCCATGAGGAAAACGCGTTTGAAAATTAATAGCGGGCCCGTTTAACAGTGGATTTTCAATTTTCTTTAAGCGATGGTTTTCTTAGGTCACGGCCCGACATGTGGTGAGGTTTCGTCAAAATCGGTTGGTAAACAGCTGAGATCCCATAAGGAAAACGCGGTTTTAAATTAATAGCGGCCTTGTTTAAAGGTGGATCTATGGGGTTCTTACGTCATTCGCTTCCTTGGGGATAGGCCTACACTCTGGAAAAAGTCCCGTGGGAATCGGTGTACAAATAGGCTGGTTATTAATTTTCGAAAGTTTTTTCCTCATGTTCAAGGTCATCACGAAAAGTGCCGTTGGCGGCCGGGGGGGGGGGGGGGGGGCTCCTCACTTGCTCCTCACCGGGGGGGGGGGTCCAGCTTGACTATGGGGAAGGTCGGGGGGGGGGGGACGTCCTCGCGTCCACGCGTCCACACCGCGCCTTTGCTGGTTCTGAATCGGTCTTTGCCCCCTACTGAAATCGCTTAGATATTTTTTGATTTAATTCAAACTAGTCATAAATCAATAATTTTAGGTAATCCCATTGGTCTTACGAGAGAAGCAGGTGGAAGCATGAATTTATTTATCTAGGGCTAATAAAAGTTTAAACGTTTCGGTGCGTACCTCTCAGTCTCCATATCCTCAGCTGTCTTCAGTTTCTTTGTTGGTTTTCTTTTCTTCTTCCCCCCCTCCTCAGGGTCAGACCCTGCCCTCTTGCTGCTCCCTGTAGCTCCATGTGTGTTTGGATCACTGGAGGGCTGAAAGAAGATTAAAACATTAGGAAATTTATCACAATTGCAAGACAATGGTCATAGCTACTGTGTTCCTGGATACTATAAACGGTTTTCACATTTATTCATGATGGCTCATATCTCATCTTTGTTAAGGCAGATGGCATTTAAAGAAAGAAATAAACTTTAAGATAATATGGTATTACAAGTTTATTTTTTTACTCAGTCATCACACAATTAAATATCTAAAGTTCCCATTCCCAAAAGAAGGTCGTAGTTACAGAATAGTATTAGAATAAAATTTATTTTATTGTCATTCGATACATAGTTTGTACGATGTGCATTGTCGATACAATACAGTAAACTTGTCATAAAGCTGCAGTAGACGCCCAAAAAAAACCTACATTTGATCGTTGCTGTTGTTATCTGCTGAAGAGTTATGGGTCAGATGTAACGTGTGAGGCGTGTCTATCATCAAACAAATACTATTCGGACAATTCCATTTAGTATTAACTTTATGGTAAGATGGGTATTAAAATATGGTTTTCAGGAAATTTACACCTTAACCAAAGCTCTTATATTAGTACTAGTACCATAAATAGTTACATTGAGTATAGTATAATTCTAAGTTAAATGATCAGTTACGCAGGTGGTCCCTCCGTCCTCATTCCCTGTTTACAAAAAAAAACCATTATAGCACGCTCGGAGCGCCAACGTGGGTTAGACAACGGCAGGATGCCGCCACCCTAACTGCCTGGCGTTTCTTAGAATTTCGCCCTTTGCCTAAAGAAGCTAATAACTGAACAATTGCACCCTCATTAACAAACAACGGCTAATTTGTTTCATCATAGTCAGACGAATAGAACAAAACTTTTATCACAATTCTACGATGTTCCGAATTACCCGGCAGTGAGTGAGGATGGCTTCCGTCATTTAACCATGCTATGAGCGCACTACAATAGGGTTGTTTTGTAAGTAGAGGATTAAGACGGAGGGGGCTTCCTCCAAGACTGTCCATTTAACTTTGAATTTTACTGTTTACAAGTTAAAACACCAACTTTATTTAGTTTAAAAGACCCGTTTTCACTAACTGAGTCAAGAGTTAGAGACGATATCTTATTTATAAACAAATGTTCTACTAGGTACATATTTAAAACTTACATTTAACAAAACGAATTTGGAAAAAAACGCTTCCATCGTCAGTTCTTAAGATTCAAGATCTTTATTGACATATAATTTATAATTTACATCATTTACAAATATACATAATACAATAATATTACTTACATATAATTTGTAAATATTTAGCAATAACCTTTTTAATTAATTATCCTTTTAATTTAAGTACATTACAAGTAAATAAACAATCCTACAAATCTACGTAGTAAAATTTAATTCAAACTTAAAACATTTGGGGAAAAATGTAGTACCTCATAATATTGAATAATATTCATTTATTGAGCCATTAAGTTATACAATAGGCCATGTCATAGTATACATTATTATACATTATAGTATAATAGTAGACAGAAAAGAAAATACAAAGACATCTTAAAATTAAAATAACACCTTTACCTCAATAAATAAAATAAAACAAATAGTATGGTATAAAACAAGATGGCTGCCAAAAATTTAGCTAAAAACTTAAAACTGAAAAAATCTTATATAACTCTGGCTAAGTTAATTTGAAAATATACCGCAGTACTTGGAATAATAATATCTCTTACACCTAAAATAACAACAATAAAAAGTAGAATTAAAGAGAAAATTTATCTTCAGACTATGAACAAAAATTTAACATCTTCATGTAAAGAAGCAAAATTTTAGTTCTCATAAAAACTTAAATAAGGTTACATTTAGGGGCACAGGGGCAACAAATAATAATAATGTTAGAGAGCAAAACATAAAAATCCTATAACAAGCTTAATTGTGTGCCTTAGAAGCATCGCACAATTTTGTAATTTTAAATTTATGTTGTGGTTCGTTAATTTTTTCCTTCAGGTTAAATGTTGCAAAAATATATTTAACAAAATCGCACATACAAACTTAGCCTCATTAAAAATGGAGAATAGTTTCCTTGGAATTGAGCCATTTTCATAAAATAAAACTACAGTTCACATTAGGAATAAAATATATTTTAATAAATTGGGTCTTTGTATATCAGTAAGCTAACAAACATATTGAACGAAAAAAATGGGTGTTTAGGCAAATATCAATATAACTCAACTAGGTGAAGTCATGTCTAAGGTTTAATTAATTTATGTTCATATTTAAGGGAGACATAGCATTTAAATCTTTCTCAATAAGAATAACATGGGGGCTGAGTCCGCAGGTTTGCTGCTATGGGAACCTTTAGCAAGAAATTTTTCTTGAGCTAATATCAATAGACCACAACCAGATAAAGCCGTATACCAAGTTTCGTCAGTATACGTTCATAAAGAAGCGAGATATAATTTTTTTTTTAATTTTCCATAAGAATAACATTAGACAACGTACTGTGTTTAGCACTTTCAATATCTCGGTAACTGATTGACGTAGAGGAATGATCAAAATACCAAATTGTGTGTTTTTTTAAGCTGAATCTAATGGTATACATTAAAATTTGACTTTAAAAAAAATTATATGTTAAAAGTTCAAAAAACCCAATTTTGGGGTACAAACCCCCCCCAAAATACCCCTTTGGATAAAGGTATATGGCTGGTTTTCGAACTTAAAGTCATAAATGTTGCTTTACACGTTTATACCAAATTTCATGAAAATCGGACCTTTTTTACAAGAGTTATCGCACCCAAGGTCACATATATAATATAATATAATATATTACATATACATATATATATATATATATATATATATATATATATATATATTATATATATGTATATATATATATGTGTGTACAGTTTCGAACGAATGGTTTTTTTGGGGTCTGGGGACCTCAAAACAAAAAGTTATCATGGTCCCGGGCCTAGGTCTTACCATGCCGACTACGGTAATAGCTTCTTCCCTAGAGGGGAAATTCGCTAAAACAGGTGAATCTGTCAATTTGCCGCAGGGCCGCAGAATCCGTTTTGCCGGAATTTTACGCGTGAAACTGAAGAAGTGGTGGGAGTGCAGAGGAGAGAGACAGAAAGAGAGAGAGAAACACAGAAAGCGCGCGGAGTACGGAATGACCTTGAGCGGCGACGCACCTCGCCCCTCGACGCGTGCGGGCACTGTAGGTGATCACCACTACACTTGCAGTGCAGCGTGCCGACCCTACATGGTGCTACTTTTATCAATAAGGAAGCAGAACTGTTATACATAGAAAAGATTTAAAAACGCCTATACAATATCAGATAAAACCCACATCTATTAAAACAAAACTCGTTTTTTATTGTTTAAATCTTAATTTTAAAATAAGGTGTAAAACAAAAAAAATTAAAAACTGTTTTTCAGATTTTTATTATTTTTATTTTAACGCATAAAGGAAGCATTTAGAAAGCAAAAAATGTATTTTTATTTTAAAAAATATCAACGGGTTGCTTTGCTTATTGGTAACAAAACACCCAAAAATCGCCCCTTTAGTCCCTTGTAATATACCCCTGAATTTTTTTAAAATTTTTTAAACCTCATTCTCGTGTTTAGTACATTGTAACAAACACATTCATACATAAAAATCTGAAATTTATTTTTTGAATGAACAACCTTAAAGTAGCACTGCTTCACTGCTGTTAACAACATTTGTCTCTACGGCTGATTGTCTTTGAGTAGGCTATATAGAATATTAAACTGTGGTTCATTTGAATCAAGTAAATTATACATTATTTTAAGGTTTTTTTCAACTAGGAAATAACAGCAATTTCTTAAACTTATTCAGTTAATTTGTAACTTCTTTAGATACTGTCATCATAAGATAACCAAACAAGATATATAACATGTGGGTAAACTTGGGCGGCGAAAAGGACAAATAGTGACAGTGGTTATAGTGAAATAGTTATAGTTGGGGGGGAGGGCGGCAAATTTTCTAATAGCCCTTAGGCGGCAACTGCTTAAATCCGCCACTGCACTTAGCTATAAGGTAACTCGTAACTCAGATGATGTCTCACCTTTTGAGTTACTTAATAATTTTAAAAAATCAAATTGTTCAGTAACATGTGATAATGTCTTTAATTGGAATTGGGTTAGTGAGGAGGATGTGTTTAAATCAGTGTCCCAAATGAATGTATCACGTACTCCTGATGTATATGGTCTTTCCAATTATATTGTAAAATATGTCATCAATGAAATACTGACTCCATTGACTTTTTTAATAAACATGAGTTTAGGGCAAGGAGTTTTCCCTGATAGTCTGAAACTCACAAAGGTTACACCCATTTTTAAAAAAGGAAATGTAAACCAACCAGAATGTTTTAGGCCTATTGCAGTTGTACCAATTTTAAGTAAAGTAATTGAATCTTGCATTTTCAGTCAACTTTACAATTATTTTAATGTCAATAATCTTCTGTATTCTCATCAGTATGGTTTTAGGCCTTTCCACTCAACTACAATGGCGGTTGAATCAATAGTTGAATATGTTATTAATTGTTTTGAGAGTAAGCTGACGGTTGGAGCCTGCTTAATTGACTTATGTAAAGCTTTTGACTGTATCTCTCATGATATCTTATGTGGAAAACTTGAATTTTATGGCGTTACACATTTAGAACTTAGTTTAATAAAATCTTATCTTTGTAATAGAAAACAAAAGGTAGTTTTAAATAACTTGTCATCAGAGTACCTGACCACGATAGCTGGTGTACCGCAAGGTTCGGTGTTAGGCCCTTTCCTGTTTTTGGTATTTATTAACGATCTATATTGTAATGTTTCTGCTTTTCCTGTACTTTATGCAGATGATACAACTTTACTGTGTTCTAATCGAGACTTAGCCTACACAAAAAACATGCTTACTATTGCTATGAATGAATCTAAACAATGGTTTACTAGTAACAACTTATTAATTAATGAATCAAAAACTGAGCAAGTCTGCTTTTCTCTGAACAATGGTCATTTCAATGAAGATAGCCTTACTAATGTAAAACTTTTAGGTATGTATATTAACTTAGGTAGTAAACTAAGTTGGGAACCTCACGTATCATTTGTAATTAGGAGACTGTCTCGTGTTATTTACTTAATGAGAAAACTAAAAACATGTGTCAGCACTGAAGTTCTTGTTACGGTATATTATGGATTATTTCACTCAGTAATTAGGTATGGTGTCAGATTATGGGGTAATGCCTCTCATAGTCAAAGAGTGTTTGTATGGCAAAAAAAGGCCTTGAGAATATTGGATAACTTGGCTCCCCGTGAATCTTGTCGAACTAGTTTTAAGAATCATAAAATTTTAACCTTGCCGTCCATGTTTATTTTAAGTAATTTACTACATGTTAGAGATAATATCACTGGATTTGAACAACAATCTTTTAACCATAGTTATAATACCAGACAAAGGGAAAATCTCATCACTCCTCATGTTAGATATTGACAAAAACTTTGAAAAGTCATTTTTATTTGCAGTTAAAACTTTTTAATAAGTTACCAACACCTGTTAGAATGTTAAGTACAAGTAGGTTTAAGAATGTTGTGTCTATGTGGCTTAAACAAATGTCTTTTTACTCTGTAGATGAATATTTTAATTTTGATTTTGTAGATAGACCAATAATGTAACTGTCATCCCATACTGACCTTGAAATTTAATCATGTATAAATGTGACCTGTGCCTATTGCATTGTACTATATGTTTAATGGCATTAATAAAGTCTTATTGAGTCTTATTATTGAGTCTAGGGGAAATTCGCTAAAAGGATCCTAAAGAAATTATATTTTCAATAGTTTTAGCGAATTTCCCCTATAGCAGCTAGTTACATATAATGCCTCATGATTGGGCCCTGTACATGCTCACAATCACCAATAATCACACAATATCGCTATTTATTCATATTAACATTTATAAAAAGACTCAGAGATCACATTCTTTATTCATAATATAATTTGAAATCACAAGTTATCACTGGTAAGCCGTAGTTGACATCCATGGAAAAACCCCACAGGTGGCTCGAAACTGTGTTTCAAATTCATAGTATTTATTTTATGCAGAGGCAAAATTATGCTAAATCAACAAGCTCCTAAAATATCATATTAAAACTTCTAAAAAATATTGTACGGCAACTGCTGCCACAAAACTAATAAATACTGGCAAAAGATAATATTACCTACATACAGTACAGTCGAAGCTCTCTTAACCGACCTCGGATCAACAGGCCCATCGGATTAACTGACCGTCTTCCAAGAATAGACAAACTTCCACCGCGGCAGCCAATGTCCACCAATATCTTTCAGGTTACAACAGTTTGATTACATTTTTCCGTAGAAAGTCAAATTCTGTCAGTTGCTCTCAATATGTTTACCATACTTCATAATTTTGATTATTTCTAACACTTATTGTGAATCTTTCCGGTATTATTTAGTTCAACCGACCTTTTTCGTTATCCAACCATGGCCCAGTCCCGTAGGGGTCGGTTAAGAGAGCTTCTACTATAATTCATAACTGCAGTACTTACACTGAATTCTTCAGTCTCAAAAATTTCTTCTTTAATTTTTGGCTCTTCTATCTCTATCGTCTCAAATGGATCCTAACAAATAAATAAAATTTATTTACCAGGATTCAAATTAAAACCCTAGTACAATCCTTAATTATTTGCTAAAGTAATAATAATTGTTTGCCTATATTTTTTTCTCTAAACGATTATATGAATACTGAAGACACAATTTGTTTCCAGCAACATTTTAGATTCTAGTATTGGTGGCCACTATCGCGACCGCAGGAAATAATCAGCTGTTTCAGGATCAAAGCTTGTAGAAGTAGAAATCCACAGCTGAATACTCCCGGCTCTGCTAATATATGCTAAAATGGCCTAAAAACATAAAACTTTATAAGCTACCATAACTCAAATGAGGTCTTTTAAAGAAAAACAAACGACACGTGCAGCTTTCACGACCTCGATTAATCCTAAAAAATATCTTTTCTAACTTCGGAGCCATTACAGCTCGAGAAACAGCTGCGGACGGACGGACGCACGGAGCCACAGACAAATGTGAATAATAGTATTGATTTCTAGTACTAAATACTCTTTTTTTTAAGTTTTTTTAATCTTGTACATTTTGTTTAAAATTCATTGTTGGTGATAGTGGCGAGTTTATGTTATTTCAGAAACTATTGCAGACATTTGCCTCACTTATTAGAGAAAATGGCACAAAGCTCGTGACAAAAAGAAGCTAAAACAGAGAGCTGTAGTCAAAAGTAAACGAAACCAAACAGAACAGTATGGCACAATGATTGCACAGCGCAGCAACTTGAGCTGTGCAAACCCAACATTACAGTACAGCACAATGATTGTACAGCAAACGAAACAGAACAGTGCAGCATGATTACACAGTGCAGCAACTCGAGCTGTGCCGTTCTGCTTGAGCGCCTGGCTTTTGTGTTTGGTTTGGTTTTGTTTTTATTTTTACTGGTTTTAAAATTCTCTATTTAACTTTGTACACACAGGGAGAAAGTGAAAAATCTATTTCCTCAAGAGACTAAGTTGCTCCCAATATTTTTGATTTCCTTGGCACCCCGAGATCAAAAAAGCCAAATATTGTTTTTCACGTAGCATTTATACTTCCCCAGAGTTTATAAAAGAATAATATTTCAATTTAACTAATAGTAAAGACACATTACAGTGGATGATGATTGAGATTATTAATTCACATGTTGGTGCTTACCTCTAGGCAACTTTCCAGAACATCCCTGTAAGAAAACTAATATTAGTAATGAGTCAAATAATGAGTGATATTAGAAATGAGTCAAATGAGTGTTCTAATTAGTAAACAGAGATTTTTTAGTGCCATTTCAATTTGAGTTATCAATAGTAAATTTTAATTTTCAACAACGTTGTTAAGTAAAACTTGAAGCTAATGCTCGATCTATAAATTTTGCAAAAGGATTACAAATTTGCTCATTGCTAAATATTCAAATATTGAAGATAAAGTGAACTTACTGTGATCCAGGACAAGAAGGTTACAAAAGCCATATGTTTGTAGAAAGTGACATAAAGTGAAGGAAGAAAACATAAATAAAACGATGGTTTACCAGTGTTGTGTTATAGCTAGAAACATTAATTTAATATAATTTTAAGCACTAAACATTATTTCTAAAATTTTATTTTGAGATTTCAAGTACTATGTAAGTCCACTGACAACTGATAAGTGACGTCACATAGGCACCTGTTTAAGACTGCCAAACTGTTGGACACAGAACAACCGAGTGGTTTGACTGATAAGGTGCACTGGCTTTTGACCCCTAGCAAAACACCCGTCTGAATACAAATACCCTCTCAGATATTGCAAGTCTACTTGACCAACCTTATACCCTGGTTATTATATTAATTTTTGTTGGATTCTTGAGCCTGGCGGGAGAATCTATTGAGGCGGTCATTGTTTATGCGTTCGCAACTCAACTCAACGTGACAACCTGAGCACGAAAGTGACAGAGCATTTGGCAGGGAGGGGGGATGTGCTGATCCAGCATGTAAACATTACCTGCTTACAGCTTGTCCAGCGTTAATGCTGTGCGATCATACAGTCATGACACACTTCAATTCATATGCGGCAACATTCTTTAAAGAGGGTAATGAAAAGCTGGTACACATTTATGACCAATGCCTCAATTGTAACAGTGATTATGCCAAAAAATAAGCATAAGTGTACCCATCTTTCGGTTATAAAATAATTTTTTTATATGCACTTGTCTGTTATTTATGACCTATCGGAGGTTGATAAAAAAACAACCCTCGTAATTTAACTTCCTATTGATTTTTGATTTGTTCTTCCTTCTTTGTGCTACATCAATTTCCTTTTAGTTCCATGCGATGTGAATTAATCAAGTGAGTCAATGTAATGGAGTGAAATTGTGTGAAAAGCAAAACAGTAAATAAAATAAAATATGTTTTGAGGGGCCGTCACAAAATATTCCCCATTTCTATCTGGCTTCTGCTGTAAGTAAAATCGATGATAACATTTTAAATTCTTATACCTCTTTAAATAGAAGAGCAAAACAATACTTAGCAATTTTAATGACTATCATTTTAAATTCACAAACAATAATCGTTCAATAACATTACAAACTATTCAATATTTGTAATCTGCTATAGGGAGGTTCTACTTGATATAAAACCTCTAGTTACTGAAATCGCTTAGATATTTTTTGATTTAATTCAAACTAGTCATAAATCAATAATTTTAGGTAATCCCATTGGTCTTACGAGAGAAGCAGGTGGAAGCATGAATTTATTTATCTAGGGCTAATAAAAGTTTAAACGTTTCGGTGCGTACCTCTCAGTCTCCATATCCTCAGCTGTCTTCAGTTTCTTTGTTGGTTTTCTTTTCTTCTTCCCCCCCTCCTCAGGGTCAGACCCTGCCCTCTTGCTGCTCCCTGTAGCTCCATGTTTGTTTGGATCACTGGAGGGCTGAAAGAAGATTAAAACATTAGGAAATTTATCACAATTGCAAGACAATGGTCATAGCTACTGTGTTCCTGGATACTATAAACGGTTTTCACATTTATTCATGATGGCTCATATCTCATCTTTGTTAAGGCAGATGGCATTTAAAGAAAGAAATAAACTTTAAGATAATATGGTATTACAAGTTTATTTTTTTACTCAGTCATCACACAATTAAATATCTAAAGTTCCCATTCCCAAAAGAAGGTCGTAGTTACAGAATAGTATTAGAATAAAATTTATTTTATTGTCATTCGATACATAGTTTGTACGATGTGCATTGTCGATACAATACAGTAAACTTGTCATAAAGCTGCAGTAGACGCCCAAAAAAAACCTACATTTGATCGTTGCTGTTGTTATCTGCTGAAGAGTTATGGGTCAGATGTAACGTGTGAGGCGTGTCTATCATCAAACAAATACTATTCGGACAATTCCATTTAGTATTAACTTTATGGTAAGATGGGTATTAAAATATGGTTTTCAGGAAATTTACACCTTAACCAAAGCTCTTATATTAGTACTAGTACCATAAATAGTTACATTGAGTATAGTATAATTCTAAGTTAAATGATCAGTTACGCAGGTGGTCCCTCCGTCCTCATTCCCTGTTTACAAAAAAAAACCATTATAGCACGCTCGGAGCGCCAACGTGGGTTAGACAACGGCAGGATGCCGCCACCCTAACTGCCTGGCGTTTCTTAGAATTTCGCCCTTTGCCTAAAGAAGCTAATAACTGAACAATTGCACCCTCATTAACAAACAACGGCTAATTTGTTTCATCATAGTCAGACGAATAGAACAAAACTTTTATCACAATTCTACGATGTTCCGAATTACCCGGCAGTGAGTGAGGATGGCTTCCGTCATTTAACCATGCTATGAGCGCACTACAATAGGGTTGTTTTGTAAGTAGAGGATTAAGACGGAGGGGGCTTCCTCCAAGACTGTCCATTTAACTTTGAATTTTACTGTTTACAAGTTAAAACACCAACTTTATTTAGTTTAAAAGACCCGTTTTCACTAACTGAGTCAAGAGTTAGAGACGATATCTTATTTATAAACAAATGTTCTACTAGGTACATATTTAAAACTTACATTTAACAAAACGAATTTGGAAAAAAACGCTTCCATCGTCAGTTCTTAAGATTCAAGATCTTTATTGACATATAATTTATAATTTACATCATTTACAAATATACATAATACAATAATATTACTTACATATAATTTGTAAATATTTAGCAATAACCTTTTTAATTAATTATCCTTTTAATTTAAGTACATTACAAGTAAATAAACAATCCTACAAATCTACGTAGTAAAATTTAATTCAAACTTAAAACATTTGGGGAAAAATGTAGTACCTCATAATATTGAATAATATTCATTTATTGAGCCATTAAGTTATACAATAGGCCATGTCATAGTATACATTATTATACATTATAGTATAATAGTAGACAGAAAAGAAAATACAAAGACATCTTAAAATTAAAATAACACCTTTACCTCAATAAATAAAATAAAACAAATAGTATGGTATAAAACAAGATGGCTGCCAAAAATTTAGCTAAAAACTTAAAACTGAAAAAATCTTATATAACTCTGGCTAAGTTAATTTGAAAATATACCGCAGTACTTGGAATAATAATATCTCTTACACCTAAAATAACAACAATAAAAAGTAGAATTAAAGAGAAAATTTATCTTCAGACTATGAACAAAAATTTAACATCTTCATGTAAAGAAGCAAAATTTTAGTTCTCATAAAAACTTAAATAAGGTTACATTTAGGGGCACAGGGGCAACAAATAATAATAATGTTAGAGAGCAAAACATAAAAATCCTATAACAAGCTTAATTGTGTGCCTTAGAAGCATCGCACAATTTTGTAATTTTAAATTTATGTTGTGGTTCGTTAATTTTTTCCTTCAGGTTAAATGTTGCAAAAATATATTTAACAAAATCGCACATACAAACTTAGCCTCATTAAAAATGGAGAATAGTTTCCTTGGAATTGAGCCATTTTCATAAAATAAAACTACAGTTCACATTAGGAATAAAATATATTTTAATAAATTGGGTCTTTGTATATCAGTAAGCTAACAAACATATTTATATTTTTTTAAATTCAGATTTGTATTTTATTTAAAAATGCATGTCTTAAAACTATTTTTCTTGGTTCACATTGCTTTAACTTACCAACGACTGATTTCTATTGATTACCCTCCTCTTTTTTGGCGGTGCTTTTTTGTAAGTGACTGGGAAAGTCAAATATTGTTGGAACGACATTACTTTTCAAATGTTTCCTCACAGATTTTGGCAATGCTTCATGGTAATCGTCTGACGTAAAGTGTTTGCTGCACAAATATGTGTCTTTATGTGGAACACAATTTATCCTTGTAGTTGCTACTATCCACTTCTTAGTAAGCGTAGCTCTGGAAACTGGGAATCTAAAAAAAACAAATTTGGAATAATTCATTACAATTCTACACTAAAATTACTTCGGTAGATAAAGTAAAAAAGCCATTCTAAATTAATAAGATTAGGTTTGTTGGTTAGTGACCATATTTGGGAATTTTATATTTTCTCAAATTAGGAAAAAACTATTGTAATGTATGAAAACACAATAATCACGATCACTACCATGATTGCCCCTCCAATCAAAATACAGAAATTACGCTTATGCTCACTGGTTGGCTATAGCATACTAGTCTAGAGAATGTTCTGTACTCAAGGCCACAATCTATAAAAACATGAATTTACTGACCTGTGAAATGAAATATCGCTCCCTTTATTCCATTTTGTCCTACACTTATATGCAGAACAAGTTTTAACCATTAATTACTTAAAATGAGAAGTAACCGTACATTTACGTAATACCGTCTGTAAAACACAAATTCAAACAATACAAAATTTCCGGAAATAGCAATCTACCAATCCACAGCGCAATACACGATCAGGAGGTGAGACTATGAGACCAATGACACGAGCGAGACTAGCGTGTGTGTAGTCATGTAGTGCCGCCAGTAGTGACAGTGTGCCAAATGCTCAGCTCCATAAACTAAAATTCCTCTCCTCTACAACTGAAAAGCCCCACTTTTCCCCACCCTAGAGCAAAATCCCCATCCTTTCCATTGGTACTACTTACATTGACATATTATAAATGGGTTCACAAGAAAGTACTAAAAAAGCCTAGATTAACTAATAAATAATACTAGGAGAAAATATATAGGATGAACTCTCCCAAATGTATGATAAATTGCAGGTTTTCAAATCTTCCTTTTCGATAATCAGTATTTATTTTTGTTCATATAAATGCAACTTATGCGGCGTACGATTCATGAGATTACTAACGTACTTGAAACACATCACACACTACTAATTTACAGTTTACCGGTACAGGAGGCTTACGCATTTAAGGAATAATGTAATCGCTTAATAGCTGCTTACAGAAAAATGTAAGGAAATCTTTACCTACCTATTGAATTTAGAGGAGTCAGTCAATTTTGTTCTCAAAATTCCACTTTGTGTGACCTACCTACCTGATATATTTTAATAGTTCTCCTTTTTTTGGAAGTTGGTTTCTGGAGAAGTGACGGAAAATTAAATATTGTAGGTACGGCATCGGTCCTTAACAACTCAACATTACAATTGGGCCTTAGTTGATATTGCTCCTCAGTGAAATGTTTACTGCAGAGTGAAGAATGACGTGTTGGCGTAAAGTCTTTCCTCTTTGTTGCAATAACCCATTTCCTCCTCATTTCAGGGTCATTTGGAAAGCTAAAAGAAAACGTTTATAATAACAAATTACAGTACAAATAAAATAAAGCACTGTAGCATTATTATGTATGTATATATATATATACTCCAAACACAGCTACGTATTACGTTTCATCTCACAAATATATTAAGATTCAGCGAACTTAACTATAATACATCTGTAGTATTAAACACAAATTGTAATACATTACTATAGCAATAATTACGACCCTGAAAAATAAAAATTAAATAATGTGGATTAGTAATTAGACCTAACAATAACAACTATGGCGTTAGTTAACTTTGTAGTTTTGGTGTTAATTTGTACTTACCTGTAAAACGATATTCCACTGCCCTTTTTATATCGGGAAGTGCATTTATATGCAGAACAACTCCTAACCATGTTTAAATAGTGCAAGCATAGTAACAATGCACGATAAAATACAAGTAATAACCTTCGCCCACGTGAGGCTAGTGTGTACCGAGTGCGTACCACCAGTCGACGTCTCTTCCTCTTGCCCATTTACAAGATGGTGGACGCGACTCGTCCTGGTGTCTCGCCGCACCGCCCGCCACGCCAGTCGGCGGCGACCAGTTGCATTGTTCCAGTGTAGTGTTGTTTATATAGGCATAGGCGGTGTCCTATGTGGGCAACGCGGTGCGAGCACAGACAAAGGAATCTATAGATTCCTTTTCTTTAGTGTGAGCGACGCGAATGACGAGCGATCCGACCCAACGGCATGGGCGGATTTACGAGGGTGCCTGGCACCCCCTGATTTTTGATGATTTAAAAAAAATTTGAATCATATTTTTGTTTTTTTTTGTTTTGGATCAAACATTTTTTAGGACAAACTTTTTTAACAAGTAAGACGTAAGTCGCGTAATCGAAACATCTATTTAACCCTTTGAGTGCCACGCAACGATATATCGTTGTGCACGGAACATCCGAAAAATACTTCACAACGATATATCGTCGTCGGTGGTCTTACCGAAAAATACATTGCAACGATATATCGTTGTTATGGAAAATTTTTCTTACGTCATTACTTTTTATTATTTCTTACAGGTGATTTCCAGGATAGTTTCTAGCTCTATAAATCTAGTAGTTATTTGGTGAAAATCTTATATTTGAACAATGTTTATTTATCTGAAAAATATATAAAAAATTTCCCGCATGTATAATATGTACCTATTCAAATTTTTTATTTTGTATTTTTTAGATATTATATATGTGCATAATATTATAGCTAAACTTTAAACTGACAAAACAAAAAAAGTTTCATAATAATATCTTACCAAATAAAAAAGTTATTGATTTTATGTACAAAACCCTTGCAAAATGTTGATTTTGTGAATCGTTGTTATAGAAAATTTTTCTTACGTCATTACTTTTTATTATTTCTTCCAGGACATTACCAGGATATGTTCAGGTAAACATATACTCCATAAATATACGAGGCCTAGTTAGTCTGCTTTAAGAAATAAAATTGTAATAAAACTTAAACCCTTGAATAAAGTTAGGCTACTGTCTTGTGTACTAATTTGCTGTTTTATATTTTTTTACATTTATGGAAATAACTTGTCCGCCTAAAGCCCAAATTTGATGAAACTTTCAGGAAATATTTTGGGAAACATGTCCTCTATAAATCTAGTAGTTATTTGGTGAAAATCTTATATTTGAACAATGTTTATTTACCTGAAACAAATAAAAAAAATTAAAAGAAATTTCCCACATACATATATGTATTCAAATTTTTTATCTTTTATTTTTTAAATATTATATATGTGCATAATATTATAGCTAAACTTTAAACTTACAAAACAAAAAAAGTTTCATAATAATATCTTACCAAATGAAAAAGTTATTAATTTTTTTGCAAACCCTTGCAAAATGTTAATTTTGTGCCTGGCACTTTTGGGATATACTGTGTTAAAAACTCTGGCACTCTAGGGATATGACGACCGAAAAACTCTGGCACTCAAAGGGTTTTAAAAGAAAATTAAAATATATTTAATTTTGAACACAATGCGCGCGCGCGCGTGCGACGCGACGACGTTTCCGGTTTCTGGCGAGGGCGAGTACCGACCCTACTCTCACGCGCTCTCTCTCCCTCCCTCCCTCCCCCTCCCCCTCTCATCCTTTACCTGTGGTGACTTGATTTCTCGGAATATTATACACATCCGCGAAATAGTTATTTTTATTTTTTGTAATTCATTGGATTCTACAGGTGTAACATCGTTCGTTACTCAGTGCTCAGTGGCCAGTATAGTTTGGTTATTAGTTCGTGGTTAATAGTTATTTTAATAGTTGTTATTACAATTAGTTAACTAGTACATAATTTATAAGCGAAATATCATGAGTTTTAGTAAACCAGTGCGATCGGGCGGGGGGAGTAGCCGTGATATACGATCGTTTTTTTCAAAACCAAATGAGATAAAGAAAGTACAAAATCTTTCAAGTGCCTGTGCATCAGTTCCGTCTACAAGTCAAGCTTCAAACCTCAGAACACTTTAAGCCGAATGATAACCTATCAGGTGAGCTTCAGCTTGATATGGATAGGCCTACTACACCTGTTGAAGAAAATGATTTGGGAAGTCTTGCTTCCGGCCCATGCAGGCCTATTTTGCCGCAGTTTCCCGTAACAGAATTTTCTGATAAACCCCATTTTTTCAATAGCAAATATTATGACAGCTACGAATGGTTAGAATATAGTATAAGGAAAGACGCCATGTTTTGCTTTCCATGCAGAATGTTCTCTTCTAAAACAAGCGGGAAAGAGGATACATATACTAAAAAGGGAATGAACAATTGGAGGAAAATAGCAGCAAAATTAGATAAGCATTCCCAGTGTGATACACATAAATTTAGCATATCTAAATTGTTAAATTAATAAAGCGCTCTATGAAAATGTTCTTGCGCAAGTATCTGAAGACCATAGAAGGCAAATAATTGAAAAGAAGGAGTATTTTAAAAAATCATTGACATATTGCTATATCTGGCTCGCCAAGGTTTAGGTTTAAGAGGCCATGACGAGTCTGTCAACTCGGAAAACAAAGGTAACTTTTTAGAACTTTGTGAATTATTCAGTAAATACGATCCCTCTTTTAAGTTGAAATATGAGCAATACTTCAATTTAACTGGTTCCAACACACAAAATGAAATAATCCATATTATTTCTGAGGAAGTTCTGAGACAAATTGTGATAGAAGTTAATACTGCTGAATTCTATGCTATTTTAGTTGACGAAGCAAGATCCCATAAAACTCAGCAACTTTGTATCTGTATTCAGTATTTTTCCATAATGAAATTAAAGAAAGGCTAATTTCTATGAAAGATGAGTAGTGGGCATTTGAGGCTGCTAGACCGGAAGTGACGTCATCCGGTCACGTGACCGGATGCGCTGAGTCATTAAATACGTCATCTGAGGCTCAGCCAGTGACGTAGGCGGTTTTGTGACGTAATGAGGGAAAGGTTAAAGTTCAAGGTCACTGGGAGGTTATTTTAAAAAAGTAATACCTCGCACGCGTAAAATTCGATTGTGATTCGATAGTTAATCGATAAGAAATATCGAATGAAAACAATCGAATGAAGCAATCGAATGATCCGAGTGTGAGGTAGTACTATTTCATTTATTACTTTATTTTTTTACTTTTCTTTTTATTTACAATAAGTTATGTTTACAATAATTTATGTTTACAATAGTTCCCCGTTGTTTGTCATCATCGATGTTGTTGATCCGGAGTCGCGACCATCACTTCGTTTTCTGATGAAAGGCGGTAGATACTTTGACACCTGCGCAGAGTCTATGTTGTTTGTTGCGATCAGTTCTAAAGATAAACTATAACCCCCTGACATTAAGGTTCGGCCCTGAAAACCGGCCTTGTCAATAAGATCAATACGGCCATGCAAACCGGTTGACACCACCTATCTCACCCATGAGAAACGTTTGTGAAATATAAAATCAGTCTCTTGTTTAAAATCAGTCTCTTGTTTGTTGTATTTTGTCCCCTTCCCCAATACAGAGCGGGGAATAGAGCAGTATGTTATGCTCTATTCCCCGCTTTGGCATTATGTCAGATGACCTTGACCTACTGACGGGACTTAGAAAAACCGTCGTTTGATCAAATATTGGAAGAAATGTGGACTTAGAGATATTTCATGCGGACAAGGTTGACACAAAAATGTTGTATTAAAAATAAAAACTGGAGGGGGAAATGTTTTATATACTGCAACAGCGTGGTAAAAATCATCATATCGCTATGGAAGCTGTAGGTGTAAACACTTGGCTTGTTCCTTCCGAGCTTGCTATTTCAGAAGCCTTTCTGTCCATCCTTACTTATGAGTTCCGAGGCATTAAATTAAAAGTAAAGATAGAGCTGAGACCGTTGCATAGAAATGATATGCATTGTATTTTGGTGGAATGGGAATCGCCCTCCGGCATTAATCTTTTCCATTTTATCAAAAGATCGTGCAAGGAGTTTTATGTAAAACGGATAATAGTCTCCCTTGTTTAAACGTAGTACAGCTTGCTTCCAAAGTAAAATAGCAAAGGTAACACCTTTGCTATTTTACAAAATATTTTAACGTGTCCTTGACCCAGTTACCGGACTTGGAGCAATTCAGAGTATGCGATACAGTGTTGGAACAAACTACTGTCGAAGTCCTTGCCCCCCCCCATGATATATTCCTATAAAAGCGGGAGCAGCCCGCAGAGGGTTCGCAGTCGCAGGCTGACAGCCTAGCTAGCTGTTTGCCCGCGCTGTCCGCAATAGTATCTCTAGTATAGAGTTGGTACCACTGTATATTAGAGATGCTACCTTAGCTTAAGGCATGTCTGTTTATTATTAAGCATGTTAGAATAACGCTTGTAGTTTGCTGCTAGTAAATGTAGTTAGTTTAACTGTAGTTAGTTTGGTGTTGGTTTTAAAGTGTCTTTGAAGTGTTTTTACAGTATTTACTAATGAAATATGTACTTTTCTTTCACGCTCCCATTCAAAAAGGTATGGCACGAAAACCGACCTTATGTCTTTAAATATCTCAGGGGGGATTATGTTTCTCAAATAAACACCTTTCCTAACCCCTTACAAAAAGGTACGGCACGAAAACCGACCTTGAGTCATTACGGCATGAAAACCGGATGACTTTTTTTACCTATCTTAGCCCTCACTCACGAGAAACAGATTCAGTTAGTTTGCTTATCTTGGTTAAATCTAAAGGGATCTTGGTTAAATATTTGTAAAATTTAAGGGAATCTTGTTTAAATATCTGTAAAAGTTAAGGGGATCTTGGTCAGGTGATTATTGTACTTCGGTTCGTAGTACTCTGGCGCCTACACAGTGATGAACGTCCTTGCGGTTTCAGAGTGCGCGACTGTTGTAAACTGGCCATATTGCTTATCTTGGGGGATACATCTTCGGGGAAATAAACTTAAGGGGACCTTGGTCAGGTATTATTGTACTTCGGTTCGTAAAACTCTGACGCCTACACAGTGATGAACGTCCTTGCAGTTTCAGAGTGCGCGACTGTTGTTAACTGACCATTTTGCTTATCTTGGGGGATACATCTTCGGGGAAATAAACTTAAGGGGACCTTGGTCAGGTATTATTGTACTTCGGTTCGTAGTACTCTGACGCCTAGACAGTGATGAACGTCCTTGCGGTTTCAGAGTGCGCGACTGTTGTAAACTGACCATATCGTTTGTTTGTTGGGTGAATAATTTTTCGGGGGAGAGGTTAGTGTTCCGTTATCAGGTTTATTGCCTATAATTGCGAGCTTTAAACTAGTCCTCTTCTCCTAATACAGAGCGGGGAATAGAGCAGTTTGTGGTCCAAGTGAGAATCACTTACTGCTCTATTCCCCGTTTTGGCAACATGTTCAGATGACCTTGACCCACTTCGGGACTTTGAAAACTTTTGTTTGGTAAGATATTGGAAGATATATTTATTTCCTACAACAAAACTCCATCAACAAAAACCAAGACCCTATCATGTTATACTGGAGGAGTATAATGAGGCGATGGAGTACGCCTTCAGAAAGTGGTGTGGACAGCCGCGTTCTCCTGAACAATGGGAGGAGCACGATGCAGATTTTCGCTTGGTTGCAGACTTAGAACTTGAGCTTCAAAGAGCAAAGGCTGCTCAATAGTGACAAGACTTAATGTTTACTTTTACAATACAGAGCGGGGAATAGATCAGTTTGCGGTCAAAGTGAACCCGCTTACTGCTCTATTCCCCGTTTTGGCAATATGTTCAAGTGACTGTGACCCACTGACGAGACTTGGAAAAAATTCGCGGATAGTAATTGTTAAATAACATATCCTTTCCCTATCACTTACACCCCCCCACCATCTAAATCCTTTGACTCTAATAGTGGGGGTAAACATATATAAGGCGTACAGCTTCAGAGTATAGTTATTCAGCTATGAATAGCCCAGCAGAGTTGATGCAGGCTACAACATCGATGCAGCCTACAACAAATCACAAGGAAAAGAATGATGAAGCGAGAAGAAGGAATGCTAGAGAAAGAGGAAGGATTAAAAAAATAAATCAAACATATAAGTTATTACAATCAAAATTACCTTTTATGGATACAAAAAGTTCAAGGCAAGCCATTTTGATACAGGCGATAAAATACATTAATGTGTTAGAAACGTTGTTAGAAGGTGCATCACTTCAACAAGATCTTCCTGAAGACCTTCTAACATTCGAAATTGACTAAAGATGTTTTGGAAATACTGAAGGGGGTATAAAAAGAGGTTTCTCATCAGTGCTTATCTCATTCTGCTACTTGTGTTAGCACTAGGATATATAGCAGCTATGTCACCAAAGGATAATATATTTCCTTCTGCAAAATCAATCGTGAGAATTATAAAACATATTGTGATTGAAAGTGAGGATGAAAATGAAGACGAATTGGAAGATGTTGAATTATTAAGTGATATGGATGCAATGGAAGATCTTGAATTATTAAGTGATATGGACAGTGATGATCTTGAAGCAGGATATATGGAACAAATTGAACCGTTAAGTGACGTGGAATCTGAAACCTATAGAATCTATCAGCATCTTCTCTGTTCTGAAGAAATACATGATGAAACCCCAACCACTAGTAGTAGTAGTTTGGATGGGTTATTTTTAGATAGCGCACGAGGGGTATATCATATTCGTCGACGAGTATTTCTTTCCGATGCTTCTGATACAACTGATTCCGATTCATCAAATGAGTCTGATTAAGTGTTGTGTTTTTCTTGTCAACTGTCAAACTTTAAATACAGAGCGGGGAATAGATCAGTTTGTAGTCAAAGTGAGAACTACTTACTGCTCTATTCCCTGTTTTGGTAATATCGTTGTATAACCTTGACCCATTTACAAGACAGAAAATATTTACCAGCTTTAATTTTTTTTCTTTGTTTTGAAAAAGTGGGGGTAACTTATACATTTAATGGTGGGGGAACGTCTATTTAATGTCGATGCAACAGTGTATATTTATCATATCGGCATTATGAACCCACCAGCAAACTCCGTTTGTTACAGCTTTCCCCTCATCGATATCGATGATGTGATAAAACTTACATCAATAACAAAACGGTTTGAAATCGAAAGGCGACTAATAAAAGTCGACGTAATTCCACAAGATCTTCGTTCGGCAATGTTGACCATCGAATATGTTAAAGATGAATCTACAACTGAAGATCCCTATTGTTTTATGAAATTTTTAGTTGATCGAGATGCAATGTGTACAATCCGATTTCACATCCGAGTTTAAAATATATTAAATTTTCCTGTTGGAGAAAATTGTCCTTGTTAAATACAAAGCGGGGAATAGATCAGTTTATGGTTTAAAATGAAATCATTTACTGCTCTATTCCCCGTTTTGGCAAATATGTTCAATGACCTTGACCTAAATACAGAACTTTGTAGCCTCCAGCTACAATAGTAAATATAAAATGTAAAAAATAGTAAACTTAACGTAATACGTACCCCCACCACTTTTGCTAGGGTATAAATAGAGGGGCATTTGCAGTGTTTTTCATTATTGCGTTGACCCTTGTGGAGAACGCATCTACATTATGCATCACTGCGATATTTGTAAGTCTTCATTTAAGGATGAATTTCTTTTAATGATTCATAAAGAACTAAAACATAACAACAACCAAGATGAAGAATATGAAGAAGAAGAATTGAAAGAAATAGATCGAATGTTAGCTCAACACCAACATTCCAGACCAAGTGTTATTCAATATGCACCATCAACATCGACTTCTACCTCTGCTCTGTCTACACTTGACCGTCCTTCAACATCGTCATCTGCATCGACTTCTACGCCTGCTCTGTCTACACTTTATCGTCCTTCAACATCATCAACTGCATCGACTTCTACGCATGCTCTGTCTACACTTCACCGTCCTTCATCATCATCAACAGCTGCATCGTCTTCTACGCCTGCTCTGTCCACACTTCATCCTCCTTCAACATCAACAGTAAATGTGGAGCTACACGCTCAAGCACTACCTGGTAAAGTAGTAACACATTTTAAAATTGACAACGCAAAATTACATTGAAAACTTTCTAAATAACGCCAAAGGATTAGTAATTAAAACACTAAAGAATGAACAAAAAAGATTAAATTTTATCAAATTTGGACTGTTGCTAGATGCTATATTCACTAACATTCAAAACGAAACATCACCAAGAGGTTTCATGGCAAAAAACCGAACCATCATGGCTGCATCTGATATTGAGAAGATCGTAACAGAATGTTTTGAGGAAATTTTAACAAAATTACAAGAACATGAAGGAAGAGGATCGGGATGGACTTTATTAAGTATAACAAGTCCGGATGTTAGAGTTCATAAACACGGTTATGGAATGAGAGGAAGTAGTTACATTCCTCTTCCGAAAAAAGTAAGTGATACCAAATCCTGTATTAATGTGCAAAATGAAGATAACGAATGTTTTAAATATGCTATGTTGGCCAAATATGTAAAAAATCATGTGTGTAGACCTAATAGAGAATATGAAGGAGTTCAACATAAGTATAATTTCCAAGGAATGACTTATCCTGTTGCAATTACTGATATATCAAAATTTGAAAAGCAAAATCCGTCGGCTTCAGTCAACATATTTGGGTTGGATTCGTCAAATAATGTGTATCCCTTGCGCATAACATCGAATGAGCGCAACAATCATACTGACTTGTTATTAATCAATAAAGGAGAGATATCTCATTACGTGAATATAAAAGATTTTGAAGGGCTCGTATGTAAACAGTTAACAAAACATAAAAGGAAAATCACAACATGTAAGAGATGCTTTTGCCATGTGAACAAACCATTAAGAAGAGGAGGTTCAGAATGGTTATTAGAACACCAAAGGTTATGTAGTGGAAATTATGAGGTTAGAATTAAATTGCCACATCCTAGCAGATCATACGTACAATTTGACAAAGTAAATCAACAATACCCTATTCCATTTGTTGTGTACGCGGATTTCGAAGCATCTTTACTTCCAATTGAACAACAAGAAGAGGATATCGCAAAAAGAAGCAAATATCAAAAACACGCACCAAACAGTTATTCTATACTAACAAAATCCACGCTGTCTGAAGAACATCTTCAAGAATTTGGACTATCATCTGCTCCGAAGATTTATCGCGGTGAACAAGCAGCGAAACACTTTGTAGACGATTTGTATTACATTGCCTCTAAGGTGGAAGAACTCTACAAAATTAAAATACCGATGCTGCCTATGGAAGAACATCAACTTCAACATCACAATCTGGCAACAACATGTTATCTGTGTAATAACATATTTACACCAGATAACGTTAAAGTTCGTGATCACGACCATCTTACAGGAGTCTACAGAGGTGCAGCCTGTAACACTTGCAACTTGAATTACAAACTTCCATCTTTTATACCCGTTGTTCTACATAACCTTAGTGGATATGACTCTCACTTTATAATTCCCGAATTGGGAAGAGATGATGGGGCGATAGATGTTTTGGCAACAACAATGGAACAATTTATAAGCTTCTCTAAAAAGGTTGGCAAAATAAAACTTAGGTTTATTGATTCGTTTAGATTTATGCCTTCTAGCCTAATGAAATTAACTGAGAATTTAAAAAGAGAAGATCTGATAGAAACAAGCAAAATTGTAGCCAGTAGTAAAATGGATCTGGTTCTTCGAAAAGGGGTCTTCCCCTACGATTACATCGATGGACTGCATAGATTTAATGAAACATCACTTCCTCCACCAGAACAATTTAACAACAAACTTAATGATTCGGAAATTTCACTTGAAGATTATCAACATGCATGTCGAGTATGGAACGAGTTGGATATGAAGACTTTAGGAGAATACTCAGACTTTTATGTAAAACTTGACGTGACTCTTCTCTGCGATGTTATGGAAGAATTCCGAAGAACCTGTTTTGCAGCATACGGTTTGGACCCTCTACATTCGTATACATCTCCAGGACTAGCTTGGCAAGCAATGCTGAAAGAAACAAAATGTAAACTCCAGCTGTTAACAGATATAGATATGGTTTTAATGGTTGAGTCGGGTGTTAGAGATGGATTAACTCAAAGCGTGACAAGACATGTTAAAGCCAACAACAAATATCTACCTGACCATGATCAAGAGAAACCTTCAACGTACTTGGGATATTTCGACGCAAATAATCTGTATGGATGGGCCATGTCGAACCCACTTCCATTTGACAACTTTAAATGGGTTGATCCCGACTGTATTGGCGATATATCACAAATTCCAAAACATGGAGATACCGGATATATTTTGGATTGCGACTTTGAATATCCAGAACATTTACACGATCTTCATTATGACCTTCCACTCCTTGCAAGAACAGAAATTTCACCAACTGGAAAACACCCCAAATTAATGATGACCCTTAACAATAAACAACGATACGTAGCTCACTATTGGGTTGTTCAACAAGCTATCGAATTAGGTTTACGTCTTACTAAAATTAATAGAGCTGTGGAATTTTCCCAATCGTGCTGGTTGAAACCATACATAGACTCGAATACTACCAGAAGAGCAGCCGCTACATCAGTAGTGTGGGTTTGCGGGTTTTGCGCCGGAAGTGACGTCATCCGGTCACGTGACCGGAAGTGCTGAGTCATGAAAGATGTTATCTGGGGCTGAGCCAGTGACGTAGGCGGTTTTGTGACGAAATGAGTTAAAGTTCAAAGTTCAAGGTCACGGGGAGGTAATTTTAAAAAAGTACTACCTCGCACGCGTAAAATCCGATTGTGATTCGATAGTTTTAATTCGATAAAATATCGAATGAAAATTATCGAATGAAGCAATCGAATGATACGAGTGAGAGGTAGTACTAATACAAATATTACTTTATTTTATTTACAATAATTCATATTACAAATATTACTTTATTTACAATAATTCATGTTTACAATAGTTCCCCGTTGTTGGTTGTCATCGATGTTGTTGATCCGGACGAGTTGCGGCCATCACTTTGCTTTCTGAAGAAAGACGGTAGATACTTCGATCCCTGCGCAGAGTCCATGTTGTGTTTTTGACACCTATCTGTTCTGTTAGGTGTTTGCATTTCATTGCTGTCAGGAGGAAATAATACGTGACGGCAATGAAATAGAAACATCTATCAGACCTTGAGTGAAATGATATTGTTATTTTGTGAAGAGCGTCTCGGAGAGCTCGATGTTCACCGGTCGAGAGCCGTAGGTGTACTGACTATTCGCTAGCTAGCGTTCTGGTATCAAACAAAATGGTGGGGGTAAAAGTGTAGTAGAACGAAGCAGATGGTTGGTGGGAGGTGGCAGGCGGCAGGTGGCAAGTGTGCGGCATATGGTAGTCCCCCCACTACACCAGTCCCCCCACTACACCAGTCTCCCCACCAAGTTTTACATCGCACAATAACTAGTTTACATGTGTTAGTTAGGGTTTAGCTCTTAGACTGTCAAGACCTTAGCTCCGTAACTAAAAACTTCAATAATGTTTGCGCTTCAACGCTGTATAAGTATAACAGCTACTATGATCTAAACCGGTGCATGTATTCATATGGTTCTTTTTGCGAAGCAAACAACTAGCTAAAAGTGTTTCAACCTCGATTATTCTTCGACGAAACCGCTCATTGTCCACTAAAAGTGTAGACCTTCTGTCTTCATTGTCAGGGAAGTAGAAAGTAGTGTCAAGGGGACTACTGAAGGTCACCTTCCTCATGTTCCTGTAAAACTGCGACATTTTTCAGATCCTCTAGGTAGATGTTCATCCGTCAAGAGCTGGAAGAATAATGATGGAGCGTTATCGTGTATGATAGGCACCTAACCCTCACCACAACGTTACCTTGTCCTTCAAACCATCGTTTTACGCTACAGATGCTATACTGTTGGTTAGATTTAAATTTAGATTGCACCTTCTTGTTTGTCTTGGCAAGCCGCGTAATTGAAGTACCCACATGTTATACTTTGAACTAAAAACAAAGAAGTTATTTAGGTTTGTCCTTGAAAATAGGTGTTTTTTCGCTGTTGCTGCTATACCCGTTGTCAGATCTGAATTCTGTTTGCACTAACTTGTTCGTCTGATCAATCCGCGTAATTTGAGTACCCACTTAATATACTTTAAACCGTAAATAAAGAAGTTATTTAGGTTTGTCCTTGAAAATAGTTGTTTTTTCGCTGTTGCTGCTATACCCTTGGTCGGATCTGAATTCTGTTTGCACCAACTTGTTCGTCTGATCAATCCGTTTAATTTGAGTACCCACATGACATACTTTGCACAAACTTTGTACCCCCCCCTTTTTTTTGGGTCATGTTCAAGGACCTTGGGACTTAGAAATTTTCACAAAGTGGGCTGCACACAAACATAAGACTAACAGTCTCCTGCCTATGTACAGGCCAAGTCCCTAACTTGAAATGCTTAGGGTGGTCCTGAAAAGGACCGTTTGCGTGCTGAGGGATGGTTTGGTTAGGAATGGTTGGTCTAGGGATCGCTGCTTAATTTAAACTTTATTTTTTAAAACCCACTTTACCCTCCCATCTTGTCTCATGAAGTACAACTCCTGGGTGTCGTTTATCAGAGGGGGTGGTGGTGGACAAGTCTGCGGCAGACGCACCTCGACGTAGTGGTCGGTGTGTTGGAAGAGGAACACGTGGTCCCCGTTCCTAGCCACAAACTTGTACTCCGTCATCCGCTTCAGATTCCGGAACTCGGCCTTGGAGGTGTCGATCGGCGTCACCAAATCATTGATCCCCATCACTCTTGTCCGCTCCATCACCTCATCTACAGTTAGTGGTGGAGTTGAAGGTCGAGCTGTGGACGTAGAAGGCTGAGGCTGAGTTGAGGGTCGCTGGTGAAAATATAATGGGTGACACCGAAAATCACGTCTAAGAGCAGACTTAAAAGCTGAAGGTTTCTTAAATCCGCTTCTTCTTTCCGTCGACTTCTTCAAGGACTCCTTCAAACGTTGAAGTTTTTCGGGAGTCAGAGGAGAAGACATGGTGTTGTTGGATGGAAGGGAAAATGAATAGAGCACGTGTATACTGGTTGAGAACCAAAGCTGGAATGAGGTGCCAGACAAAGTAAAGCAGGTCGCAAAGGATAACCTCGCCCTATCAATATATAGATAGCAAAGCTGGGTACTAATTAGAACCGGTTTACATCCGGCCCCCCCCCCCCGGCCAAGTTCAAGCCCCCCCCCCCCGACGGACCCCCCCCCCCGACGGAACCCCCCCCCCCGACGGAACCCCCCCCCCCGACGGAACCCCCCCCCCTGACGGACCCCCCCCCCTTTGGGTCAAGTTCAAGGTCAAGGGATAAACTTTTTAGCAGAAAGGGACAAATTCCCGACAAAATCCCGCAACGAAGTAGGGTTATCCCTTATCCCGTTTTCCCCTAAATATCCCTATTTCCCATTTTTCGGCTATATAAGCCGAGATTTCAAGCGTCTCCGCGCAGTAGCCTGCCGCCCTTTAGGATGAACGTCCCACTGGGTTGCAGTGCCTGCTGCAGCGTAGGTCTCTTGAGTGTGTGTGGGCCCAACGCGCAATTGAGAGACCATGCGCATTTGCATGTGTAGTTAAATATATTTAAGGGGATCTTGGTCAGGGGATTATTGTACTTCGGTTCGTAGTATTCTGAAGCCTACACAGTGATGAACGTCCTTGCGGTTTCAGAGTGCACGACTGTTGTAAACTGACCATATTTTGATGCTTTATAATAACATTGTAGATGGAATGTTTTGTAGTTTGCTTAACACTTAATGCTTTTATCTTCAACGTGTCCTTGACCTAGATTAGGACTTAGAAAATATTCAAGAAACATTCAATGTACACAACCACGTTTTAGCACAAAATTTATGGAAGGGGAAATTTAATATATACTGCAACAGCGTGGTAAAAATCATCATATCGCTATGGAAGCTGTAGGTGTAAACACTTGGCTTGTTCCTTCCGAGCTTGCTATTTCAGAAGCCTTTCTGTCCATCCTTACTTATGAGTTTCGAGGCATTAAATTAAAAGTAAAAATAGAGCTGAGACCGTTGCATAGAAATGATATGCATTGTATTTTGGTGGAATGGGAATCGCCCTCCGGCATTAATCTTTTCCATTTTATCAAAAGATCGTGCAAGGAGTTTTGCGTAAAACGGATAACAGTCTCCCTTGTTTAAACGTAGTACAGATTTCTTCCAAAGTAAAATAGCAAAGGTAACACCTTTGCTATTTTACAAAATATTTTAACGTGTCCTTGACCCAGTTACCGGAGCAATTCAAAGTGTGCTATACAGCGTTAGAACAAACTACTGTCGAAGCCCCCCCCCCCCGATATATTCCTATAAAAGCGGGAGCAGCCCGCAGAGGGTTCGCAGTCGCAGGCCGACAGCCTAGCTAGCTGTTTGCCCGCGCTGTCCGCAATAGTATCTCTAGTATAGAGTTGGTACCACTATATATTAGAGATGCTACCTTAGCTTAAGGCATGTCTGTGTATTATTAAGCATGTTAGAATAACGCTTGTAGTTTGCTGCTAGTAAATGTAGTTAGTTTAACTGTAGTTAGTTTGGTGTTGGTTTTAAAGTGTTTTTGAAGTGTTTTTTATTTACTAATGAAATATGTACTTTTCTTTCACGCTCCCATTCAAAAAGGTATGGCACGAAAACCGACCTTATGTCTTTAAATATCTCAGGGGGGATTATGTTTCTCAAATAAACACCTTTCCTAACCCCTTACAAAAAGGTATGGCACGAAAACCGACCTTAAGTCATTACGGCGCGCAAACCGGATGACTTTACCTATCTTAACCCTTACTCACGAGAAACAGATTCAGTCAGTTTGCTTATTTTTGGTTAAATTTAAGGGGACCTTGGTCAGGTAATTATTGTACTTCGGTTCGTAAAACTCTGACGCCTACACAGTGATGAACGTCCTTGCGGTTTCAGAGTGCGCGACTGTTGTTAACTGACCATTTTGCTTATCTTGGAGGATACATCATCGGGGAAATAAACTTAAGGGGACCTTGGTCAGGTATTATTGTACTTCGGTTCGTAGTATTCTGACGCCTACACAGTGATGAACGTCCTTGCGGTTTCAGAGTGCGCGACTGTTGTTAACTGACTATATCGTTTGTGTGTTGGGTGAATAATTTTTCGGGGGAGAGGTTAGTGTTCCGTTATCAGGTTTATTTGCCTATAATTGCGAGCTTTAAGCTAGTCCTCTTCTCCTAATACAGAGCGGGGAATAGAGCAGTTTGTGGTCCAAGTGAGAATCACTTACTGCTCTATTCCCCGTTTTGGCAACATGTTCAGATGACCTTGACCCACTTCGGGACTTAGAAAATTTTCGTTTAGTAAAACATTACAACAATATTCCTTCCCTAACCTCTAAAGCCCCCCCCCCCCCTACAACTGGGTATAAAAGGAGGGTTTTCACCAGTGGTAAAATCATTCTGCTGCTTACACATCACGAGTGCAGTTCAGTTCCCGAGATGTCTGACCGTAGGAAGCAACTTTTGCCGAGGAAGGTTGAGCACTCTTCACCTGCTCCGTCATCTGCTCCGCCAGCTCCTTCCATCCTTCGGCAGGCGTTAATATTATCATGCATTGTTCCTGAGGAGCCTGCACCACGACCGCAAACACTTCAAGAAAACCTCGTTGCTCCCCCGTCCGCTTCTTCATCTTCTTCATCTTCTTCATCGTCTTCGTCGTCTTCATCTTCTTCGGCTACTTCTCGCTCACCTTCTCCATCACCGAGGAAGGATGAGCAAACAACTGCACCATCTTTGGCTTCACCAGCTCCTTCGCTTCTTCAGCAGGCGCTGGCAAGCATTCTTCCACCTTCTACACCAGGCTCTTCAACACCATCTGCAAGTCTACATTCTTCTTCTCCTACCAAACCTTCTACACCTTCTGTAAGTGTCCTTTCCCGTCCTTCAGTGATCTGTATTAACAACGAATCTCCTTCAGAGAAATTTCAACAATTAAAAACCTTGAGAAGGCAGTCTATACTTCCTGCACCAAGATGCAGCTACAGTTTTAAAAAAGGTGCAAGGAAAGGGGAACGTTGTGCTAAGTCTTGTGTTTTAAATGAAGAAGTATGCAGATCACATTTAAAACAAAATCACAAGGGCACCGTTTCTCTTTCTACACCCCATCCAACAGTGAGACCAACCAAAATTCGAATTAATAGGCTTTGTAGAAATAAACGATACTTTTTTGTTAAATCAAAGGGCTTTGCAAAGGTGGTGGTTCAATGTGAAGGTAAATTGTACTATGTAGAGTTGCCTAGAGGCATGGACCTCCACGTCAAAGAACTTACCAAACAGAACTATTTAATTCGAAATGGTACAGGTTTCAGTGTGTGGAAAACATTTAAAATAAAAAAAGATTAAAAAGTGTATTCCAAATTAAAAATAGTCTTTTCCAAATTAAAAAAAAAGTGTGGACAACCTATTTACAATTTGTAGCATATGCTGCAGAGTGTAAATAGGTTGTCCACACCTTTTTTTTACAATGCTACAACGACCTTGACCTAAATAACGGACTTAGATATATTGCACTAAGTTAAAGATAAAACTTAAATGGAAAAAGGAGAAATATTATATTAAAGACATTATTCAACAGTAAAGAGGGGAGGGGGTAAGCGGGTATTTAAGCGAGAGATTCGGAATATAATTATTAGTTGTATCGTCATGAGCGTCAACAGCAACACATGGGGAAAGGAAATTAGCGAAGAGGAGTTGTACGCGATTGTTGAGGCTGCTGAAATGACTGAGGTTTATAAAATTAATAAGGTTGCAGAAAATGGTGCTCAGTCTCAACCGCAACAAACTACATCACCGATGCAGTCTACAACGCAACAACCAAGACCCTATCATGTTATCCTGGAGGAGTACAATGAGGCGATGAGGTACGCCTTTACTAAGTGGTGTGGTCAACCGCGTTCTCCTGAACAATGGGAGGAGCATGATGCAGACTTTCGCCTGGTTGCAGACTTAGAACTTGAGCTTCAAAGAACAAAGGCTGCTCAATAGTGAGAAGAGTTATTGTTTACTTTAAAATACAGAGCGGGGAATAGATCAGTTTGCGGTCCAAGTGAGAACCACTTACTGCTCTATTCCCCGTTCTGGCAACTGGTGTAAATGACCTTGGGACTTAGAAAATATTCGTTTGATAAAAAATAATGAAAGATCTTCTTATTTCTCACAACAATATCTTTTCCTAACCCCCACCACTACCTAAACTAAGTATAAAGGAGGTTCTCCATCGCTGGTAAAAATTAGTACTCTGCTGAAAATGAATGCATCCACTACTTCTATCTCTGCAGCAACTATAATAGTTAGCAGACGGGTCGAAAACATTGATCAGGTGCTTGCTGTAAGGAGATTACTGCTACGGTATCTTGATATAGAGGTTAGTTGTCAATTGTACATGTGGAGACCAACAGGTGAAGTTTATAGTAGTGAAAATGAAGCATTTGAAACAAACTACAGTAGAAAGTTATATAAAATCTTTGGTAATATGGTAAGGTTAGTCGATAAAGGATGGAACATTAATATAACATTTTATATTGTTCCAAACCTGTAATTAAAGCAAAAAAAAAAAAAAAACGATGGGTATATAAGCCCGATGTTACAGAGACAATTATCACTTTGGTTCTGAATTGCGTCAAGAGAGCACCTACCATGGTATACCTCCACTATATTGACTCTACTGCTAAAGCGGATACTTTTATCCAGCGTGTTTACCAACTGTTAACGGAGTACCAACATGTTCAGGTCAAAGGATTGGGTATTCGTGGAACAGAAGAAGTAAAAATAGATGTAAAACCAATCCCTTTGAAGAAAAAAATTGTCCAATTATTACAAGAAGGCTACACACTGTGCCTTTATTACACAACCTCATAAACTAAATAAAACGCCAAAGGGGGGGGGGGAATACAGAACGGGGAATAGATCAGTTTGAGGTTTGAATAAGAATCTCTTACTGCTCTATTCCCCGTTCTGGTAATAGGATAAGGTGACCTTGACCTACTTACAGGACTTAATCATTTGTGTTACAATAATACCTCTTCCCTATCACTTTTCCCTACCACTTGCACTTTCAACACTTACCCCCACCACCACCGAAATCATGTATAAAAGGTGGTTTCGTATTAGTGGTAAATCAGTCTGCTACTTGGAATCATGTCGCCCAGAGATAACATTTTCCCTTCTAAGAAGACTATACTAGAATTGATTAAAAATATTCCATTAAATTTAAACGAAGATGAAGACGAAGACGATTCAGAGATGGAAGGTGAACTATTTAGTGATCTTGAACTACTGAGTGAGTTTGCTAGCAGTGAACCATATCTTGGAGAGATGGAGCTGTTGGAGCTGTTGACTGACGACGACGATGTCGATAATAATGAACCGGAATTTCATCATCAGTTGCTTTGCTTGGAGGAAATGGACCTTGTTGATAGTGAAACCCCTCCAAGCAGTATTAATATCGATGATGTAGTTCTAGATCCAGTCACAAGGAACTTTTGTGTTCGTCGTCGCTTATTTAGTGATATGAGCTCATCATCATCATTATCATCGGAAGAATCTGAATAAGTTTTTGTTGTCTTCAAATAGTTTACTTTAAATACAAAGCGGGGAATAGATCAGTTTGTGGTTATAGTGAGAATCACTTACTGCTCTATTCCCCGTTTTGGTAATATCGTTGTATGACCTTGACCCATTTACATGATTAAAAAAGTGGGGTAACTTATACATTTAATGGTGGGGGAACGTCTATTTAAAGACGATGCAACAGTGTATATTTATCATATAGACATGATGAACCCACCAGGAAACTCCGTTTGCTACAGCTTTCCCCTCATCGATATCGATGATGTGATAAAACTTACATCAATAACAAAACGGTTCGAACTCGAAAGGCGACTCATAAAAGTCGACGTAATTCCACAAGATCTTCGTTCGGCAATGTTGACTATTGAATATGTTAAAGATGAATCTACAACTGAAGATCCCTATTGTTTTATGAAATTTTTAGTTGATCAAGATGCAATGTGTACAATCCAACTTCACATCCGAGTTTAAAATTTATCAAATGTTTCTGTTGGAGAAAATTGTCTTAGTTAAATACAGAGCGGGGAATAGATCAGTTTATGGTTTAATATAAAATCATTTACTGCTCTATTCCCCGTTTTGGTAAATTTGTTCAATGACCTTGACCTAAATACAGAAATTTGTAGCCTCCAGCTACAATAGTAAATATAAAATGAAAAAAAAAAAAAAAAAAAAAATAGTAAACTTCACGTAATACGTACCCCCATTACTTTTGCTAGGGTATAAATAGAGGGGTATTTGCAGTGTTGTTCATTATTGCCTTAACCCTTGTGGAGATCGCACCTACATTATGCATCGCTGCGATATTTGCAAGTCTTCATTTAAGGATGAATTTATTTTAATGATACATAAAGAACTGAAACATAACAAAAACCAAAATGAAGAATATGAAGAAGAAGAATTGAAAGAAATAGATCAAATGTTAGCTCAACACCAAAATTCCAGACCTAGTGTTATTCAATATGCACCATCAACATCGACTTCTACCTCTGCTATGTCTACACTTCACCGTCCTTCAACATCATCATCATCATCTGCATCGACTTCTACGCCTGTTCTGTCTACACTTCATCATCCTTCAACATCATCAGCTGCATCGACTTCTACGCATGCTCTGTCTACACTTCACCGTCCTTCAGCATCAACAGCAGTAAATGTAGAACTACATGCCCGAGCACTTCCGGGTAATGTAGTAACCCACTTCAAAATTGACAATGCAAAATTACAACTCGAAGAGTTTTTAAATAACGCAAAAGGATTGGTAAGCAACACTTTGCAAAATGAATTAAAAAGATTAAATTTTATTAAATTTGGACTATTAATGGATGCTTTATTTACAAACATTCAAAATGAAACTTCACCGAGAGGGTTTTTAACAAAAAACCGAACTATTATGTTTTCGTCAGATATTGATTCAATCGTATCTGAATGTTTTGAAGAGCTAATGACTAAAATACAAGAACATGAAGGAAGAGGCTCTGGATGGAATTTGTTAAGCATCACAGGGCTAGACTTAAGAGTACACAAACACGGCTATGGAATTCGAGGAAGTAGCTACATTCCTCTACCAACAAAGATTAGAAATACCTTATCCTGCGTCAACGTACAAAATCAAGATACTGAGTGTTTTAAATATGCTATGTTGGCCAAATATGTAACAATTCATCCGGAAAGACCAAGTCACTATTATGAAGAAGTACAACATAGATATAATTTCCAAGGGATGACTTACCCTGTTGCTATAACAGACGTTTCAAAATTTGAAAAACAAAATCCTTCAGCTTCTGTCAACCTCTTCGGATTGGATTCGACAAACAATTTGTACCCCTTGCGTATAACACCAAATGAGCGCAGAGATCATACCGATTTGTTATTAATTACTAAAGGTGATATTTCACACTTTGTGTATATCAAAAAATTTGAAAGTCTTGTTTCTAATCAATTATCTAAGCATAAAAGAAAGATGACAATTTGCAAAAGATGTTTTTGTCACGTGAACAAAGAACTAAGAAGGGGAGGGTCTGATTGGTTAGTAGAACACCAGCGGTTATGTAATGGAAACTATGAAGTAAGAATTAAATTGCCGCATCCTAGCAGAGCGCAGATAAAATTTGACAAAGTAATACAACAATACCGTGTACCTGTTGTTGTTTACGCTGATTTCGAGTCTTCTTTACATCCGCTTGAACAACAAGAAGAGGACGTTACAAGAAGAAGCAAATACCAACTTCATTCACCAAACAGTTATTGCATACTAATTAAATCCACGTTGACTGAAGACCATCTTCAAAAATATGGACTATCATCTTCTCCAAAGATTTATCGCGGTGAAGAAGCAGCCAAATACTTTGTCGATGATTTGTATGACATAGCTGCAAAGGTAGAAGAACTGTATGGAACAAAGGTACCCATGTCACCTATGGAAGAAGAAGAACTTCAACATTATGATTCAACAACAACGTGTTATTTGTGTAATAACACCTTTACACTGGATAACGTTAAAGTTCGTGACCACGATCATCTTACGGGAGCGTACAGAGGTGCAGCCTGTAACGCTTGCAACTTGAACTACAAACTACCATATTTTATCCCCGTAGTTCTGCACAATCTGAGTGGTTATGATTCGCACTTCATAATCCCCGAACTAGGAAGAGATAATGGAGCAATAGACGTTTTGGCTACTACAATGGAAAAATTTATAAGCTTTTCAAAAAAGGTGGGTAAAATTAAATTAAGGTTTGTTGATTCATTTAGATTTATGCCTTCAAGCCTCATGAAATTATCTGAAAATCTAAGAAGAACAGATTTGATAGAAACAAGCAAAATTGTACCCAATAGTAAAATGGATTTGGTTCTTCGAAAAGGAGTCTTCCCCTATGATTACATCGATGGACTGCATAGATTTGATGAAACATCACTACCTTCACCAGAACACTTCAAAAACAAACTTAATGATTCGGAAATATCACTTGAGGACTATCAACACGCACGTCGAGTATGGAACGAGTTAGATATGAAGACCTTAGGAGATTACTCGGACTTTTATGTCAAACTAGATGTAACTCTTCTTTGTGATGTAATGGAAGAATTCCGAAACACCTGTTTTGCTGCATACGGTTTGGACCCTCTACATTCGTATACTTCACCAGGATTAGCTTGGCAAGCCATGTTAAAAGAAACAAAATGCAAACTCCAACTTTTAACAGACATTGACATGGTTTTAATGGTTGAAGCTGGAGTAAGAGGCGGATTGACCCAAAGTGTTACCAGACATGTCAAAGCCAACAACAAATACCTACCCGATTACGATGAAACCAAACCGTCAACCTATTTAGGATATTTCGATGCAAATAACCTGTACGGATGGGCAATGTCAAACCCACTTCCTTTTGATAACTTTAAATGGATTAATCCCGACTCTATTGGCGATATTTTACAAATTCCGAAACATGGTGACACTGGATATATTTTGGATTGCGATTTTGAATACACAGAAAATTTACATGATCTTCATTATGACCTTCCACTTCTTGCTAAAACAGAAATTTCACCAATTGGAAAACACCCCAAATTAATGATGACATTAAATAATAAACAACGCTACGTGGCTCACTTTTGGGTGGTTCAACAAGCTATCGAATTAGGACTACGTCTAACAAAAATTAATAGAGTTTTGGAATTTTCTCAATCATGCTGGTTGAAACCCTACATTGATTTAAATACCATCAGAAGAGCAGCAGCTACATCAGACTTTCAAAAAGATTTCTTTAAATTAATGAATAATGCGATATTTGGAAAAACATTGGAAAACAAAAGAAGACACAAAAATGTTAAACTTGTTACCGACGCAAAAAAATTACAGAAACTAGTACAGCAGCCAAATTTTAGAACATCTATAATTATTAATGAAAAACTTGTAGCAGTGTCCATGAAGAAGACGAGTGTGAAGATGGATCGTCCTTTGTATATAGGCATGTCAATCTTGGACATCTCAAAAACACACATGTACGATTTTCACTACAACAAAATGGTGGCGTTCTACGGAAGAGAAAATATATCTATTACATATATGGACACTGACGCTTTTATATATCGCATAGTAACATTGGACATGTATAAAGATTTACGTACATTTATTTACAAGAACGACTTTGATTTCTCCGATTATCCAAAAGATCATCCAAACTACGACAATGACAGACACAAAAAAGTACTAGGCAAATTCAAGGATGAGGCTAATGGTGTTCTGCTTGAAGAGATTGTTGCACTGATGTCTAAACTATATTCTTTGAAACTCTATAATGAAAAAGAAGAAGAAGAAAAGAAGAATAGCTATATTAAGAAAGCTAAAGGTGTAAAGAGTTTATATTTAAAGAAGAAAGTGCATTTTGAACACTACAAGCAATGCTTATTTGAGGATAACATCATTACAGCTAAATTCAACACCATCAGAAGTTTTAACCATCAGCTGTACAGCGTGACTGAAGTTAAAAAGGCGCTATCCTGTAATGACGACAAAAGACAAACCCTTCCAGACAACATCCACACTTTACCATTCGGTCACTATTCCCTCAACCCTATTGACTAATAACCCTTTCATCGTCCTAGATCCTCTATCCTTTTCCTTTCCGTAAAAAAAGGGGAAACACAGCAATGTTAAGCTGTGTTTCCCCTTTTTTTACACAAGTTTTGAATGACCTTGAACTATATGTATATATATATATAAGCAGATTTATACAAAAGAATATTTAATACCATATCAGCTGTCTTCGTGAAACCATCATGTCAGACCTGAAGGAGAAGATTATTAATGAACTACACAAACCTGCAAGAATAAAGTTTCCAAGAAGAAATACTGTTATAAAAGGGATAAATGATCTATATCAAGCGGATTTAATTGAAATGCGACCGCATAGCAGAATAAACAAAGGATTTAAATATATACTCACAATTATTAATTGTTTTACAAAAGTTGCAGACGCTTTGCCTCTAAAGGACAAGACTGGTAAAAGCGTAACAGAAGCCATGGAAATAGCCATAAAAAGAGATAAAAACAAAATTAAACATTTACAAACTGATGATGGAACAGAATACTTTAATACAAACTTTGCACAGTTAATGAATAAATATAAAATAAATCATTATTCTACAAATTCAGAGAAAAAAGCTGCTATTGTAGAAAGATTTAATAGAACCTTAAAAGGAGCACTGTATAAACAATTTTCAAAAAGAGGTTCTTACGTATGGTATGATGTTTTACCACAATTAATAAATGATTATAACAACAGGTTTCATAGAACTATTGGTATGAAACCTAACAAAGTAAATAGAAGAAATGCAAAAGATGTATTAAAACGCATAAAGAAAAATACAAAGCCTAAAGTAGAAAAAATGCAGCCAAGAAAATTTAATGTAAGTGATAAAGTACGGATTAGTAAATATAAGGGAGTGTTTACCAAAAAATACCTTCCCAATTGGACGAATGAAGTTTTTACAGTGTATAAAGTGCAACCGACTGTACCTGAAACGTATATCCTAAAAGATAACAAAGGATATTTGTTGCAAGGTGCATTTTATGGACATGAAATGTTAAAGTCAACAGTAGGTGATGTATATCTTGTTGAAAAAGTGTTACAAAGAAAAAAGGACGCAGTTAAAGTGCGGTGGTTAGGGTTTAACAAAACTGAGGATTCATGGATACCTATTAAGGACTTGGTTTAATACAAGCAACTCATTTCATCGTTAACCTTTGAGCAGGATGGAGATTATTCACCATAAAGATCGATTCAATATTAATAACATAGATGATTTAACTGTGGATAACGTTAAAATCAACAATGGTAAACACGGTAGTTTACTTCCAAACACTGTTCGATGTATAGTAAGTGGCCCCTCAAACTGTGGAAAGACCAATGTTGTCTTTAATTTGATCACTAATCCGCAGGGATTAAGGTTTAGTAACCTATATATTATTTCAAAGTCTCTACATCAACCAAAGTATCAATTGCTGGATAAAATCCTATCTGATGTGTCTGATGTTAATTTTTACAAATTTAACGCTAGTGATAGCATTATGCAACCAAACGAAGCGAAACCGTATTCTGTATTTATATTTGACGATGTATCTTGTGAAAATCAGGATACTATTAGAAACTACTTTGCCATGGGAAGACATAATAACATCGACAGCATATATATAGGACAAACTTATAGCAAAATCCCAAAACAACTTATCAGAGATAATGCAAATATTCTAATTGTATTCAAACAAGATGATACTAACCTAAAACATATATATAACGATCATGTGAATGCGGATATGCCATTTGAAAAGTTTAAAGAGCTTTGCGGAAAAGCATGGGCGGAAAAGTATGGATTTTTGGTTATTATGAAAGATCAAGCTATAAAAGATGGTCGTTATAGAATAGGTTTTGATAAATTCGTTTTAATACACTGATTAGCGGTATTACTGTACAAGTCGTCAAGGTGTGAAGATGGTTAACCAGGAAAAGCTATTAAAGGAAATAAAATCACTTAGTGATTCTATTAGACAAAAAAACCGAGCTTTAAAATCAGGTATAAATGAAAGAGAGCAATTTTTAGAAACAACATTCAAACCTGTTACTGAACCTTTAAAGCGATTAGCACAAAATATGGAAAGACCTTCATTTCGCTTCGAAGGAGACAAAATGCTACCAATTTCCAAATATGAAGAAGAATTTCAGAATGATGAAAGTTCTGACCAGTTACAAACATCTGAAGAAAGCGACGAGTATGAAGAAAGCGGAGATATAGGAGATTTAAGGGAAAAGAACATTGCAGGAGATACAAGTACAGAAGATACAAGTGCGGAAGATACAAGAGCAGAAGAAGAGGATATCAACCCATCCAACTTAAGCAAATTAGGCACAGATATTATGTTTAAAGGAACACTTGGAAGAAAATATACATTAAAAATGTTACATGGCACACATGCTAATCGAAATTATCATACATATGGAGCTAGAATAGAGGATAAAGGATTAATGATTGGAGATAGAAAGTTAGATATAAACGAAAATGATGATATAGTTATTGGTGATAAGAAATATAAAGGTACAACAGGTTTGTTTGAACTCATCTTTAAAAATAATCCTGGTAAATTTACTAAAAAGGATTTACAATTGTTTAAAAATATACTAGAGTATACAAATGCACATAGAAAAAAATATTCCAAAGAACTACCTATTCATAGAAACAGGTCAATAAAATACACAAACATTATATCTAGTCTTTTCCCCTCGAAATCAAATAAAGCTCCAATTAAAAGAAGAGCTTTATCTTCTGCTGAATTAAATGTTTTGCATAAAAAAAGAAAAACAACTGATCCTACTACATCTGGAAGGGGATTATTAAAAAATTTGTATAAAACCAATATAATATATTACAACGATATAAATAAGTTAGTTGATCGAATGAGGTTATTACATGAAGCTATGGAAGCCGGGCACACTGGTTTAGAAAACGAATGGGTAGCTTTGGTTGATGAACTGCGAAAACGAGAAATAATTGTTCAGTAGACGTATATATATATATATATATATATATATATATATATATATATATATATATATATATATATATAGTAAGAACCTAAACGATAGCGATTCAGTTACATCATGAGTGTGGACAAGTTTGGACGGTATTCCGAGTTTGGAGTAAAATCTGGATATAGTGAAAAAAGAGCTGGGTTTCCGTTAACACCTGATGGTAATTATAATTTTGAAGGAAAAGTAATTCAAAATGTTGGTGATCCGCTTTTGTCTTCTGATGCGGTTACGGTACAATACATGGATAAAAGAACCCCGATTGTACACGAAGACCATTGGGGATTTTCCGGTAAAAGGTTAAGCAATATAAAACATCCCATTTATGATGGTGAAGCAGTAAATTTAGCGACTTTAAAATTGTTAACGATTTACAAAAAGAATGAAACTGATACAAGCTATGATGTAAAAAAATTAAAATTGTCAAATGTAGGTGATTGTGAGCAGGATGGAGACGCTGTAAATAAGAAAATATTTGATATAGTACACAAGAAATGGACTACAGAATATGAAAAACATATGGAAAGGTTTGGTGCAGCTTTATTTAATTATATCCATCGGGCTTCAGGAAGAGCTGTAGCTTCAGATGTTGACAGCCACAATTATTTAGACTGGAAAAAGATACACAATCCAGAAAAACCTAATCAATTAGATAAACCGTCTGAGCCTTCTAAAGTCAAGACATTAGGAAAGGGGGATAAAGTGAATGTGATTAATGAACCAACAGAAAACGATGAAGATTATATAAGAGAAAAAAGAATTTAAATACCCATGATAAGGGATAAAGCATCTACATTTAATTAATTAATCCATTTCTATATAATAAATGGATTTTAAACAGTATATATAATACAAGAAGCCAAGACTAATATTACATTCATTGTAAAACATTTATAGAGTGCACCTACTGATTGTAAGTTTGGCTATAAATAGTCATGCCGAGGGCTAAACGCATCAGTCATAATCGAGAGAGATTACAGAGAGGAAGGGGAATAGCATCAACAGCATTTTCTCTATTAAGTAAACCGGTTGGAGCTATAGTTAACAAGGCGATTGATTTATTACCTGTGGAATTACATTTACCTGGAGGATATCAATATTGTGGTCCTGGAACCAAATTAGAGAAACGGCTTGCTAGAGGAGATCCTGGAATAAATAAGCTTGATCAGGCTTGTAAACAGCACGATATAGCGTATTCCAAATTTGGTGATACAAAAAATAGATCAATAGCAGATAGAGCACTTTCTGAGAAAGCTTGGCAAAGAGTAAAATCTAGTGACGCGAGTATTGGTGAAAAAGCAGCGTCTTTAGCAGTAACAGCAGCAATGAAAGCAAAAACTACGTTTGGAGGAGGAGGAAAGAGAAGAAGGCGTGGGAAAAGACCCGCTAAGAAACAAGGAGGTAATATCAGAAGAAAACGTCGATCTACTAGTGGTAAAGGTAAAAAGAAACCAACAATATGGTCAATGATAAAAAAGGGAGGAGGACTATACCTAAGACCGTATCGTGTGTATTAAATAAGAAAGAGCAATTAATAATTAAAAACAAAGAATTAACCAATGAAGAACTGATTACATATGCTTCTTGTTTGAAAATCCCATTTTTTAGAGGAGTATTTATGAAAGATGAATTACCGGTTAAAATGTGGAAAAATGAGACTGGTATAGTAAATTTGGATAATAGTGAAGGATTAGGCACTCATTGGGTGTGTTACAAGAAACTTGGTGAAACGATTTATTATTTCGACAGTTTTGGAAACCTTCCACCACCGAAAGAACTTCAACAATACTTTCGTGCGGCGGAAAATGTTTTTTACAATTATACAAGAAAACAACCTGATGATACATCCATTTGCGGTCATTTATGTTTAGACTTTTTAGCTAAAAGTGTTAGTCAACTTTAAGATGTCTTCGTATACAGTGTCATTAACCGGTAACTCATGTACTTTGCGCAGTATTCTGTTTCCAGCGCTACGTTTGCAAAAAGGAAGACTATGGGAAGCCGCATTATTGGATTTAACAACATATAACTCTATTCCAAACGTTAGTGAAGGAATTAATAACAAAATACATTATTACAAGACAAAAGATAATAAAGGAAAATATTCAGCTTTGGAAGAATTCAGTTTACCAACAGGAGCTTATGAAATTGATAATATAAATGAAGTTATACAAAAACATATGGGAAAAGAAAATATAACGATAAAAGGCAATAACAATACAATGAAAGCCGAAATTACTTCTAAGTATTATATTGATTTTGGTCAAGAACGTTCAATTGGTAGTTTATTAGGGTTTTCTAAGGAAACAAAGGTATTAGAACCTAATACAACTCATTCTGGGAATAGAACTGTGACGATCATCAAAGTAAACAGCATAGACATTACATGTAACATTATACAAGGATCCTACAGAGATGGAGAAAATCGGCATATATTACACACATTCTACCCATCAGTCGCACCGGGTTTCAAGATAGTAGAAAAGCCTCAAAACCTTGTGTACCTACCGTTAAACACCAGTTTCATTTCAGACATCGTGCTGAACATAGTGGATCAAGACGGAAACCTTATTGACTTTCGAGGAGAAGCTATTACTGTAAGAATACATATAAAATCATCCGCTTAGATAATGGGGTTATCATTTAAAAAGAGAGAGCCAACCAGCAAAGAGGTCAGTAGCTCATCAGCTGTAGAAGGATTAACAAGTGACAACATTCGTTTTCTAGAAGAAATTGGATTAAAGGTCATTAACAATGGATATACTGGATATAGCGCAGGGCCCAACATTCGACGAGACCTTATGGGAAAAGGAATATCACACGCACAACCCTTACGCTTCGTCCAAATTAAACAATAACGATGAAATTAGGATTCCTATACAACAACAAGACATTTATACTCTTCCATGCGAAAGTTATTTATATATTGAAGGAAAAGTAACAAAAGCTGACGGTACTGTTGGAACCACTGTTCCGTTCATAAATAATCCTATGGCATTTTTGTTTGACGAGATTAGATATGAAATTTCAGGAGTTACAGTCGATTCAACAAAAAAGGTTGGAATTTCCAGTACCTTAAAAGGATTAGCGTCTTTAACACCAAATGAGAAGAATCTGTTAGCTGTTGCAGGATGGGTTGCACCAGACAAAAGTATAATTACTCCTGACGCTTCGGGAAACTTTGATTTTTACGTACCTTTAAGATTACTTTTAGGATTTGCTGAAGATTACAGAAGAATAATAATAAATGTAAAACAAGAACTAGTTTTATTAAGGTCATCAAACGATAATGATATTATTAAAGCATCTGCTGGAACAACTGAAGCCAATTTAGACTGGAAACTAACATTAGACAAGATTGTTTGGAGAGTACCACATGTGCGACTAAATGATGAACACAGGATTACATTATTAAGAAAGTTAAAATCAGATCGAGACATTGTAATGCCATTCAGAAGCTGGGAGTTTCATGAATACCCCGTTTTACCTTCAACACAACGGCATACATGGACTGTAAAAACTTCTACTCATTTGGAAAAAGCGAGATATGTAATCTTTGGATTACAAACAAAGAAAAAAAGTATATTAACTGAAAATGCTGGTGAATTTGACCATTGTAAATTAACAAACTGTAAAGTGTTCCTGAATTCACAATTCTTTCCCTACGACAACTTTAATATCTCTTTTGATAAAAAAAGGTACAGTGTTTTATACGATATGTACGCTAGGTTCCAAAATTCATATTACGGCAAAACAAACACACCTCTACTATCTCCCGTACAGTTTGAATCGAAAGCTCCGATTGTTGTAATTGATTGCTCCAAACAAAACGAATCTGTAAAATCGTCTAGTGTTGATATAAAAATAGAAATGGAATTTCAAGAAAACGTACCTGCAAATACATCTGCGTATTGTTTAATTTTGCACGATAAAATTGTTACATACACACCGTTGACTGGTATCGTAAAGACGGTATTGTAAAACGTTGTACCACCACCGGCACCGCCACTGTCGCTAACCTATAAATAGCGGAGCAACAATGCAGGTCTTCAGTTGATCGTCTATCATCGCATGGGCAACATCTTCTACAAAATGAGTTCTCCATCTGTTGTACAAGGTGATGCAGAGGTAGCACCGTTATTGGAACGTGATAATACTAGTGAAGAAAAAATCATCAAGGAAATAACTGCATTTTTAAAGTTTGGTAAAAGAGATAGAGAGGAGGAAAGTAATGCAGACCCATCAAAGGTAGTACCAAAGAGGAAGAAGAAAGTTGAAGAAAATATTCCTCCTCACATTTTAACTGAAGTTTTTTTGCGAATCTTTTACCCCATCTCAGCATGCATCAGTAAAAGTGTATCAGTTGGATTGATGAAGTCATTGGATTATTCCCCTACAGTAATACTACACCATGGAACAAAAAAGGTTTTATTTTCGCAAAATGCTTGGGAGTCATTTTTGAAACATGTACATTTAATAGAATGTTATTTAACTAACAGTTTGTGTGGAAGGAAAACACATATTCGACTTTTGGATTGTGACAATGAAATCGATATTGTTAAACATCGTGGACAACTACAAGTGCGAATTAGAGACTTGACTCAACATGAAAATAAGATTCTACTGTCACATGAAGAATTCTACGTTTTAAACTACGCAACAGAACCTATTACAAGGTACATGAGACAGTTGGTATTTGCAAGCGCTATTATTAAAGAATATTTGGTCGATACCTTGGAAAAACAACCTGATAGCACCATCGTGTACGGACCTGTGGATACATCTATTTTTAATAGAATACCTCATGAAGTTTGCATGTGGAGAAAGTTAAAGGATTTTGAACCACTTGTAGAAATCGCTACAGAAGCTACAGAAGAAACAACACAGGAAGAAGAAACGGAGAAACAAGAAGAAGAAGAAAACGAAACACAAGAAGAAGAAGTTAAAAAAGACTAAAGTTTGACTTAGTAAAGAAGAACACACGTGGGGTAGGCCTATTGGGGACGGTGCCCACGTTAAATATACACCAACGCGCCTGCAACTGTACGGCCTGGTATTTAACCTACCGTGGTGTGGAAAACAGTTTAGTTGATCGCTAGGTGCCATGATGAGCGGAGGGGATGAAGAAGTGAGTGTAAAGCCTTGTGTAATAGAATTTCAAGCATTTCGAAATAATGATGATAGGTTTATTATCAAGGAATTAGTAATTTTAGACTTGCTTACATTTGTAGCCTACCCATTCACGTTTGATGCTCCTTTTTCTTTTAACAAACTTAACACCAAAGCACAAAGTACAAACAAATGGATAACAAACTACTTTCATCACATACATTGGTATGAAGGATTTATAAGCTACAGTAATCTGCACAGTATTATGTTTAACTTTTGCAAACAATATTCACATATATACACAAGAGGATTAGAAAAAAAGAACTGGATACAAAAGTACACGCACGGTGATGTTTTCGATATAACTATCAGTAAGGACTTTAACATTAATCTCGGTAATATTTGTGTCGCTGCAAAAGATCTTAAACACGGCCAAACAAACTGTGCATTGTACAACGCGTATCGTTTGGCTGCTTACTTGAAACAAACGCAGGAATGTGGTGGGGGTAGCGGAGAACAGAAATGTGGTGGGGGTAGCGGGGCCTATAAATACGAGGAGACAGCACCGCTCCAGCACGAGTATTATTCGAGACTCCGAAGAGACAACATCACAGAAGACACCACTGACGAAGATGACATCACAACAGTTTCTACAAACACTGGTTGATCAATTCAACACTCATTCAAAATCCGACCTTCTGCTAACTAAAAAGTGTTCAGAACTAAAAGAACAAAAACACTACATTATTCATAACATCAAGAAAGTGGAAACCACACATGGAGAAGCAATTCTAGTTTCATTGAGCGAAGGACCTTTCTCTCCAGGAGATGAGCCGAAGTTTCAAGTATTTCTTCCAAAACGATTTGTTCAACTGCTACAAAATGAAGATTTGCGAGATATTCAACCGGGGACGTTGTATTTGGTATCACACGGTGTAAGCGGCAACAACTCGACGGAACTCACTCTGCACATCACGCATCCTTGTACATAATGTCTCTGTTTGTATTTTATTGTTTGTATTTCTAGTTATCAATGTTAAACTTAAGTTTATTGTATTGTAAGATGTTTGTTTAATAAAGAAAATAAAAAAAAAAATAAATAAAATAAAAAAAAAATAAAAACAGCAACACAGCAGTATATTATTTTATATACTGCTGTGTTGCTTTTTTTAAAATTCAAATGGATGACCTTGAACTTTCATTCAGGGTTAACTTATGAAGAGGTATAAAAGAGAGGGAGCAGTGAAGTTAGTCTCAGTCTTGTCTAACACACGCTGCAGCTAACATGTCGGTGTCACCTATGAAAAATTTATTTTTCGATAACAATTTGAAGACATATTGTTGCGAGTTACAATGTTTTAAAATACCAGGCGATCAAGTTGACGGGAAAGCTTGTCGTAAGTGCAAGTGTTTCAGCTATTGCATATGTAGATGTAAAACGTATCAAATGAACCGACAAGATAAACTACAAGAATTACGCCGAAGGATTGCATTACTGTGGCGGCGAATGTAGTAGCAACCAGCTGCCACCTGCCGCCTGCCATCTGCTGTCCGCCATCTTCTCCGCCCCACCATTTTGTTTGATACCAGAACGCTAGCTAGCGAATAGTCAGTACACCTCCGGCTCTCGACTGGTGAACATCGAGTGCTCTTCACAAACGTAAAACATTGTATTAAAATGTCCATTAAAATTAGGTGTATTCATTATGACTCTATTCATCTGGCGACTTTCCAAGACCTCGAGGTTTTTAATGAAGAGTTAAGACTTCTCATTGCGTCCGGTTACGATTTATCTTTGGAACTTTACGCATCAAAAAACAACATGGACTCTGCGCAGGAATCGAAGTATATACCGTCTTTCTTCAGAAAGCGAAGTGATGGCCGCAACTCGTCCGGATCAACAACATCGATGACAACCAACAACGGGGAACTATTGTAAACATGAATTATTGTAAACATAACTTATTGTAAATAAAAATAAAGTAATATTTGTATTAGTACTACCTCGCACTCGTATCATTCGATTGCTTCATTCGATAATTTTCATTCGATATTTTATCGAATTAAAACTATCGAATCACAATCGGTTTTACGAGTGCGAGGTAGTACTTTTTTAAAATTACCTCCCCGTGACCTTGAACTTTGAACTTTAACTCATTTCGTCACAAAACCGCCTACGTCACTGGCTCAGCCCCAGATAACATCTTTCATGACTCAGCACTTCCGGTCACGTGACCGGATGACGTCACTTCCGGCGCAAAACCCGCAAACCCACACTACTTACATCAGCCTTTCAAAAAGACTTTTTTAAATTGATGAACAATGCAATATTCGGTAAAACATTGGAAAACAAAAGAAGACATAAAAATGTTAAACTTGTTACAGATCCGAACAAACTACAGAAACTTGTACAACAGCCGAATTTTGGAACATCTATAATTATTAACGAAAATATTGTAGCTGTATCTATGAAGAAAACAAGTGTGAAGATGGATCGTCCTTTGAATATACGTATGTCAATCCTGGATATCTCCAAGACTCATATGTACGATTTTCATTACAAAAAGATGGTCACCTTTTATGGACGAGAAAACATCGGCATCTCCTACATGGATACAGACGCTTTTATATATTGGATAATTACTAACGATATGTATGAAGACCTTCGGACATTTGATTACAAAAACGATTTTGACTTTTCCGACCATCCAAAAGATCATCCAAACTACGACAATGACAGAAACAAAAAAGTGCTTGGCAAATTTAAAGATGAAGCCAATGGTGTTATACTTCAAGAAATTGTTGCACTAATGTCAAAATTATATTCTTTACAACTAAATGAAAACCAAGTCATTAAGAAAGCTAAAGGAGTAAAAAGTTTGTATTTAAAGAAGAATGTGCATTTTAATCACTATAAGAAATGTTTATTTGAAGATCAAGATATAACAGCAAAATTCAACACAATCAGAAGTTTCAACCATCAGCTGTACAGCGTGACGGAGGTAAAAAAAGCTCTCTCTTCAAATGATGACAAACGCCACATCCTTGCAGACAACATCCACACTCTACCATTCGGCCACTACTCCCTCAACCCTATTGACGAGTAACCCTTTCATCGTCCTACATCCCTTTTCCTTTCCGTATAAAAGGGGTAACACAGCAGTATTTTGCTGTGTTCCCCCTTTTATACATTAGTTTGGAATGACCTTGACCTATATAAGGTGATGTATTAAAAATGAATATTTAATACTATCGTAGCTGTGTTAGCAGAAACATCATGGCGGATCTAAAGAAGAAAATTGTTGATGAACTTCATAAACCTGCAAGAATAAAATTTCCGAGAAGAAATACTGTTATAAAAGGGATAAATGATCTATATCAAGCGGATTTAATTGAAATGCGACCGCATAGCAGAATAAACAAAGGATTTAAATATATACTCACAATTATTAATTGTTTTACAAAAGTTGCAGACGCTTTGCCTCTAAAGGACAAGACTGGTAAAAGCGTAACAGAAGCCATGGAACTAGCCATAAAAAGAGATAAAAACAAAATTAAACATTTACAAACTGATGATGGAACAGAATACTTTAATACAAACTTTGCACAGTTAATGAATAAATATAAAATAAATCATTATTCTACAAATTCAGAGAAAAAAGCAGCTATTGTAGAAAGATTCAATAGAACATTAAAAGGAGCACTATATAAACAGTTTTCAAAAAGAGGTTCTTACGTATGGATTGATATTTTACCACAAATAATAAATGATTATAACAACAGGTTTCATAGAACTATTGGTATGAAACCTAACAAAGTAAATAGAAGAAATGCAAAAGATGTATTAAAACGCATAAAGAAAAATACAAAGCCTAAAGTAGAAAAAATGCAGCCAAGAAAATTTAATGTAAGTGATAAATACGGATTAGTAAATATAAGGGAGTGTTTACCAAAAAATACCTTCCCAATTGGACGAATGAAGTTTTTACAGTGTATAAAGTGCAACCGACTGTACCTGAAACGTATATCTTAAAAGATAACAAAGGAAATTTGTTGCAAGGTGCATTTTATGGACATGAAATGTTAAAGTCAACAGTAGGTGATGTATATCTCGTTGAAAAAGTGTTACAAAGAAAAAGGACGCAGTTAAAGTGCGGTAGTTGAGGTTTAACAAAACTGAGGATTCATGGATACCTATAAAAGACTTGGTTTAATGCAACCAACTCATTTCATCGTTAACCTTTGAGCAGGATGGAGATTATTCACCATAAAGATCGATTCAATATTAATAACATAGATGATTTAACTGTGGATAACATTAAAACCAACAATGGTCAACATGGTATTTTACTTCCAAACACTGTTCGATGTATAGTAAGTGGTCCCTAAAACTGTGGAAAGACCAATGTTGTCTTTAATTTGATCACTAATCCGCAGGGATTAAGGTTTAATAACCAATATATTTTTTCAGAGTCTCTACAACAACCAAAGTATCAATTGCTGGATAAAATCTTATCTGATGTGTCTGATGTTAACTTTTATAAATTTAACGCTAGTGATAGCATTATGCAACCAAACGAAGCGAAACCGTATTCTGTATTTATATTTGACGATGTATCTTGTGAAAATCAGGATACTATTAGAAACTACTTTGCCATGGGAAGACATAATAACATCGACAGCATATATATAGGACAAACTTATAGCAAAATCCCAAAACAACTTATCAGAGATAATGCAAATATTCTAATTGTATTCAAACAAGATGATACTAACCTAAAACATATATATAACGATCATGTGAATACGGATATGCCATTTGAAAAGTTTAAAGAGCTTTGCGGAAAAGCATGGGCGGAAAAGTATGGATTTTTGGTTATTATGAAAGATCAAGCTATAAAAGATGGTCGTTATAGAATAGGTTTCGATAAGTTTGTTTTAATACACTGATTAGCGGTATTACTGTACAAGTCGTCAAGGTGTGAAGATGGTTAACCAGGAAAAGCTATTAAAGGAAATAAAATCACTTAGTGATTCTATTAGACAAAAAAACCGAGCTTTAAAATCAGGTATAAATGAAAGAGAGCAATTTCTAGAAACAACATTCAAACCTGTTACTGAACCTTTAAAGCGATTAGCACAAAATATGGAAAAACCTTCAATTCGCTTCGAAGGAGACAAAATGCTACCAATTTCCAAATTTGAAGAAGAATTTCAGAATGATGAAAGTTTTGGCCAGTTACAAACATCTGAAGAAAGCGACGAGTATGAAGAAAGCGGAGATATAGAGGATTTAAAGGAAAAGGACATTGCAGAAGATACAAGTACAGAAGATACAAGTGTAGAAGATACAAGAGCAGAAGAAGAGGATATTAACCCATCCAACTTAAGCAAATTAGGCACGGATATTATGTTTAAAGGAACACTTGGAAGAACATATACGTTAAAAATGTTACACGCCGCACATGCTAATCGAAATTATCATACCTATGGAGCTAGAATAGAGGATAAAGGATTAATGATTGGAGATAGCAAGTTAGATATAAACGAAAATGATGATATAGTTATTGGAGATAAGAAATATAAAGGTACAAAAGGTTTGTTTGAACTCATCTTTATAAATAATCCTGGTAAATATACTAAAAGGGATTTACAATTGTTTAAAAATATATTAGAGTATACAAATGAACATAGAAAAAAGTATTCCAAAGGCCTACCCATTCATAGAAATCGGTCAATAAAATATACAAGTATTATATCTAGTCTTTTCCCCTCGAAATCAAAAAAAGCTCCAATTAAAAGAAGAGCTTTATCTTCTGCTGAATTAAATGTTTTGCATAAAAAGAGAAAAACAACTGATCCTACCACATCTGGAAGGGGATTATTGAAAAACTTGTATAAAACTAATATAATATATTACAACAATATAAATAAGTTAGTTGATCGAATGAGGTTATTACATGAAGCTATGGAAGCCGGGCACACTGGTTTAGAAAACGAATGGGTAGCTTTGGTTGACGAACTGCGAAAACAAGGAATAATTGTTCAGTAGACGTATATATAATAAGAACCTAAACGATAGCGATTCAGTTACATCATGAGTGTGGACAAGTTTGGACGGTATTCCGAGTTTGGAGTAAAATCTGGATATAGTGAAAAAAGAGCTGGGTTTCCGTTAACACCTGACGGCAACTATAATTTTGAAGGAAAAGTAATTCAAAATGTTGGTGATCCGCTTATGTCGTCTGATGCGGTTACGGTACAGTACATGAAAAAAGAACCCCAACTGTACACGAAGATCATTGGGGGTTTTCCGGTAAAAGGTTAAGCGATATACAATATCCAATTTATGATGGTGAAGCAGTAAATTTAGCTACTCTAAAATTGTTAACGATTTACAAAAGGAATAAGACTGATACAAGCTATGATGTAAAAAAATTAAAATTATCAAATGTAGGTGATTGTGAGCAGGATGGAGACGCTGTAAATAAGAAAATGTTTGATATTGTACACAAGAAATGGACTACGGAATATGAAAAACATTTGGAAAGGTTTGGTGCAGCTCTATTCCATTATATCCATCGGGCTTCAGGAAGAGATGCAGCTTCAGATGTTGTCAGTCACAATTATTTAGACTGGAAAAATATACACAATCCAAAGAAACCTAATCAACGAGATAAACCGTCTGAACCTTCTAAAGTCAAGACATTAGGAAAGGAGGATAAAGTGAATGTGATTAATGAACCAACAGAAAACAATGAAGATTACATAAGAGAAAAAAGAATTTAAAATACCCATGATAAGGGATAAAGCATCAGTCATATTCGAGAGACGATACAGAGAGGATGATGGAATCCAATATTACTGCGTGGAGTTTAATATCTCAAGAGCCGAGATGTCCCCAAGGAGTGTTGACAGATGGATTTGTTCAACGGTTTGATAGATATATGGATTGGGAACAACTTTCCATACACTACCTCTTTACAATGACTATGTTAAGAATTTATTTTCACAGAGTTAACTGGATCCATATTTTACAAAGACAACAGTTTTCAGAAGACTTCCTCGTAGAGATGACATCAAATTTTAATAACTGTTGGGCAGTAATAAGTAAATATCAAAATCTCTCTGAGAATTACATTGACAATTTTAAAGATAAACTAGACTGGGATGTGTTATTCAATTACCAACGATTAAGTGGCAAGTTTCTAAGGGAACATGACAACTATTTAAAGTTTATTCATTTTACCGAAGACAACGATACCATCACCAGCGGAGAAACATCTGGAACATCTTCAATTACACCTTATTTCTATTTTTACTACTTTTATTTAATATGTCTACATTTAATTAATAAATCCATTTCTATATAATAAATGGATTTTAAACAGTATATAATACAAGAAACCAAAACTGATATTACATTCATTGTAAAACATTTATAGAGTGCACCTACTGATTGTAGGTTTTGCTATAAATAGTCATGTCGAGGGTTAAACGCATCAGTCATAATCGAGAGAGATTACAGAGAGGAAGGGGAATAGCATCAACAGCATTTTCTCTATTGAGTAAACCGGTTGGAGCTATAGTTAACAAGGCGATTGATTTATTACCTGTGGAATTACAATTACCTGGAGGATATCAATATTGTGGTCCTGGAACCAAATTAGAGAAACGTCTTGCTAGAGGAGATCCTGGAATAAATAAGCTCGATCAGGCTTGTAAACAGCACGATATAGCGTATTCCAAATTTGGTGATACTAAAAATAGATCAATAGCGGATAAAGCACTTGCTGAGAAAGCTTGGCAAAGAGTAAAATCTAGTGACGCGAGTATTGGTGAAAAAGCAGCGTCTTTAGCAGTAACAGCAGCAATGAAAGCAAAAACTACGTTTGGAGGAGGAAAGAGAAGAAGGCGTGGGAAAAAACCCGCTAAGAAACAAGGAGGTAATATCAGAAGATACCCCCGTCGCAGCAAACCTGCGGAATCAGCGAATTTCCAATGCATAATATTTGTCTGAATTCCACATAAAGCCGCAAACCAATTTTCATAAAAATATATTCACATATAAGCGATTTTAATTATTCTCCATAAGAATAACATTGGTAATGAGTATGTAGGTTTGCTGAAACAAGGAACAGAAACAATTGGTTTTTATGCAAATATAAATGAAATTTAACTAGGCGAAGCCACATACTAAGTTTCATCGATATTCAATCATAAATAAGCGATATATGACATTCTAGTTATTCTCCATAAGAATAACATGGGGGCTGAGAAAGCAGGTTTGCTGCAACAAGGAACAGAAAAATGGGTTTTTATATAATTATCAATATAACTCAACCAAGTGAAGCTACATACCAAGTTTTATTAATTTATGTTCATAATTAAGGGAGTCAGTACATTTTACTTATTCTCCATAAGAATAACATGGGGACTGAGTACGGAGGTTTGCTGCTACGGGAATAATCAACAAAAAATCAATTTTTTGTGCAAATATCAATATACCAGTACTACTTGAAGCCACATACCAAGTTTCATCAACATACATTAAAAAATAATCGAGATATCAAATTTTATTTATTCTCCATAAGGATAACATTGGACAACGTACTGTGTTTAGCACTTCGAATATCTCTGCAACGGCTGGGCGTAGAATCACAATTTAAACACCAAAATGATTGTTTTGTGGAACTGAACAGATTGGTAAAAGCCAAAAACCTTTTTCCCATAAGATTAACATGGGAGATTTTATGAGAAGGTTTTTTTGGATTTTCTCCGCAACCACTTAACCTAGGTTAATAATTCAAAATACTAAATTATTTGTTTTTTAAGCTCTATAACATGGTCAAAACCAAAATTAAGTTTTTTAAAAATTTTAGGGTGAAAAATGCAAAAAACTGATTTTTGGAAAATTTAAAACCCCCCTTCCCATGGTCCGATTTTTCTGGTTTTCGAACTTAAAGTCATGAATGTCATTTTACACATTTGAGCCAAATTTCATCAAAATCGGACGTTTTTTACTCAAGTTATCGTGTTAACGGACACATATATAGATATATATATATATACATATATATAAATTTGAACGAATAGTGTTTTTGGCATCTGGGGACCTCAAAACAAAAAGTTATCATGGTCTTGGGCTTAAGTCTTACCATGAGACCTACGGTAATAGCTTCTTCCCTATAGGGGAAATTCGCTAAAAACGACAATCTACCAGTGGTAAAGCTAAAAAGAAACCAACAATATGGTCAATGATAAAAAAGGGAGGAGGATTATACCTAAGACCGTATCGTGTGTATTAAATAAGAAAGAGCAATTAATAATTAAAAACAAAGAATTGACCAATGAAGAACTGATTACATATGCTTCTTGTTTGAAAATCCCTTTTTTTAGAGGAGTATTTATGAAAGATGAATTACCGGTTAAAATGTGGAAAAATGAGACTGGTATTGTAAATTTGGATAATAGTGAAGGATTAGGCACTCATTGGGTGTGTTACAAGAAACTTGGTAAAACCATTTATTATTTCGACAGTTTTGGAGACCTTCCACCACCGAAAGAACTTCAACAATACTTTCGTGCGGCAGAAAATGTTTTTTACAATCATACAAGAAAACAACCTGATGATACATCCATTTGCGGTCATTTATGTTTAGACTTTTTAGCTAAAAGTGTTAGTCAACTTTAAGATGTCTTCGTATACAGTGTCATTAACCGGTAACTCATGTACTTTGCGCAGTATTCTGTTTCCAGCGCTACGTTTGCAAAAAGGAAGACTATGGGAAGCCGCATTATTGGATTTAACAACATATAACTCTATTCCAAACGTTAGTGAAGGAATTAATAACAAAATACATTATTACAAGACAAAAGATGATAAAGGAAAGTATTCAGCTTTGGAAGAATTCAGTTTACCAACAGGAGCTTATGAAATTGATAATATAAATGAAGTTATACAAAAACATAAGGGAAAAAAAATATAACGATAAAAGGCAATAACAATACAATGAAAGCCGAAATTGCGTCTAAGTATTATATTGATTTTAGTCAAGAACATTCAATTGGTAGTTTATTGGGGTTTTCTAAGGAAACAAAAGTATTAGAACCTAATAAAACTCATTCTGGGAATAAAACTGTGACGATCATCAAAGTTAATAGCATAGACATTACATGTAACATTATACAAGGATCCTACAGAGATGGAGAAAATCGTCATATATTACACACATTCTACCCATCAGTTGCACCAGGTTTCAAGATAGTAGAAAAGCCTCAAAACCTTGTGTACCTACCGTTAAACACCAGTTTCATTTCAGACATCGTGCTGAACATAGTGGATCAAGACGGAAACCTTATTGACTTTAGAGGAGAAGCTATTACTGTAAGAATACATATAAAATCATCCGCTTAGACAATGGGGTTATCATTTAAAAAGAGAGAGCCAACAAGCAAAGAGGTCAGTAGCTCATCAGCTGTAGAAGGATTAACAAGTGACAACATTCGTTTTCTAGAAGAAATTGGATTAAAGGTCATTAACAATGGATATACTGGATATAGCGCAGGGTCCAACATTCGACGAGACCTTATGGGAAAAGGAATATCACACGCACAACCCTTACGCTTCGTCCAAATTAAACAATAACGATGAAATTAGGATTCCTATACAACAACAAGACATTTATACTCTTCCATGCGAAATTTATTTATATATTGAAGGAAAAGTAACAAAAACTGATGGTACTGCTGGAACCACTGTTCCGTTCATAAATAATCCTATGGCATTTTTATTTGACGAGATTAGATATGAAATTTCAGGAGTTACAGTCGATTCAACAAAAAAGGTTGGAATTTCCAGTACATTGAAAGGATTAGCGTCTTTAACACCAAATGAGAAGAATCTGTTAGCTGTTGCAGGATGGGTTGCACCAGACAAAAGTACAATCGCTCCTGACTCTTCGGGAAACTTTGATTTCTACGTACCTTTAAGATTACTCCAAGGATTTGCTGAAGACTACAGAAGAATAATAATAAATGTAAAACAAGAACTAGTTTTATTAAGATCATCAAACGATAATGATATTATTAAAGCAGCTGCTGGAACAACTGATGCCAATTTAGACTGGAAATTAACATTAGACAAGATTGTTTGGAGAGTACCACATGTGCGACTAAATGATGAACACAGGATTACATTATTAAGAAAGTTAAAATCAGATCGAGACATTGTAATGCCATTCAGAAGCTGGGAGTTTCATGAATACCCCGTTTTACCTACAACACAACGGCATACATGGACTCTAAAAACTTCTACTCATTTGGAAAAAGCGAGATATGTAATATTTGGATTACAAACGAAGAAAAAAAGTATAATAACTGAAAATGCTGGTGAATTTGACCATTGTAAATTAACAAACTGTAAAGTGTTCCTGAATTCACAATTCTTTCCCTACGACAACTTTAATATTTCTTTTGATAAGAAAAGATACAGTGTTTTATACAACATGTACGCTAGGTTCCAAAATTCATATTACGGCAAAACAAATACACCTCTACTATCTCCCGTACAGTTTGAATCGAAAGCTCCGATTGTTGTAATTGATTGTTCCAAACAAAATGAATCTGTAAAATCGTCTAGTGTTGATATAAAAATAGAAATGGAATTTCAAGAAAACGTACCTGCGAATACATCTGCGTATTGTTTAATTTTGCACGATAAAATTGTTACATACACACCGTTGACCGGTATTGTAAAGACAGTATTGTAAAACGTTGTACCATCACCGGCACCGCCACTGTCGCTAACCTATAAATAGCGGAGCAACAATGCAGGTCTTCAGTTGATCGTCTATCGGCGCATGGGTAACATCTTCTACAAAATGAGTTCTCCATCTGTTGTACAAGGTGATGCAGAGGTAGCACCGTTATTGGAACGTGATAATACTAGTGAAGCAGAAATCATCAAGGAAATAACAGCATTTTTAAAGTTTGGTAAAAGAGATAGAGAGGAGGAAATTAATGCAGACCCATCAAAGGTAGTACCAAAGAGGAAGAAGAAAGTTGAAGAAAATATTCCTCCTCACATTTTAACTGAAGTTTTTCTGCGAATCTTTTACCCCATCTCAGCATGCATCAGTAAAAGTGTATCAGTTGGATTGATGAAATCATTGGATTATTCCCCTACAGTAATACTACACCATGGAACAAAAAAGGTTTTATTTTCGCAAAATGCTTGGGAGTCATTTTTGAAACATGTACATTTAATAGAATGTTATTTAACTAACAGTTTGTGTGGAAGGAAAACACATATTCGACTTTTGGATTGTGACAATGAAATCGATATTGTTAAACATCGCGGACAACTACAAGTGCGAATTAGAGACTTGACTCAACATGAAAATAAGATTCTACTGTCACGTGAAGAATTCTACGTTTTAAACTACGCAACAGAACCTATTACAAGGTACATGAGACTGTTGGTATTTGCAAGCGCTATTATTAAAGAATATTTGGTCGATACTTTGGAAAAACAACCTGATAGCACCATCGTATACGGACCTGTGGATACATCTATTTTTAATAGAATACCTCATGAAGTTTGCATGTGGAGAAAGTTAAAGGATTTTGAACCACTTGTAGAAATCGCTACAGAAGCTACAGAGGAAACAACACAGGAAGAAGAAACGGAGAAACAAGAAGAAGAAGAAAACGAAACACAAGAAGAAGAAGTTAATAAAGACTAAAGTTTGACTTAGTAAAGAATAACACACGTGGGGTAGGCCTATTGGGGACGGTGCCCACGTTAAATATACACCAACGCGCCTGCAACTGTACGGCCTGGTATTTAACCTACCGTGGTGTGGAAAACAGTTTAGTTGATCGCTAGATGCCATGATGAGCGGAGGGATGAAGAAGTGAGTGTAAAGCCTTGTGTAATAGAATTTCAAGCATTTCGAAATAATGATGATAGGTTTATTATCAAGGAATTAGTAATTTTAGACTTGCTTACATTTGTAGCCTACCCATTCATGTTTGAAGCTCCTTTTTCTTTTAACAAACTTAACACCAAAGCAAAAAGTACAAACAATTTCGAGGCCACAATAAGAAGAAATTTTAAGAACCATTCGCTCTACTTCAACCAACATCCGTCAACTGAGCATCGACCTTCGACTTCGACTACAAGTCAGCCTCGGCCTTCAACTCCACCTCTCACCGTGGATGAGGTGATGGAGCGGACGAGGGTGTTGAAGGAAGAAGAATTAGTCACTCCTCTAAACTTCACATCACTTAGATTTAGAAAGCTAAAAACAAATATCGAATACAAGTTTGTGGCAAGGCTCAGCGGAAACAGCTATATTTTGCAACATGAAGATTTTCACTTCAAGGTCCAACTGCCTCATTCCCTGCCGCAACCGCCTAGAATCCCATCCGAAAAGGAACTGTTTTTCGTCAGACAAGAGGGCAAGGCGCATTGGCTAATTAAATAAATTGTCACATCCCTTGTCCATTTCCTCCACCTCGACTAACCGCAACTCCTTCAGGACTCCTCTTCATGGCACCAAAAACGGTCCTTTTCAGGACCACCCTAAGCATTTCAAGTTAGGGACTTGGCCTGTACATAGGCAGAAGACTGTTAGTCTCATGTTTGTGTGCAGCCCACTTTGTGAAAATTTCTAAGTCCTAAGGTCCTTGACCTTGACCTTGAACATGACCCATTTTGGAGGGGGGGGGTACAAAGTTTGTGCAAAGTATGTCATGTGGGTACTCAAATTACGCGGATTGATCAGACGAACAAGTTGGTGCAAACAGAATTCAGATCCGACCAAGGGTATAGCGGTAATAGCTAAAAACAACTATTTTGGAGGTCAAACCTAAATAACTTCTTTATTTATGGATTAAAATACATCAAGTGGGTATCCAAATTACGCGGATTGATCAGACGAACAAGTTGGTGCAAACAAAATTTAGATCCGACCAAGGGTATAGCAGTAATAGCTAAAAACAACTATTTTGGAGGTCAAACCTACATAACTTCTTTATTTACGGTTTAAAATATATCAAGTGGGTACTCAAATTACGCGTATTGATCAGACGAACAAGTTAGTGCAAACAGAATTCAGATCCGACCAAGCCTATAGCAACTGTAGCGAAAAACAACTGTTTGAAGGACAAGGTGACGTTGTGGTGGGGATAGGTGTCTATCCTACTCACTAGTGCTACATCATTATACTTCCAGCTCTTGTCGGATGAACATCTACCTATATAGTTTGTGTTAACGTCTGAACATGTCACAGTTTTACAGGAATATGAGTAAGGTGTCCTTCAGTAGCCCGCTTGCCACCACCTTCTACTTCTCCGACGATGAAGATAGAATGTCTACGCTTTTAGCGGACAATGAGCGGTTCCATCGTAGAATAGCCAAGGTTGGAACACTCTTAGCCAGTTGTCTGCTGCACAAGAAGCAACACATGGAAACATGCACTAGTTTAGATCATAGTGACTGTAATATTTATACACATCCAGTGTTGAGACGAATTAATTGAAGTTTTCAGTTAAGGAGCTAAGGTCTTGACAGTCTAAGAGCTAAACCCTAACACATGTAAACTAGTTATTGTGCGATGTAAGACTTGGTGGGGGGACTGGTGTAGTGGGGGGACTGTCATCTGCCGCGCACTTGCCACCTGCCGCCTGCCACCTGCCGCCTGCCATCTGCCGCCTGCCATCTGCCGTCCGCCATCTGCTCCGCCCCACCACACTTTTACCCCCACCATTTTGTATGATACCAAAACGCTAGCTAGCGAATAGTCAGTACACCTCCGGTTCTCGACCGGTGAACATCGAGTGCTCTCTCCGCGCTCTTCACAAAATAACATTGTCATGCCACTCAAGATTCGATGTATTTATTATGACTCTATTTATCTATCAACTTCTACGGACCTGGAGGTTTTTAAAGAAGAGTTAAGACTTCTCCTAGCAAATGGTTATAGTTCGCAACAAACAACATAGACTCTGCGCAGGTGTCAAAGTATCTACCGCCTTTCATCAGAAAACGAAGTGATGGTCGCGACTCCGGATCAACAACATCGATGATGACAAACAACGGGGAACTACTGTAAACATAAATTATTACAATATCAAAAATCAAATCAAAATCTCGTCAAAATCTCGGTCAAGTTCGTTATTCAGATAATTTCGTTCAGTATTAATCAAATTATCTTAAAACCAAATTTATTTTTTTTCTCCATAAGAATAACATTGGAAGCTATTTTAGTGGTACTTGAATCGTTAAAATTTAGCCGACGTCTATGTTTCAACAACAGAGTAACAATAGTTAGTTTACTAGAGTATACTTTGTTATACTGGATAACAACAGTTTTTTTACCAACAAAAAAACACACAAGATATTAAATTACAGTACTAAGATATTAACTTAACTTATATAATAGTTTGTTTTATTACATTTTCTTAGACAATTGGTAATATTGTGATTGCCATGTGTAAAAAGTATACAAAGCCTCAATTTGTCTAGAAAACGTTGATGAAGTTAGTCACAGTAAGCGAACAACCTTAAAATTTATTTTGTAGGACAATTATTTGCTAGGTTATATTTTCACTAAAGTAATAATAAAAAGTGTCAACATTACCTAAAATACATTACCAGTAATGTAGTAGGTAACCACAATAAAAGCTATAGATTATTAAACCAAACAGCCTTTTTCGGAAGGTTAACTTGAATGATTTGATATAGCCTAGGGTTGGATTACAGTAAGAGTAAGCCGACATTAAACTTGTAATACAACAACTGTTGTAATTTAAACACATTACCAGGAATGTTGTAGTGAGCCAAAATAAAAGCTTTAAACTATACTAACCAAACTAAGCCTTTTATACAGGTTATCTGAAATGATTTGACATATCCTAGGTTTGGATTTTAGTGAGCTGTTTTCATCATAAACTTGGACCTATGCCTATAAAATGTAGGCCTATACACCTAGGCTACTTGCCATTTTAGAAGTTTCATGTACGGTCTTGGACCAACCCATGTTTATAGAATTTAATTTAATGATAGCCTAGGCTATTGAAATATCATTTTGTAAAATACAACTGTTGTAAAATACTTTAAACACATTACCAGGAATGTTGTAGGGAACCAAAACAAAAGCTTTAAACTATTCTAACCAAACTAAGCCTTTTGTACAGGTTATCTGAAATGATTTGACATCTCCTAGGTTTGCATTATAGTGAGCTGTTTTCATCATAAACTTGGACCTATGACTATAAAATGTAGGCATAAACACTTAGGCTACTTGTCATTTTAGAAGTTTCATGTACGGACTTGGGCCAACCCAGGTTTATAGCATTTAATTTCATGATAGCCTAAGCTATTGAAACAATATATTGAAATCTCATTTTTTCATCTAAATAACTGGACCTGACGACTTATTGTTAATCCTTAAGGATATTTTGACTTGGCCTATAGAAATTGTTAACATTACAGTAGTTCATATAGGAAACTCACTGTTCTCTTAAAAGTTAAATTAACCACACTGCTAAAGTCACTGCTTAGCCAAAAATGCTCTGTTTGTTCTAAGATAACGCACCCATGCCAATCCTAACAACAAACCATGCCTGAAATCTTCAATTTATTTTAAAAATAAATAAATTTAGTATTTATACAACATTTACTTTGATAAAAACAAGTGATAAATGTATGTATGTTTTTCTACGGATAAAATGTTAGGTCGGCGGGATCCGAACCTGCGACATTACGCTCCAAGAAAAAGTGCGATACCCCTCAGCTACCGCGATAATTGATTCTTAGAGGAGAAGTGACTAAAACTATAGCTATATAGACATAAAATCCAGATTCTGGCGGCAGTTAAATGATAACGGAATGTATTCTGATGATGTTATTCAAATCATATATTGAATTTTTTATGAGACTCGATTTAAGTTTGATCATGTGTTTCAATTATCCTTATACGCGAGGAATGAGCCTAGTGTTTTGTGATTTAAACAAATATTTTTGTCCCATGTTTCTTACTTCTTAATTCCTTAGGGATTTTCGGTGTGGTCAGATACGTTTTTATTTCATGTCCGATTTTAACGATACAAGTATCAAATTAAAGGGGTTTCCTCGCTTTTTCGAAAGCAGTTGATTCTTCCTCAGCCCTTAGGGCTCCGCTCAACAATCCCTCATAGTTCTTACGTTATCTATATTACTAAAATAATTTCTTGATTTTTAAGGATTTTTGACCCTTAAAACTATTATTTTAAATACATATTTGGCATCAGTCGAAAGCTCTTACTCTCTAGCTGTGCCTTTTGGGAGTTTGAAAAACATCCACATTCAGGGTTTCGCCCAACAGTTCCAATGTTAATCTTATGGAGTTTATTCAGGTAGCCAGCTGACCAATAATATAAACTTTTCAAAAAATATGGCTCTACCTCTGCTAGATTCCCGAGCGTAGAACGGGACATCAGGTAGTTATTTTGGAAACAATATTTTATTGGATTTATGTCATATGTTTTTAGCTTAATTCATATCTTTTAAAAATTCAGCTGTTTCAAGAAATATTCCTGCAAACTGTCATTGAGTACATTATAAGTTTATTCTGAATTGCACTATGTCTGTGGGATGCGAGAACCCTGTGCGGAGAACGGTATACCAGGTAGTAAATATTCAAATATTCTTATTAAAAAGGGGGTGTGGCAATAACCAAACAAAATTATATTCCGTCAGCCCAAAACTGAAGAACCGTATAAAATATTTTATTTGTAATTAAAATATATTAAATTAAATATTGTTACACATACCATCGCCATGGTGTCGAGTTTAAATTTCAAAGGCACCGGTAGATACTTCAACTTGCACTCGAGGTCAGTTTTCCTAGTATACAACCCGTCCTTCTGTTCGGTCGAGGTTGCGATCTCCTCCTCCGTCTCGACAAGCCTTCTATGCGCGTCTTCCAATTCCATTTCCAGCTCTTTTCTCGGCGTCCGCAACAATGAAGTGTCCTCCGAAAGGAGCTTTTTAAGAGACTCCACTTTACTACCGATCCTCCTTTTTATTTGGTTCAGACGCTTTCTTTCTTTGCGAATCTGAATTAGTTCTTCTAACACTTCGGTCAGTTCCCGATGGAATTTCCCTCTTTGCCTTATCAATTCCTCGAAGCTGATTTTCTTGGGAGGATCAGTGGGTTTGACACTCTTCTTGACCGGGGCCTTCTCGTCCTTCGTGTCCCTCGCGACCCCCGCGAATATGGACGGCACGGCGCCCTCCCTCAGCCGCACACACGACTGCGAGGTGCGGTCCATGGCGGCCTCGGGGAAATGCGCCGAGCACAGGGCGGAGTGGACAGTCGGATCCCAGTTGGGGCGGTTTATGGCCTCGATCCACCTCGCTCGTTGGTCTGGATCTTTGGGCAATCTGAAAAATGAATGATGAAATAACAATCTACTTTGAGGATAGACTCCCCACCCAGGTTGCCCAGGTTTGGTGAAAAAGTTAGGACGATCTCGGAAAAAGTCCACTAGCTTCCTCCACCATGGCTTTCACGTAGGTAAACTCAAGTGCTAATGTCCTAGTGGCGTTTTCTCACATGGGAATTTTTATCACCCATCGCCCATTCGTCAGGTGGGCATGTTGGGATCTAAATCAAACCCAGAGCTGTGTATGCAAATATGTCAACGTTTAGTAAGGGTAAAGATCCCGTCTGTTATATTACCTCTAATAAACTTACAGACAAGACTCTGGTAAATACCAAAATGTGGGTATGTATATTTTGAACAGCAAGTTTATCTTACATAATGGTTTTATTCCCTTGAATAAACTCTAAAATATATCCTGAATTTCTAGTAGAGTATACAAGAACAGTTTGTATGTTTGTATCAACATAGGCTACTTTATAGAATTACATGTGGAGAATTTGTTATTATATAACTTGATTCTTCATTAATTAATTGCTATCCAAGGTCTGATGTTTGGTAACATTTCATGTGCTTAATATGATTATAAATTGCAACTTCCACGAAATAAAGCAACATATTATTATTTGTTTGTTATTAGTATGAATAATTTATTATTATTATTAACAAGGATAAAATAAATTAGGTACGGTATGGTCGTTTTCATAAAAAAATTGCATAAGTAGCCTTTTTTAAAGTATTTATACATGGTTGGTGTTTTACTACATCACAAACTGATGCATATATTTGGAATCGAAAAGATACGTACATGCGATTTGGGAATTTTACACTACCTTCTAGCATTGAGTATATTCAATGCTTCTAGCCGAATTTCAGGGGTTTTAGCAAAGAGTCAAACTTAATTTGTCCTATCCCAGCGAGCACATAATATAATGCTTATATATCATGCATTGATGCATTATCATGTGTGGCCAAGCCTACCGTGATATGTTGGCCCGACATACAGCCTGATATCTTCGATCCGCGAGCTTAATTCGCGGTAAAATTCCGCGATAAATACCCGGCCATTATCAACAGTAACAATTGAAGATATTGTTGGAAATTTTGCATACTTATATAGTATCGAGTCTGAGAATAACGATGGTGATCATTTAAATTAATAACGAGTTCGCACGCAGCACGCTGACGTGAGGGAAGTGAATTTCCAAATAAAAACTTTTAAAACTCAAAATCAGTGTAAAAACATACATTTGTCCAATTTTTATTGAAATCTGAAAACATTGATTTTTTGACTGTTCTGATACTCCTGGTTTCATTTACTTGCAAAGCTGGGAATACAATTTTGCCCAATATAAGGTTAGAAGAAGGTCCAGACAGGCTTGAAAGTAGGCGTGAGGTTGCTGGGGATGATAAAAGTACTCTAACAAAGGAATAACAGGCTTTTCTCGTGTAAAACCCCCATAAGACAACGTACTGTGTTTAGTCGATATACATTTTCTTTAATAACTCAGTAAATATTTATGCTAGAATGACGAGAGAAGGCTTAAAACTTTCGCCTCTCTAATTCCCATCTTTTTACATGCATTTATTTTACATCTGGGGCTTTTATGACCATTTTTGGGCCCAAAAACTCGAAATTTGAAAGATTAATCCCCGAAAAAAGGGGTTTAGAGTTTTCCAATTGTTTTGCCCAACGAACTTGTCCAACTGATTACAGAAAGGAACGTCCCTACCAAATTTGAAGTAAATCGGACAAAAATTGTGACCGCTAGAGTGCAAACACATATATATATATATATATATATATATATATACAATTTTGAACGACCCCCCAAAACGTGTTCAGGGGGTCACGTTAGGAACTTCTATGGTGGTCCCGGGCTTAAGTTTCACCATGCGGGTCATGCTAATAGTTCACTTTCCAAAGGAAATTCACTAATAATTAATTGTATTAATTGGTGTATAACTATTAAATTACATACGCTACTTTGTAGTTCTGTTTTTCAAAACCAGACATGAAAAATTTGTTCTGTGAAATTTTTTTTATATTTTGGTCAGAGACGCTTTGTCAACGGGGAAGTTGTAGACAAATAACCAAATTTAATTTTTATTTCACCTTGTTTCTATCGTGTTCCGGTTTCCTCAGAAATACTGGTGTAGAACGCGGCAAAACTGCGTCCACCATTGCTGCAGCCAGCTGTCAATGCCGCCGTGCCAGCCGTAGCAGTCAGAAGCAGTGCAGTTTTTGTTTTACAGTAGAAACTCGCTAAGGCGACCCTTGATAAGACGAAAACCTCGATAATGAGTCTGATTTTCTAATCCTCGTGAATCTCCCATAACACTCAATGTTATAAATACCTCTATAACACGACTCATTTTCAAATAAATACCTCGATAGCACGTCTTTTTGTCATTTCATATTACTAATAAATAAACCTCTATAGCGCGTCTTTTCAAATAACTGAACCTCTATAGCACGACTCCCACCTCAATAACACGATTTTTTGGGTAGGCGAACCTTTATTTCACGACTCTAACCTCAATAGCATGCCGTTTTGCATTACGGAACCTTTATAGCACGACTCAACCTTTCTCACGCATAGTTCCCACGGTTAGATGTATGTGAAGCTGGCAGCGCCCATATTGAAAATAAACATGAAAATAACCTAAATCGTTTGTTTATCGTTTGTTTAGGTTTGTTTAGCTATTTTCGACGTTTGTTTGGCCTTAGTTGCTTTTAAAAACGAAAAATAAAGTGGGTGCTGCTAGCTTCACACCAGCAGCGCCCATTAGTCATTTTGAGCTAAATACCATTGAAATCGTTTGTTTATCGTTTGTTTAGCTATTTTCGACGTTTGTTTGGCCTTAGTAGCTTTTAAAAACGAACAATAAAGTGGGCGCTGCTAGCTTCACACTAGCAGCGCCCATTAGTCATTTTGAGCTAAATACCATTGAAATCGTTTATCATTTGTTTAGGTTTGTTTAGCTATTTTCGTCGTTTGTTTGGCCTTAGTAGCTTTTAAAAACGAACAATAAAGTGGGTTCTGCTAGCTTCACACCAGCAGCGCCCATTAGTCATTTTGAGCTAAATACCATTGAAATCGTTTGTTTATCGTTTGTTTAGGTTTGTTTAGCTATTTTCGACGTTTGTTTGGCCTTAGTAGCTTTTAAAAACGAACAATAAAGTGTGCGCTGCTAGCTTCACACCAGCAGCGCCCATTAGTCATTTTGAGCTAAATACTATTGAAATCGTTTGTTTATCGTTTGTTTAGGTTTGTTTAGCTATTTTCGACGTTTGTTTGGCCTTAGTTACTTTTAAATTCGGAAAATAAAGTGAGCGCTACTAGTGGGCGCTGCTAGCTTCACACCAGCAGCGCCCATTAGTCATTTTGAGCTAAATACCATTGAAATCGTTTGTTTATCGTTTGTTTAGGTTTGTTTAGCTATTTTCGACGTTTGTTTGGCCTTAGTTACTTTTAAATTCGAAAAATAAAGTGAGCGCTACTAGTGGGCGCTCCTAGCTTCACACCAGCAGCGCCCATTCGTTGATTTGAACTAAAACCAATGGAATCGTTTGTTTATCGTTTGTTTAGGTTTGTTTAGCTGTTTTCGACGTTTGTATTTTTTATTAAATTCCTACGGTTGCTGAAGACTCTGAGCCTTCTCACGCGCTCAGCAAGATAACAGAACGGAAGGGATATCCGGGGTGAGCCGGAACTTACTTCTGTTCATCAATGATAACCAGATGTATTTCCTGTTCATGATCAAAATGTATTTCCTGATCTTTTTGTCATTAAAGTTGTATTTTTTATTTACTCAGTTTACAAGTCGGAAATTGTTGTTTCACTAAACGCTGAATGATACATTTATGGAACAGATGTCAAGTGGGAAGCCGTCTAGGTGTCACCCCGACAACCCGTCACCTCGGCATTTTGGCCACAGGCGACAACCTGTCACCTCGTAAAAATATACCGATGCCGTCAAGGTGTCACCCCGTCAAGTTGTCACCTCTTTTATAGAGGTGATTGTTTGTCGTGTGCAGAGACGACAACCTGTCACCTCGCACGCTTGTGTCAAGATGTCACCCCGACAACCCGTCACCTTCTCTACTCCCAGGTGACGATCTGTCGTCACCGTCCACGACAAACCGTCACCTCGCACACTCGCGTCAAGGTGTCACCCCGACAACCTGCCACCCCGCTCCATCTGTTTCCGTCTTCTTATAACAAAAAAATAGGCTTTCTCCACTTGGCTTATCAGCGCTACCATGCTTAAAACAAATAATAAACTTTTAAAAATTATAAACTATTCATGTTTAATCTTCTACCGTATTTAAAACTACATTAATTTAGAGGCACGGTCGTGTCTCGTCACCAAGTCCACCAGCAGACGATGAGCGAACGACGACGCGACGTGAGTAACTATTAACACGAAGGAAAATGAGGCGATTTTTCGACCCACCAAAAAAAATTTAAAGCCCTAATTTGATCTAATTTTGTTTTAACACGTTAAAAAACACCAAAGTATACGACAGTTTGTTTTAGAATGGTATAATAATCAATAAATAAACGTTTTAAGTAGCGAAAAAAATACAAGTTTCGTAAATTTGATCGAATCTTCCACCTCGATGTTCAGAAAGCCTAGCGACTTTATTTCTCATCAAACCTAAATGAAATTTCAAAGTCACTCATATTTTCCTCATAGAAGTGCCTTATGATACTATGAATAAAGTTTAAAATCGAAATATATTAAAAGTAATCATTTTAAAATTTTTCATTTCAATTTTAGTTGACTTTTAAAACGTAAACAAAGAAGATGACACAAAGAGTAGGTTTCGCAAGTAAAAGGCTGAAAAAGCCGACACATCAGGAGTCATAGCATGCTCCCGTGCTATGACTCCTAGATATATAAGCCATAACTCCATAACTCCATAAGTCTGTAACCCGTGCAAAGATCAAGTATGTTTTCAAATAAATGTATGATATGCTAGGAATTGTATCTTTGTGGCTACAAATACAATTTTAGATTGGCTTCATTCGACTTTTAAATTTAAAAATCCTATTACTTTAAATGAACAATTTTCGTAACTTTGTTACAGAAATCTCAACTCCAAAAAATTATATCTTAAAGAATAGCGTGTAACGTTTTCATGATAGGTAGTCGTTTCATAGTCCTGATAAGCCATCTTATTAAACCTTCATACTAGCGTCTTAATTTTTTAACATACCAACTGATAAAACCAAATAAGTAATAACTGTAATAAAGCATATATGTTGCAGTTTTACCTTATAATTTATTCTTTGGGGTTTCGTCTTAAAGGCAACAACAAGAAACTGATTTATAACTTCAGTTTGAGCGTGTGCGTAGCCACGGGAAACTGCTAGTAGGCCTAATCGTATAACGGGTGGTCCAAAAATAGCGCTTACATTTTGTTTTGTGACAGCACAGCTATTTCATTAGTTAGAGAGATGATTTTTGCGGTGAACGGTTCTTTAGATACCACCATTTTTTCATATCAGTGGTTTCAACTGTTCAACCTTTCTCATGAAGGCGGCATAGAAAATAAATAATATGTAAATTCTATACGAAGTGTGATTTGCGGGATTGGTCAAATTCTCACGATAATCAATCACATCACTTTGAATCTAGCAATACATAATGACAAACTCAACAACATTTCGTCAGTTTCCATCTAGTAACGGGAAAAAATGCAATGATATAGACACAAATGAGTACGCGTGAGTACGCTTTGAAAACAGTCTTGCCTTATGCGTATAGCGTATGCCAACTGCAGCTTGCACATGAAACACATTTTCATTATGGTCACCCCCCCAGTGAAACTTATTTTTAACTACTAAGGGGGTTGTGTTCAAATTTTTCGATGATGTTTTGACGAAATTGCAAAATAATTTCTATAATGACTACTTCTGCGGTATTGCGAACGTTTTTTACCTACCTTAGAATTATTATAAACATGACAAACAGCATTGAAGCGAGCTGAAAAACACGTTTAGTAGAATTCACGCATTATAAATTTTTTATGCCGCCTCTATTAAGAAAGTTGAAATAGTTTAAAACCATTGATAGAACCATTCACCACAAAAATCATCAACAGTTTTGTTGGACCATACCAAGTATAAAGTCTAAGAAGCTGTCTCTATTGCAGTGTTAAACGAATTGATTATGTGTGCAAATATGTAATTTTAGTTCAAAGTGAGGAGCCTATCGGGGTGGCGATTTGCTGTGGTGTCAAGTTGTCGGTTGCATCGACGTCAAACCGCCACCTCTCATGCTCGCGTCAAGGTGTAACCCCGACAAGGTGTCACCTCCTCTCTTTGGAGGTGACGATTAGACGCCTCCGTACACGACAACCCGTCACCTCGCACGCTCGCGTCAAGGTGTCACCCCGACAAACTGTCACCTCCTTCAAATGGTGACGGGTTGTCGGGGACGATGCGCGTCAACTCGTCACCTCAAAACCAGTTTTAAAAGGTGATGGTTTGTCGGGGTTACAGGTTGACGGGGTGACACCTAGACGCGGTCCCCAAGTAATTAATTCTGTTTAACGAATAATGAACAAAGATAGCAGTGCTTACTTTGTTTTTCGATTTACAAATAAATTAAAGCTTAACATACGTTAAAGTAGAGGTAAAATAGCGGTAATAATGCAAATTTTGCGGTTTTAGCCTCCCTCACTTTTCCCTTAAAAGTTCTCGTTTTTCCCTCGAGTCCTACAATAACAAACCTAAACAAACAATTCCATTGGTTTGTAGTTCAAATCAATTAATGGGCGCTGCTGGTGTGAAGCTAGCAACGCCCACATTATTTTTTGAATTCTAAAGCAACTAATGCCAAACAAATGGCAAAAATAGCTAAACAAACCTAAAAATAACGATAAACAAACGATTTCAATGGTATTTAGCTCAAAATCACTAATGGGCGCTGCTGGTGTGAAGCTAGCAGCGCCCACTAGTAGCGCTCACTTTATTTTTCGAATTTAAAAGTAACTAAGGCCAAACAAACGTCGAAAATAGCTGAACAAACCTAAACAAACGATAAACAAACGATTTCAATGGTATTTAGCTCAAAATGACTAATGGGCGCTGCTGGTGTGAAGCTAGCAGCGCCCACTAGTAGCGCTCACTTTATTTTTAGAATTTAAAAGTAACTAAGGCCAAACAAACGTCGAAAATAGCTAAACAAACCTAAACAAACGATAAACAAACGATTTCAATGGTATTTAGCTCAAAATGACTAATGGGCGCTGCTGGTGTGAAGCTAGCAGCGCCCACTAGTAGCGCTCACTTTATTTTTAGAATTTAAAAGTAACTAAGGCCAAACAAACATCGAAAATAGCTAAACAAACCTAAACAAACGATAAACAAACAATTTCAATGGTATTTAGCTCAAAATGACTAATGGGCGCTGCTGGTGTGAAGCTAGCAGCGCCCACTAGTAGCGCTCACTTTATTTTTAGAATTTAAAAGTAACTAAGGCCAAACAAACGTCGAAAATAGCTAAACAAACCTAAACAAACGATAAACAAACGATTCCATTGGTTTTTAGTTCAAATCAACGAATGGGCGCTGCTGGTGTGAAGCTAGCAGCGCCCACTAGTAGCGCTCACTTTATTTTTCGGATTTAAAAGTAACTAATGCCAAACAAACGTCGAAAATAGCTAAACAAACCTAAACAAACGATAAACAAACGATTTCAATGGTATTTAGCTCAAAATGACTAATGGGCGCTGCTGGTGTGAAGCTAGCAGCGCCCACTTAATTTTTCGAATTCTAAAGCAACTAATGCCAAACAAACTACGAAAATAGCTAAACAAACCTAAACAAACGGTAAACAAACGATTTCAATGGTATTTAGCTCAAAATGACTAATGGGCGCTGCTGGTGTGAAGCTAGCAGCGCCCACTTTATTTTTCGTTTTTAAAGCAACTATGGCCAAACAAACGTCGATTATAGCTAAACAAACCTAAACAAACGATAAACAAACGATTCCATTGGTTTTTAGTTCAAATCAACGAATGGGCGCTGCTGGTGTGAAGCTAGCAGCGCCCACTAATAGCGCTCACTTTATTTTTCGGATTTAAAAGTAACTAAGGCCAAACAAACGTCGAAAATAGCTAAACAAACCTAAACAAACGATAAACAAACGATTTCAATGGTATTTAGCTCAAAATGACTAATGGGCGCTGCTGGTGTGAAGCTAGCAGCGCCCACTTAATTTTTCGAATTCTAAAGCAACTAATGCCAAACAAACGACGAAAATAGCTAAACAAACCTAAACAAACGGAAAACAAACGATTTCAATGGTATTTAGCTCAAAATGACTAATGGGCGCTGTTGGTGTGAAGCTAGCAGCGCCCACTTTATTTTTCGTTTTTAAAAGCAACTAAGGCCAAACAAACGTCGAAAATAGCTAAACAAACCTAAACAAACGATAAACAAACGATTTAGGTGATTTTCCCGTTTATTTTCGATATGGGCGCTGCCAGCTTCACATACCTGTGAACGGAGTCGGTTGATTTTTTTCTTACTGCCGTAAGTTCTGCATAGTATTTCATTGATAAGAAAACTTATCACAGTAGTAGGCCAACAATAAACAATTTACGGTAACATTGATTTTCTAAAATGAATATTTCAGCCTAATTATAAACTTTACTAAGCCTATTGTTTTTCAATCAATTTTAATACTTGTTTTACTTGTACGTGTGTTCTTTTATTTATGACTGATTTATACAGTAATTTTCTGGTTAAAACAAAATCAGAAATGTTTAATAAAAATGTGCTTGGTATAGCAAAAAGTCTGTGACCTCGACAGCACGTCTTGTTGTGAAAACAACCTTGATAGCACGACCCTCAATTACAAGTGCACCTCGATAAGAAGACTATTTTAGAGATCCCCTTGAGAGTCGTGTTATCGAGGTTCTACTGTACTATTTTCATGTCCCCGACTACATGTTGTTGTTTTTAATTTTTCTCAGCTATTTAAGAAATATTTTTTTATTTTAACGGATTTCCCCTGTAGGGAAGAAGCTATTACCATAGACGGCATGGTAACACCTAGGTCCGGGACCATGATAAATGTTCTTTTTGAGGTCCCCAGGTGCCAAAAGCACCATCCGTTCAAAACTCGTGTGCGGGGTGCGGGGTGTGTGTGTGTGTGTGTGTGTGTGTGAGATAACTCTCGTAAAAATGGTCAGATTTGGATGAAATTTGGTACAAACCTGTAAAACAACATTTATGACTTTAAGTTCGAAAACCAGCCAGATCACTTCATCCAAAGGGGTATTTTGGGGGGGGGGGCGTTTTGTACCCCAAAAATGTTTTTTTTTGAGTTTTTTACATCTCATATTTTAGTAAATCTAATTTTCCTTTTTACCATTGAATCCAGCTTAAAAACAAACAATTTGGTGTTTTGATCATTGCTCTACGTTAATTGGATACAGAGATATTGAAAGTGCTACACACTGTACGTTGTCCAATGTTATTCTTATGGAGAATAAGAACAATTGTACATCTCGCTTATTTATCAACTTATCCTGACGAAACTTGTCTTATTGCTTCTTATAGTTGTTGTCTATTGATGTTTGTTTTTCCGATAGTTCCCGTAGCAGCAAACCTGCGTACTCAGCCCCCATGTTATTCTTATGGAAAATAAGTAAAATATTATCTCCGTTAATTATAAACATAAATTAATAAAACTTGGTATGTGGCTTTACCTAGTTTAGTTGTATTGATATTTGTATAAAAAACTATGTTTTTGTGTTCCTTGTTTCAGCAAACCTCCATACTCAGCCGCCATGTTATTCTTAAGGAGAATAATTAAAATGTCATAAATCGTTTATTTATGAATGTATATTGATTAAACTTGGCATGTGGCTTTACGTGGTGCACCTGGGGGCCGAGCTTTTCTCGGGGGAAGGCCAGTCAGTTTGTTTAGATGACTCGGAGTAATATTTCACCACTTTCCCCTACTGATAATCAGATTTGTATAACTCATTTGCCTCTTTTCTACATTTTTAAGGTCCCTTCAGTTGTTATTAATAGCGCAATGTCCCTTTGATTATTGTACTACTATATATATGTAATCTTCACTCAAATCTTTTAATCTATACTCTCAGGAAACCACATGTTAATAATCATAAATGGGTTCGCACGCAGCACGCTGACGAGAGGGAAGTGAATTTCCCATAAAAAACTTTAAAAACTCAAAACCAGTGAAAAACATACATTTATTCCAATGTTATTGAAATCTGAAAACACTGACTTTTTGGCTGTTCTGATGCTTCTGGTTTCATTCAATTACCTGCAATGCTAGGAATACAATTTTGTGCATTATAAGGTTAGGAGAAGATCCAGTCAGGCTTTAAAGTAGGCACCAGGTTGCTGATGGGGATGATACAAATACACCAACAAATGAATAACATGCTTTCTAATGTAAAAAACCCGTAAGACAACGTACTGTGTTTAGCCGATATACATTTTCTTTAATAACTCGGTAAATATTTATGCTAGAATGACGAGAGAGGGCTTAAGCCTTTCGCTTCACTAATTCCCATCTTAATACATGCATTACCTTTACGTCCGGGGCTTGTCTGACCCTTTTTGGGCCCAAAAACTCGAAATTTGAAAGAATAATCATCAAAAAAAGAGGTTTAGAGTTTTCTGATTGTTTTGCCTAATGAACTTCTAACTGATTATAGAAAGGAACGTCCCTACCAAATTTGAAGTAAATCGGACAAAAAATGTGAATGCTAGAGAGCATAAACATACACACACACACACACACACACACACACACACACATATAATTTTGAACGACCCCCCAAACGTGTTTAGGGGGTCACGTTAGGAACTTCTATCGTCCCGGGCTTAAGTTTCACTGTGCGGGTCATAGTAATAGTTCACTTTTCCATAGGAAATTCACTAACAACAAGAGTATTACTTTAACAGTTCCCTGGTTGATTATGAACAGCAATTCTTTTGTTTTGATTTGAAACTCCATAAGCCCAATGTTAATTTTTTTTTAACTTTTCATTTTAGATTTTTTACATTATTTGATTTTTCCTGGTGATGAGGCCTGTCTACAACTTATTTTTATCCCAGAAATTAGTTATTTCGAACATTTGAAGGAAATCGTTGGAGCCGTTTTTGAGATCAGTGTTGCAAGCAAGCATACAAGCAAACCTTACTCATATTTAGAGTATAGGATTAAGATACATAAATATGCATTGGAAATTCGCTAACTACGCAGGTTTGCTGCTACGGGGGTATTTTAGTTACTGTAGGCTCCATACTTTTAAAAGATGATTTATTGTAATACACTATCGTATGTAAATAACAGATTTTTTTATAAAACCAAATATTCTAATTATAAATACTATTGTTATGAGTTGATCAACATCAACTAAAAAGAGTTTGTTTTACGAATCCAAAATTAGTGGTTTTTAAATGGAATTAATAGTAGAAATAACTTTTTCAGGATTATTTATTTCAAACGTATTTTAAACCTTAATAAATACAAAATAATTGTGTATTGTATATAAATAATAACTGGTAATTTTATTGTCGTAAGATTTGATAGCCTACACAAAAAGAACCCCATAGGAATATTCAGTACAAGTTTTGACAAAACAAAAATTTTGTTAAGAAACTTAATTCGTATTTTGCTTACTTGTGAAATGTAATCCCAACAGGTGGTCGATACCCCACTCTTGGATTAGGTGTCCGGTTATTGCAACCAATTGTAACACAATTTACCATCTCGTGTAGGTCGATATCTTAGGTCTTTAACAAACAGCCGACCACCCTCGCTGCGACTAACGGACTAACTGAAATAGTGCGTGGTATACGCTCGGACTTAGACAGAGCCGCCATCTTAGATCGACACATCCGGCTACCAGGCTGGCCGCATTCTGCGCCTGTGCCCGAGCAGCATCTCTATTCTATTGGGCGTTTTCACACTAAGCGACACGACATCGGGACGTCAACGACACGGTGCCGATACCGAGACGACAAATCGTTAAGGCATTTCACACTTACCGTCTCGGCAACGACACGATTGTTAGTCGGTGGAGAACTCACCTCATGTTTTCAGTAGTACATGATAGCTGATTACAACAGTAGGCTGTACTTATTATATCTACGACGTAAGAGTGTTTATATTTTTCGATGCATAAGAGGCGCAGTCGGTATAGACAAGTTTGGATTGACCCAGTAATAAAAAGTTCACTATCTGAATGGCTTGTATTATACCTACATTAAGCCGGGTTTACACTATGTAGCAAAACATGGTATATATCATTTGATATATGTAGCAAATGCTATATATAACATTTAATTCCGAACCTTTTACTCCTGCTAGATGTTACATGTAGCAAATGCTATATATGTTGCATGTAGCAAAAGTTAAATAACATTTAAAATCACAGATTTTTTTAATGCTACATGCTACATGTATCAAAACCTTTCTGCATTGGCGAAAATGTCACGCAGACGAGATGTAGCGCTTGCGGCTGCGATAACTATGATATTGGCCTGTCAGAGGAGGGAAAGGTTTTGGGTCTGGCCATCACTTGCTACGAGGGTGAGGTATAGTGGAACTGACCTGTTGAAAGATCTTGTGGCAGATCATGTTACGAATGATCCTTCATTGAGGTGTGAAATTAGGTGGGTGTGACAGTAGTTTCAAAAACGTTTTAAGAATGACCAGTGAACATTTTGAATAGTATATTGTCTATGATTGGGCACAAAATTGGAAAGAAACACACTAACTGACAGAAAATGCTACATGTAGCAGATGCTAGACGAAAAATCCGCTTATAACATTGCTAGATATAGCAAATGCTTTATCTAGCACGATTTTCTTTGATCTTTACCGACTCCGAATGGATAGCACGATTTTTGCTAAATGTAGCAGAATCTGCTAGATATAGCAATGTTATATGTAGCAGTTTAAAAACTGAAATTTTCTACTTATAGCAAATGTTATATAACTTTTGCTATATGTAACATATAGCACGTTTTGCTATATAGTGTAAACCCGGCTTAAACCCGGCTTTATTTGATAACCCAAAGTCAGTGTCACATCATTGCAAGCTTCAACGCCAAGTACCTTCCACTCCCCTCTAACCCTCTTGCCTTGCGATGTTGCCGTTGAGAGTATTCCTGCTGTCTGTATTAAAATAGTTGTTTACGGGATTTGCTTCTCAAATATAAGTAAACAAATTGGCAACATGGACGTAAAAGCCAAGCTTGCAATGTTATGACACTGATATAGTGACAACCCCAAATACATTTCTCATATATGAGTTATGAATATTTTTTTCGTATAAGTAAAGAAACCTTTGGCTATAATACATTTATCATTTGAGTTATGAACATTTTTTTCCGTATGAGTAAAGAAACCATTGCCTATAATACATTTCTCATATGAGTGATGAATATTTTTTTCGTATGAGCAAACAGACCTTTGGCTATACTGTATATTGTAAACTTGAGCACTACAAACACAATTAATTAAACGCGACGACACATCAACAGCACCGGCGGCGGGAGCGATGCTGCCCATGACAAGTCGGTGCCGGCAACGGCACAGCATCGTCGTTTCGGTGTGTGTATGTGTGTAAACGGTTCCATTGGTTAGCATTGAATCTTAACCCCCACGACACCGGAACGGCACCGTGTCGTTGTCGTGCCGGTGTCGTGTCGCCCAGTGTGAAAACGCACATTAGGGGGCCTATGTGCTCGCTGCCCTATCCTTACAATTGCGGAAATCTAGCCACCGACACATACAAAGTATAATTATAAATTATTTATAACTGGATGGATTTCTTATTTCTACTCACTTTCCATTGCCAGAGAAAATTATAACCCCCCCCGCACACATGTTAAATCTACTACCTACCCAGAACAGTCATAATAAGTTATTTAACTTATTATCGCCTCAAGATAAGATTTACAACTGCACTTGCCGAATCCAGTCTTTGTTACCTAGTGGGAAGATCTTCCCAGGGGCTGACCAGCCCGGTTCCTGGGTGGTTATCAAAAATAATCGGAACTCCATCCGGTGTCAGTTTTAAACGGCCTCGCTTCACTCCAAACAGTACAGTACAATACAGTGCTGTCCTGTTCTGTACTGTACTGTTCCATCCCGCCTGACAACCGTGCACTGTCGCACGATGAAGCGCTCCTCGAATTGCAGTATACCACATAGAACGAATAGGTTCTCAATACGTTCTCTGTGAGTTTATACACGACCGCAAGCTTACTAGGCGCGCACGTTCGGGGTACCGCCTTCAGCCATTGTTGGTGCGACTCGTGGTTGTCGAGACTGGGGAACGATGGACGGCCGAGAACAATGCGACACAGACCATACACAGACCGGGCTAGCACGGCAGCTCCGTTCTGACGCATTCACGTGCAGCCGCGCAGAAGGTGCGCGAGGCAGGTATGTGAAGCTGGCAGCGCCCATATTGAAAATAAACGTGAAAATAACCTAAATCGTTTGTTTATCGTTTGTTTAGCTATTTTCGACGTTTGTTTGGCCTTAGTTGCTTTTAAAAACGAAAAATAAAGTGGGCGCTGCTAGCTTCACACCAACAGCACCCATTAGTCATTTTGAGCTAAATACCATTGAAATCGTTTGTTTATCGTTTGTTTAGGTTTGTTTAGCTATTTTCGTCGTTTGTTTGGCATTAGTTGCTTTAGAATTCGAAAAACTAAGTGGGCGCTGCTAGCTTCACACCAGCAGCGCCCATTCGTTGATTTGAACTAAAAACCAATGGAATCGTTTGTTTATCGTTTGTTTAGGTTTGTTTAGCTATTTTCGACGTTTGTTTGGCCTTAGTTACTTATAAATTCGAAAAATAAAGTGAGCGCTACTAGTGGGCGCTGCTAGCTTCACACCAGCAGCGCCCATTAGTCATTTTGAGCTAAATACCATTGAAATAGTTTGTTTATTGTTTGTTTAGGTTTGTTTAGCTATTTTCGACGTTTGTTTGGCCTTAGTTACTTTTAAATTCGAAAAATAAGGTGAGCGCTACTAGTGGGCGCTGCTAGCTTCACACCAGCAGCGCCCATTAGTCATTTCGAGCTAAATACCATTGAAATCGTTTGTTTATCGTTTGTTTAGGTTTGTTTAGCTGTTTTCGTTGTTTGTTTGGCATTAGTTGCTTTATAACTCGAAAAATTATGTGGGCGCTGCTAGCTTCACACCAGCAGCGCCCATTCGTTGATTTGAACTAAAACCAATGGAATCGTTTGTTTATCGTTTGTTTAGGTTTGTTTAGCTATTTTCGACGTTTGTATTTTTTATTAAATTCCTACGGTTGCTGAAGACTCTGAGCCTTCTCACGCGCTCAGCAAGATAACAGAACGGAAGGGATATCCGGGGTGAGCCGGAACATACTTCTGTTCAGCAATGATAACCAGATGTATTTCCTGTTCATGATCAAAATGTATTTCCTGATCTTTTTGTCATTAAAGTTGTATTTTTTTATTTACTCAGTTTATACAAGTCGGAAATTGTTGTTTCACTAAACGCTGAATGATACATTTATGGAACAGATGTCAAGTAATTAATTCTGTTTAACGAATAATGAACAAAGATAGCAGTGCTTACTTTGTTTTTCGATTTACAAATAAATTAAAGCTTAACATACGTTAAAGTAGAGGTAAAATAGCGGTAATAATGCAAAATTTGCGGTTTTAGCCTCCCTCACTTTTCCCTTAAAAGTTCTCGTTTTTCCCTCGAGTCCTACAATAACAAACCTAAACAAACAATTCCATTGGTTTGTAGTTCAAATCAACGAATGGGCGCTGCTGGTGTGAAGCTAGCAATGCCCACATTATTTTTCGAATTCTAAAGCAACTAATGCCAAACAAATGGCAAAAATAGCTAGAGAAACCTAAAAAAATTATAAACAAACGATTTCAATGGTATTTAGCTCAAAATGACTAATGGGCGCTGCTGTTGTGAAGCTAGCAGCGCCCACTAGTAGCGCTCACTTTATTTTTCGAATTTAAAAGTAACTAAGGCCAAACAAACGTCGAAAATAGCTAAACAAACCTAAACAAACGATAAACAAACGATTCCATTGGTTTTTGTTCAAATCAACGAATGGGCGCTGCTGGTGTGAAGCTAGCAGCGCCCACTAGTAGCGCTCACTTTATTTTTCGGATTTAAAAGTAACTAATGCCAAACAAACGTCGAAAATAGCTAAACAAACCTAAACAAACGATAAACAAACGATTTCAATGGTATTTAGCTCAAAATGACTAATGGGCGCTGCTGGTGTGAAGCTAGCAGCGCCCACTTAATTTTTCGAATTCTAAAGCAACTAATGCCAAACAAACTACGAAAATAGCTAAACAAACCTAAACAAACGGTAAACAAACGATTTCAATGGTATTTAGCTCAAAATGACTAATGGGCGCTGCTGGTGTGAAGCTAGCAGCGCCCACTTTATTTTTCGTTTTTAAAGCAACTATGGCCAAACAAACGTCGATTATAGCTAAACAAACCTAAACAAACGATAAACAAACGATTTCAATGGTATTTAGTTCAAAATGACTAATGGGCGCTGCTGGTGTGAAGCTGGCAGCGCCCACTTTATTTTTCGTTTTTAAAAGCAACTATGGCCAAACAAACGTCGATTATAGCTAAACAAACCTAAACAAACGATAAACAAACGACTCCATTGGTTTTTAGTTCAAATCAACGAATGGGCGCTGCTGGTGTGAAGCTAGCAGCGCCCACTAATAGCGCTCACTTTATTTTTCGGATTTAAAAGTAACTAATGCCAAACAAACGTCGAAAATAGCTAAACAAACCTAAACAAACGATAAACAAACGATTTCAATGGTATTTAGCTCAAAATGACTAATGGGCGCTGCTGGTGTGAAGCTAGCAGCGCCCACTTAATTTTTCGAATTCTAAAGCAACTAATGCCAAACAAACGACGAAAATAGCTAAACAAACCTAAACAAACGGTAAACAAACGATTTCAATGGTATTTAGCTCAAAATGACTATTGGGCGCTGCTGGTGTGAAGCTAGCAGCGCCCACTTTATTTTTCGTTTTTAAAAGCAACTAAGGCCAAACAAACGTCGAAAATAGCTAAACAAACCTAAACAAACGATAAACAAACGATTTAGGTTATTTTCCCGTTTATTTTCAATATGGGCGCTGCCAGCTTCACATACCTAAGTCCGCCAAACGGGCACAACTCGGGGATATAGATTACTTCCTTGAACAACAAAATAATGCGAGGCGCGTATTTTAAATACGCATCTGTTTACAAGAACTTGCCGAATGCGTGATATTTTTCTCGCACTGAGAGAAATTTAGTGTGGAGTGATAGCAGTATATATACACACACTAATTGCAAGCAACGTTAAATGGTAGAAATAGATAAACAAACAAAGGAGAGGGTTTCTTACAAATTTCGTATTTCGTGACATAAAAAGTTACTCGCTTATGGTGACATAAGATACCTAAAGAACAAATAATCTACAACGTTCTGGTTTTGCAACATATTTCAGTAGTTTTATCGTAAACTACAAGTTTCACATCGATCAACATTAGGACAACTCTTTTGTAACAAGTGAGAATGCGGTAAAAACTAACACAATTAAATCTAATTTATTTATATCAGCACAAAAACGACACCAATAAGTAACAACATAGTAAGAGTGCGATTTTGGGCAAAAATAATTGTATTTTACTCTTACCTATGAAAAGAAATGCCACTTGATTCACCTTTGTATCTGCAGCCTCTATTCGTGCAACCGGTCGCGACGCAAGTTGTAACCATTTTGAAAAACGCAAACAGTATCCTAAAAACTGGCGAAACTGACACGGCGGGACCGACGTGACTCACCGACCGACCGCCATCTTGGCTCAGGCAGCTATCTCTCCCGGCCGGCCTCAGTCGCCGGCGCTGCGCCCTGTACTGAGCACTTGGCCTTGGCCCTGCTACTCTCGCGAAACGGGTACATTCATTGTTTGAAATAGTAACCGTATTATACAAGAATATGAAATAGTTCCATAGGCGGGAACGGGTTGGTGTGCAATCCATGGAACTATTAATTATAATTATATTACTATCACTTTATTGCAAATTGTACCAGTTGAATACGTTAACATTTGAAATAAAAATGTGATCATGTACCAGCAGCATAACCAAAAGACATCGAGCAACCGAGTAATTTATATTGGCTAGGCCTATAACAAATCTAACCGACTGTCCAAAATAAATGAACTGAGCGGGCTGCGCGTTTTTCTTTTTCATTCCCGTAATAAACGAGAGAGCTTTGCAATGAGGTTGCCTCGCTTGCCATCTTATCACCAGTTGCAAGGGGCGTGGTTAGCTCCATCCGTCCTAATGAAAAGCATTGGCATGTCCCCTCCAGTAATGATAGCACCTTTAGTAAATTCACTACTTAATCGAATGTGTGCAAAATTGAGAGATTATTTTGGCAGTCCAAAAGTTATTTTATTGTATTGCATGGACTTGAAACAATTGTAGGTGTTAACACAAGACATAGTCAAACGACGATGAAAACTAATTTTCTCTACAAGATTAATATACAGTTTTAGCCATCAAAATTTGTGGGTATTAGAGAAAGGGGTAACCAAGAGGATAGTTTAGGAGTAATAATATGCCCTAATAACTGGTAATGAAATAATCGAAGTATTACAAACCTAGCATAAACGTTTCCTTAGAAAAGAGGGGGTTGTTTGTGGGGGAAACCCCCTTACGAAAAAAACGATCTATATCACAATTGAATTATAATGTAGACAACCATTGAGTTCACAAGTTTGCTTCGACCGGAGGTGGACCCAACGTATCAATTTCGGCTTATGTTATTTTATATTTTTCGCTTCAAATAAACATATTACAAGTAATGGTGTTCTTAATACTAAAATACATTTTATGGTAACCTTCATACAGTTATGGATCAAGAACAACTACTGCATCGCAATTACCTGACTACTGCACTAATTTATGTATTTCTGCACTAAACAGAAACTACTTACTTGTGAAACGTCACTCCGTCTTTCCTCTTCTTCTTCTTCCTCTCGGAACTGTTGCTACAACCGATCGCGCAACAGTACGTCATCGCACAATACTTTGAAACTGGCAGACAACGTGCACGAAACCAGATATGCGAGGCGACAGGTGCGCACTCTTGTGTTAATGTATTGTTAGTTAATATGTTGGCTTCCGACCCCGACCGTAGCGTCGGTCGAAGAGAGGGAGGGGCGCCATCTTGCTCGGCCCCCTCCCTGACTCAGACCGTGCTCCCCCCTCCAACACCAGTGGCCAAAGGCCTGCACCCTTACCCACAATGATGACATTTTATAACATGCGAGTTTCACAAAGTAAAACGTCACGGAAAAAACTACGGTAGATATTGTTCCAAGTTTCAATTTCATAACGACGACTCGTTAAACACGCGTTATCACTGTGCAACACAAATTGTTTGTGATGTAGACAATCAAGTTTAATGAACAACTTTGGAATAACAGATACACCAACAAATAAAATCAAAAATACCTCTCTTAGGATCCTCGACACTGCGTAAAACACTGATGGGACCGAATCAGGTAGCAATCTTTTTCTAATACCGTCACCATAAAAATCAGACTCTAGGAAGTGTTCACTACAAACGACGCTCCATTTCGACGGTTGCCACCGCGACTTCCAATTGGTCCCAACTTTAATAGCTTGAAGCCACTTATTTCTTAACTCGATCTCAGTTGGGAATCTACAATAGAGTAACAAAAATTCACACTCTGTGTGTAAAACAGGGGAAAATACTGAAAAGAGCTAAATGTCCTTTATATTTTGAAGATACTTTCGTAACATTGTTACAGAGCGAAAAAAATACTACATCGTAAAACAAATTAAAGGTGGATTTACACATAGCCTGCCACGTCCATGCCGTGCAGTTTTAGTCAAAATCACTATTTCGGATTTGCCAATTACTTTACGTAGTACAGCATGTTCACGGATTTCACATAGCCTGCCGTGTCCATGCCATGCCGCTGCCGTGCCTCTTCCGGTTTCATCTGATCGCTCTTGAGGGCGATTCGTGGCAGGTGACCGGTTCGCGACAGTGGCACGGCAGCGGCACGACATGGGCAGGGATTCTGTTGTAAAGATGACTGGCTAGGCGCCCAGTCGGGGGCAGTCGGTTGTATGTCTGATCGCCATTCGGTTATCTTCGCTTCGCTGCGGAAATGTCCGAAGTCACCACGTGTCCCATTTTGCCCATTTTGCCTTGCAGCTCGTTCATTTGTGTATATATTACTAGGCCAAACGGGTTGTCCTATCGAAAAACGAAGACAACTGTGTCCCACGAATTTTAGACGAAGTACAACTTTAGTTCTGTGACATTTTACCGTATCTCACCCCCTTCACCCTTAGTTAGCACTAGATTTTTAAAATTTAAACTTTTTTCTAAGATTTTTTATGGTTTTTAATGGTTTTTCGCTCTAATATAGAACTTAGAGGCCTAATACTTATCACACAGTATTCCTACATTACAATTAGTACTAAGAAATACTACCACGCCCAGATTAAGTATCTAAAACACCCAAAAAAATCAAGGTTTTTGAGCTCTTGTAGACTTTTCGTGTTTTTTGGGTAAATTTTTAATGTTGCGCACTGTCGAGGGTAAAATCCCTTATAAATCAAGTCATTTTTGTTGCAGAAGGCTTTTAGTTACCCAAAGTCATAGTATTTCAGGTTGTTAACGGTGGTCGTATCCCTTATAAGGTTCAAAATACGCGTTTTAAAGGCTACATTATACATCAGTTAAGGGTATAATTTTTTTCAAGCACTTAGGTAATATATGGAGGGTTAAAATTTAACATACTACCTCTCCATACCAAGTAGAATTCATCAACAGGCATATGACCAGATTTTATAGGTTAAACCCTTAAAAATAATCAAAGCCTTGGAATAGTTGTAGAATTTAGGTCTTAAATAGAATTTAGACCAATTTACATTAAACTGTGGCCAAACAGCGACCTGGGGGTGAAGCCCCCCACAGGGGCCTGGGGGCGGATGTGGAGCGATTTTTAAATTGTTATATACTGTACTCTAATATTGTACTGCTAGGCCTAAATTTGTTCACTAATAAGTCTACTTTATATTTTGAGTATACATAGGACCTCGGGTTATTAGCGTAATTAAACCATTTGCCATAGGGAATAAGACAGGGACCTGGGGGCGAAGCCCCCCACAGGGGTCTGGGGGCGGAGCCCCCAGCGAGCGAAGCGAGTTACTAATATATAATAGCATATAATTTAATATATAATAATTCTACTAATTAATATATTCCGTATTATATAATAATAATATTCCGAACATACTATTTATATACAATAACATATAACAATATGACACATAACAATACGTATTCTGTATAATATTCCGAATATAATAATACGGAATTATATATTTAATAATTCTACAAATTATGTATATATTTGTGTGCATATTCTCATCCGTATCCATTTTTAGCAACTGCTTAGGGTGCGCTCTTAGAGAAGCACAAGCAACTAGGCAGTGGCATGGCAGAAGCACGGCAGCGGCCGCTTACCGGTTGTCAAAATCGCACAACAGGGACACGGCAGGGGACAAGGCATGGCCATGGCAGGCTATGTGTAAATAAATTCACCTTAACTTTGTATCAAGTATAATTGCAAATAAGTTTTTTGTAATGTGTTACCAAATGAAGTAAAATTCAAACTAGCCTAAATTTCACATGTCGACATACCTGAAAAATTTTAATTCCACGTGTTCTTTATTGTATCGATTCTTACAGAGGTTTGCGCAGCATGATTTGAGCATGTCTAATACATCAATTCCGATTTGGGCCTATCATAAACACAAGTGACCAAATGCCGGCTGTCAGTCGCGCCTAAATAACAACACATGCAGCAAGCGGTTATTTGACACAGTCGCTTGACAAGACGAAGTGTGTGGGGGAAGGGAAAGAGGGAATCCACTCCCCAACCCCCCAACGCAGGCTGCAACCAGGGCTGCAACTCTCTTCGCGCATCAAAATCCCGCTCCGCTCCCGATACTCCCGTTTTTAACGCTAGCCAGCTATTCTTGAATTCCATTCTTCTAGAGATGTTTTACGGAATAAACACGAACATTTTGACGAAAACAACACTTTCTCCATATAATATGTACAAGGGGAGAAAGTAAAAATGGTCCGATTTTGATGAAATTTGGTACAAACATGTAAAACATCATTTATGACCTTCAGTTCGAAAACAGCCATCTCTCCAACCTAAGGGGTATTTTGGGGCGGTTTTGTACCCCAAACATGTTTTTTTGAGATATAATAGATCAGTAAATCAAATTTTACCATTGACTTCAGCTTAAAAAATCAATTTTGTGTTTTGATCATTGCTCTACGTCAATTGGTTACAGATATATTGAAATTGCTAAATACAGTACGTTGTCAAATGTTATTATTATGGAGAAGAAGAACAATTATGTAATAAGACAAATTCATCTCGCTTATTTATCAACTTATCCTGACGAAACTTGGTATATTGCTTCATATCATTGTGGTTTATTGATATTTGCACAAAAAACTATTTTTTTTACCTATAGATCCCGTAGCAGCAAACCTGCGTACTCAGCCCCTATGTTATTCTTATGGAGAATAAGTAGAATGTTATCTCAGTTAATTATGAACATAAATTAATAAAACTTGGTATGTGGTTTTACCTAGTTGAGTTATATTAATATTTGTATTAAACCCCATTTATTGTGTTCCTTGTTGCAGCAAACCTGCATACTCAGCAGCCGCCATGTTATTCTTAAGGAGAATAATTAAAATGTCATAAATCGTTTATTTATGAATGGATATTGATGAAATTTGGTATGTGACTTTATGTGGTATTAAGATACACACATATGCATTGGAAATTCGCTGAGTATGCAGGTTTGCTGCTCCGGGGTTATTTTGTTATCAGTGCAAAGTCCTAAATCGTAATTACAACATGGCAGGTAGTACCGCCACAGATTAAGCTTAAAAGTAGCTACCGGTACTTCATATTAACATCACGGAGTAGGATTAGGCATTAACCAGTCGGTTTAAACTAGTCACCAGAAAACCTTTCAAAAGAAAGGCCTAAGAGAGAGTTTCCCAACATGCATTGATGAAAACTATAATAGCACTAATACTAATAGCAGCAAACAAATTCCGAGATTCAAAAAACACGGATGTTATGCGACGTTAACAATTAAATGCTTAACTGAATGAATAAATGGTGTGAAGCTAAACCAGTGAGTTGTGCAAACCCATCGCACGCTGACTCACCAACATTATTTCCGTCACTCCTCTCTCAGAGATAATTTTGTCCGTCAGCTTGTTATTTTCCTTCGAAAACATTTCCACCGGAACTGCGATATGTTCAATGGTTTCGTTGAGCGATCTTTTGCTAGAACCTCTCGGATATAAAGCGAGCTTCCCTCCTGTCACATTGATGTTGATACGATGTTTTCTGATGGGTCCAGAAGCCAACTTTACCGTGGGGACGGCGGTCTCTGTCAAATCTCTCACGGTCCTAGAAGGGCCGCATCCCAGCAGTTGCTGCTTCAACTTCACGACTCTGCAGGAGCCATGGAAATGTTCAAAGCATACCCGGGCTGAAATTAAAAATCTGAATTGGTAACACTGTAGCTATATTCAGTAAGCTATTAATACATCGATGTGGGTTATCATACAGTACAATATATTACAATATATTTGTCACGGAAGTTACATTTAAACAGAGTAAAATCAGACTGTATTCTAGTAAGAGGCCAATGAGGTTTTAGTAGTTCTCAATTACTATTATTTAAGAATTTATGGCGGACATTTGTCGTCACTGATTGGAGAACGAGGTGTACGGCGTTCTCAGTTATTGTAAATATCGTAAATAAAAATGTAACGTTTAGCAAGGGAAGGGTGCCTATTAAATGTTTCAGAGCAGCGTTAAAATCTATACCTATTTTAATAATGCAGGCAAAGAAAGTATACCTGAATTAAAAACATCTTCTCTAAAATTAACCTATAAAAAACATTAATATAAAATCCGACGATAAGAAACATTATACCTGACAAGACTGCACACTGTAACATTAAATCAAAGCTGACAAGAGATTAAATCTCAATTTACAATATTGCAATACTATTGTTTTTTCCAACTGGATTTTTGTTTGTTTGCTCCCTAGGAAAAGAAAACCTAATTCGAAATATAAAAAGAGAACCTGCTACTGAAGTGGATTTTAACTTTTAAAGGCTATAAAAATATATAACTACAGACTACAGTATTCTAAAAAAATTGATACATTTCACTATTTCTTCAATCGACAAACACAGCAAATGCAGGTCGATGTGTCGTATAATTTATTTCATGATAATACTCAATTATGCGTGGATTAATATTTGGATATTCTTGTTTTGTATCTTGTTTTATTTAATGTTAGGAATAGCCTAATTACTTTATATTTATGACCCACAGCTCTCGTACAATAGGTAACATTAATAACGTAGTTGATTCAAAAATAACTAACCAGACAAAATAACTTTCTTCTCATTAGCTCGTGGAACAGCCGAATTTTTCAGTTGTCTTTTCTCTTTCAAGTTTAAAAGTTCTGCTTTCAAATCGCGTTCGAAATCGTCGTCATCGAAATGGCGCGAACATATTCTAGCGTTTTTGTGCTCCGTTGGGAAATCTTCACGGAGTTTACAAGCTCGCAGCCAGGCTCCTTTCAGATTACTCCCTTTTGGAAAACGATGGAAGGAAATATGTTCAGAACCGGGACAGTCTCTTGAACCTCTACAACCGGGGAAAGCACAGCCGGGCATTTCACTTCAGACGACTGCCTAGGAGGTAACGGACACGTTTACATCAAACAACATAACCTACAAGGAAACACCGACCACTAGAAATCGTCAACACGGTAATAACGAAGCGCACAAAAAAAACATTCAAGGCTACACTGCTAACATTTCATAATCTCTAACGCCCAGTGTCTCTGATGGGTAACGGGTAAATATTTATCAAGCTGTTTCCGAACCAATGACGTCGCCCGCACATGCGCACGCAGCGATTTGACAGGTCTACCAACTGCGTTGCCGATTCTATAGCCCCGCTGCGTTGCTAAGGCGACTTGGCAACACCGCAATCCCCCCTCCCTTTAGTGTCAATCCGGCACCACCTGGGCGGGCACACTACTCACTGTGCCCCGGCACCCCCTCCGGCGGTCCTGCGTAAAAATTAAAATGATGAACTTTAAGTCAATACCGTATATTGTGCAGTTGTTATAGAATTTGTAAATTACACACAAGACGACCGTCGTCAACCACGATTCGGTTCATATTGAAACATGTCAATAGACTATACATTTGTCTAATCTTCTGATAAACATATGTCGCAAAGAACAATATGAATAGAAGTAACCTAATTATCGCTTAAGTAACGAATGTCTGAGTTGTTTAACGCGTAAGGAACAATAAATTATTACCTTATTAATATCATTGGAATCTGGAGACATCGGCGTTCAATAGCGGTTCTTGAACCCTCCTTGCGTACAGGTGCGCAAAATTTGTCCACAAATGGTGCAAACGGGTTTAATCACTGTATTATCGTTTGAACAGAAACTCTGCAATATGTCCATGGGAATGACAAGTTAATTAGTTTTAGGTACTAATCTCAAATCTAAATAAAATTCGCCTGTTTCGGTGCGCTCGACTGAAGCTGCAAGTTTGGCAGAACACAGAAGGCACTGAATTTGGTTTTAATTTTTTAACGATTCCCCTACTTCGTTTACGTTACGTGATTGTATACGTTAAAATACAGCTACACAAATTCCCTCTTAACCGACCAGGTCGGGACCGGGACCGGTTAACGATTTGACCAAATAAACCGTCAAGCACTAAAACTCATAGGTCTAAGCCTAATGTAGGACAGAATGTATGTATTAAATTCGTTGGCCTATAAACTAAATGTATAAACATTAATTGTCTTTATTAACAAATTATAAAAACGAGATAAAGATCATATTTACTATTAGTTTCATACTAGAGCAAAGTACTGTAGGTTTAAGCCAATAGAATATTTAGTTGTTCTTACCTGTGGAATGATAAACTGCAGCCTTTTGAAAATCGACTATTACATCTATATATGCTGCACAGAACTGTACCATACTAGTACAATGTGATACAAATAGGTAACTAGCTCAAAAACTCTGGTTAAGGTAACTTGCTCAAAAACTCTGGTTATCAAACAAACACATAGTGGACACGCCAACAATACACTGGCAACTGGAACTGACTCGACACCTGACACAAATGACACACGGCCTATACTTATGGCTCCGTCTACACTAGAGAAAAATATGCGCCGCCGCGTAAAAATAAATTGTTAAGATAGAGGAAAGGAGCGGTGAGTAGTAGGTCCGCAGGATTACCGTTTGCGGCTATGATAGTTATGTTATCAACATACTATAAACGGGATTTGACAGAAGAAAGTTGATCCAACTCCATGCTCTTTTTAGAATTTCAAAATAATGTTTTTTTTCAAGTTGTTGTAGTTTGAAAAAGTTAATTTTTTACATTTAATAGGGCTTGTAAATGCAACAATATAAATACATAATTCGATGGAAAGCCCTTACTGTGGTGGGGGGGAGGAGTTCGCCGCCGGCTCGCATATGCTCGCTCGTAGCACTTCACACCCCCTTCAGCGATCCAGTTTTATGTTTATATCTGTCGGTGGAATATAGGGTACATCGATTTAAACAACTATGGATCGCGCGTGTGAAGCAACCGTGCGGTCCGGCCCAGTCCGGCTAGACAGCTCCACCCACCACTTTCCTGTCACTCCTGCCCGCTGCTCCTGTCGCGCCGTCATTGAACACAATGTTGTTATACGCTTAAAGAGAGCAAATACCTCATGTGGTCGCATTGGTTTTATATGTAACATTTATCTAACAGCATGTACTGTTTATTTTTTAGATTTAATTAGTTTATTTTGTAGCGAAATAATAGTAATTTTAACTAAAACCCCCTTAAGAACAAACGGGTATTTTTAGAACAATTTGGCTATAACTAAAACGTGAAACCCAAGGGAAAAGGTAAATTACAAGAGTATCTAATGAAACCTTAATTGTATTAACTTTAATTTGCTTACAGGTACAAAAATACCTTAATTCAGAAAAAATACCTTGTAAAAAAAATTCTGAAACATTGCCAAGCAAAAACTTTTACTTTTCTCGAATGCCAACTTTTGAATGTACAGCTGCTAATGTTTATTCTTTCGCTCTGCTAAAACAATTAATAAAAAAAAACCTTCCTATTAATTTTACTCATTATTTAATTTCGTGGGTATATCATCCTTAAAGTCCACGTTAGAAACATCGCCTTTAAAAACGTTTCCTGATAATGTTCTACAAGCTTCCAAAATTACTTTGTCAGTGTTAGGTTTTACTCCTAGATTTTGTATTTAAACTATACAAGTCACACTAAACAACCTACAACACATCTGAGGAAGCTCAAACTAACTTCTTCCCTTTGGAAATAAAGTCACTAAAATGTGTGTAAAAATTACATTCTTCTGGTGATAATACTTTAAACATTCTCCACACTTTATTTTAAGATGTAATTTCCTTAAAATAAAACCGCATACTGTAATACGTAATCTTTGTAGTAATATCCCGAAATCAGAGCGGCGTTTGAAGAGTTAAAGTTTTTTTTTATAGTTATAATCCAACGTCCACTTAAATTAATATACTTTGGATACCTGCAAAAATTGTTAAAATCTGTATTCATTTTGAATTAGAAACTTAATGACAAAGATAATTTATATTGCAAAGATTTAACAGAGAATCTGATTTTCTTGCTAGGTTCTTTTATCACAAAATTGTTTACAAGTAATTCATAAAAATATTATAAATTAAGATATATTTAATAAAAATATTCTTGAAGAAATATAAAATACCCCGTCGCAGCAAACCTGCATACTCAGCGAATTTTCAATGAATATATAACATAACACATTGGGCCACTTAACAGGATTCATTAGAAATATGTCCACAAACAGGCGAGATTTAAAATAATAATTATTCTCCATAAGATCAACATTGGGGATAAGTACGCAGGTTTGCTGAAACAAGGAACACAAAATAATGGGTTGTTATGCAACTATCAATAGAACTCATCTAAGTGAAGTAAAATACCAAGTTTCATTCATATACATTCATAAATAAGCGATATATAACTTTTAATTAGTTTCCATAAGAATAACATGGGGACCGAGTACTGTACGTAGGTTTGCAGCTACGGGAACCATAGGCAAAAATTTTTTTTGTGCAAACAACAATAAACCACAACCAGATGAAGCCATCCATATACCAAATTTCGTCAGTTTATGTCCATAAATAAGCGAGATGTAAAATTGTTCTTTTTCTCCATAAGAATAATATTAGACAACGTACTGTGATTAGCACTTTCAATATCTCAGTAACCAACTGACGTAGAGCAATGATCAAAATACCAAATTGTTTGTTTTTTATGCTGAATTCAATGGGAAAATAAAAATTTGATTTAAATAAAAATTACATGTGGAAACCCCAAAAAAAATTGTTGGGGTACAAAACCCCCCCAAAACCTCCCTTCGGATGGTGCGATTCGTCTGGTTTTCGGACTCGTTCAAATAAATAGTACTTTACACATTTGTACCAAATGTCATTAAGATCGGACCTTTTTTGCAAGAGTTATCGTGCTTACGGACACACACACACACACACATATACAATTTTTATATATACATATATACAAATTTTAACGAATGGTGTTTTTGGCATCTGGGGACTTCAAAATTAAAAGTTATCATGGTCTCGGGTCTCGGGCTTCAGTCTTACCATAAGACCTACGGCAATAGCTTCTTCCCTAGAGGGGAAATTCGCTAAAAGAAAAACTAACAAAGGCCTATATGTAAACAATGTGAGTAAATCGTTGAGTTACTTAACTAGCACAAAAGTAACAAATTAGCTTTGAATAACTTCATTTAGTCTTGAAATGTGTAAAAAGATTGAGCTGTTTTTACATATTCTGTCTGAAAGATTTAACGCAGAACATACATCCGGCATATTTTACTTCCAATCCTCGCTTGGTACAAAACATTAACAAAAACTAGACGGCACGCGCCGATGAGATGCGCGACCCATTTCCCGCCTGGGCCAGGCTATAATCCCCGACTTGTCATCAGCCACTGGCTTCAGTAAAGTATTAAGAAAACTAGCGTAATGCATTTATAAGTAAACCGGTGACAAAAACACAAGTAACAAGTAACAAGCAGCAATATGGGGAAATAACTACTTAATTAAGTAGTTATTCAGTTGTTTTAAATAACAAGCCTTTGGCTATACAGTAGAACCTCACTACGACGGCCCTCGATAAGACTAAAACCTCGATAATGAGTCTGATTTTCTAATCCCCGTGAATCTCCCATAACACTCAATGTTATAAATGCCTCTATAAAACGACTCATTTTCAAATAAATACCTCGAAAGCACGTCTTTTTGTAATTTCATATTACTAATAAATAAACCTCTATAGCGCGTCTTTTCAAATAACTGTACCTCTATAGCACGACACCCACCTCAATAACACGCTTCTTTGGGTAAGCGAACCTTTATTACACGACTCAATAGCGCGCCGTTTTGCGTTACGGAACCTTTATACACGACTAAACCTTTCTCACGCATAGTTCCCACGGTTAGAACGGATGTTTTGAAGTAAACAACAACGTCTTGGGCTCAGGTCTCAGCAGGAAAACCCCTTCCCCACCCCTTCCCATTCCGGCCTTTACTTGTCTATCACGGGACAGAAGATGTCTTTCACGGGAAAAACTAAAATGTTTTCTACAATGTAACTTTGATTAAATTGTTACTGTACCTACTGTACATTTATTGACTAGTTGAGTTATAGAAGACCTGACTTGAATTGATGACTTTTCATTATAGTTTTTAACTTTGTTATTGACTTTTTAGTAGGGTAACATTTTACTGTTTTAGTTTATGAGAAAAATTTGATTCTGTGTTGTATTTTTAGTTGAAACGATATGTAGATTTTCATTTTCTATCATTACAGTATTTTATTGCGTATTTCACAATAGGTTAAGGTTTACTGTATTTCGAGCTTATTAACTCTATACAGTACTTTAGTGAACTGGGTCTGTTGATTTGTTTCTTACTGTCGCAATAATAAAGAAGTTTGTTTTACTTGTACGTTTGTTCTTTTATTTATGACTGATTTATACAGGAATTTTCTACTTAAAACACAACTTATTAGAAATGTTTCATAACAAATGTGCTTGGTATAGCAAAAAGTCTGTGACCTCGATAACACGCCTTGTTGTGAAAACCACCTTATGATAGCACGACCCTCAATTACAAGTGCACCTCGATAAGAAGACTATTTTAGAGATCCCCTTGAAAGTCGTGTTATCGAGGTTCTACTGTATCATTATACTAGTCGACCCGTGCGGAATTCCGCACTGCGAACCAAATCTTGTCAGCTGATCAGATGTTCTTTTGATTACATTTTCGTTCCTGTCAAAACAAACTATTCAAACTATTATTTATCTTTCATATTATTCAAATTTCCGAGAAGCGGTACATTTTTAGACCGTGGGTCTATTTTCCGTCAATAGCCGGCACGATAAGCTTTAAAATGAGGGGTGAATCATGGAATTTGATAAAAGAATAAGGAAGATATCACGGACTTACAGAAAACCAGGCTAGATGAATAATATATAAGATTATTGTGTAGCGATGATACTGCTGTTGCGTGATTTTTTAAATTACAACCTGAAAAGTACACGTTGAATATCTTTATAGTAATTTATAGTAGACAGTTTTTAAAAGACACTTGGACTAGGTTCGACTGTGTACACAATCATATGTTTTAAGTGACTTTGACCTATGTCATGTGACCTTTTTTCATGAAAAAATATTTCAGGTAATTGTCTACGAGAGATCCACGGTCCCAAATTTCAAGGTGTTATCGATACAACCCCTTATCTTATCGCATAACAAAATGTTAGTTATAAATCGTACAGCGCATCTATATTAGTTATGATTACTACCGAGTTTAATAATATTAATACAATTAAAAATAACAAAAAAATATAAAGTTGTTAAACTTTATACCCCCAAACTAACGTGCTGCAGAAGATTCTTCAATACAGTATTGAGACCGGGAGGCCCTCGTCAAGAAATCAGCAAGCTGCTCATCTCCAGCAACATGACGCACATCAAACGTCCCTGCTTGGAATTGTTCACGTACATCATACTGATACCTCACATGGATGTGCTTTGACCGCTTATGAAACTCTCCAGCATTCCTTGATAGTCTTACAAATCCTGCATTGTCAACAAATAGAATAGCACTGATGACTTGTCCATAGATTTCATCCAACTGATATTTTAGCCACACAATTTGTTTAGCAGCCTCACTCGCAGCTACAAACTCTGCTTCTGTTGTTGATAGAGTAACACAGTGCTGCTGCACAGAAGACCAACTAACGATTCCGCCAGCAAACATACATAGATAGCCTGTGCGTGACTTTCTTGATTCGTCATTTGCAAAATCCGCGTCACTGTAACAATGTAGCATCTTTTCACCTTTAGAAAATGTTAATGCATAATCCATTGACCACTGTAAGTAACAAAACATTCTCTTAATGTCCATGCTTGCATAGTAGGATAATTTAATTTCTGTGCAACTACATTTACGGCACAACATATGTCTGGCCTTGAATTTGTAATGTACATGAGACTGCCCACAGCTTCTCTGAAAGGAACACATGTCGCAAGAGGTTTGTCATCTACTTCCGGTTCTTCACGCTTTGATACTAAAGGCGTGCCAACTGGGTTACTACCTGACATCCTGTACTTCTCGAGGACTCTTGAAATATGACTTCTGACTTAAATAAACACCATTCTCTGTTCTTTGAATTTCCATTCCAAGACTAACCCGTGTCAAACTGAATTCAGTCTGTGCGGCAACAACTGTCGCGTTATCTGAAAGCTTATAACAACTTATATGTCACGAATAACGTGTGAAAACCGCGTTCAGATATTTGATTTAATAATGATTTAATTTATCCTTTCTTTATACTCTTAGCTTTATTTTAAAACTGGAACAAATGACAGGGAAGAGGAGATTAGGAGAGTGGCAGGGCCAGTGCTGTCAATCGAGAAAATACTTTTCGGAATATTTCCCGAACATTTACCCACACCAAGAAGTAAGCTTACTGTTGTAAACACTAATTATTTAGTTGATCTTTTGGATCCTTAATAATACAAATTCACGCAACACTAATAGGTAGATAAAAATGCTAATAATTTAAAAGTAATAACATCCTACCGGTTCTATTTCCCTTTCTTCGTGTCCCTCGGTTTGTAATCCGCTCACATTCGGGTCAGAAGGAGCTCCTTCATCGTTCCAAGGTATGGGGATAGCAAACGGGTGACTTTGGAGGAGTCTATTCCTTAACCCGTTGGTGAACGCACGATCTTCAAAATGTAACGAGCAGACCCTCTTGAGAAGCAATTTACTAGAATTAAGAGAGGCCAAGTAATTTTTTCCACAGTTTTTTATCCACGTTGAACACCTGTGTGAAAATGCACTTTAGGTCGGAGAAGAAGTGATAAATGGACGCATAATTATTATTATTTACATTTCACTCCGATGATTAATACAATGTACATGTCAACGCAAAAGTCAAAAATGTAAATAGGGAATTTTACATTAGTCTTTCTTACACGTTTTAATTTTACCACCCAATAGCGAAAATAATCACTTTAAGACGCGTTTACACCGGAGTTACCAACAAACGTTACTAACTCTTTTGTTAGCAACAGAAGTTAATAACAAAAGTTATTAACAAAAATGTTATTAACATTTCGTTTTGAGACTTTTAAATGTTACCAACATTTATCCACGTATATTTTTCCCGCCCAATCCGCCGGCCTCACCTAGGTCACATTGCTTGGAAAATGTCGAGTGTACAAGATGTGGTTCTCGCTGCAGCTGTCTGTGTTATTTTTGAGAAACAGAAGAGATAGGCAAGGTTCGTAGAGCGAAATAGATAGGAGATAGGTACCTATAGTGGCAGTGATATGCTATGAGGCCTAGAAAAATGTGAAGTCCGTTGATCCTTTGTGTGGAAAGCTGCAATGTGACGGTAGTTTTAAAAACAATTTACGAATGTCAAGCAGTGATTTCGGATATTTGATAATAGTGTTAGGAGACAAGTCCGCTAAACAAGACACTAATTATAGAAAATCAATTCTTATGTAGGAAAAACTTGCAGTGACTTTGGGTTTTTTAGCGACCGGAGACTTGTACACAAGTTTAATTTACTTGTTTAAGATTTATAAAACAACAATTTCTTTGTTTGTAACTTGTCAGAAATATGTGCTGCTGTGATCTGAACAATTTGAAAGATTGGTATTTTTGGCTTCTGGGGACCTCAAAACGAAAAGTTATCATGGTCCCGGGCCTCGGTCTTACCATGCCGACTACGGTAATAGCTTCTTCCCTATAGGGTAAATTCGCTATAACAGTAAACCAAAAACAAAACACTGGAATACAGATACACAGCCTCAGCGCAAGAGAATGGGTGAAAGTTGTTAACATCCAATACGTTCGGTAACATTTGTTGCTAACAAATGTTATCAACATTTGAAAAGATCAAAGAATGTTACCAGATTTTACCGACACTCTGTGGATAACAAAATTTGTGTTGCTAACACGGTATTTTTGTTGATAACATGAAATGTTACTAACAAATTCAAAGGTGTTTTCTAAAATGTTATTAACAAATGTTAGCAACACGTGTTGCTAACTCCGGTGTAAACGCGGCTTTAGGCTTGTGTTTGAAATATTCCAAGTAGGATAAGTGCTACCTCTATTTGAACTGATCCATTACAAATTTGGTTAAAACATGGTACAAAAGTAAGTAATACAATGACAATGAAATTAACAGAGTATTTTTGATTAATCGGTTTACAGCAAAATATTTAGTTACCTTTCTTTTTCTTTCACCGGGAATTTGAAGAAAGATAACCCCGGACTATTTTTAGTAGTATTTTTACATTTCGGGTACTCGCATTTATTCACCATCTTCGCCCGCTTACAACCGAACTCAAATTAAAACTTGAAATATCATCAACTTAAACCAAGCCCACTCACAGGTAAAATCCACAACGAAATCATCACAAAATTATAACCACACTTTTACCGCTCCCTAGACAACACTACTAGGGATGAGCCGATGAGCGATAATCACCAACTGTGATTTTGCCACAGGCGTTTAAAAGTCGCAGTCACAACTTGTGACACATTCTGAAAAGTAGCAGGTACAGTACAAGATACGGCGGCGATGTCGCAGCAGTCGCTACCAGGACATTGCAGCAAAAGCAGTTGCTGTTCGTCACGTCACAGTGCAAACAAAGTGATACGCCGAAACTGGTAAACTTAAACTGGTGACTGACTGCCCGAGACTCAGCTGGCAGCTGCAAGCGATCACGGAGATGGCCGACGAGGCACGAATGTCCACCTTCCGAAGGCCTACGATGTGGTGCCGCGTAAAATTCGGATACAATCGTAAATTTCCGCTGGTCTTCGGGCTCCGTCACAATATTGAAATTGATCAGATTCGCTCGTTAATTTCCGCTGGTCTTCGGACGGACTCCATCGCTGCTCGGTAGTCACTGAATCCACTTTTAGACCAATTACCCATTTTTAGGATAATTTCTACAAGGTCTGGGTAATTTTTGGGTAAAAATCAAGATAAAAAAAACAATAGTTTATTTTCTGTACCAACTTATATCACTGAATATAGCCTGAATTACAGATATGCAATGAATAAAAGTAAAAGTAATTTGGGATAACACTGTTCCTCCTGACAAAAGCTGGATCCTTTACATTTACAGAATAACATTTAGTTTTTAAACATAATTGTTATAGACAGTATTTCTTAGAATTTTGCAATGAGCACAATCAATATCAGTAATCTCAGCAAGTTATAGACCCAACAATAACACTGTTTAATAATATATTTGTATATCCCGAGCAAGGAAAATATTGCATCTTACAGCGCAAGGCTTTACAACTCACAACTTTTAATCAAAAACCTTTACTCAGGGTAATTTAGAGCGTGGGTAATTTCATAGCCATTTAGGCATAGTTAATTGCATACAATACTTGTGGTGGAGACATAGAACCTAAAAGCATGGTCTTCAGGAACGGCTGTAATAGATGATATTTTAAGTATAATTTGTTACATAAGATGATGTTTTCCTTTATAAATAAATCTATTGTAGCCCATCTATCAACATTAAGTACCGTTAATTCCTTGACGATCCTTCTATTTTTGGGCTTAAAATTGGGTGAGAAGTCAAATATGGTCGGAACCGCATCTTTCTTCAGTCTTCTTCGTAACCCTCCAATTTCAAAAGCACTGTTTTCAAAGTGGACGCTACAAAGACTAGAACTATCTGATGGAATAAATCCTTTTCGTTTGGTAGATATAGTCCAACGCTTTCGGAGCTCCGGGTCCTTAGGAAATCTGCAATAAATGTGGAACTATATAGTATCATGAGGTTGAAGATGTAAACTAATTACCTTATTCATTTTTAGTAATCGATGTTAATTTATTTTTATTTTACAGAGATGTTAAGTACGCTTGTAATTTAGGAAGGTTAGGTGCAAAATAAGATCATTCGGATTCTTGTAATAAATTAGATTTTTTTTTTAAAATAACAGTAATTTATTTTTTAAGATCTCTTCTTCAGTTACAAAGAAAACTGTGGTTTAAAATTAATTACATTAATTAACAATACTGCTAAAAATTAAATAGTCTGTAGATATTTTTCTATAAGCTACATCTTAAAATAATTGTAAATCTCCAACCATTTCCAAGTACGTAAAAAGGTTCAGTGGTAAAAACTGCTTTCTTACAAATATTTTATAGCATGTAATTATTGAATGTGACTAAATAAAAGGTAAGATGATTCGAATTAACCTATAATTCTTAAATGGTGTTACTTATGTGCAGATAATCCAGATTTCTTGTCGATAACATTTTTGCAGTTGTAGGCTACGCAGTAGGCAGGCATGTCACTACAGTATTACGTTGCTGTAGAAAAATCACGTTAAAACAAGTGTACGTATGAGAGTACAACAACTAAATTCCCGTGGCGACAACAGTCTCGGGCGCCTGCCGCTGTCACCACTGGTGGTGGGGGGAGCAGGTTGCCACCGGCTCGTTCCTGGCCTCCCTAACCAGTGTGTCCAAATCACAACCTGAACAACTGAAAAATCCCCACCCATTTCCCCACTTCTGTTTACCATATTAATATTTCCACGAGACAAATATTCTAAAAAACGAGTTTAGCTAATTAATTATCCCAGGCTAATTATTTAGCTATTTATTAAACATGTGAACTCATCCAAATGTGTAGTTACATTTCTGTAATTACTATTACAATTAACAGATTTTAAAATTGTCCTTGAACTAAGTAGAGTGTGTACATACAAATGAAATACAACAAAGGAATTTATAAAATAATTTCAGGACATAAACACATCACACACATAGAAACAGGTACGCTATATGTAATGTCCAGTTTAACGTTACCTACCGGTACGAAAGTCTAGTAGACTGACACATGTAAAGGATTAATTTACTGTGACTGTTCCCCATTGTACATATTTTTATTGTGCTTGTGCGTCATTGAGCTGCTTACAGACGAATTTTAACTTTTAACAACTATTTCTCTCCCCTTTTTGCTTAGTTTAAGATTAAGCATGGACAACAGAAAAATATGTAAGTGTTAGTCACTACTGTAGTTTATTTTGGAATTGGTTCGCTAAGTAATACTTATTATATTCCTTAACGTTGTTTGGCGGGCTATTTAATTTAGTTGTGTAAGTACACTGTTTTAACAAGATGATGAAATTATTGAAACTTTCATAAAATCCTTACATTTATTTTGGTATTTTTCAATCAAATTATTACAAAATAATGAGTGATTTCTAATTCCCCATAGTGGGAAAAAATCCCCACACCTGTACACACTGCCCCTGTAACAACTAGACCACTTGACCTATAATAGCGTTGGCGAGGTTGGCAGCCTTCTATGTTTATAAATAGTCCAATGGGCGGCTTGAGGGAGACTTGTCCGTAGTAGTGTAGAGGTATCGCTACAGCAGCTGATACAACTGTGACCGGGTCACCGACATTTTCCTGTCACAGTCACAGTTCCAACCGATATTTTAAATGCACTGATATTCTCCTCGGAACGGTCGAGGTCCGACTCGGCTCTCGGCTTAATAGAGGCAGCAGACAACCGAATATAACAGACCCTTTTAAAACTCCCTTTCTTTAGCCCAAACAAACGTGTTTTTGTCCCTTTTCAAGGACGACATTCCAACGTCACTCACTCTCACTAATCGTCTCGCGGTCTTCCTGCAGCCGAGTCGAACTGGCAACAGGCAAAGATTACCAAATATGCGCACCACTCCAAGGTTCAAATCATTGTGCCATGATTTCATAAAACATTTTTTTACTACGGAAAAAATCGCGATGTTATTGATATTATTGAGATGATAGTTAAACAACCCTTTGAGCTATGCTATCATATATATATACCCCAAAAAGAAAAAGAAATTGTAGCTGTCATTTGTAGGCGTCAAAATCGATTAATCTTATAAGAATATTGTTTATAAGGATAGTATATTCTCCCTTCGACCTCCCTTTCCATTAAATCCTGCTCGGTCCGATGTCTTGTTCGGGAAAAGGTGTAGTATGTGCATGGTACGGTACATCCGAACTACTTACTAGTACAAATTGCAATATATTCACTAACCAGTGAATAAAATAATGTTGGTCAAAATATGTATACTATCCTTATGAAAAATATTCTTATAAGATTCATTCAGTGATTCCGTCCGTTATTTCTGAATCAATTTTGACGCCTACAAACCGGAGTGGGGTCTCCGAACCAGACATTGGACCAAGCCCCGAGCGCTGTCGAGGCGGTTTTTTTACGAAAGATCAAATTAAGATCGGGCCGATGTCTTGTTCTGGCTCGGGGTTCGGTAGTGTGTGGTACCTCCCTCCATATTCGGCCGTAAGGCAAGGCCGCCTTCACACTAGATCGCTGCGACCGGGCCACTTGACTTGTAGAAAGTCGCAGCCACGCCTGTCCTTCACATATGTGGTGGCTGCGACCAAGTTGTGAGGATGCGCGCGCAGCTTGTATTGGTCGTCTGCCACCTGCATCTGCCATTCGCTATAGCAGTCTCTCTAAACTATCTTTTTAATTAATTCTTCATCAATATGGATTCAAGTGATTAGGATGAGGACCTCCTGCTTGTGCTTTTGCTATGCAAAAGAAGAAGGCGGGCAAGAAAACAAAGAATGTACCCACAGTTTAATTTTTTTTAATGTATGAATTTTATGAAATTATTCATTATAATGAATTATTATTTATAAATAATTATATTATAATGATAGTATTTATAAATAATTATATTATAATGATATTATATTGTACAGTAATAATATTATAATAAACTGGGTGTATACAAACTGGTTACAAACTTTCTTGTTTGTATACACCAGAGTCGTCAGCAAATGACAAGACATATAGGAAGGAGGCAGGCAGACGACCAAAACAAGCTGCGCGCGCATCCTGAAAACTAGGTCGCAATCACCGAGTGTGAAGGGCTCCGTTATGATTCAATGCCCGCTAGCGGGTTTTGAGTCGCTAAAAAGCAGGGTCGCTGCCACATGGCTGCCACCGCCCGGCGTCGCAGTTCCGTGGACACCGAGTCGCTGCCACCGAGTGGGTCGCTGCGACCCACTAGTGTGAAGGGCTCCATAAGGCTAAATGCAATTTCGACCGTTCAAGTGGCCGACGGGTGGCTGTGAGCCGGTCGCAGCGACCTAGTGTGAAGGCGGTCTGGTCTAACACCGCTGGTCGTTTTCGCGCTCAATCCGTCCGATCCGATGTCTTGATCGGGAAGAAGTTCAGAGTGAATTTTGCTACCTTCGTGCCTTGCTCCCTGCTCGATCCGATGTGTTGTACGTTGTACGGACAAAAGTCCGGTAGTATATGGTCGGGCGAACATTACCCCGACGCGAACATCGCCCGACACAGACGATTACTTTGATCTTCGCCAGAGATCCAAATCCAAATAGTTTGCGTTGTGGCAGAAATCCACCATAGTCAGGTGGAACATTCATGTGATCGTCAGAGTAAGGGAGGTGTTTCCCGTGTATATGGCAGACTTAGCACAAATGTGGCTCTCGATGGATTGGCTCTGCGGAAAACTGCTTGACTCGTTAGTTGCGTTACAACCTACTTCAAATAAAACCAAACAGTTGTCCTATATTAAGGGCAAGGTACTTTTATGCCCTCAAAATATATGATACAAATATTAATGCTGTATAAATTATCTAAGACTAATTACCTAATTATTTTAACTGATAGACTGCGTGAGAGTCACGAACCTTTTAATTTTTTATTCACAATAGAAAATTATATTTAATGATAAGTTGGTACTTTAGGATAAATCACAGTTTGTAATTGTGATAATACTCCCACCTATCGACGCAACGTTTGCGTATTGTTCGGACCGCAATAAATAAATAAAATACACCATATGTTACGTATAACACTCCACAGATCAACAAAGGGGTTGCATTGCAATAGTGTGAATTGGAGGGATATTCATTACAGTAACTACCAGTAAGACTTCGCTAGAAATTTGGGTACAAAATATAAACTATATATCCATATTTGAAGCCACATAACAAAGCAAGAAACGAAAACTGAACCACACGAACCTAAAGAGTACAACTAATTAAAGATACGTGTGATCAAGGTTAAGATAACAAGAATGTGTCATCGCGAGACGGCCCGCTACTCGTTCTGCTACACACTCTAAATTAGACGATTAGCTCACCGTAAATAAGGAACAACAGTTTGTACGGTAACGTTTATAAGAAAATAGCTGACATCTATACCTAGTACCTGGGGGTCAAGCTTTACTCAGGGGAAGGCCTGAAGGCCAGTCAGTTTGTTTACATGACTTGGAGTAATATTTCACCACTTCTCCCTACTGATAATCAGATTTTTTAAACTCATTTGCCTCTTTTCTACATTTTTAAGGTTACTCCAGTTGTTATTTATAGCTCAATGTCCTTTGATTTATTTTACTACTCTATATATGTATTCTTCACTCAAATCTTGTAATCTCTGCTCTCAGGAAACCACATGTTAATAATCATAAACAACATGAGTATTACTTTGACAGTTCCCTGGTTGATTATGAACAGCTGTTACAATTTTTTGTTTTGATTTGAAACTCCATAAGCCCAATGTTAATTTGTTTAACTTTTCAATTTCGTTTTTTAACATGATTTGATTTTTACTGGGGATGAGACCTGTCTAGAACATATTTTTAAACCAGAACGTAGTTATTTCCAAAATTGGAAGGAAATCCTGGGAGCCGTTTTCGAGATAATTGTGCAACCAACCAATCAAGCAAACATTGCTCATATACGAGTATAGGAGATAAAGGCAAAGCCCTCACTCACAGACTCACTCACTCATCAAGAATTCTCCTAGTTCCCATTTACCTAGAGAGTTTAAATTGTGTACTCTGATTCTTTAGGCATTAAATAGGAAAACTAAATGGTTTTCATCCTGATCTGACCTTAGGGATTCGCCAAAGACCCCGACAAAGTTCCCATGTATTCCTTATGGGCATTCATATTGTTTGAGCTGATGATAATACAAACAGCTGATGCTGTTTCATAGTAGTTCCACGGGCTAACCACAGTTAGTATGAAACATATGCATGTATTGGAAATTCGCTTCCTCTGCAAGTTTGCTGCGACGGGGGTATTTATAAATCATTTGCGGGGCGAAGCCTGCGGGCAACAGCTAGCATACTACAATATAATATATTCGAGACTCCTCAACACTAATAAAAAGTCTGGTAGCAATAAGAAATATGGTAATAAGGAATTAAACTAACCTCGCTTCTGAAGGCGATTTCGTGTCTTTTCTTAAAGTTGTGAATCCACCCGTTGCTAGCTCGGAAATGGGTATGGCCCAAGTTCACGGCGAACTCATGAGCCTTTTCTCTAAACATTCGTCCTCCGACGCGCACATTTCTTTCACTACATCCCCGCATCCATTCCAAAATCAACAGTTCAACATCCCAAAATTCACGAGGCTTAAGTCGTTTGCTCGTTTTCAAAAGACCGTTTGCTTCGCGATACTTCTCTTTATTTTTTAATATCGTTGTCAAAGTGGTCGCCGGAATACCGAATTCTTTCGCGATAAGACATTTCTTTTTAGTCGGGTTTTCTTCTATCACTTTCAAAAGGTTACGTTTGAATTCCACAGTGAGGGAATTACATTTGCGTGGTTTCCGTTCTGCCATACCGAACTGCCGCCGCACTGCGAGGGTGAGAGCGCTGACAACTTCAGCGAGACTGACTGGCAACGTGAGACGGTGAGAGGTAACTGACTCGCAAGTGGTTTACCCGTCGTAACGCGCGCGAGAATAATAGTTTCATCACTTCGGCTTATCGAGGTCGCAGCGCTGCGACTCGAGCTATCGATTGACCTCAAGGATCCGACAGCTGCACGCGGCACAGCGCAGCGTTCCAAAACAAAAATTTCCCACTTGAATTCCCGAAATTCCCTCACTAGCTTGAACATTGTTATCCGATAGAACAAGATTGTTAAATGAAGGCAAGTTTAGAAGTGTGAATGAATTTTCACTATTATATTTTAAAATATTTGTTAATGGATACAAATATTTACTACAATAATTTGATGAACGAAGTGAGTCCCTGTACTCAACGAAATTCACTTAAAAGTGTCTTGGTCGAATAACTCAAGAACGCTTTAGTATTTCAGTAAAATTTGGCACACGAAACCATTTCTTAGATTTGTAGGTCAAGTTCGTTAACTGGCCTATCCACTTACACCCTTTCCGTATGGCGGCTCTTTGAAATCGGCTAAAAAATGTAACTCTGCTACCTTAGGTCCGATTGAAAATCTAATTAAACCATCGGATTCCTCGCAAGAATACATGTTGAACTACCCTTTTGCACCCGTTCGTTGTAACACACATAATAATATATTAACTGGCCTCGTTTTCAGGGTGCTCTTGAGTATCAGGAGAGCATCGTGTGTTGGGCGCTTTTACAGATTTACTGAACTAACATAGATATATATTATATTATATTATCGGATAGAAAACGTGAGTTCTTATCCTTATCACTTGTGAGCTTTCTTTGTCAGTTTACAAATAACAGAAATGATTATTATTTAGATATGTTGTGTATTGTATTATATATATACAATGTGTATTGTATTATATATATATATATATATGTTGTACAAAGAATATATTTAAATACACATTTTGCTTATTTTTAACACAGCTATATACGTAAAATGTGTATTAAAATATATATTTTTATAATTCAATCTTCGTTCATCCTCTTACGGGAAGAATGAGCGTACACCTAGTAATTAGTTTCGTCTTGACGCGATTATATTTTAAGAGGACGTTGGAGCCAGAAGAAATATCGTCGACCCTAGCGCTACGCCTATTTCAATGTTAAAACGCACAAAACATGTCGCTTTACTGAAAATCTTATTTTTTTGTTACAGTTTGACCTATTGATTTGGAATAAATTTTGTTTGAATCTTTATAAATTTTTGATTAGTGTTTGCTTGTTGTTTTATTTTTTAATGACTAGGAAAAAATACAAAATATGTATAAAACTATAGACTTTAAATTACTATATTTTTGGAAATGTAGGTATTATTTTATTTAGAAAATAGCGAGCAATTACCCTGCGTCTTCAAAATAACATTAATTAGAGACATCTTTAGTAATCGTATGTTGATAAATAAGCGAGATATATGGTTTTAAGTTTAACATTGTTCTTATGGAGGTAAAATTCATCATGGCCGCTCTCCAATAATCATAAACAGAGGAAAACTTAAAACATTTGTATACAGAGTGTCACAAAAATGCGTAGCAAGCTATGCAGAACCGGATTCTACACACAAAAATAAGTCAAAAATGTAAAGTAACATTTTTTTATTTTGGCTTAGTTTAGCCGTCGCAATCCGCCATTTTATATTTTTTTGCAAATCATTAATAATTCAAAAACTTTTGGAAATATTTGTACGAAACTTGGTATAAACTGTAAGTTTTATGTTTTTACAATTTTCTACAAATATTTTTTGTAAAACTTATCAAATTTCAAAATGGCCGCCATTTAAAGATTCAAAGTCAAATTCCACGTAAACTAGCAGCTAAAACAAAATATTACACAAGATCAAATTTAAAGCTCTTTTTAATCCAAATCAAATGACACTTTGATTGCAAAAATCGATTAATGAATACAAAATTTATGGTAATTTTTAATAATAAATTTCAAAATGGCGGCCATTTAAAATATGTTAGAGTCAAACTGAATAAAAACTAGCAACTAAAACATAATTTTACAAGACATCAAATTTAAAGAACATGTAATTGGATGGTCAAGTGCACTGGGGAATTTGACTTTGAAATTTTTTAATGGCCGCCATTTTAAAATTTTTAATAAAAATTACCAAAACTTGTTTATTTACTAATTGATTTTTACAATCAATGTGTCATTAGATTTGGATTAAAAGGAGCATTACATTTGTTGTCTTGTAAAATTTTGTTCTAGCTGCTAGTTTTCATGGAATTTGACTTTGAAATTTTGTAAATGGCCGCCATTTTGAAATCTTTTATTAAAAATTACCGTCACTTTTTTTTATTAATCGATTTTACAATCAAAGTATCATTTGATTTGGAGTAAAAAGAGCTTTAAATCTGATGTCTTGTAAAATTTTGTTTTAGCTACGGTACTAGTTTAGGGTGCCTACCTGTTGATCGACATGTTAGTTAGTCGCAAGGGACAGTTGGTTGACTTTTAAAATATAAATATTAAATTAAATAAAGTACTGAAACCCACTGTTCGACATGTTAAAGATTTTCACATTAGGGACAGTTGGTAGGGTTTTAGAAAATAAGTAAAATAATTAAATAAAGTCCTGAAACCCACTGATTGACATGCTACGTTACTCCGCTACTTGGACACGCCTACAGCTATGAACGGAAGTGGACTGCGTATATCTCCCTCTTCCCTCTCTTCGAGACAAGGATGGGGGGTGCGAGCAACTGGTACATCAAGCAATTAGCCAATCTGTTATTTCATTTATTTATTTAAAAGTCGACCAACTGTCCACTAGTAGCTCGCATGGACATTTGGTAAATTTTTAAATAAATAAATGTAATACCAGATTGGCTACTTGCTCGATGTACCAGTTGCTCGCGCCCCCCACTCCTTTTCTCAAAGAGGGGAGAGCGGATATACGCAGCCCACTTCCGTTCATAGCAGCAGGCGTGTCCATGTAGCAGAGTAACGTAGCGTCACAGACAGAGGAATATATAGATTCGATTCTCTGTGGTAGCGTGGAGCTGATCGTCACTGAGCAGAGATATTAACACTTACAACCAAAATTGTCCGTATGATAAAAATTTACCCATTAATTTGGTGACTGTAGTTATATGACAAAAAATAAAAATAGGTGTAGCACGGTACACATTTTTGTGACATCCTGTATAATCAATCAGGTATCAACAATTGTAAAAATAATTACTGTAAGTCACTCAGTTGATTACTCTTAAATTCTTATTGAGTACCCGAGATAAAATTACATTTCTGCAGGCATTCATTCTTTAGGAAATGAAAACAACTTGCGTATCCTTCTTTTGTATAACAGATATAGGCTATGGTATTTTTACCTGGGCATACAACTGTGAAGTACCATGTGGTTGCAAATTAGGGGTTAGTAAAGAAGTATAAAAAAAAATATTAAAATAAAACTATGCGAGCAAATGATTTTCGCTCGCATAGTTTTATTAGATTTTATAGATTTTTTGCCGAAAATATGCCTGCCAAAAAAGCCGAGCATATTATCATGATACAGCATCAGCAGCAGTAATCCGAAATCCGTTCCCCCTTTGGGGGCTGGGTGGGAAAATTATGGTTGTATCTTGGATATCACACCGCACAGTGGTTAAGTGGTGCTACAGTTGATTTTTTAATTCTATAGATTGTCAAGAGGCTACTTGAAAAGTAGGTTAAACATTTTTTCATTACTTTTTCAGATTTTGCTAGGGGAATATATTTCCACCCTTACCGGTTACGCCCCTGTTTCCAGGAACTATTTTAAACTTACCATTAGTTTGATTAAATGCGTTAATTAAATTTAAAACGGAAAAATAACTTCAGACTAGCTAACTAACTGCTTACTTTTGAGTAGAATTATATGGAAAAATACAATAAAGAAAGACCTAACCATAAGACGTTGGTTTTTCGCCAAAATTACAATTAATATAGTGTTTTGTTATCCAAATAAGCCATTTGTTACCTTTTGTACAGAACCCATACTTTCTAATAAAATAAGGTAAGCTATTTAAAAAATCCCACCCCCCAAAAAAAAGAAAAATCTAATTTGCCCACTAAAATCGAAAAATCCCCTCCAAAATAAAATTGTCTAGAGCGATCCGTTCTATCAATCCCCCCGGTGAGCACCCCTGCTGTGAGTTGTTATTCTGAAGATGGCATTGTTGAATAAAATCAAATACTTTACATAAACTACAATTGAATCAATTTATTAAAGTGATCAATATGACTTGTTAGGTAGTCTATAATCTGCTGTATACTCGGTAATCGACAGTGATGTTTTCCTTATTTAAATGTCTTTAAAGACTGACTCTTTCAATCAGTATTTTTAAGTAAAGATAAATAAATACCCCCGTCGCAGCAAACCTGCATACTTAGCGAATTTCCAATTAATATATAACAAAACACATTAAGCCACTTAACAGGATTCATAAAAAATATATTCACAAACAAGCAAAATTAAAAATATTAATTATTCTCCATAAGAACAACATTGGGGATGAGTACGCAGATTTGCTGCAACAAGGAACACAAAATAATGGGTGTTTATGCAAATATCAGTAGAACTCATCTAAGTGAAGCCACATACCAAGTTTTATCCACATACATTCATAAATAAGCGATATATAACATTTTAATTATTTTCCATAAAAATAACATAGGGACCGAGTACCTAGGTTTGCTACGGGAACCATAGACAAACAAATGTTGTTGTGCAAACAACAATAAACCACAACCAGATGAAGCCATGTACAAAATTTTGTCAGTTTATGTCCATAAATAAGCGAGATATAAAATTTTTCTTTTCCTCCATAAGAATAACATTAGACAACGTACGGTACTGTGTTTAGCACTTTTAATAGCTCAGTAACCAATTGACGTAGAGCAATGATCCAAAATACCTAATTGTTTATTTTTAAGCTGAATTCAATAGAAAAAATAAAATTTGATTTCAATAAAAATTACATGTGGAAACCCCCAAAAACCCATTTTTGGGGTACAAAACCCCCCAAAACCCCCTTTCGGATGGTCTGCAACGTCTGGTTTTCGAACTCGTTCAAATAAATGGTACTTTACACATTTGTACCAAATTTAATTAAAATCGGACCTTTTTTGCAAGAGTTATCGTATATATATATATATATATATATATATATATATATATATATATATATATATATATATACATACATAGATAAAAATTTGAACGAATGGTTTTTTTGGCATCTGTTGACCTCAAAAAGAAAAGTTATTATGGTCTCGGGCTTAAGTCTTACCATGAGACCTGCGGTAATAGCTTCTTCCCTATAGGGGAAATTCGCTAAAACAACATGTAAACTTACGGATGACGGGAGCCTATTGATGGTCCTCCTCTTTTTTGGCAAAGAAAGTTGCATGTAGCTTGGAAGTTGAATATGGTTGGAACTGCATCATTTTTTAGTTTTTTCTTAGTTGATTTGGATTTGGGCAACTGTTCATGAAAATCATCTGGGGTGAAATGTAGACCACATAAAGCGGTGTATTTGTTGGGAACAAAACCTTTTCTTTTCGTTGCTATGATCCATTTCTTGAGCAGCTCAGTGTTGGCAACAGGAAAGCTAAAAAAATATAATCATTCGGGGAAGTTGTTGTATTGTACAGTACTGTAAAATACATTTGGTGGGTATATTCAGTATACGTATCACTTTATTATTTTACATTACAGCACTGCAACATTAATTCACGTTTAAAATTAATTAAGTAATTTAATATGTTATACCTATTGACAGATAAATAATTTGCTAGGGCCTCGCGGTAACATTACCTCCTTTTTAGAAGATAAATATAAATAAATAAAGCAATACCAGTACACCTGTAAATGTTTACGTAAAAATGATGAGTAAAAATTTCTCAACTTTAGCTTCATAATAAGTGTGTTGATTTGAAAATGTGTGTTGGTTGGTTAAATATTACTTTATTTTTTATAAAGTGAAATTTTAAACATATATTACTAGGTGTAGTAATCTTTAATTCAGTTAAAAAAATTAACAGGTTACGATTGATGGATTAACGGAAACGGAAAGACACGTTAGCTGCCATGTTACCCCGACAAGTTGGCTCATTGTCACCCCAATCGGGAGTCATAATTTGTAAAAGATTTTTATTTGTTGTCACTACTTGACTGTCTGTGACTTCAGCAGCAATCAAACATTGTACTTCAGACATACATATTCCAAGCTAACTAGACATTATGATGTTTACAACAAGTTCAAATTTACAGCGCAAAGTACGTGATATATTTTGTATTGTCACCATAAGATGTAAAATTAATACAGTTCACCTTATTTGGAATTTTTATTTGATATGATTTGTTTGTAATATATAACTACAAACAACTATTTCTTAATCATAAAGATAATTTAATTGTTTGAATTTTAATAATAAATCATTTATCCTATCCCCATATAGGTTGTCTTGAATATTTGTGATTGTGAATATTTAGTAGCTATGAAAATATTTGCAAGATTTAAAAAGAAAAAAGCGGGGCGCAAGCAATAGATAATTCACGATTATCTTTGCCTATTGAATTATTATTTGTTTGTGACCTCAAGAATTATTAGGAAATATAGATGTAAATTATACGACCTGATGTACTGTTGTGAAGCTGTAGTTTACCTACAAACAGCTCATCTACTCCCTGATTAAATATATCTATTGCACGCGCCCCACGAATTTAGTTTTAAATCTTACAAGTATTTTCATAGCTACTAAATACAGTGTTCACAATCACAAATTTTCAAGACTTCCTATATGGGGATAGGATAATTTATTTCATACTTTTTAACCCGTTTTAAAAACGTGGTTTTTTTTAAATGATTTTTATTCAATAAATTATTGTCTATTTTTCAGTCTTTTATATGTAATCATTTTCAATCGATTCTAAAGATCTATAAGATTATGACAGAGGCATGTGGGGAATTAATATTATTATATTTTTATTATTTATATTTATTACTCCGTCTATTCACTATTTATTTCATTGTTATTTATTTATTAACACTTAATTATTAAATCTGAAGACTGTCTCAATTATTACTGTATCATATACTATTTGTTTGTTATGGACCTTTCTCTGTTATTCCTTGACTAGATTTATTTACTGTTTACTTGATGGGATAACAAATCAATATGAAAGTATTAACATATGTTAGTACATAACCAATAGTATATTTCACTACTGGCATCGATTTTGAATACAGAATAGATGAACCGAGCTTATGGCCAATCTGTAACCCGAAAAATACACCATGAAACCAGTGCTACTACACCATCTCAAGAGAAGGCGCTAGAAACCAATGTTTCAATTTGCGGGATTTTTATCCCGCTTCCGGGATTTGTTATTTTTGTTTCGGACGCAGCTGATATAGTTGTCTGATTAAAGGATGAGCTGGTCCATTTTTCTGGCTTCCAAAATTAACCATGGGATATATATTCTGTATTCAAAATCAATGCTACTAGTCACGAAAGTGACCTATTGTGGGGCAAGATAGCATTTTACGTGCGAGGCGAAGCCGAGCATGGAAAATGATATCAAACCCTGAAATAAAACTTTTGTGACGAGTGGTGAACGATACTTTTCATCACGATGCAAATAACTACCTAAACTTTAACAAAAATCTGATAATTCATAGTCTAGTAATTTTCTATAAGTAACACAACTCGGTTTTACTGTTATTTTACTGTCATTTTAGTGTTAAAGTCAGCTGTTTGACCATAGGATTGTCAAAACAAATAACAAAATCACACTGGTGCTCCTGTTGAGCTAAACGGGAGCTTCAATTGTTCAGGACAGGAAAAGTTTTGTTTGGGACAGGCAAAGTATTGTTTAGGACAGGAAAAGTAATGTTTGGGACAGGCAAAGTCAGCTGATCATAATTTGTTTTATTGCAAGGAAATAGACAATTTTCGTAGATCTCAACTGCATAGTAATGGGCTGTTTTCGAGTACAGGGTGATGAAAAGTAAATAATTGTTTGATCTGTAATCAAATGTTCTATGCAAGGAGGTTTATTGGATAACTGGAGGTAACACTGCTTCACTATTTTTCTCGAAAAAGCGAGCCGGTGATTTTGTCAGGTTGGTACACTGGTGAGGCAAATTTCTCGTTCTTTGAACTATCCTGATTGGAAGCAGTAAAAGTTGGAACAAATTAATTTTTTCGTTTGATTTATGCATCTACTCTTGTCATGAAATATGATAAATTATGAGCAAACAAACAAATACAAGTTTATAAATGTTAAAATCATGAGTAGGTATTTGTTTGAGTCACTTTGTCGACTCGACCGATTTCAGCGAGTAGATCTTTGCCTCACCAAAATTTGGAAAGAACAGCTCACAGTTTTGTTCATCAGTGTTACCTACAGTAATGCTAATAGAACTCCTTGGTTCTATGCCTACTTTGAAATGTTTGTTTATATTTACATTTAGGTTAATCAGTTCAAACTTAAATAAAACTAGTGGCTTACAGGGGCTATAGACCCTAACATGTGGTTTTTGGGTAAGTGGATAATCACAGCTGATCATTAGTTTATTTTGATTATTAATAAAAAACCTGTAGTGATATTTTCATAAGAAAATCATTGGATCTTTGAAGTCAAGTGGAGCGTAGCCCACATAGATCTTGACATTTCTGATATTTTCCCCATTGTCCTTGAACCTAAAGCTTTAAAATGAATCATCATAACCTAATTTAACTTCTTCCTAGCTCGAGATATTTTGTGGGAACCGATTCGCTTACGGAATTAAATATATAGATATTTAAAAACATAATTTTATTTCAATAAAATGATTTAATATTGCATTGTCATCCATTTCTGAGCTAAATTTCAAGTTTCAAGACTCTAGCTTATCGAAAAGTTAGTTTAAAATTGATTGCAATTTTTTTACCGAACAGACAAGAAAGCAAGCTAATAAAAACGTGTTAATGAAATACCCCGTCACAGCAAACCTACATACTTAACAAATTTCAAATGCATATATGTTTCTCAATACACATAAAACCAACTTACCAAGTTTCATAAAAAAGCAAAAATAATAAGTGATATATAGAATTTTATTTGTTCTCCGTATGAATAACATTAAGACTGAGTACGCAGGTTTGATGCAAGAAGGGAGATAAATTCGCTTTTATGAAATTGTCAATACAACTCAACCAGATGAAGCCAAATACCAACGAAGATATAAAACTAACATTTTAACGAAGATATAAAACTAACGTTTTAACGAAGATATAAAACTAACGTTTTAACGAAGATATAAAACTTGACTTATTCGCCATAATAGCATTAGGGATGAGTATGCAGCTTTGCTACTGAGACGATAAGGAACAAAATACTATTTTTTGTTCGAATATCAATATACCATAACTAGGTGAAGCCACATACCAATATTCATCAATATAAATTCATAAATAATTGAAATATAAAATTTGATTTATTCCCCATAAGGATAACATTGAACAACGTACTGTGTTTCGCACTTTGAATATCTCTGCATTAGTTGGACGTAAGACATAGTGTTATTGGTAACAACAAATGTGCAGGTTTCAGTAAAATTAACGTACGAAAAGCTGAAACCTTTTTCCCACTCATTTTGACCAAAATAATAATATTTTAAAATTTGGGAACACACTTATCAGACACCCTGTATATGGGGTACAGAACCCCCCTAAAAGCCCCTTCATTGCCTATAATGTGATCCATCTGGTATTCAAACTCATTAAAATAAATGCTACTTTACATACCTGTGCCGAATTTAATAAAAACTGGACCATTTTTTCAGACGTTATCGTATTAATGGTCACCAAAAAAGCTGAAAGTTTGGTTTCCAATATAAACACATGTAACGAATTGGAAGAAATAGTGTTTAGTGCAATAACATGCGAGTTTCCTACAAAAAAACTATTGTATATCTGGAAAATACGGCTAAAAATACAGTTACAATTAATAAAATATACGTTAGCCAACGGTACCCTATACCCTATTTTCACCCTTCCACGATGTAACCAAGGCCGCACTAGATATATCTATTTATTCATTTTAAATGGACAAACCATTTTTACATAAAGTGTACAATAATTGGCAAGCTTAAGTACTAAATGCTGCATGCAAAGAAAACACTGGATGAAAACTTGAGATGGTAGTTTGATTAAATATGCATTACAAACATACGTACAGCAAACGAAATGAGTTAAGAACAAACATGACATAATAACCTAAGCGGAAGAAAACGAAACAATACCATTTAAGGTGGTCAAACTAATAATTGACAATATTATAGAAAAATAATAATGCAAAAACGAAAAATGACTAGAAAAGTAACAATGAGGCAACAAAGAAAATCAAAAATAATCAATCAAGCAGTGAAAAAAAATACCCCCGTAGCAGCAAACCTGCGTACTCAGCGAATTTCCAATGCATATATATGTATATTAATACCACATAAAGCCACATACCAAGTTTCATCAATATACATTCATAAATAAACGATTTATGACATTTTAATTATTCTCCATAAGAATAACATGGCAGCTGAGTATGCAGGTTTGCTGAAGCAAGGAACACAAAAAATGGGGTTTTATACAAATATCAATACAACTCATCTAGGTAAAGCGACATACCAAATTTCATTAATTTATTTTCATAATGAAGGCAGATAACACGTTACTTATTCTCCATAAGAATAACATGGGGCTGAGTACGCAGGTTTGCTGCTACGGGAGCCTTCGGTAAAAAATTGTCTTTTTGAGCAAATATCAATGGTCCACAACCAGATGAAGCCGTATACCAAGTTTCGTCAGTATACGTTGATAAATAGGCGAGATATAAAATTTTTCTTTTCCTCCATAAGAATAACATTAGACAACGTACTGTGTTTAGTACTTTCAATATCTCGGTAACCAATTGACGTAGAGAAATGATCAAAATACCAAATTGTGTGTTTTTTTAAGCTGAATCCAATGGTGAAAACTAAAATTTGAATATTTCAAAAATTATATGTGAAAAATTCGAAAAACCCATTTTTGGGGTACAAAACCCCCCCAAAATACCCCTTCGGGTAGAGCGATCTGGCTGGTTTTCGAACTTAAAGTCATAAATGTTGCTTTACACGTTTATACCAAATTTCATCAAAATCGGATCATTTTTACGAGAGTTATCGTGCTCACGGACACATATATATATATATATATATATATATATATATATATACAGTATCGAACGAATGGTGTGTTTGGGGTCTGGGGACCTCAAAACGAAAAGTTATCATGGTCCCGGGCCTAGGTCTTACCATGCCGACTACGGTAATAGCTTCTTCCCTATAGGGGAAATTCGCTAAAAATACAACAATCTAGTGCGGCTTTGATGCAACTTGTTTCCTAAAAAGGAAATTCGCTAAAGAGAACAATGTTTTAGCCTGTGGGGTGGAGCCCTAAGATCGGAGTTACAAAAAAACCAACCAGATGTTTTGGATCAATGACAATTGGAATCACGCAAGAAAACGGAAAGAATAGCATGGCAATTTTGCCTGGGGGAGGAACCCTAAGGTTATTGGGGGGTTCAGATCCAATGATAGGAAATCATTCAATAGATGTGGCTTTGTAAAACAAATTGTAAGAACCATCACAAGTCCAAATTGGATAACGGGAAGTGATAGAAGAAGCCAATGGGGCAGAAATAGCCCTGAGGTTGGAAAAAATGTATAAGACAGTAAAAACTCCACGAAAACTAGGCTAAATATGGAAAAAGTATCACAACAAGTAAACAAAGAACTGCGTCGTCGAAATGACCAGATAATGTTGACTACGACTGTACGCGGCGAAAATGCCGCTACTGCCAACCGAACAAAATTAAATATACCCGAAAATAGTCAATGTTCGGTCAAACTCAGATCGGGTGACTGCAATTTTTCAGCAAAATTTAGATAAACAATTTTACTGTCACCCTGATCTGAGTTATACATTTTCTGACTTTTATTTTACACGTATTTGGACAGTTTATAACTAACCTAAATAAGTATAAATTATATAACTAAATATTACGTTAGCAAAACACACCGAAAATAGTGATGGCAGGCAGCTAACGTGTTAAATAAAAGCTCATAAGGTGATGTGGTTTGAAATATATTGGAATCTGTGGTGAACTACAGACTGTATCATTAAACAAAATTAAGCATGAATATACTTACTAGTGGAAAGAAATATTGCCTCCTGCCTTCCATCTTGATGTGCAGTTGTAAGCTGCACAACTTTTAACCATTTCTCACAAACTGAAATTCACGCACTTGCTGTAGCGACGATTACAAATAAACAACATAACGATACATCAAGCTACCCACAAACCATCACAGGAAAAGTGACGTGATATCCCCAGTGGCGGATTTAAGCAATTGCCGCCTAAGGGCTATTAGGAAATTTGCCGCCCTCCGCCCCTATATAATATTTGTCCTTTTCGCCGCCCAGGTTTACCCACATGTTATATATCTTGTTTAGTTATTTTGTGATAGTATCTAAAGAAGTTACGAATTAACTGAATGAATAAGTTTAAGAAATTTCTGTTATTTCCTCGTTGAAAAATCCAGTAAAATAATGTATAATTGACTTGATTCACATTAACACAGTTTAATATTCAATATAGCCTACTCCAATGACAATCAGCCCTAGAGACAAATGTTGGTGTTAAAAGCAGTGAAGCAGTGCTAGTGCTACTTTTTATAACAAGAAAATCCTTCAACAAATGCCTAAAAACCCCTTCTTATACTTAATCAAAACATTAATTTTTATACCAACGCATTGACTACTGAAAATTATAATAAGTAACCAATAAATAAGATATGATGACACTGTAGCCTTAAAATTCGTAATTCGGACCATTAGCCTGAAAATTCTGACTATTTTAAAATGCGACAAGATACTAATTTAAAGACTTCAAATTTCAAAGTTTTTCATTTAATGAAATGGGAGATTTTGACACCGTTCCGCCCAAAAAAAATATATAGAGGTCTCGTCGGGAGTAAAAAACTGCAGCCTACATGCTGACCACCATTTTGACCCTCTGTCAACTATGCTCCCATGGCAACAACCAATCAAATCATCTCTTCACAAATTATGTTACTCTTTATTTGTCTTTGGTCAGATGTTTTGTTTAAAAAAATATCCTCCAGAATGAACGATTATGTGTGGTAGCCTTTGATAGCAAGTATAAGATGGCTGAAATAACTTTCTTTGTTACTTTGAGTTTGAAAATGAAACGACAGTATCATTGTAGTCTAAATTTTATTATTGTCATCTCAAATTCGATTGTTGCAACATTTCTCATCCGTGTGCCTTGGTCATTATTGATATTGTGTAACAAATAATTGTAATGCTAAGCGAATGTATGGGTAAACTTGGAAGTCCGTGAGTTGGACTATAGATTAAGAATATTTATACTCCACAAGGAGTATGTTTAATCTATGGTTGGACGTAGTCATAGTGGTGCAGTGCGTGATGTAGTTCGTGGCTTGCTGCTCTTTCTCTGTAGCGTAATCGTCTTGTCGCTAGTACGGATGAATGAAAAAAGCTTTATTACTGATTTGAGGAACTGCAGTGTGAGGGACTGCAAGCGTTATACATTAGTCTCTGGTTACTACTTTTACCTTTAAAAGGGCGGCACACCGGCATTGTCATCCGTTTTCGTCAAAATGTTCCTCGTTTCAACATTTCTGTTGTAAACAAGTTATTAATTTTCTGTAAATTTGCCGCTCCTAAAAACTTGCCGCCATGGGCTACAGCCCCTATAGCCCCCTAAATCCGCCACTGGATATCCCACCAAATAAAAGCTGGCATCAGTTGTAAGGCGGTGGAAATCATGTTTTAAGGCCAGCTTTGTTTTAGCGGAACCATGCCCCAACGGCGGGAAACCACTTCTTGCCCGCCTGCACGGCTTTGGATGCAGCCCGCAACACGTATATGCGCGCGCTCGAGAATCGTTGCACGTCCGGGCAGTTCGCGATCCAGTACTGTACTGTACTGTAGTATTATTATTATTAACATAGCTAGTTACACCATGATGATGAGGGGGAAGTGAGGAGGAGGGCCAGACTTCCATCCCCCGCGCCACTCACCGAGCGGGATGACGTCACCGGAGACCCGGCCGGCCGCTGCTTCCACGCGTAAGGCTTAATATTTTGTTATAATTACTACAGCGCTGAAAGACTCTGAATATGTATCGTTTTTATTCTGTATATTATTAGTGTTTCTGGGAACTAACTGAACGCACAGAGAACGTATAGATAAAGCACAGAGAACGTATAGATACGTTCTCTGTGCTGAAAGTATTCAAATAAAATATGTTGTAAAATAAGACTTAAATGATAGGTATTGAATTTCAGTATATTCTTGTAAACTGTAAACCAGTTGTCGACAATCGTGATAGAGAATTAATTTTCATGGCAGAAACAAACTGTATAATTCATTTATATCATAAAGCCTGTAATACAGTAATTTATTAGAAACTATTCTAAAAAACTATTTTAATTCATTAAAAATTATGTTTAAATAATACTCACATAAAGTTTCGTACTCACCGAATGTTGTGATGTTTCGTGATGTGAATGTACATTTTCTAGCAATTCTGAAACAATTTCTTTCTGGGTCTTTTTTGCCTGTCTTTTTTCTCTGTCACTACGTAAAGCTTTCTCAGAGCTATAAAGTTTCACTGATGGGAGAGCTCCAGGTTTTAATATTTTCTTTTGTCTCTCCCCCATAAACTCTGCCCTAAAGTTTCTAATAAAATCAGTTTCCAAGAAATGTTCCGAACACACACGTGACGTATCAGGATTCCATGAGTCCTTCCGTTTACACCCTTCCACCCATATCTTTTTAATATTCTCACATTTAGGAAAACTAAAATATGTCACAACATCATTCAGGTGTTTAGTTTTTGAGTGACTGTTATTACATCCAGCAACAGCGCACCGTGTTCCAGGCATAATACATGAACTCTTAATACCCCCGTCACAGCAAACCTGCGTACTCAGCGAATTTCCAATGAATGTATATGTTTCTCACTACCACATAAAGCCACCTACCAAGTTTTATAAAAATGCATGATAAATAAGTGATCTATAGCATTTTATTTATTCTCTATAAGAATAACATAGGACTGAGTACGCAGGTTTGCTACAACAAGGAACACAAAATATGTGTTTTTATGCAATTATCAATTTAACTCAAGCAGGTGAAGCTACATACTAAGTTTTATTAATTTATGTTCATAATTAAGGGAGATATAAAAATTTACTTATTCTCCATAAGAATAACATTAGGGCTGAGTATGCAGGTTTGCTGCTACTGCGACAATCAACAAAAAATCAATTGTTTGTTCAAATATCAATATACCAGTACTACATGGAGCCACATACCAAGTTTGATAAATCTACATTCATAAATAATCGAGATATCAAATTTTAATAATTCTCCATAAGGATAACATTGGACAACGTACTGTGTTTAGCACTTTTAATATCTCTGCAACGGTTGGACGTAGAATCACATTTTAAATACCAAAATGATTGTTTTGTAGAGCTGAATTGATTTGTAAAAGCAAATGTGAAGTTTACATTAAAATTAACTGAGGAAAAGCCAAAAACCTTTTTCCCATAAGATTAACATGGGAGATTTTATGAGCAGGTTTTTTGGATTTTCTCCGCAACCACTTAACCTAGGTTAATAATTTAAAATACTAAATTATTTGTTTTTTTAAGCTCTATAAAATGCCTACCTAAAACCAAAATTGAGTGTTTTAAAAATTTTAGGGTGAAAAGTGCAAAAAACTGATTTTTGGAAAATTTAAAACCCCCATAAACCCCCCTTCCCATGGTCCGATTTTTCTGGTTTTCGAACTTAAAAGTCATGAATGCCACTTTACACATTTGAGCCAAATTTAACCAAAATCGGATGTTTTTTACTCAAGTTATCGTGTTAACGGACACACACACACATATATATATATATATATATATATATATATATATATATATATATAAATTTGAACGAATAGTGTTTTTGGCATCTGGGGACCTCAAAACAAAAAGTTATCATGGTCTCGGGCTTAAGTCTTACCGTGAGACCTACCTATAGGGGAAATTCGCTAAAAATCTCAAAATTACACTTTAATAACGCAACAAACCGTTTTTGTAAGGGGCCATTCTAATATTACATAACGTACAGGAGGGAAGTGGGTTCGGCACAGCGTTATTTGGAGGAGAGGGGGAATGTGTCCGCGTTACGTAGCTCACACATTTTAACCTGGCATGCGCGCGTCTTTGGTTAGTAATCTTTTGAAATGGAAAATATTTCAACTGATAACTAAATTAAAATTACAGTTTTAATTATGTGATAAATTACTTATCGTAGGTTGTTATACAACAGTAAAAATGTAAATAAATTAAGAGCGTGTTTTGGGTATACGTTCTTTATTACTTTACTGCTTTATTTTGTGTTGTTTGGATCGTAAAATCACTACGACAAATATAAACGAATATTTATGAATGATTTAGTTTGTATTTAATGTAACCTACTCTGTAGCATTTGGACCTAATGTTTTTTTATGTGATTTTCACATCACGTCAGTTTGTTAAACTTGAATGTTGTACTTTCCTTGTAAATAACATTATTTATATCAGTTTTATGATCTCATTTTAGTAATGTGTTGTCATTTTTCGTGCAGTTATCTATTTTACTATCAAACATTTTTATTGGTTAAACATTTTTATTGGTTATTATAACCTCAATTAGCTAAGCTCTAGCTGAAATAGTTTATATTGATGTTCATATTACAGAAACAGTCTTCTTTGTCTGCATCAATTTTGTAAAAGAAACTTAATTTAAACAAATTGTGGATCTTTGGCAAATTACGCATGAAATTGTGTTTTAAGCTGTTTTAAGTCTTCAATGATAGAATTACGAAACACAAGGAAGAGAGTGGTGGGGGGTATGCACAAGAGTTACGGAGTGTTAGGCTATATGAGGAGGAGGGTCTTAAATGCCGAAAAATGCGTTACGTAACATGTGTATATGGCCCCTAATTGGACACCCTCCAACTATAAGGTAAGGTAGATTCAATTTTCAGTTTTATATTTTCATATAAACAAAATTAAAATTCATCCAACATACAACGTACTTTGCGTGGATATGGTATTTAAAAATAATAGGTACCAAATAATAATTTTTAACAGTAATCTCTTAACTATTTCTTTCACTAAACCATAAATAAATGGAAAACAAAATTCTGCTGTGTAAAAACATATTACACGCTTCGATAGTTGTCTAATAAAAGCAAATCATGACCGAGAAATAAATGAAAGTATACTCACAACTCTAATAAAACTTACAGAAATAAAAATAAATCACATGGAAAATTATAGACGCTAAACACATTTCACTGCCACGTCTAATTAACTGCCACTGACTGAGGCAGATGCAATGATCAGCTTGAAAATCGGTGCGTCAGTACACGTCGCTAGCGCCGCCGCGCGGTGCGCCGTGGTCGTAGCGGCTGAGGTCTCGGGTGACGTAATTCCGCGCCCCCCGCCCAGCACAGCACAGTCTGGCCAACCTCCATTCGCCACTCATCCTGGGTTCCATCACGTGTCGTGTGCGATCGTGTATGTCGACGTGCGCGCCGAGGTATTATGAGCATGCGTCTGCTGTGCAGTAAAAACACTATCACCCAATGACAGCGTATATTTCTTTCTGTGGAGGATGTGGTTGGTAATGTTGCCAACTGCTGGTTCCTACAAGAGACACTTGCCCTCTCTTCTCCCCGAGGGTCCTTTATGTCGTTTCATTCGGTTTACTATTAGTTTCATTGCGTTAGAATATGTTGCGTTATATAAGGTTCTGTAAGCGCCTTATTTGATGGTTTAGGGCTTTTTTCCGAGTTTATTTCTGAAAGGATCAATGAAGTTTTTTTAAATTTGACTTAAATTACGTAGGCACCTCTTCTAGCATCATGTTCTTTGACTAATACATTCGTCTTCAGGCACTTCAGGGATACTATTAAAACTCATCAGCTACTAAACGGAAATCTAATCATAAATTGTATTGTTGTTTAAAATTTCACTTGGTGTTTGTTATAATAATCGGGAAGGACAAAGTAAATTATTTGGACAGAAAATTCATTAATCTGAAACAATAGTGGGAAAAACAGATCTAAAAAGGTCGATTGAAAACAAACAAGTTCGCACGCAGCTGAGGGAAATGAATTTCCACATAAAAAACTTTTAAAACTAAAAATCAGTATTCCAACATAATCTAAAAATAGTATTTAAACATACATTTATTCCAATTTGTATTGAAAATATTGAGTTTTGGCTGTTCTGATGCTCCTGGTTTCATTTAACTGCAATGCTGGGAATACAATTTTGCACATTATAAGGTTAAGAGAAGGTCCAGTCAGGCTTGAAAGTAGGTATGAGGTTGCTGAGGATGATAAAGTACACCAAAAAATGAATAACAGGCATTTCTAATGTAAAATCCCGATAAGACAACGTACTGTGTTTAGTCTATACACATTTTCTTTAATAACTCAGTAAATATTTATGCTAGAATGACAAGAGAGGGCTTAAAACTTTTGCCTCACTAATTCCCATCTTTTTACATGCATTGATGTTACATCCCGGGCTTTTCTGACCCTTTATGGACCCAAAAACTCAAAATTTGAAAGATTAATCCCCAAAAAAGGGGTTTAGTGTTTTCCGATTCTTTTGCCCAACAAACTTGTTCAACTGATTATAAAAAGGAACGTCCCTACCAAATGTGAAGTAAATCGGACATATATATATAATTTTGAACGACCCCCCAAAACGTGTTCAGGGGGTCACATTAGGAACTTTTATGGTGGTCCCGGAAGTTTCGCCGTGCAGGTCATAATAGTTCACTTTCCATAGGAAATTCACTAATAAAGCCATTCGTCAAAATATCACTAATATTTAATAGATGCTTGGACCCCAGCAGCACACATCGTTGGGCCAACGATGGGGAATGGTCGGCATGGTTTAAAGTGGTTGGGGAATGCATTACCGCAATTGGGCCAACAAACCTGTCGTTGGGTAGTCGTTGGCAAATCCAACCATAAATAGACGGGGCAACCAAAGCTATTGTTGGCGAATCCTACCATATTACATTATTATTAATTACATTTTAATATATACATACATATATATATATAATTGGTTTTTCAAACAATTCAAGTTGGAGAAATCATGCTTTTTAAAATTAAAATAAGCATTTAAATAAAAAAATATAAACTGTTGGAATTTTGTTGGGTATAGGTTGGCATTGTTGGATAATAGTTGGTTAATCCATCAATGAGCCAATCTCACGCTAACCGTTGGCCGACCATTTTCCAACGTTGGCCCAAAAATTTGTGCTGATGGGGATGTATAATATTAACATTATATTTTTATTATTATAATTAAATTTAAAATATATAAATTTGCTCGTAGTTTTTCATATTTCATAGATACATAAGTCAAATTAATTTGTTCCTACTTTTATTACAGTGATTTGCTTGAGTACATTCACTTAGAAGAATAAAACGAAAGTATTATCCAATCTTAGAAAAATAAAACAAAAGTATATAGTACAAGTCAAGTCGTGTAGGTACAGACTATTGGTAATTTTTTATCTCAGTCCATCCTGCAATCATAATGAGTCAGAATGGCCGAGGAGGTTAAGGCGAGTGTACAGTAACTCAAAAGGTCATAGGTCGAGACCCAACCAGTACTTCGACATTTTTACAACTAAATTCCTTTTTTTAATTTATATTATTGCTTTACCAAACATTTCAATTGGATAAATCATGCTTTTTAAAATTAAAATAAGCAATTAAATAAAAAATTATAAACTGTTGGCATTTTGTTGGTTATAGGTTGGCATTGTTGGATAATAGTTGGTTAATCCATCAATGGGCCAACCTCGCGCCTCGCTCCATGCCCACCGTTGGCCTACCATTTTCACAGACCATTTTCCAACGTTGGCCCAACGATTTGTGCTGATGGGGTATTGTCTACACTACAAGTACCGAGCAATTTTTACTATGGATAAGGGTAGGCCCTACTAAGGACATTATTTGTGATCCCTTACCAACCCTCTAAACTTTCTATCCAACTGATAAAATTAAATGGAATTCATACGTCTTCGGTCTAACAATAGACACCCCTACCCTTTGTAAAAAAATGAACCACTCTCAGCCCTCCTGAAGTGTGAGGGGAGAACTTGCGAGGCAGTTGCTGGGCTACTGTAGAGTAAAACTGCATTCAAGGAGTAAATAAATAATGCAAAATTAAATATAGGTATACTCTCAGCAAATTGGTGGTCACATAATCAAATTGAAATTTCTGTCTGATTTCAGAAATATATAAAAATAAATCAAATATATGGCCTAACTCTTAGCAGAAATCACTGTTAGCAATTAAAAAGTTATTTATTGTTTCTTCCAAATATTTAAAATAATGGTCTACTTATTGTGCATTATCATTATCATATAAAATTATGTTGTTAAAAATAACTGAGAATAATTTCTTTATAGATCTGCCACTAATAACCAGGGTTTCACTGATCCGATGTTAATATTTGATGTTTAATTTTAATGTATAATTAACTGAATTTAAGATTTTTAAATAATTATTAAGAGCAATGGTACAAATGAGTCTATATATTTAATTTTCACTATTATACTTTAGCACTATTTTTGTCACAATTGCATTAGCTAAAATTATTAATAGGCGAGCAGGTTTTTTGTGACAATCACTCCTCCTAAACTACTGAACCGATTTTCATGTTTTTGGTGTCATTGAAAAGAGCCTAATGTGAAGTTGTGCAGAAAACTTTTTGTATAGAGAAGTAATTTGTGAGTGAGGCCCTGGGGCCCTTTAAAGTTGAGTTTTTTCCCATAAGCTTAACATTGGGAAATAACTAAAGTTTTAAGCAATCAGCTGGATAGAGTAAACACAGTTAATCAGCAGGCCATGTTAGCTTTGGAACGGTAACACAATATTTATAAATGATGATCGCGAGCGAAGCTGCGACAGGTTTACTAGTTAGCTAAAATTCCGTATTGATATCACAAGCTCATTTTTTACATTTATTACTAATTTCAATAACAAAGTGGGACTAATTTTAAGAGGATTTTAAACAAAAAGCTGAGTTCTTAAAAGAAAGTGGTAATTGAGTACAATATTGATTGGGGTAAACTGATAGAAAATTACATACATACATGAAAAAGGTTAAATGGTATATAGGTAACTTAAAACGATGAAAGCGTTAAAATCAAACTTAGTTTAAGCACTGCTTACATGCACAATTATACGACTAAAATGCAGTTCATGGTGTGCTTTTTCAGCTTGTATTTTAAAAGCACGACACAGGAGTATAATCGCTTCACATAGATGATATAATGCTTCTTACTAAAAAAAAACATAAATAACTCCTTAGGCAACCAATTACTTACTCCCCTCGTTGTATTACTGGTTAACTTATAAGTCGGGGTATATAATACGCTAGTCCGCTCAAAATATCACCATATTTTACCGAAGCCAGTGACAGGTGGTTAGTCGAGGATTATAACCTGGCTCAAGCCAGTTAAGGGCGGAAATGGATGTGTATCTCAACAGTGCAAAATTATGTAAGGCATTCCCTAACAGCAGTAACACATATGTCTCAATGTCCTGGATTCAACTTCATTAGAGTTTCATTAATCCAAATTCCACTATTCTCAAAAAAACTGCTTAGTTTAAGTAAGATCCTTGAAAATTATTTTTTTATTTCAATGCCAGCCACCTTTTTGTTTCCAGAATATTACAAACTCTTTTAACAGTCTAAACTACTATAATTTTGCTGACTCAGTTTTTGCTTGAGTTTAAAGATAAAATCAAGTATGAAAATATGCAAACTATACTATAATTAATCTTTTATTACCCTCAAAACCTGAAATTCTTCTTTTGCAAGAGCTCAAAAATAGGGTTGCAATGTAAATACTGGCCTAGTATGATTCCCCACTTACGGCTCCCTCTCTCTAATCAACCTCAAACGTTTCTCCCCCTCTTGTGTTGTCCATTTCAGTAAAAGCACCAGTTCAACTGCTATGGTTTCATAAAAATGAACAGTAAAAAGAAACTTGAAGCCTATTAAAAACTAGGACTGACACTGACAATTGAAAGGCATCACACAATGATGTGTAAATTAAAATTTCCCTACCTTTGGTGTTGGTTTCCACTCTCCGTGTGTTGGAAGACAGGCACCTGACGCTGGAACTTGTGGACCTTGCAGGTTGGTACTTTCAGCAGCAGGCTTCATAGTTGATGTGTTCGAGGGCTGCCGATTCGAGGTTTTCATATTGGAGTGTTGTGCCGATTGACCAATTGTTCCACGGTTCGCACAAATAGAAAGCAATTCCCGAGGCAACAATTTGGTATTGTGTGCTGCCACATTTTGGACTGTAAGGTTGGAAACCAAATGCACTTGTCTGGGGGTAGGAAAATGTCCACCCTGAGGGTGCAATCTCTGCTGAAGCACTGGAGTCGATGTTGTCATGTTGGCGCCTTGTCCTGTTGCTTGTTTCATCTTCAGGAGGGATTGTTGTGGCCTTGGATTTGTTTTTGAAACATTTAATGTCTGTACAGGCAATTTTTGTAATGAATTGGCTTGCTGAGCAGTCAAATTTCTCGGGATTGTGCCTTGCGGTATACTTCTCTGCGTTTGCAAATTTGTACTGTGCACTGCTGGAACTATGTTGTAAGAAACTGTCGAACTCACTGGAGATGATTCATCCCTGGAAAGAAAAGTACAAGTTATATATAGCTGGAATTATAAAACACTAAAATAATTATATTTGTAATTGTGTTTGTTATATAAACTGTATGAGCTAAAGAGGCTTGTGCAGAGCTGTTATATAACTGGGAGGTTAACATCACAGAGTGGTAGGACCCACACACTTAAAGAATGTCAGCTGAAGACAGCAGTTTCAAGATCTCCCTAAAAAAAAGTAATCGTCTGAAACTAATAGTAATCATATTCATTATTTTGTTATGAAACACAGAAAAGTTCGTCTCCTTCTTCGATCTGGCCGATTAAACAAATTTGGTATTGAAGTCTAGACTAAAACCAACCCAAACTATTTGTTTGACTATGTCATAACCAATCGAAACTATTATTTCTTCTAAGAGCTCTAAAAAATCCGCCTTAAAAGTTGCTTATGTTAATTTCATACCTACAACACAGAATATTTTATTTTGATCACATGATACATGCACGTGGTTATCTGCATGACAACGTTACTATAATTTTGTTGTGAACTGCAACCTAGTTTTTTTGTTATTTTTTACACATAAATCTATTTGTATCAAATCAAATCATCTTTATTCATTGCAATACAATAGTACAGAATGGCGTCAATCATAGCGTAATCAATACAAGCTTTTTAACTTAATACTAAGGTACATCATTTTTCTTTAACATGTTTTTAAATTGATCACGATCTGAAATATTTTTTAATTCAGCGGGCAAGGCATTAAAATACCTGATACCCGTATAACATGGCTTTTTCTCAAAGAATTTTAATTTGTGTCTGTTGTAACTAAAATTATTCCTATGTCTGGTGTTATGGTTGTGATAAGACCCCAATAAGCATAGGTCATGTCAGCCATAATCGGCTCAAAAATGTATAAGGTAAAAACAGTCATGATTCCTAATACTGGAAAATGTTCTTTGGCTGATTTGAGCCAATTTAATTTCAACATTATCCGTAGAGCTTTTTTTGAAAAACTAAAATTTTGTATAAATTTTCATTGGAGGTACTGCCATACATAACCAATCCAAAAGAGATGTGAGAATGGATGAATGCGAAATTTACAGATTTCATAGTTGCCAAATCGCACACTGGTGATATTTTTCTTAGTACAAAAATTCCTGAGGAAATTTTATTGAAAACTTTTGCAATATGTGAATTCCAATTAAGATGAAAATCAATGTAAAACCCTAGAAATTTTGTTTCATTAATATCTTCCAAAAAATGTTTGTTTAGACAGATATTAGTTGACAGTCTTTTAGGCTTATTTTCAGTAGCTGAGAAGGAAATGAATTTGGTTTTTAAAGGATTTAATAAGAGATTCAAGCCAGCTAAATATTGTTGAATATCCGTTAGCTGGGTAAACGCAGATACATCAATACTATTGGTTTCGGTTCCTGAAATTTTTAAATTAATGTCGTCTGCATATAATATGACTTTACTAGATGTTGATAATTTTGGTACTCCATTGATGTAACATAAAAACAACAACGGGCCCAATATAGAGCCCTGTGGAACTCCATATTTCACAAGGGTTCTTGAAGAGTGGAATGAAGTCAACCTATTATAATTATTGAGATATTTCAACTCAACAAAGTGACTTCTGTCACTCAAATATGACTATAGCGAGTTGGCCCTATTTTTAATTCCAAGGTTTGAGAGTATATCCAATAATTTGCCATGACAGACACTGTCAAACGCTTTACTTAAATCCATAAAAATCCCAATTGATTGTTCATTTTTATCAACAGATTCAATAATTGAGCCAATGAATTCAATGCCTACGGTTATAACAGATTTGTTTTTTCTAAAACCGTGTTGCTCTACGGATATGAGGTTGTAAGATTCTAAATAATTAGTTAATTGCCAAGCAACGACACGCTCATATCATTTTGAAAAGGAGGAAATCAATGATAGTGGTCTATAATTGGTACGATTTCGGGATCACCGGACTTTAAAAGTGGTGTAATTTTAGATACTTTGAGTCGGTTTGGAAAGAAACAAGAAACAAAAGATGAATTAATTACATGGACTAAAGGCTTTTTTAAAAAGACTATAGCGAGCTAAATAGTTGGCATGGATATCTCATCAAAACCTGTTGAGTACTTGTTTTAAATTCACTAGCTAATTCCTCAATATCTTTCTCAGTAATAGGTACAAAAGAAGAAATATCTTGGTTGAAAAAAGAAAAATCTTGGTTAAGTTTTACATTGGTTTTAAAGTTGTTTGTGGAGGATAATGAGTCTAAATTAGGAATAATTTGAGACTCAACCATGGTGGAGTAGTATTCATTAAAAATAGAGCCTACAGTCTCAGGTATATCAACCAATAAACCACTGTGTCTCAGCTTCATATTGTCATTTTTGGTTCCTTTTTTAATTTCAACCTCATTCCTTATTACATTCCAAGTTGATGTACAAATGTTACTAGAACTACTTATAAGTTTACTATAAATTCTTTCTTAGCCTTGATAACTCTCATACTATAATCAATTTTCTTATTTTTTATCAATGTTTTAAGTTTATGTGATTTAGTATGTCTGTATTCACTTGTCAGAGCAATGAGTTCATCCTTAGCAATGGAGCTGAAATCCACTCATTTTTACTTTCTCCCTCTATACATAGTATATGGAGAAAGTATTGTTTTCGTCAAAATTTTCGAATTTGAGTTGTTAGTGGAAATATTCGTTTTGGTGCTCCCTGAACCCAAAAAAGTGGTTTTTACGTGATGTCTGTCTGTGTGTGTGTCCATGTCCGTGTGTGTGTGTACAGAGCTAGAGCCTTAACCAATGGACCGATTTTTATGAAATTTGGAATGTAGGTACTAATCCACGATATCTCCAGGCATTTTTTTAATTGTTTCGAATTTTTGATTTTTAAGGGTAATTATCCCCCAAAAATCGCCAAAAAACATGAAAAATCAAAATTTCTCAAAAACGGCTCTAACGATTTTGATTAAATTTTAGTCGTTTGTAGAACTTTAGTTTTCCAACAAAATGACACCACCTGCATTCCTGTAAAAATTCGGGTTCAGAAATTACAGGACTTAAAACATCAAAAATTCAGTTTTTTTGGATTTTTTCATAAAAAGACATAAATATAAAAAAAATACTATTCACCATTAAAAAGAACTCAAAAAACTAAATAATTTAGTATTTTGAATTATTCTACGATTGCTGGTTTCGGAGAAAATTGAAATTTTCATTTTGCGGTAAACTCAGTAAGTTGTCCAATGTTATTCTTATGGGGAATAAAGAAATTACTATTTCTCTCTTATTTACTGATCAATTTCATTCAAACTTGATATGCTTGTCAAGTTAGCATTGACCAACAGAGGAAATTCGAAATATGTTGCCCCTTAATAACCCTGGGGGGGAATAGGGGGCATTTCCCCTCTTAAAACCACAAGTGTAGCAATGGATTCTGTAGTGCCTCCAAAGCAGGGATTTGGGTGGATGTTTTTTTAAAACAACTTGTTTACGAGATTTTCTGTACATTCGACCGTGCTTTGTATTCTATATTTAGTAAATAAAAAGTAATTTATTCATTAGTTGGGCTAAAAGGGAGAAAGTATGAGTCAGCTTCCTATTACCGTTTATTTTTATCATATAACCTACTTGAAACTTTAGGAAAACAAAATTCAAAATAATAAAAGAATGTGTAAAAAAAGTATCAAATTTATTCTCAATTGAAGAATTATACACATTTAACCAATTTCCATTTGATATCATTGTTCAAAATAATTTTTTGTTGCTTCCACTATATTTTCTTTTAAGGAATGTGTCAGATTTGCTTTTTAAATTTACATTTAGTAATCAGGGTTAAAATTAAAGTATTCAATTTATTTAGAAAAACTAACATTGGACCGAGTACCTAGGTTTGCTGCTACGGAGACCATAGGCGAAAAAATTGTTTTTTTGTGCTAACAACAATAAACCAGAACCAGGAGAAGCCATATACCAAGTTCTGTCAGTTTATGTTCATAAATAAGCGAGATATAAAATTGTTCTTTTTCTCCATAAGTATAACTTTAGACAACGTACTGTGTTTAGCACTTTTAATATCTCATTAACTAATTGACATAGAGCAATGATCAATATACCAAATTATTGGTTTTTTTCCGCTGAATTCAATGATCAAAATTAAAATTCGATTAAGATAAAAATTACATGTGAAAACCTCAAAAAACCCATTTTTGGGGTACAAAACCCCCCAAAATCCCCCTTCGTCTGTGATTCGTCTGGTTTTCGAACTCGTTCAAATAAATGTTACTTTACACATTTGTGCCAAATTTCATTAAGATCGGACCTTTTTACAAGAGTTATCGTGCTTACGAACACATATATATATGTGATATATATAAATACCCCCCGTCGCAGCAAACCTGCGTACTCAGCAAATTTTCATGTCTTGATACCACATACAGCCGCATACCAAGTTTCATAAAAATGTATTCACAAATAAGTGATAAATACAATTTTAATTATTCTCCATAACATTAGGGATGAGTACCCAGGTTTGCTACAACAAGGAACACAAAATAATGGGTTTTTATGCAAATATCAATAGAACTCATCTAAGTAAAGTCACATAACAAGTTAAGTAAAGAACTAAGTATTTTATCATTCTGTAACTGATGATTTTGCAGGCTTTAACTCCATTAATCGTGATGCGTTACGCAGCCCTTAACTCCCCCCCTCCCCTACGTCACAGTGTCTCACAATATGCCGCACTCCTCCCCCCTCAGGATGGTGTAATGTAATAAATGCACAGCCCCTTAAATTGTTATAGCTTTTTGAATTTTTATTTATTTTGATTGAGCCTATTTTCTTGCCAAGGTACTATATGAGATAATGTGAACAAGTTAATTTTGAGAAATAGAACTAATACAATTATAAGAGTCAAAAACTGATAACGAGAAACATGCTGCAATTCAGAAAACGAAAACAAACCTATGCACTGGCCATTCCAAGGGTTGTCAACCACAATTTAAAATGTTCTCAAGTTCTGCACCGACCCTTAAATGTTTTAAAAAGAAATTGCTTTTGCAGATTTCCATAACAAAAATAAATAAGGCTACTGTAATACAATTCTGAGAGTTAAGTTAATATCCAACTATATCCAAGGAAATTCTATTATCATTTCCGATAGGGCCTATAGGGAAAAACTAATTCCTGCTCCAACCAAACTTTAAAAAACCTATCTCAGTCCATCGTCGTCTTTTTTAAGTCCGAATGAGTTCTTTACAAAAACTTCTCGGAATTAATCAAAGTTAAAATATTGAAACTTGATAAATTCCTCAAAAACTGTAACTGTGACATCATTAAAAAATGCCAGCAGTTTGAAATTTGTATGTTCAAATCCTAAACATCTGTGATTATAAAGTGTTTAAAAGAAAAATGTTAGGTATAGAGAAACAATGGTAAAACCAAAACTGAATATTTTTTATGCGCTACTTTAATCACATAGTGAGCGTACAAATTTTTAAATCTCAATGGATTAAAATACAGAGTGAAAAATTAAGTTTCAGACCTCCTTACCTTAACATTTATTTTCCCATTTACCAAAGAGAGAAACGGGATTTCACACATCATTAATAACATGAGCACAATTTTTTTTTGCTTTTGACATAAAATCATATTTTTGTCAACATAAAAGGAAGGCCAACAAATACAAGAGTACATAAGTATATATTCATAAAAGACAGCATGGGTCTAGTTTAAAATCATATTCAAGGCAAGATGAATTCAATACCACAAATCCAACCTTAAAAGGTTCACCTAAATTAATATGACAACGGATCAAAGTTATCAACATTTATAATGTTTTACTGGTGGTAAAACCCCAGTTAAGGCCCCAGTTAACATATTATGACTCACTTATTTGGTAGCCGATAGCCTAACAAACGACAGCGGCAGAAGAACTTTCAAGTCTGCAAAGTGCTTGCTTTGCATTGCAGCTACTTTTTCAAGTACGCCCTCAGCAACCTTTGAGGTACCGGTACTGTTGTGATTGGCTGCCTTTCAGCCTCTTCATTTCAATGGAGATAAGGTTAGTGGCACACCGACCAAAAATCACAATTAACAGGAGAGGAAGCCTTAGTGGTGTCGACATTCTCTCACCACAGAGCAGTTTAAGAAAAACTCAGTTTAGACATGAAGCTGAACTTCACGGCAACTTAGTATCCTTGCACACACTCATTTTCACTCACTCTAGGAACAAGAGCAGTCTGATAATGACTGTGTACCTAGTAATAGCACTTTTACTAGACTAATGAAAAATATTAAGATAATTCCCGTTTTTAAAAAGGGTGACAAGTAACTATAGACCAATATCGATAGTTCCTGTCATATCTAAGGTCTATGAGACAATAATGCAAGAGCAAATGTCAAGCTATTTTGAAAAATATGGAATATTTACTGATAAAAAATATGGTTTTAGACCTAAGAGAAATACAAGTAGTGCAGTTGTAAGTTTAATAAATAATGTTGTTACTGATTTAGAAAAAGGCCATAAATAATTTAATTAGTTAATTTTAGGTCATATGACATGTCAAAAGCTTTTGATACTGTTCAGCACAACATACTTGCTAGTAAACTCTCCTTTTATGGTTTTGACTCAGGCTCTGTTAATCTTATAACATCTTATCTTGCAGATCGAAGTAACTTTGTTTATAAAGATGGACAATTTTCTAAGGGTAGGTTAATTACATATGGGGTGCCTCAAGGCTCCATACTTGGACCCATTCTTTTTAATAAATAATTATCTATAGGATAAATGACTTAATCTGTAATGTGGATAGTTTGCAAAATTATGGTTTTCTTTTTGTGGATGACTTTGGTTTAAAAGTAAGCTGTGATACCTCAACTGAAGTTGAAAATTTTCTCATCGCTAGTTCTTTACTCTTGAATGATTGGAGTGCTAGTAACAATTTGTCATTGAATCTAGATAAAATATGTGATTTAGTTTTGAGTTCAATTGGGGAAAAAATTGCTAGCAAAGAGGATTTGTGTGGTACTAGATGGAAGAACGGAGCCAGAAATGATAACAACCCACAGCACACCCAGCATCCAGATGACAGTGATGCAGTCACCTTCAGCTTGTGGTGAACACCCTATCAACACAGAACAGCAGACACCACACACAGAGGGTGACTACACATCGGATACCTGCAGAATGGATTCCACTTCAAGACCTGAACCATGCGCAGCTGGGGAGGAGACAAAGACATCACCAGGAAACTACTCCCCGTCCCACCCAGCCACACCACCGTAGAAAAGTGTCGTGATACTCATAGCTCCCATTTGTATAAAAGTAACTTAAACTCTTGTAAAAAAAGTCTGGTAAGGAGATATGGGTACAAGTAATGCACCTGAATATTCAGTCTCTGAGAAATAAAGTTAATGAATTGTCAGTAATAATAGATGAAACTATCTGTGATGTTGTATTAATAAATGAACACTGGCTTCTTATTGATGAGGTACATTTGTATGTGCCGAGAGGTTTTAGATTAGCTGCTGCAAATTGTACAGATGAGTCCTATGGAGGAGCCTCTATCTTAGTTAGAGATAATTTGATATTTGAAATAGTTGACATCTCCCATCTCACCTTAACCTGTCTTTTTGAAGCTGTATGCATATATGTTAATATTTTTAATGTAGTATTTATTTCTTTATATAGAACCCCTGACACTAATTGTAACATATTTTTTACGTATCTTGAATCTCTGCTCCTTTTTATATGTAATAAGAAGCCTAACAGTAGAATTTTTCTTGGAGCTGACTTTAATATGAATTTTTTAGCTGTTAAAGATGCAGAAACTATATTGCTAATTAATATACAGCAGTTACTGAAATCTTTTAATTTATATAATGTCAATAATTCTCCAACTAGACAAAAGAGAGCAATTGACAACATACCCACAGATGTAGATAAATGCTGTTATGCGAGTTGTTTATGAAAGTATCGTATCTCAGACCATGAGATAATTCACTTTATATTTTGTGTATTGCCTGCTCCTCTACAAATGAAAAATATCTCTTTTAGAAAGATAAATGAAAGCAATTTAAATATGTTTGTGAATCATCTGTCACAGTTTGATTTGCAATTTCTTTTTAAAATGAAAGATACTGATTCTTCTTTTGAATACTTTGTAAATACTTTATCAACGTTATACAATTACTGTTGTCCAAGGCTTAACAAGGTTGTTAAGCAGCAAACAAATAGGAAAACTGGCAACTCGGCAGGGTTTAAACTGCGGTCGCATTTGTCGCAAAATGCGACATGCACCATGAAAATACGACAATATTTGGGCAAAAGAGAGCAATTGACAACATACCCACAAATGTAGATAAGAGCTGTTATGCGAGTTGTTTATGAAAGTATCGTATCTCAGACCATGAGATAATTCACTTTATATTTTGTGTATTGCCTGCTCCTCTACAAATGAAAAATATCTCTTTTAGAAAGATAAATGAAAGCAATTTAAATATGTTTGTGAATCATCTGTCACAGTTTGATTGGCAAGTTCTGTCGCTTCTTTGCAGACATTTTAAATTTTATTGCAGAAAATCTTGGTTTTAACAATACAAATTGTATTAAAAGTCCGTGATCACTAACTACAACCAAAAAGATTAGAAGAGTAGTTGGGATGTTGTAGAGGCTTAACGGTGCTTTGGATGCACTACGTCACTTTGCCGATCACCTCTGAACGAGTGGTAGAGGAGACGAACCTACATTACGTAAACAGTTGCTGTCGATTTCAACTGCGTAAGGCGAGTTACTGAAATTACAGTTGTAGTGACAGTAGCTAACCCCCTAACAGACGTCATGTGCTGTGACTCGGTTTGGCGCGCACTCTGTAGTAGCCGAGTCTAGCCGAAGGGAATCGGCGAATGCGAGAATGTCGAGGGCTAGTTCGCCACCGAAGGGATGACTGCGCTCGCCTCGCAATCGCACCGATTCTTTTTTTTTGACCGAGTCAAAGGAGACGTGCGGCAGGTCCTCCATACTTAGTGCCGCTCGCGGTCTCGACTCGCTGCAGAGTGTGGACGGTTACACGAAATCGCAACGATCGGGCGAAAGTGTAGAGGTACCTTAACGAAAACAGACAACTCGAAATCGGTGATGCGCAAATGCGATTGCGATATGCTTTGTGGTTATGTTTCAGAGTGTGTAATGTTTGGGGTGTGTGAGTTTTAGTTGTTCTAGTGCCATATTAGGCCTATTCTACTCGATTGTTTAGTATATTTCCATTACAGACTTTAATGGTTAAAATGGATAAGTTACCAAGAAAAGTAAACTCTGCTGAATTATATATTATTTAAATGTTAAACCTTAAAAACAAAACAATCAAAAAACAACTTAAGACCAAAAAATAGTATAACACGCGATAAAAATGTGAAAAGGAAAATATTTTTGCTACAAGTCTCTAAGAGCTTGTAGCATTTTTGCCCAAAGAATTTTGTTCCCAGCTGAATCCCTGCAATTTGGTATGGTTTAATGATTAATTGAAGAGAATGAGAGATATTATGAACATACTGAGGGACATGTTAAAAATAACAATGTATAAAGATAACGTTTTTTTTAAGGAATTGTTATAACTTGCAAAAGAGAATGTACAGAGAAAAAATTAAGGAGGAAAAATCAAATGTAATTATAATATTATTAATAATGGTAGTAATAAGTGCTGCTTGGAACATTATAAATCTAGAAGCTGGGAATCATTTTGGGAGAGATAATCCTTCACCACCAATTACTCCAGATCAGATTAATGACCACTATATTACAGTAGAACCTCGATAACACGACTCTCAAGAGGATCTCTAAAATAGTCTTCTTATCGAGGTGCACTTGTAATTGAGGGTCGTGCTATCAAGGTGGTTTTCACAACAAGACGTGTTATCGAGGTCACAGACTTTTTGCAATACCAAGCACATTTGTTATGAGACATTTCTAATAAGTTGTGTTTTAAGTCGAAAATTACTGTATAAATCAGTCATAAATAAAAGAACAAACGTACAAGTAAAACAAACTTCTTTATTATTGCGACAGTAAGAAAAAAATCAACAGACTCAGTTCACTAAAGTACTGTGTAGAGTTAATAAGCTCGAAATACAGTAAACCTTAACCTATTGTGAAATACGCAATAAAATAATGTAGGCCCCTAATGTTAGAAGGTGAAAATCTACATATTGTTTCAACTAAAAATACAACACAAAATCAAGTTTTTCTCATAAACTAAAACAGTAAAATGTTACTAAAAAGTCAATAACAAAGTTAAAAACTATAATGAAAAGTCATCAATTCAAGTCAGGTCTTCTATAACTCAACTAGTCAATAAATGTACAGTAGGTACAGTAACAATTTAATCAAAGTTACATTATAGAAAACATTTGAGTTTTTCCCGTGAAAGACATCTTCTGACCCGTGATAGACAAGGAAAGGCCGGAATGGCAAAGGGGTGGGGAAGGGGTTTTCTTGTTGAGACCTGAGCCCAAGACGTTGTTGTTTACTTCAAAACATCCGTTCTAACCGTGGGAACTATGCGTGAGAAAGGTTTAGTCGTGCTATAAAGGTTCCATAACGCAAAATGGCGTGCTATTGAGGTTAGAGTTGTGTAATAAAGGTTCACTTGCCCAAAGAAGCGTGTTATTGAGGTGGGTGTCGTGCTATAGAGGTTCAGTTATTTGAAAATACGCGCTATAGAGGTTTATTTATTAGTAATATGAAATTACAAAAATACGTGCTATCGATGTATTTATTTGAAAATGAGTCGTGTTATAGAGGTATTTATAACATTGAGCGTTATGGGAGATTCACGGGGATTAGAAAATCAGACTCACTATCAAGGTTTTTGTCTTATCGAGGGTCGTCGTAGTGAGGTTCTACTGTAATAATATTGGGAGGGAAGTTGTGTGCAAGTACCAGTGCATAAGTAATAATAGCTTAAGTCATAATGAATTCCTAGTTAATGCTAAGAGCCCACCTGTAAGCTTTACTTGGAAAGGAGTAAATGAAGAAAAATAATTACTATTATAAAATCTCTAGGTACATCTAAGTGTGAAGATATATTTGGTTTTTCAAATAAAATAGTGAAACTTATTTCTTTTTTTATAGTTGAACCCTTGACTTACATAATTAATTTTAGTCTATCATCTTCACACTTTTCAAGCTGTTTAAAAGCGTCCAAAAGTATTCCCTTGTTTAAGAAAAGTGACAGATCTTGTATTGATAATTATAGGGCAATAACAATTGTACTAGTTTTTTTTCAAAAATGTTAGAAACTTGTGTTAAGGAGCAGCTACTTGATTTCTTGGGAAGGTATACAATTTTTTCAGATAACCAATTTGGATTTAGGCCAGTTTATTCTACAGTTAAGGCTTTAGACAATACTGTTACACACATTTTAAATAGTTTTGAGGCCAATGAGTTTGTGGGAATGACTTTTTTGGACCTCAGCAAGGCCTTCGATAGTATTTCTTTTGAAATGTTGTTAAATAAACTCAAGTTTTATGGAATCAGCAACAGTTTGTTAAAATTTGTTCAATCATACTTGTGTGGTAGGTTACATATGGTTAGTCTTAATAATCAATGTTCGTCTTTTCAGGAGGTTCTTGCTGGGGTCCCACAGGGTTCAGTCCTGGGCCCTCTTCTTTTTATTCTTTGTATTAATGACTTGCCCTATAACAGATTGTAACACCATACTTTATGCTGACGATACCTCTGTTTTAGTAAATGACAATTGCTTGAATAATGTTATAAGTAATATTAATATATTAGTTGATACAGCTCATTGCTGGTTCGAATCTAACTCTCTAAAAATTAATAAAACAAAACTGAACATATTATTTTCTCTTTAAGAAATATAGAAATTGAAAATGGAATTGCAAAAGCAGTAAAAACTATTGGGAGTTACTCTTGATCAAAAACTTATCTGGGAGGAACACACTAACAACATAATTTCAAAGCTTTCAAGGATGTGCTTTTTATTGAGAAAATTAAATAGCTGTGTCAGTAATTATCAAAGAGAAGTTAATTTGTGAAATATGTTACAAATCAGCTGATATAGTTAGGTAGTTCGATTCTGTCAGTTTTTGTATTATGCATTATTTATTTTTGTAATTAAATAATTTCATTGTAATGGTGAACATTTATTACTAGAAATATCAAACTCTAACTGGTTACGGGCCCAGGAAACCTGTAAAGATATTGTATCGGTATAATAATGGATGTTAGAGTCAGTTTAGAAAAGTTAGAAGGACCTAACTGGCCTAGATGGAAGAGGCAAATTGAACTACTTTTAAAACATCATGAGGTCTACGATACAACAACATGTCCAACAGGGGATGAGACAGAAGTAAAAAAGTGGAAGAAAGCGGATGCCTTGGCTCAAGTGATACTTGTTAGTAATATGAATGATTCCAGTGTAGATATTACAGCCACTTGCAAATCAGCATTTGAAATCTGGAGCCAATTACTCTGCTTGAATCATTTTTCTCGGCTGTAAAACATGAAGAGGAAGATATTGCAACCTATATTTCACGCCTGAAGAGAGTTTTCTCTGAAAATAATGATGAGCTCGAAAAACTGTCAAAAGTTAAACTACCCAAACTTTTACTGATGAGTCGAATAATGAGTACGCTACCCTCAGAATATTTTGAGTTTAAAAATGTGTGGGAGAGCATACCAATGTCCGACAGAACCATAAGTCTGTTACTTGAAAGGCTTAGGCTTATAGAAATGAGATTACCATCACAACACCCTAGAGGTGCAAATGGATCTGCACTGGATGTTTCCTCTAGAACCAATAAGTCATCAAATGGTCCTAATAAGACCAGGAATATGAAGAAGAAAGATACCGGTAAAACAATTCAAGTGTCAATCAAATAGGTCATTTTGCTTCGAAATGTCCCATGAAAAGATCCGTTGCTACAAAGGCTGATTTAAGTCTGCTGTGTTACACGGCCAAGAGTAATTTCCGTGATACTACGTGGGTTGCAGACAGTGGAGCTTCTCATCATATGACGTTCTGTAAGGACTGGTTCGAGACTTTTGAACAGGCCCCGATTTAGGGTAAGCTGCACCCTGGGCAAAACCTTTTGTAGCCGCCCCCCTCCCACAAAAAATTACTGAAATATTTGTCATTCCTTAATAGTATTGTTGCCCCAATAATGGTGGGCTGATAACGTATTAGGTATTAACCTGGAATGTTCTGTGTACTGTTGATAAAAAAAAAAATTAGTAGGCCTATATTCTTTTTTTAAATATGATTAATTGTTTATAACTACACATTTAGTGCAAACTGCAAACATACATGATACATGAACATAATTTTAAAGGTACCAGTTTGCGCGGCGCATTCCTAATTTTTTAAGTGTAAAACCAATTTGTTTTTAATAAATGTTGTCATCCTCTCCTCATCCCCTCCCTCTGCCCCTCTCCCGCTCGGCGCTCATATAACGATGGTAGTGGCAGACGCAGACAGACAGCCAGCTTCAAGCTTCACTCAGTGAACCACAGACGTGGATGTGGCTAAGGCTGGTCTGTCATGCACTGCCTGCGCTCCACCATAATATGCTGAATGCTGCGCTACAGCAGTAGACAGTTGCTTGTAACTAGATCTCTTACGAGGCCTTCGCAAGTTAACAAGTTTGTTGTGTCGTTCCCGTTTTTTTACCAATATCCTGGAAATAATAAAAAAATCTCCAAAAATTTCCGCCCTCCAGAAATTGCCGCCCTGGGCAATTGCCCAGTCTGCCCATTGGTAAATCGGGGCCTGCTTTTGAAGACTTTACGAAGCCACTTGAGGTAACAGTAGGTAACAATGCTAATATTAAAGCTTATGGTGAGGGAACTGTTCGCGTAGAAATTACTATAGGACATCGGAAGCGAGTCAGAGCCATAGAAAAAGTATGGTATATGTTCCTGAACTTGGGAAGAATTTACTGTCAGTCGGTCAAACTGTGAGTAAAGGGTTCATCTTCAAGGCAAAGAGTGATAAATGTGTCTTTTTGCAGTCAGGTAAGCCGATATTATTTGGTACACGTAAAAATGGACTGTTTGAGTTAGCGATGGATGTCATCAGACCCTGCGATAAAGGTAAGGTACATGTGAGTACTAAATTAGACCCCCTTCAACAGTGGCATGAACGGCTGGTACACCAGGACAAAAGGCATGTGAAGCAAGTGCTACAGAATAGAGACATTCGTGTGCAAAATGACAATACGTTTTGTACTGGCTGTCCACTTGGAAAGCAGCACAGGAAGTCTTACAAGCCGAGGGTTGTGAGAGCGACATCTCCTAGAGAAATTATCCTTGCCGATTTATGTGGTCCTATGGAAGTAAAATCAATTGGAGGATCCAAATACTGTCTTGTAATGAAGGACGACTACAGCCGTTTCAGACGTGTTTTCTTCCTGAAAGAGAAAACAGAGGTGCCTGGATGCATTGAGACGTTCCTAGCTGAAGCCACAACTGCAGGTAATATAGTTAAAACGTTTATGAGCGACGGAGGATCTGAGTTTGTAAGTCACAAAATCACAGATATTCTCACTAAGAGAGGTATCACGCAAAGAACAGTCATGCCCTACACACCAGAGCAGAATGGGGGAATTGATCGTGAAATGCGGACTTTAGTTGAAAGTGCCCATACTACGATTCATGCTAAGAATCTGCCTAAGAGTCTGTGGGCAGAGGCAATAAATACTGCTTGTCACGTCATAAATCGTACTGGTCCATCAGTTGTTGCTGGTAAAGCTCCAATAGAGTTATGGCTTAGCACAAGTCCACCTCCTATCAATCACTTTCAAGCTTTTGGTGAAAGGTGTTATGTACATGTACCTAAAGCAAAAAGGAAGAAGTGGTCTGCTAAGGCCGAGGAAGGAATCTTGGTTGGGTATTGCGGCGAACGAGATGGATATCGTATTTACAACGGGCGAATCGTGTTAACCTCAGCTGATGAAGTTTTTGTAAAGGATAAGAAGGGAGCTTTGAGTGAAACCAAGGAAAAACCTGTTGGGACTATCAAAGAAAATCCTGTTCATTGGATTTTGCAATCTCCACAGGAATCTGATTCAGAGGGAGAAAATCCTGGATCTGAAACAGATGGTCCTGAAACACAGAATGAGGGAGAAAATGTTGACTCTGACGTAGACAACAGTGATAATCTTGAAGATGACGTTCAAGAACCAGGAAATGGTGAAAATAGAAAAGAAACGGTCACAACACGATCTGGACGAAATATTAATGCTCCAGAGTATTTGAAGCATTATGTATGCAATCTCTGATAACATTGACTGGAGTCATGCTATGAAGGAAGAAATGCAAGCTCTTCGTGAAAACAATGTTTTTGAAGTTGTAGATCGTCCAGTGGGGAAGAAAATTATAGGTACGAAGTGGGTTCTAAAGGAAAAGCTGCGATCAGATGGTACACTCGACCGTCTAAAGGCTAGACTAGTAGCCAAAGGATTCTCACAGAGAGAAGGAGACTACGATGAAATTTTCAGTCCTGTTGCAAGGCTTGAAACTGTTCGCACAGTTCTAAGTGTTGCAGCTAACGAAAAACTTCAGATGCGGCAGTTTGATGTCAAAACAGCCTTCCTATATGGTAACCTTAAAGAAGAGGTGTACGTTAGTCAACCTAAAGGCTTTGAGGACGGTACCGATCGTGTATGGAAACTAAACAGAAGCCTCTATGGGTTGAAACAAAACCCTAGGTGTTGGAACAAGAGACTCGACGATTTCATTAAAAAGCAAGGATTACAGCAGAGTAAATCAGATCCCTGTTTATAGTAACAAAATAAATACCCCCGTCGCAGCAAACTTGCGTACTCAGCGAATTTCTAATGCATAATATATGTCTTAATACCATATAAAGCCGCATACCAAGTTTCATAAAAATATATTCATATATAAGCGATATAAACAATTTTAATTATTCTCCATAAGAATAGCATTGGTGATGAGTACATAGGTTTGCTGAAACAAGGAACACAAACAATTGGTTTTTATGCAAATATAAATATAATTTAACTAGGTGAAGCCACATACCAAGTTTAATCAATATTCAATCATAAGTAAGCACTATATAACATTTTAATTATTCTCCATAAGAATAACATGGGAGATGAGTAAGCAGGTTTGCTGCAACAAGGAACTAAAAAAATGGGTTTTTATGCAAATATCAATATAACTCAACAAGGTGAAGCCACATACCAAGTTGTATTAATTTATGTTCATAATCAAGGGAGTCATTACATTTTACTTATTCTCCATAAGAATAACATGGGGGCTGAGTACGCAGGTTCGCTGCTACGGGGATAATCAACAAAAAATCAATTTTTTGTGCAAATATCAATATACCAGTACTACGTGACCCCATGTGCCAAGTTTCATCAATATACATTCATTAATAATGGAGATATCAAATTTTATTTATTCTCCATAAGGATAACATTGGACAACGTACTGTGTTTAGCACTTTGAATATCTCTGCAACGGTTGGACGTAGAATCACAATTTAAACACTAAAATGATTGTTTTGTGGAGCTGAGTTGATTGGTAAAAGCAAATATGAATTTTACTTCAAAATTAACTTAGGAAAAGCCAAAAACCTTTTTCCCATAAGATTAACATAGGAGATTTTATGAGCAGGTTTTTTTGGATTTTCTCCGCAACCACTTAACCTAGCTTAATAATTCAAAATACCATATTATTTGTTTTCTTAAGCTCTATAACATGGTCTAAACCAAAATTAAGTGTTTTAAAAATGTTAGTGTAAAAAATGCAAAAAACTGATTTTTGGAAAATTTAAAACCCCCATAAACCCCCCTTCCCATGGCCCGATTTTTCTGGTTTTCGAACTTAAAAGTCATAAATGTCACTTTACACATTTGAGCCAAATTACATCGAAATCGGACGTTTTTTACTCAAGTTATCGCATTCACGGGTAACATATATATAAATTTGAACGAATAGTGTTTTAGTCATCTGGGGACCTAACAAAAAATTTGTCATGGTCTCGGGCTTAAATCTTACCATGAGACCTACGGTAATAGCTTTTTCCCTATAGGGGAAATTCGCTAAAATGAAAACAAGTTAATAGTAGTTTGTTATGTTGATGATGGACTTATCGCCGGGACGAACTTGAAGGATGTAATGGATTTTCTAAGGGACTTAGAAACCGAATTCCAGATCAAAGTTTCCGATCCAGACTGCTACCTTGGCATCAAAATAGAACAACAAGAAAACGGAAACATAGTTCTCAGTCAACGAGCTTATGTTGAGAAATTGCTATCAAAATTTCCTATGACTGATAACCCTGTTAAAACTCCAATCGAAGTAATTGGTGTAAGCGATGTCCCTGAAAAGCCATTGGATAAGGAGGTGCCTTATCGTGAAGCAGTTAGAAGTTTAATCTACCTGTCTTCCGGTACCAGACCTGACATTGCATACGCAGTAAGCATGGCAGCACAGGATGTTGAGCATCCAACAGACCGTTCTTGGAGGAAAGTAAAGAGGATCTTTCGATACCTGAAAGGGACCATGGACTTCAGTTTAACATACAGAAGTGTTCAGAAGAGGGAGCTTGTGGGATTCAGTTATGCAGATTATGCCGCCGACAAATCCAGACACTCTCGTACAGGTGTAATTTGTGCTTACACTGGGTGTACGCTTACGTGGCTAAGCCAAAAGCAGAAATGTATCTCTGTCTCTATAATGGAAGCCGAATATGTGGCAGCAAGTGAAGCAGCCAAGCAACTTGTATGGCTGAAAAGACTATTGCAAGAGATATCGATGGGTGTAGGTCAACCTAAACTGTATATCGACAATCTAAGTACAGTACATCTTGCGAAAAACCCTGTATTTCACTTCAAGAGCAAGCACATCGAAGTAAGACATCATTTTGTGAGGGAGAAAGTGAACCTAGGAGAACTTGAAGTAAAACACATTGAAGGGGAAAGGCAGCTCGCTGATATTCTCACGAAAAGTCTGCCCAATCCTCGGTTTGGGACTCTTGCTAGGAGTGCTACCGATATTGCCCAAATTAACTTTGAGGGAGTATCAAAGAGAAGTTAATTTGTGAAATATGTTACAAATCAGCTGATATGTGATTTGTTTATTCTCACTTCCTTAAATGTTTGGTTTTGTCAGTTTTTGTATTATGCATTATTTATTTTTGTAATTGAATAATTTCATTGTAATGGTGAACATTTATTACTAGAAATATCAAACTCTAACTGTAATAATTTGATGAGAAAGGCATATTTCAGTTTTTTTCATTCCCATTTATTATATGCAAATATATTATGGGGTAATAGTGTGGGTGCAGAGAGAGTTTTCTTGTGGCAGAAGAAGGCAGTAAGAATTTTATTTGGTTTGGGGTACAGGGACAGTTGCAAGGGTTACTAATTACAACATAATGACTGTTCCTAGCATTTTCATTTTTCAGAATTTAATGTATGTAAGGGAAAATATTACATTTGTCAGCTTTAGGTTTGCAAAGGAAAAGCACTTGGCTTGGGAGTTTCATTAAGAAAAGGTGGGATACACAGCTAACTCACCTGAAGAAACTGGTTCAGATGAGCACAGCAACAAAGAAAGTATTTTTACACACATATTACATAATATTTCGTCTCCATTTGAGACTTCTTCAGATGTAGAGAGAGACTGTCAGTTAAAATACTTCCTACACAAGCACAAGCTCATATTCAAACAGTATTTTAACTGACAGTCTCTCTCTACATCTGAAGAAGTCTCAAATGGAGACGAAATATTATGTAATATGTGTGTAAAAATACTTTCTTTGTTGCTGTGCTCATCTGAACCAGTTTCTTCAGGTGAGTTAGCTGTGTATCCCACCTTTTCTTAATTAAATTTGTCAGCTTTAGTAATATACATAACTATCAAACAAGACATGCCAAAGTTAGTTTTACCCACTATAAGATTGGAGAAGTATGCTAAGAGCCATAAATATTTAGAAATTAAATTGTTCAACAGACTTCCCGAAACATGGAGATTATTAGAATTAGAAACATATAGGAACAAAATTTCTAAATGTCTTATTGTTAATGCTTTTTACTCTGTAAATGAATTTTTAAACTCAGAGCAAGATATTTATTGTTAATTTTACACTGTGTATAATATGTTGCAATGTATATATTTATGATATGTATTATGTTGATCTTACTGACATTATTACTGAATATTTTCTTCTTATGATATTGTATTTGACGTTGTCCATTCTGTATAAGAAAATTACAATAAATAAAATGATTCTTGAATCTTGAATGATTCTTGATTCTAGCTACAATAGAAGTGATATAAATGAAAGTGATGTTAACCCATTAACATTTTTAGGTATAGTATTAGATTCTAATCTTAGTTAGCAACCACATGTAGATTATGTTAATAAAAAAATAGCCAAAGGATTGTTTATGCTTAGACGGTTAAAACATTCGGTTGATTCCTCTGTATTGTTACTAGTATATTATTCACAAATTCAAAGTTACCTGGGCTATGGAATTCTATTGTGGGGCTTTAGTTCATGGTCTCGTAAGCTTTTTATGCTTCAGAAGAAGGCAATTAGAATTATATGTAATGTCGATAAACTCATTGTTTTCTATGCTAGGAATATTGACTTTATCGTCTTTGTATATATATATTCTTCAGTTTAAACTATGTCCATTGCAATGTTGAACAGTTTACATTAAATAGCCACATACATCAGTATAGCACATGGAATAGAAATAACCTGAGAGTTCAACAACTGCGCTATAGTAGTTCTCAAAAGAATTGTTTGTATATATATCAACTAAACTTTATAATACAGTTCCTGAAAAATTTAAAAAGTTAACTATTTTAGCCTTTAAGAAAAAGATTAAGTTTATGCTATTAACTGAATGTTTCTATATTGTAAATGTTTGTTTTTTTTAATTGATTGGAAAAAATATTTGTGAATTCTGAAGACTGAAATTTTATACCTAACTGAGATGGCAGCCTCTAACTTTTTTTGTCTACTTGTGCCAACTGTTGGTTATTGAACCAATATATACTAGTATTGTACCTGAACCTGTGCCTTGTTAATGTTTAAGTATAATTTTAATTATTTTTTTGCAAATTTCCCCTACAGGGAAGAAGCTATTACCGAAGGTCTCATGGTAAGACTTAAACCCGAGACCATGATAACATTTTGTTTTGAGGTCCCCAGATGCCAAAAACACTATTCGTTCAAATTTATATATATGTATATGTATATATATATATATATATGTGTGTGTGTGTGTGTGTCCGTGAATGCGATAACTTGAGTAAATACCCCCCGTCGCAGCAAACCTGCGTACTCAGCGAATTTCCAATGCATTGATATGTTTCTCACTAGTACATAAAGCCACTCACCAAGTTTGACAAAAATACATTCATAAATAAGTGATTTATTACATTTTATTTATTCCCCATAAGAATAACATTAGGACTGAGTACGCAGGTTTGCTGCAACGAGGAAGATAAGAAATGAGTTTTTATGCAATTATCAATATAACTGAACCAGGTGAAGCTACTTACCATGTTTTATTAATTTATGTTCATAATTAAGGGAGGTATAAAACTTTACTTATTCTCCATAAGAATAACATTAGGGCTGAGTATGCAGGTTAGCTGCTACGGGGACAGTCAACAAAACATTTATTTTTTGTGCAATTATCAATATACCAGTACAACATGAAGCCACATACCAAATTTCATCAATATACATTCATAAATAATCAAGATATCAAATTTTATTTATTCTCCATAAGGATAACATTGGACAACGTACTGTGTTTAGCACTTTGAATATCTCTGCAACGGTTTGACGTAGAATCACAATTTAAACACCAAAATGATTGTTTTGTGGAGCTGAAGTGATTGGTAAAAGAAAATGTGAAGTTTAAAGTAAAATTAACTGAGGAAAAGCCAAAAACCTTTTTCCCATAAGATTAACATGGGAGATTTTATGAGCATGTTTTTTGGATTTTTTCCGCAACCACTTAACCTAGGTTAATAATTCAAAATACCATATTATTTGTTTTTTTTAAGCTCTATAACATGGTCTAAACCTAAATTAAGTGTTTTAAAAATTTTATGGTAAAAAATGCAAAAAACTGATTTTTGGAAAATTTAAAACCCCCATAAACCCCCCTTCCCATAGTCCGATTTTTCTGGTTTTCGAACTTAAAGTCATAAATGTCAGTTTACACATTTGAGCCAAATTTCATCGAAATCAGACGTTTTTTACTCAAGTTATCGCATTCACGGACACATATATAGATATATTCGTTCAAATTTATATATATCTATATATATATAGATATATATAAATTGCCGAGACCATGATAACTTTTTGTTTTGATGTCCCCAGATGTCCAAAACACTATTCGTTCAAATTTATATATATGTATATATATATCTATATATATATATATATATATATATATATATATATATATATATATATATATATATATATATCTATATATATATCTATATATATATATCTATATATATATATATATCTATATATGTGTCCGTGAATGCGATAACTTGAGTAAAAAACGTCCGATTTCGATGAAATTTGGCTCAAATGTGTAAACTGACATTTATGACTTTAAGTTCGAAAACCAGAAAAATCGGACCATGGGAAGGGGGGTTTATGGGGGTTTTAAATTTTCCAAAAATCAGTTTTTTGCATTTTTTACCCTAAAATTTTTAAAACACTTAATTTTGGTTTAGACCATGTTATAGAGCTTAAAAAAACAAATAATATGGTATTTTGAATTATTAACCTAGGTTAAGTGGTTGCGGAAAAAATCCAAAAAACATGCTCATAAAATCTCCCATGTTAATCTTATGGGAAAAAGGTTTTTGGCTTTTCCTCAGTTAATTTTACTTTAAACTTCACATTTTCTTTTACCAATCACTTCAGCTCCACAAAACAATCATTTTGGTGTTTAAATTGTGATTCTACGTCAAACCGTTGCAGAGATATTCAAAGTGCTAAACACAGTACGTTGTCCAATGTTATCCTTATGGAGAATAAATAAAATTTGATATCTTGATTATTTATGAATGTATATTGATGAAATTTGGTATGTGGCTTCATGTTGTACTGGTATATTGATAATTGCACAAAAAATAAATGTTTTGTTGATTGTCCCCGTAGCAGCTAACCTGCATACTCAGCCCTAATGTTATTCTTATGGAGAATAAGTAAAGTTTTATATCTCCCTTAATTATGAACATAAATTAATAAAACATGGTAAGTAGCTTCACCTGGTTCAGTTATATTGATAATTGCATAAAAACTCATTTCTTATCTTCCTCGTTGCAGCAAACCTGCGTACTCAGTCCTAATGTTATTCTTATGGGGAATAAATAAAATGTAATAAATCACTTATTTATGAATGTATTTTTGTCAAAATTGGTGAGTGGCTTTATGTACTAGTGAGAAACATATCAATGCATTGGAAATTCGCTGAGTACGCAGGTTTGCTGCGACGGGGGGTATTTAGCTTTTCCTTAATTAATTTTACAGTATACTTCACATTTGCTTTTACCAATCAGTTTAGCTCTACAAAACAATCATTTTGGTGTTTAAATTGTGATTCTACGTCCAACCGTTGCCGAGATATTCAAAGTAGTAAACACAGTACGTTGTCCAATGTTATCCTTATGGAGAATATTTAAAATTTTATATCTCGATTATTTATGAACGTATATTGATGAAACTTGGTATGTGGCTTCACCTAGTACTGGTATATTGATATTTACACCGAAAATTGATTTTTTGTTGATTATCCTCTTAGAAGCAAACCTGCATACTCATCCCTAATGTTATTCTTATGGAGAATACGTAAAGCTTTATATCTCCCTTAATTATGAACATAAATCATTCAAACTTAACTTGGTATGTAGCTTCAGCTGGTTGAGTTATATTGATAATTGCAAAAAACCCACATTTGTATCTTCCTCGTTGCAGCAAACCTGCGTTCTCAGCCTTAATGTTATTCTTATGGAGAATAAATAAAATGCTATACATCACTTATTTTATGAAACTTGGTAAGTGGCTTTATGTGGTAGTAAGAAATATATTCATGCATAGGAAATTCGCTGAGTACGCAGGTTTGCTGCGACGGGGGTATTCTATCTGTATATAATATGTATAGTTCCTTTTTTACTAATTGTAACGATGTCGATGCATTCTTGAATGTTTATATGACAAATAAAGTTCTTGATTCTTGATTCAAAGATTGGAACCAACACAGGTCTTGTAGTACAGAAAGAAGCCAAGGAAGGACCTGCATTGTTGGAAGCCTTTTGGGGTCCACTGTTCAATCTTCCATACGGAGATTTTCGCCATCCTTACCTGTGCACAGAGGTGTCTAAAGGAGGGTCTTATCAACAGACACATCAAGAGGTGGATCCAGCGGTCATGTTTGGGGGGGGGCGGTCACTGAAAGTTACCCCTCCCCCTCCCCCTGGATGATCCCTGACACCTTCATTATTTTTTTAACTATATGAAATTATACAACGAACGAAAGTAAGTTAACATAAAATATCAATAACCTTGTATTCAAGAAAAAAAAACAATCTTAACTTTATAAACGAGTTCGCACGCAGCACGCTGACGTGAGGGAAGTGAATTTCCCCATAAAAAACTATAAAAACTCAAAATCAGTTATAAACATACATTTATTCCAATTTTTATTCAAATCTGAAAATATTGATTTTTTGGCTGTTCTGATGCTCCTGGTTCTATTTACCTACAATGCTGGGAATACAATTTTGTGCATTATAAGGTTAGGAGAAGGTCCAGTCAGGCATTAAAGTAGGCGTGAGGTTGTTGGGGATGGTAAAAGTATACCAACAAATGAATAACAGGCTTTTCTAATGTCAAACGCCCTAAGACAACGTACTGTGTTTGGTCGATACACATTTTCTTTAATAACTCGGTAAATATTTATGCTAGAATAACGAGAGAGGGCTTCAAACTTTCGCCTCTCTAATTCCCATCTTTTTACATCCACTTATTTTACATCTGGGGCTTTTATGACCCTTTTTGGGCCCAAAAACTCGAAATTTGAAAAATTAATCCCCCAAAAAAGGGGTTTAGAGTTTTCCGATTGTTTTCCCCAACGAACTTGTCCAACTGATTACAGAAAGGAACGTCCCTACCAAATTTGAAGTAAATCGGACAAAAATTGTGACTGCTAGAGTGCAAACACATATATATATATAACATTTTGAACGACCCCCCAAAACGTGTTCAGGGGGTCACGTTAGGAACTTCTATGGTGGTTCCGGGCTTAAGTTTCACCGTGCGGGTCATGCTAATAGTTCACTTTCCAAAGGAAATTCACTAACAAGCTAAATAAAAATTAACTTTAGTTCTACTGCACCTGACCGTAAATGAAAATAACACATATTTAGGCATTACACTTCGTTTGTTCGTTTTGTGAGGTTCCAGTGGGCGGGAAAGTCCCTGGCCCACTGTGGCTGCTTTAGGGCGCTTGGGCCCTCTTCAGCCGTCAGATAGGGGTTGGTTGGTGAGGGGGAGATTGACACACTGCAACAGGACTTTTTTAGCGAATTTCCTTTGGAAAGTGAACTATTAGCATGACCCGCACGGTGAAACTTAAGCCCGGGACCACCATAGAAGTTCCTAACGTGACCCCCTGAACACGTTTTGGGGGGTTGTTCAAAATTTTATATATATATATATGTGTTTGCACTCTAGCGGTTGTATTTTTTGTCCGATTTACTTCAAATTTGGTAGGGACGTTCCTTTCTGTAATCAGTTGGACAAGTTCGTTGGGCAAAACAATCGGAAAACTTTAAACCCCTTTTTTGGGGGATCAATCTTTCAAATTTTGAGTTTTTGGGCCCAAAAAGGGTCAGAAAAGCCCCAGATGTAAAATCAAAGCATGGGAAAATATGGGAATTAGAGAGCTGAAAGTTTTAAGCCCTCTCTCGTCATTCTAGCATAAATATTTACCGAGTTATTAAAGAAAATGTGTATCGACCAAACACAGTACGTTGTCTTATGGGGGTTTTACACTAGAAAAACCTGTTATTCCTTTGTTAGAGTACTTTTACCATCCCCAGCAACCTCACGTCTACTTTCAAGCTTGTCTGGACCTTCTCCTAACCTTATAATGCGCAAAATTGTATTCCCAGGTATGCAAGTAAATGAAACCAGGAGTATCAGAACAGCCAAAAAACCAGTGTTTTCAGATTTTAATAAAAATTGGACAAATGTATGTTTTTACATTGATTTTGAGTTTTAAAAGTTTTTATGTGGAAATTCACTTCCCTCACGTCAGCGTGCTGCGTGCGAACTCATTTATTTTTTGTTCTTGCCTGCAACAGTGGTCAGGGGATGGTTTGGGGGTTGGTAAGGTGAACACACTGCAACAGGACTTTTTTTGCCTGCTACAGTGGCCAGGGGATGGTTTGGGGGTTGGGAAGGTGAACACACTGCAACAGGACTTTTTTTTGCCTGCTTCAGTGGCCAGGGGATGTTTGGGGGGAGGAAAGATGAACACACTGCGACACGACTTTTTTTTGTTTGTTTTATAACGTGTGCCTGTCACAGTGGTCAGGAGTGGGAGCTAGGGGAGGTTTACATGGGGTTTAGTGGCGGGGGTAATGGTGCAGGCTGCTGGTCTAGGTCGGCAAGGTGGTGGATCGTGAGGCTGGGGCGGTCAGTGAAGTAGGGTTGGAAGTAAGGTTGGAGGATGTCGGAGGTGCGGGCTTTGTCGAGGTAGGTGATGTTGAGGTGGTGGAGGAAGTCTTTGAGTTTGGGGATGGAGTGGGCTTCGTAAGCCATGTGGTTACGGGCCCAGGGTGGGAGGTTGGAGGCAAGGCGGAGGGCGCGTCTCTCAGTGGCCTCGAAGCTTGAAAGGAAGCTGTTCGGAGCGGACAGAAGGAGCGGGTGGGCGTAGGTTAAAACAGGGCGGATGACTGAGGTGTACAGGCGGGCAAGAGTGGGTTTGGAGCAGCCACGGTTGCGGTGGCTGAGAATACGGAGGGCACGGAGGCAGGTGGTAGCTCTCTTTTTGGCTTCGCGGAGATGAGGGACGAAGGAAAGTCTGGAGTCAAGGGTGACACCTAGGTAGGTGTAAGATGTTTTGAGGGGGAGATGGATGTTGTTGAGGAAAATGGGATCTCTCTTGGTGTGGGAGAAGCGGCGGGCGTGGAAGTTGAAGAAGCAGAGTTGGGTTTTGGATGCGTTGAGGAGGATGCACCATTTGTTGCAGTAGGAAAGGTAATTCTGGAGGGTTTGGGAGGTTTTCCGGATAAGGGTATTGTGGTACTTTTTGGAGATCCAGAAGGCAGTGTCATCAGCAAATTGGGCAAGGCCACAGGAGGTGTCGGTGGGATTGCGTGGAATAGGGGCAGGGAGGTCACGAACATAAATGATGTATAGGAGGGAGCTGATGGCGGAGCCTTGGGGAACGCCGGCACGCAAGGTGAAGGGAGAGGAGAGGGAGCCACGGAATTGGACCTGGGCTGTTCGGCCGTCAAGGAAGTGGGATATCTACTTGATGATAGGAGAGGGGAGTTGGATGTCCAGGAGCTTGACACGAAAGCCGTTGTGCCAGACGGTGTCGAAAGCTTTCTGGACATCCATGAGGGCAAGGATTGAGGGACGGTGGAGGGCGTTGTTCGTTTGGAGGCATGTAACGACCCGCAGAAGCTGGTCGTACATGTTGACTCCGGGACGGAAACCGGCTTGGGTGATGGGGAGGAGGCCGAGTGAGTTTAGGTGGAGGTGGATCCTGGAGGCGAGGACTTTCTTGAAGAGTTTCGAGAGGGTGGAGGTGAGGCTGATGGGGCAGTAATTGTTGGGATTCCGGGGATCTTTGTGGGGCTTGGCAAAAAGGATGACATGGGCGTGCTTCCAGGATCTCGGGGAGAAGCCCAGAAGAAGGACGAAGGTGTAGAGGGTGGCAAGCAGGGTCACAAAAAGTGGGGGAGCTTGTTTGAGGAGGAGGTTGGAAATGATGTCAGGACCAGGGGCAGTGTTTCGGAGGTGCTTGCCCTTGAGGTTGATTTCCTGGGTGGTGATTGGGAGGATGAGGTCATGACAAGGGATGTCTGGCACGATGGAATCCAGTGGGTTGAAGGTAGCAGGGTGTTGGGTGACTTGGGCGTTCACCTGGTTGTAGTGGGCCTCATCAAAGTCAGGATGGGACGGGACAGAGTGAATGGAGGACAGCGCATCTCGGAAAGCCTCGGACATGCCTTGACTGTCGGAGATAACAGTGTCGTTGACAAGGAGGGGAGTAGAGGGGGTTGATGGATTGTTGTAGTGTCTGACGAGGCGCCAGAAACTACGGGGGTTGTTGGAGAAATCGGAGTCTGCCTTCTCGCATACCTTCTGAGCCCTGGCGTCCTTAAAGGAGCGCATGGCTACTTTCACGCCTTCGACCAGGGCCCTGTAGGCGTCGTGAAGGTAGGGGGAAGAGGGATCTCAGAGGAGGAGACGACGGGCACGACATTTCGCCTTGATGAGACCCAGGATGTCTGGTAGGAGTCTGAGGGGGATATGGAGGACTCGTTTGACCGGGACAGCAAGGTTCTTTGCAGAGAGGATGGCGGAAGTGATGGTGGAGTGGAATTCTTCGACTAGGGCAGGGGTGTTGGGAGGTGGTTGTTGGGTGAGTGGAGTCAGTGTGGCAGTGAGGTGTCTGGAGTAGAGGTTCCAAAACGCATTTCGGTAGTCTGTGACTTCGAAAGCTTCATGGTGGTCGGACTTGTAAGGGTAGGGGGTGATTTTGAGGTCAAAGATGAGAGGGATGTGGTCAAAGCCAAGGTCAAAGCCGGAGGTGATGTTGGTAATTTTACGGGAGAGGGATGCAGAAGAAAGGAGCTTGTCAGGGGAAGTGGGGACCTGGCCTTCATGAGCAGGGTAACTGGTGGGCGGAGTCATGTGGTGCTGGAGGTCGGAGTCGGTCATGAATTTGACTAGCAGCCTACCCGGGGGCGTGGAAGTATGGTCCCCCAGGGCCTGATGGTGGCAGTTCAGATCGGCCGCTATCACCAGTCGTGGGTGGGCAGCAGCGACCTGGGCCATTACACTACGTAGGCTCGGCATTACACTTCTTTCTACGTTATCTTAGGCATCTAAGGACAAGTAAGATGCCTAAATAAACAATTTATTTTAGTAGTAACTAAGTCCTGAGTGAGGGGCAGGGCGTGCATGGTAAGGAGAGTGATTGGAGGTTGTCTTGGGAGGTGAATGATTGCCATAAGGGCATCGGAGGGATCACCTGGGAGTGGGGAGTGTCGGACGTCAAGCTCGGATTTGAAGGCGATGGCCAGGCCTCCAGAGCGGGCTAGGTGGTCTCGGCGGAGGATGGTGAAGCCTGGAAGTCGGGCGGGGCGTGTTGGGGTAAGTTTGGTTTCGTTGAGGGTGAGGATGTCGATCTGGAAGTTGGTGATGAGGTCGCGGAGGGCGGAAAGTTTGTTGTGGAAGGAGTTGAGGTTGACGTGGCAGATGCGGAGGCAGGATCTGGATTTAGTGACGACTACCATTAGCAGGACGCTTGGAGGAGGTGTGGATGACGTTCAGGCCAGAGCCAACAGCCTGCAGGATGGTGCCAGTGTCAAAAAGTTTCTTAGTGACACTGTTGACAGCCTCCCTGACACGCTGCTGGCCCTGGACTGGGGCGGACGTGAGGAGGAGGGTGAGGAGGGCGTCGAAGCTACGCTTGAAGCCCTCACTGAGGACAGTGAGAAGCTGGTCAAGGAAGGAGTTGAGGACTTCATGGGTGACGTAGGACTGGGGAGTAGGGGCGGGGCCGGAGTCAGTGGTGTCGTCGGAGGGACTGGCAGAGGTCTGAGGGTCGTCGATAGTCTCAGTGGGTGTTGGGTGGGTTGGTGGTGTGAGGGTGGTCTCGGGTCGGAGGACTGGAAAATCAGTCAATCGGAGGTTCCAGGGATTTGAGGCAGGGGTGGTTGAGGGGGCGATGATCCTGACGGGCTGAGGATCACGCTGGTCGCGGGGGTAAAAAGGACAGTGGCGCTGGCCCGTGTAGTGCCCGAACCTATTGCAGGTAGCGCAGTACGGCCGGGACAGATCGTACCCCTCGTGGTCGCACTTTGCACCCGTAGGCTCGGCATTACACTTCTTTCTACGTTATCTTAGGCATCTAAGGACAAGTAAGATGCCTAAATAAACAATTTATTTTAGTAGTTACCCACGCGAAAAACTATTTACAAAACGTATTTGAAATATGCAATACTGAACTATGCTACGCGAGGATGCAATGAGGAATGAGGCTGACAGCTAAGTCAACCACTCGAAAAATGAAAATGTTGTACCACATTTTTCAAAATAAAATACTGGCGTATGAGCTTCCGTTTGCACGCAATTTAATATTTATTTCCTCTTATTTCATTACATATAATTCAAGGCACTTTTTGGTTCTAGCCTAGACACTGGATATTTATTGCCTAGCAACGGATTACGGGGTTTTACACAAAAATCAAACCTAACCTGTAAACAAAACTCAGCTGATAGCAAACGACGGTTTGGGCGAAATCCAGTAAAAAATAATCACTGAATACAATGGTAGCAACCTTTGTTGTATGTGTGGCTAAAATCTATCTCCAAGACCATGTTGAAAACACTGCATTTTCGGTCTGCCAACTGGCAAAACTGTAACAACTTTGCGATACTCGGGAATATCCATGTTTTTGTAAGACACTTTTAGGTTAAATATTTGGATCTAAGTAATGTGTTATACTAAAATGGAAGTTTAAAATTTCACCTGTCTAATGGTGTATATTCTATTCCATTTATCGAACATTTAGGATCATTAGTTTGAATTTTAATGTAACCTTGTAGACGGTAGCGACAAAATTTGACTCTCGGAACCGAAAAACGGGGTTTTGGGAGGCTTTTGCTGCTTACATTTTCATTCAAATTTATTCAAACTTTCATTTTATGCCTGAATAATAAAATAAAACACAAAAATCCTTAGGTTGGGGAGGGGGGAGACCGCCCCTACCACCCTCTTGACACAAACCCTTATACTCTCTGAAAGCCAGACGGCACTGAAAGCTTATCAGGATGCCAGGTAACTTCTAAACTGGTCTCAAATTGTACTCTTAGTCTCATACAGCTTACAGCAAACAACCACGTGATGCTAAAGTGGGTCCCTGGTCACCAGAGCATAGAGGAGAATGATAAGGCGGATCAACTGACCAAAGAAGGGGATGTAAGACCCTTTTATAGTCCAGAACCAGTCTGCGGGATCAGTCATGCAATGGCTAGAGATGCCGCCAAGAATTGAGCAAGTAAGGAGCACCAAAAACAACAGTAACTCATCCCTAGACAGAGGCACAGCAAGCGTCTGATCAAAGACCCAAGCAAAGCCTTACCAAAATTGCTTCTCCTTCTTGGGAGAAAGGAAATATGCCTACTGCTGGCTGTGGCAATTTTAACTGGACACGGCCACTTCAGGAAACATTTACAGAGTCCACCTCCTTGATGGAGAAGATGTCTACCGGTTATGTCGGCAGTTTGACGAAACTGCCATGCACATCATATTTGAATGTAAGACAATTAGAGCAAGGAAGGGAGGTTTTTTGGAACCTATGAAATATATTTATCAAAATTCCCTAAAATTTTCGAACTATTACTTGAGCTTGTTAGAGGCTTAAGTTTAGGTAGACAAGACCAGGGCACTGGAGCAGCACAATAAGCCAAATGGCTGATGTACACAGGGCTGGTCAGCCAATTATCGGGAGCTGGGCCGCAGCTCCTCCCAAATCTAATGTAAATCTGTTATGGTCAAGTTATTGTTTCTTAGTACAAATTATGACAATAAAACTCAAGATATCGATACTGTATAATACAAAATACTATATTTTAAGACAATTAGTCATCACTTCCACTGGAGGACGCTCACAAGAGCCAGACGAAAATATTAAACGTAAGCGTAATCAAGACGTATAAAACAAAAGTGTTTAGTAATAATGTAGAACAATACCGCAGGAGTACAGTTAAAAAGGTCGATTTACTCAAATTTTGTGGCCATATTTTAAAATAATGTTTAAGTTTAAGACAGGTTTAAAATTACAAACAGGTCATAGTAAAACCAGTTTGAGGGGTTCCCCTTGGGTTGGATACAATAATGCATCGAGTGGTGACAGAAACAAATCACTGCATTTTGTTGATATAGTCTTTTTGCGTTTTGTTTCTAATCAGAGCTAAGCAACTTAATCATGATGACAAAATAAGTTCTTTAGTATGTTTAAAATGACATAACTTTAGAGTGTATCAATACTTTTACATAGGGTATAAGCAGTGGCGGATTTAAGCAATTGTCGCCTAAGGGCAATTAGGAAATTTGCCGCCCTCCCCCCCCACACTATAATCCTTGTCCTTTTCGCCGCCCGGGTTTACCCACTTGTTATACATATCTTGTTTGGTTGTTATGTGATAGTATCTAAAGAAGTTACGGTATTAACTGAATGAATAATTTTAAGAAATTTCTGTTATTTCCTAGTTGGAAAAAAAACAGTAAAATAATGTATAATTGTCTTGATTCAGATTAACACAGTTTAATATTCAATATAGCCTACTCAATGACAATCGACCCTAGAGCCAAATGTTTGTGTTAAAAGCGCAGTGAAGCAGTGCTAGTGCTACTTTTAATAACAAGAAAATCCTTCAACAAAGGCCTAAAAATCCCTTCTTACACTTCATCAAAACATTAATTTTTACATCAACGCATTGACTACTGAAATTTATAATAAATAACCTATAAATAATATATGATGACACTGTAGCCTTAAAATTCGTAATTCGGACCATTAGCCTCAAAATTCTGACTATTTCAATCCTGAATTAGCGCTTTTCAATACAGTTTTTCAGTCATTTTGTAATTTATACTTTTATACAAAGAATTGTTTATATATTTTAGACGATCAAAATATAAAATTAACTGATGTAGGCCTAATCTTCATAAAACTCTACACATTTTCAAACATTTCTTCTAGTTTCATCTCCATGATTTTGTAGATCCAATGAATTAAAATATAATACCATAGATTAAATAAACTCCTTAGGGGCTTTACTTACTTTTGGTATTCTTAATCTATGATAATACTACAGGAGTCACTACTCTCTGACAAATAACCTTCATAAAGCGTGCCGTCATATTGGTATTTTGTCCTGTTGTGGTGTTTTTTGGTGGGACGGTGTCATTCGATGTATAATGCGGCTTGTTTTCAACACTATTTCCAAAGCTATATTAAAAGGGTGTTTTCATTTAACTCAAATCATAACTTTGCTTCGAGATAAACAATAAAATTATATATAAAATATGGCTTAAGATTATAAAGTTAAGTTTAACATCATGATTCGCCTAAAATACGGCAAGATATTAATTTAAAGACTTCAAATATCACAGTTTTTCATTTAATGAAATGGGAGATTTTGACACCGTCCCACCCAAAACAATATATATAGAGGTCTTGCCTGGAGTAAAAAACTGCAGCCTACATGATGACCACCATTTTGACCCTCTGTCAACTATGCTCCCATGGCAACAACCAATCAAATCCACTCTTCACAAATTATGATATTCTTTATTTCTCTTTAGTCAGATGTTTTTTTTTTTAATATCCTCCAGAATGAACGATTATGTGTGGTAGCCTTTGATGGTAAGTATAAGACGGATGAAATAACTTTCTTTGTTTCCTTGAGTTTGAAAATGAAACAACAATATCATTGTAGTATAAATTTTGTTATTCTCATCTCTAATTCGATTTTTTCAACATTTCTCATCCGTATGCCTTGGTCATTATTGATATTGTATAACAAATAATTGTAATGCTATGCGAATGTATGGGTAAACTTGGAAGTCCGTGAGTTGGACTATAGATTAAGAATACCACAAGGAGTATGTTTAATCTATGGTTGGACGTAGTCATAGTGGCGCAGTGCCTGATGTAGTTTATGGCTTGCCGCCCTTTCTCTGTAGCTTAATCGTCTTGTCGCTAGTACGGATGAATGACAAATACATTATGACTGCTTTGAGGAACTGCAGTGTGAGGGACTGCAAGCGATAAACATTAGTCTCAAGTTACTACCTTTACCTTTAAAAGGGCGGCACACTGTCATTGTCATCCGTTTTCGTCAAAATGTTCCCTGTTTCAACATTTCTTTTGTAAACAACTTATTAATTTTCTGTAAATTTGCCGCCCCTAAAAACTTGCCGCCCTGGGCTACAGCCCCTATAGCCCCCCCTAAATCCGCCACTGGGTATATGTAGTTTATGGCATTGGCATACACTTACTAAACCTCTCATTTGATCTAGGCCTACCTCTTATCAGCTAAATATTTTATGTTTTCATTTGACTCCTTTTGGATCATCCCCAAAGGAAGTAAAGAGGGTCACTAATTGTCATAAAAGTTGTTCATGGACAGAGAATCAATTTCATATGTTTTATTGTTATAGTTGATATGATACTAATCAAACATTTGAAATTTAAGTTCAATCCAGCACCATTTTATTTACCCTTTAGCCTAGACTAAATTTTTGAGGTAGGATTTTTGGTACTGAGTCTTACTAACAAAGACTTTTAATTTGACATCTTGGGCCCTAACATTTATATTAGGCCTAACCATGCTGTCATTTAAAAATTTCTTGCGACTCTTTATGGGCCATCTTCAAGAATTTATCACCCCAAGATTTTTATTATGTCAAAAAGTATATTTATTTGTATACATGCTAACATACATTAAGACTCTTTACTTTATCTTAATAAATAAAAAAAAACATGAAAAGAAATAGTGAAGCAGTCAGATTCTTCATTGTCACCCTGTAACTTATATTATTTCATGCACATTAATTGGGACATTGTATTTACCACTTAATTTTGTAATTTTTATCGTTGACATGTAGGAACTCCTCTCCACTGGTAGTGATAGTTGGAAAGTCTTGTAGGGCTGTCTGAAGTTCTTCGATCACTTTAGGGAGCTTGGGCACTTTCTTCAGTTTAGCACGACTTAAATTGTTTCTAATACAGGCAATATCCAGCCGTGATAACGTATCCATTGGTTTCTCAAGTTCTTCCACCACTTTCTGGATCTTCAATGCAGGTTTCTCCCACTCAGTGTTCTCGATCTTCCTCTTGACGGCATTGCTTACTACCATTCGGTTGAGCCGCCGTTCCTCAATGGGTTCATGATTGTGGTCCGAAGCAACACGAGAAAAAACACCACCATCTTTAAGTGTATACAGTTTTGCATTGCAAAGTTTACCACGTGAACACCTCCAAAACTGTTCTCCTGTTGATTTTATATCCTTCAAATATCGATATGTATAATTCTCATAGATAATAAGGGGTTTTCCCCTCTCACTGTACACTTTCTCCATCGGAACTAAACAATAAACAATACATACAAAAAATAGGACAAAAATTAAATAATAACCATTAACGATGGTGTGTGAAATTGGTACAGAGCACACCCAATTATCTAAGACTGGGGGTATCTGAAATGGCTACTATTTCTATTTTGTTGTTATAATTTTCAGTTTGAACGTACTGTTAGTTTTGTGTTTTTAAACCAGCATTTTGTGTTTTGAATAAAACCTGCATTTAATTTTACTAAAAGTGAAAAACGTCGTTAGGCCTAGCCTATATGAATTATTATTTTATTGAACACAGTAATAACTGGATAAAATAAATGCCAGTCATTCATTAATTAAAACCTTTCGGCAAAAATCTACATTGAGTTTTATATTAAGTTTTCTTAGGCTGCTTGAGTCGTCTGCTGACTGTGAGAACAAACGTGTTTGTGTATCATCGGACCTTTTCGTTCTTGTTCGGCCTCTTTTGTTTCGTCGAGCCCTCTCGTCGGCACCAGAGCGGAGACTGGAGCCGAGAAGAACCAGAGACTGACAATCTTCTTGTGCAGTTTGTAATCCATCAGAGATAATTAATTGAAATGTGTGCTATTTTACATTTTGAAACAATTGTGTAATGAGTGAAAAATGTTTGAGGACTGAAGTTTCAGTCGAAACAAAATATAAAGCCTTATAGAGACTACATGCGGGAGAGTCAATAATAAAAGCTTGTGAATTAGGAGTGAAAGATGAACAGGTTGGAACTGCAAGCAAAAATCAAAATGATATTGGTACTGACAAATAATACGGTACAATACTGTAGGCTAATTGAAAAGTGTTCAATGAAAATTGTCATAAGATGACCTAGGAACTCATTATTTAGGCCCTATGATAAAGATGTTTTAAAGAAGTATGTTATTATAATACTCCCGCCACAGCAAACCTGCATACTCAGTAAATTTCCAATCTATAACTATAAATATGAAAAACCGATCATCCCCCAGGTCAAACCTCTAGACCTACAACCAAGAAATTCGGCACGTATACTCTTTCCAAAACGTAGGTAAGGTAATCACTAAGAAAGGATATCAAGAAATTCCCTTAGGGTTCCACCCCACGGGGCTTCAAAGTTCCAACCTCACGTTATTCTTATGGACTATTTATACATACGAAAAACCGTTCATCCCCCAGGCCAAACCTCTACCCCTACAACCGCCAAATTTGGCACGTGTACTCTTTTCATTACTTAAGTATCCACTAAGAAAGGATTTTAAGAAATTTCCATAGGGCTCCGCCCCAAAGGAAGTCAAATTTCCAATCCTGAGTTATTCTTAACCCTTTGAGTGCTAAGCTTCTGAAAAGAGTAGTTGAATCCGTGATGTTTTGTTGATTTTTTTAATATATTGAACGCCTGAACAGTTCAAATTAATAAAAACGTGCTTCCGCTGGACACACACAGTAAAAAGGTAAAAAGTAGCAAAATACCTGATCAGATGTGCAACTCACAAAGAATCCACCCATCCCGTCAGCTTGGACCCGAGCCGTCCACCGCCCTCCCCTTCAACTCTGCCACAGACAGGTGAACTCTCCATGAGTTGCACATAAAAACCACCGACTGTGACGGGATTCGAACCCTCGATCCAAGTTTTACCCCCGGCCGGGAAGGTAACGCCTTAGACCGCACAGCCACTGGTCAGGCTAGCAGCTGCAGTGGATCAGTTGGTATTATAGAGACTAGGCGCTGGACAAGGTAGTTCAATTCGTGTCTACCAGGTTTCACCACATGTCAGACTCAGACTGCAGACTGAGCGCCTAACGGTACAATCGCTTATGAAGCAGTAACAGTGTTTATTGATAACAAATTCAAAAGATGATATATCGGGCCATAGCACTGAAAGGGTTAAGGACATTCACTTTAGTTTGAGCTGGAAGAGAATTCAAACAGCTGATCATGTTTTGTAGTAGTTCCAAGTGTTATCCACAGAATGCAGCACACACCGTTGTTTCATTTCCAGGTAGCTCGTGCATGTCTTAATACCACATAAAGCCAATTACCAAGTTTCATAAAAATATATTCACAAATAAAGCGATGTGAATATATCGAAATGTGAATATAACACAAAATAAACATTTTAATTGTTCTCCAAAAGAATAACATGGGGGATGAGTACGTAGGTTTGCTGAAGCAAGGAAGACAAACAATTGTTTTTTATGAAAATATCAATATAATTCAAGTAGGTGAAGCTATATACCAAGTTTCATCAATATACATTCATAAACACAGTAAGTGATATATAACATTTTAATTATTCTCTATAAGAATAACATGGAAGCTGAGTATGCAGGTTTGCTGCAACAAGGAACACAAAACTATAGGTTTTTATGCAAATATACATACAACCCAACTATATAAGGACACATACCAAATTGTATTAATTTATGTTCATAATTAAGGGAGACAAAATATATTACTTATTCTCCATAAGAATAACATGGGGGCTGCCTACGCAGGTTTGCAGCTAAGGGAAACATCAATAATACCCCCTGTCGCAGCAAACCTGCATACTCAACGAATTTCCAATGCATAATATATGTCTTAATACCATATTAAGCCGCATACCAAGTTTCATAAAAATATATTCACATATAAGCAATAAATACAATTTTAATTATTCTCTATAAGAATAAAATGGGAGCTGAGTAAGCAGGTTTGCTGCAACAAGGAACCAAAAAATGAGGTTTTTATGCAAATATCAATATAACTCAACCAGGTGAAGCCACATACCAAGTTTTATTAATTTATGTTCATAATTAAGGGAGTCATTACATTTTACTTATTCTCCATAAGAATAACATTGGGGCTGAGTATGCAGGTTGGCTGCTACGGGGATGATCAACAAAAAAAATGTGTTGTGCAAATATCAATATACCAGTACTACGAGACGCCACATGCCAAGTTTCGTCAATATATATATTCATTAATAATGGAGATATCAAATTTTATTTATTCTCCATAAGGATAACATTGGACAACGTACTGTGTTTAGTACTTTGAATATCTCGGCAACGGTTGGACGTAGAATCACAATTTAAACACCAAAATGATTATTTTGTGGAGCTGAGTTGATTGGTAAAAGCAAATGTGAAGTTTATATTAAAATTAACTTATGGAAAGCCAAAAACCTTTTTCCTATAAGATTAACATGGGAGATTTTATGAGCAGGTTTTTTTTTAATTTTCTCTGCAACCACTTCACCTAGCTTAATAATTCAAAAAAATACCCCCGTAGCAACAAACCTGCGTACTCAGCGAATTTCCAATGCATATATATGTATATTAATACCACATAAAGCCACATACCAAGTTTCATCAATATACATTCATAAATAAACGATTTATGACATTTTAATTATTCTCCATAAGAATAACATGGCAGCTGAGTAAGCAGGTTTGCTGAAGCAAGGAACACAAAAAATGGGGTTTTATACAAATATCAATACAACTCATCTAGGTAAAGCCACATACCAAATTTCATTGATTTATTTTCATAATTAAGGCAGATAACACGTTACTTATTCTCCATAAGAATAACATGGGGCTGAGTACGCAGGTTTGCTGCTACGGGAGCGTTGGGTAAAAAATTGTCTTTTTGAGCAAATATCAATGGTCCACAACCAGATGAAGCCGTATACCAAGTTTCGTCAGTATACGTTGATAAATAGGCGAGATATAAAATTTTTCTTTTCCTCCATAAGAATAACATTAGACAACGTACTGTGTTTAGCACTTTCAATATCTCGGTAACCAATTGACGTAGAGAAATGATCAAAATACCAAATTGTGTGTTTTTTTAAGCTGAATCCAATGGTGAAAACTAAAATTTGAATATTTCAAGAATTATATGTGAAAAACCCATTTTTGGGGTACAAAACCCCCCCAAAATACCCCTTTGGGTAGAGCGATCTGGCTGGTTTTCGAACTTAAAGTCATAAATGTTGCTTTACACGTTTATACCAAATTTCATCAAAATCGGATAATTTTTACGAGAGTTATCGTGCTCACGGACACATATATATATATATATATATATATATATATACAGTATCGAACGAATGGTGTTTTTGGGGTCTGGGGACCTCAAAACGAAAAGTTATCATAGTCCCGGACCTAGGTCTTACCATGCCGACTACGGTAATAGCTTCTTCCCTATAGGGGAAATTCGCTAAAACTATATTATTTGCTTTTTTAAGCTCTATAACATGGTTCAAACCAAATTTAAGTGTTTTAAAAATGTTAGGGTAACAAATGCAAAAAAACTGATTTTTGGAAAATTTAAAACCCCCATAAACTCCCCTTTTCCCATAGTCGGATTTTTCTGGTTTTCGAACTTAAGTCATAAATGTCACTTTACACATTTGAGACAACTTTCATCAAAATCGGACGTTTTTTACTCAAGTTATCGCATTCACGGACACATATATATATATATATATATATATATATATATATATGTAGACTTATATAGATATATATATACATATATATAAATTTGAACGAATAGTGTTTTAGTCATCTGGGAACCTAAAAAAAAAATTGTTCACGGTCTCGGGCTTAAATCTTACCATGAGACTACGGTAATAGCTTCTTTCCTATAGGGGAAATTCGCTAAAAATGGCTTTATTTGGGAAAATAACAATAGACCACATGAAGCGGTATACCAAGTTTCATCAGTATTCGTTCATAAATAAGCGAGATATAAAATTGTTCGTATTCTCCATAAGAATAACATTGGACAATGTACTGTGTTTAGTACTTTCAATATCTCGGTAACCGATTGACATACAGAAATGATCAAAACACTAAATTGTGTGTTTTTTTTAAACAAAATCCAAGGGTAAAATTTTTTTTAAAAAATAGGCTATTATACGTAAAAAAAATTTTTGGGGTACAAACCCCCCCGCCCAAATACCCCTTCCAATAGGTCGATTTGTCTGGTTTTCAACTTAGTCATAGATGTTGCTTTACATGTTTGTACCAAATTTCATCAAAATTGGACCTTTTTTACGAGGTTATTGCACCCATGGACACACACATACATATTATATATATATATATATATATACACACACACAGTTTTGAACGAGTGGTGTTTTTGGCATCTGGGGAACTCAAAACGAAAAGTTATAATGGTCCAGGGCCTAGGTCTTACCATGCCGACTACGATAATTGCTTCTTCCCTATAGGGGAAATTCGCTAAAACATACTTCTTTAAAAGTGTCAAATAACCTCAAAACCTCTTCTACTAGTCAAATAACCTCAAAATACAATTTACCTCCATTTTATGTAAGGTTTTCGGTTTCCGAGGTACGCTAGGTTCTGATGACCTCGGATAATCGGGAGAGTATGACAAGTAAATTCAAACTTCACTGCTGTTGAACATACAGTAGTCTCAAGCATTGTACGAGGTGTGTTTATAAAGTAAGTACCACTTTTGAATTCCGCTGTTGTAGCCCTCCGTTTGGCATTCCTGCATGCTGCGCTGTGTGCCTGCATCTATTGGCAAGCTTGGGCGCAACTTCAGCAAAAATCAACCGGATTTTCATCTGTTTGTGAACATCCAAAATGGAGCCACCGATTGGGGCCCCAGCCAAAAATTTCTAAGTGTTAACAGTGAGAAAGTGGCTGAAATTCATCAGCGGATTAGTGAAGTGTATGGAAAAAACAAAATAACCACTAGCACACAAATGGTTTAGAACATTTCAAGAAGGCCATATGAATGTTCACGACGAGGAACGAAGTGGGCGACCCTCAGTCATTACTGCATTAAGTTGATAAAAACATGGGAGAGGTCAGACGGTTTACGATTTCCTCACTAACTTGGGTTTCTGTTAGTGTTAAAAAGTGTTTATTATACAATCGTTACCGAAAAACTAAATTACTGAATGTTGTGCTTACGTTTCAAAAATGTTGAATGAGGTGCACAAAACCAAGCGTTTGAGAAGTGCATTCACTTCTCTTAAACAGTTAGAGGAGGAAGGTGATGATTGTTTAAGCCAATTTGTCACAGGTTTCAAATCACTTCCTGACGCTAGAGGTGTCGAACACTTAGCTATACACTTCACTAATCTCCTGATGAATTTCAGCCGCTTTCACACTGTTCACAATTAGTAATTGAATCCCAGCGTGACTTCACAGTCGGCGGGGACCTCAATCGGCAGTGCCATTTTGAAGGCTCACAAATAAATTAAAATCCAGTTGATTTTTGCTGATATTGCGTCCCAGGCTTTCTAACAGATGCAGGTACACAGTGCAGCATGCAAGAATGGCAACCGCAGTGCTGCAATGGCGGAGTTCAAAAATAGTAAGCTACTTACTTTAAAAACTTACCCCGTATTAGGGTAAAACCGTCAAATGGATTATGACCACATTTGGCTGAAGAGAAAGTTATGGCAATTTGGGTTTCAGAGTCCTTAAAAGTATGTTGATCTCTACTTTAGAGCTCTCTCCTCCTATGTCCCTTAAGTTGTTTTCTTTACTACCTGACCTTGAAGTCCAAATTTGCCCAGCATCATATTTTGTCCATTTGTTTTGTATGAGTTAGAATCTACACAATTCCCTCCCCGCACATGAAGATAGCCTAAGTTAGTTATTTATTTATTATGATGAGGGGGCTCCAGGTATGAATAATGTCATGGTTTTACCTGATCTTTTCATAACACCATGTTTCAAATTCTAGTCCCACCTAAACTAATTATTCTAAAATGTTGGTTAATAGCTAATTTCAAAGAGTAAAAAAACATAGCTATTTAAGAGCAGAATTTTGAAACCACAGATACGAGGACTGGTTTTTTATCAACCTCCGATATGCCATAAATAAAAGACACGTGTATAAAAAAATGATTTTACTACGAAAATATAGGTACACTTATGCTTATTTTTCGACATAGCAAACACAATGATTGAAGCATTTTTCGTACCTGTGTAAGTTTACCAGCTTTTCAATACCCTCTTCAAAAATGTTGCCGCCAATGAATTTTGAAGTGTGTCTATATGATCGCCCAGCATGAACGCTGGACAGGGTAGGTGGGTAATGTTTAGATGATGCAACAGCGCATCCCCCTCCCTCCACTAAACTCTGTCACTTTTGGAGTCAGATTTAGATCATCACTCAGAGTTGGGTTGCAGACACATAAACAAGACCGCATCAATCGATTCTCCCGCCAAGTGTGAATTACGAAGCACTATTCGTTTACTGCAAGCAGAAGGGAATAGTGCAGCAGAAATTCATTGAAGAATGAGCCGAGGTTATGGAGAAAACATGTTGAGTGATAATATGTGTGAATGGGGTCGAAAATTTAAAGATGGCCGAACTGATGTGCATGACGAAAGAGGTCAAGGAACGTCAAAGCAGCGGCCATTTAGCGAGTTTTGTGGTCTTCTGGCAACCTTTTCGGGACCTAGCGAGCACACAATCTTTTGTAGCCTAAATTTTCTGTACTGTAACAAAGAGTATTAGTATAGAAATGATCTTTAAATTTCAGGAAATTCTTTGAACAAGGTTTTACTGAAGCGACACATTTACGTCCTTGACCCCATTCGTCATACATATCTTTAAATCCAGATCAAATCTGCGATCATGTAAGAATTACTTGGTGATTTTATATTCTATTACATCGGACAAGTGATTGGAACTTAAGTCGCCCGTCAGACGGTCAGGTGATGGGGACCATTGATTGCCACAAGTCTGATGACTCATGTTGAAGAGTTCTAATGTTGGATTGAGCTGTACACCCTTACTTTCCGTCTTAGCTCCTTCGTCGGGAAACGAGTTGAACTTCCCGCCTCCACCACTAGAGTAGCACACATGAACAAGCGTTCGCTAAATACCGGGTTTGAAGAGCTACGCTCTCTTGTGGATGATTTTAAGTTTGATTTGTTAGGGGTTTCAGAGACGTGGCTCAAGTCCGACATGTCCTCTGATTCATTCAATGTTTCAAGATATAATATGTGGCATGATGATAAGACTTTTGGTGAGGGTGGTGGTGGTGTCACTCTTTATGTGAAAAGTGAGCTCCGGTTTACACCGGTCCGTCTTTCTGATGTCGACATCTTCAAGTATTCAGTATTCAGTATCTCTGTGGTATTATAAATATCAAGTCTAAAAAATTGTGTATTTGTGTTGTATACAGATCTCCGTCAGTGTTGTATTCTGCTTTGAGTTCTCTGTTGTATTCTTTGTATATCGACTTTTCCCCATAAACAGAAGGAATTGTGTTATTGGGCGTGATCATCGACATGCTGGATGTAAGTAAGCCCAGTACAAAGTTTTTCAAATGTTTGTTATACTCTCTGGGACTTACACAGTTAGTTAAGGAGCCTAATTGTGTCACAGAGACTTCTTCGTCCCTGTTGGATCATATCATTGTCGAATCCTTTTATTGGAATGATCGACACCTCCCAGGGTTCCCACTCAAACTTAATAATCAAATTCACAGGTTTTTTCACGGTTTTCAAGGACTAAAAATTGTCAATTTCACGGTCAAAATATTAAAAAACAACCTATACCGGTCGCAAAACAACAAGCAGACGCGGCGCAGCAGTCAAGTACTAGTAAAACTTTCCAACATTACAATTACGATGTCACAGAACCATAAAACTATACCATACATCCCAAGTGAACCTTTTAAAAAATAAGAACTATTTTAGAGTTTCTTATTGTTTTATTGTTGTCGTGAGTCATGTCATCAGTCAATCGGTTATCGCCATCGGTTACTGTTGCTGGTGATTTCTACTTCGCTCAGTGTTGCCAATCACTTTTTCCCAAATTACCCTCGATCCTCGTCAAAATTACCCTCAAAATCTAAACTCCTGCATTTGAGTAAAGAGTGCTAATGAAATGAAGGAAATGTGCTTGAAATTTGATAGGTTTGAGGAGCTGAATATAGATGTCACTGATGTATAATTAATTTTAAAGTTTAGAGTAAAGAATGAATATAGAAGTTCCACACGCCAGCCAGTTTTTGTCTCAATTTTTTCATGCGAGAAATAACGGAATTTTTTTAGAATTTATTTTACTGCTTAAAAAATCACAGTATATAAATTACTAACAGCTGATGCAATTTTGTTTACAGAATTAAACGACAATTATAAAACAGCTAACGTTGTCTATCTTTCAGTCTATCAACTGCTAGGATTAGGTAGGCGGAGACAGGTGACAATAATCCCCATTTTCTGCTTTCGTTATTTATTGTCTGGTTGACGTTAAAACTTGTGACATTACTGCAACTTAGCGGACTTCCTGTCGTCTTGGCACTCGTGGCTCTTCCACGTTTTTAACATGAGACGATCACTCTACATGTAATCCTTACTCAGGCTTGTTTTCTGTCATGGGAGTTCGTGAGTATTCGTCAGAGTAACGAAAGTCGGAAGGGTCGATAAAGTAGAGAAATGTAGTAGGTCTAATTTAATCATAAATAAACATCAATGAATGTAATAATAAGTATGTAACAGAGTATAATATAAATATATATATTTTTAAAGGCTTTAGTAAAATTACCTCTTTTTACCCTCGAAGTTCAAAATTATCACCGGCAAGGGTAATTTCTCTCGAATTGGCAACGCTGACTACGCACCGTGTAAACGGAATGGGCGAGTTACTGACGCGACAGTTGTATACTTAACAGTCTAGTTACAGTAGCTGTCTACTGTCACCGACTAATACAAAACAATAGGCAAATGACATAAAGTAAAGAAGACACATAAACGGTCTTACACAAGTGTCAGTCAGCAGTCAGTTGGCAGTGAAAAAAACACCGGCAACATAACAACTGTCGCCCGAGTCGGCCCGAGTTCCTTTGCACCGTGGAAACCAGAACCAGTCCTAAATCATCCGCACAACTGCAATCTGCAAGTAGGCAGACGACGCGGTATTCACCATATTAACAACGTGCTAAATAATTCTGTTGTACATTTCCCTATCTGAAAACGAATGTGATACTTTCCGATAAGATATTTTTTTATAGTTTTTTAAGTTTGATATATTTTTAAGGTTTGATATCGAAATTCACGGCTTATTCCAGGTTTTTTCACGGTATACGAAATTCACGGCTTATTCAAGGTTTCACGGTTTTCACGGTTGAGTGGGGACCCTGCCTCCACAATATTTGATAGCAGGGAGAAGAAAATAACCGACCATAAGCTGACTTACTGTGAATTGCCTGCCAAGCTTCAAGATTAAAAAGGTGGGCAAGTTTATATCATGTAGACTATAAAAACTTCGACATGCCACTATTTATAACACTCTTTGGAGATAAATTGGGGTGCTGTGATGACATCAAATGATGTAAATTATATCATAGATTTTATAATGAACAACATAATGCATGTATTTGAAAAGTGTGCTCCTGTGGTGAGAAAACGTGTGATGAGAAAGAGGTCGCATTGGATGAATTTTGAGATTTAAAAAATTAAAGAGAAAAACAAGTGAAGAGACCTTTACAAAAGTTGTTTAATTGCTAAGGAATCCTATGTCAGATGCAGACATTAACTAAATAGTGCTGTACGAAGAGCCAAGAAGGATTATTTTGCCCACAACTTGGACTGCAACGACTCCAAAAGGTTTTGGTCTACTCTTGCCCACTCTCACCCAGTGAGTTAAATGTGTATTTTGCTAGCATGGGAGTAGGTCATAAAGTTGATCAAGAGAATTGGCCTTTTATGAGGGAAACACTACTGTGGAGTGGTAAGGGAAGGTTTCAGATTTTGCACCGTTGGCAAAGAAAAGGTTATGGACACTATGAACAAAATAACATCAGAAGCGTTTGGTATAGATGGCTTATCAATAGACATGATAAAGAGTGTGAGCCCATATTGTCTGCCAGCCATTACGCATCTGATTAATGTGTCACTGACTACTGGTGTTTTCCCAGACAGTTGGAAGCGTAGCATTGTGATCCCACTTCAGAAGTGCTCGAACCCAACATTGAATTGCCATTTCCGTCCAATATCGATTTTACCTGCTTGCTCCAAAATTTTGCAGAAAATTGTTGTGGAACAGTTGGTGGATTACGTAGAGGTGTCAGATGTGCTGTCAGACGCAGTCAGGTTTTCGTAGGGGGTTCAGCACTTGTACTGCTCTTCTTAAAATGACTGATGAGCTACTTCAAGCTAAAGACCAAGGGCAACACAGTATTATGTCGTCACTTGACTATTCCCAGGCGTTCGACTCTGTGAACCATGACATGCTCATGTCAAAACTCTGGTTTCTCAAATTAGGGTTCTCTCAGATGGTTTTCTTCTTATATACGTCACAGATCGCAGGTAACTAAGGTGAATGGGAGGTACTCTGATGTACTTCATAGGGACGTAGGAGCTCCACAGGGAACTTGACTGGAACCTGTTCTATTCATCTTGTATACACAGGACCTCCACAGTGAGCTAGAATTCTCCAGTTTACATTCCTATGCTGATGATTGTCAAGTAGTTCTGTCTTATGATGCTTCTGGATTTCATGAAGCAGTTAAGCTCATGAACTCTGATTTGTTCAGGTTGAAGCAGTGGTCTGACGGTCATGGTCTGGTTCTTAATCATGAAAAGTGTGTCTTGCTTAATTTTGGTTCCTTTTACCTGAAACCTGTGAATAGTCTTCTGGGGAAGGTGGAGCTGGATGGCAGGGCTCTCTCTGTTTCTGACGCTGTCAAAGTTCTTGGCGTCAAAATTGATTCTCAGTTGAATTTTCACTCCCATATTAGTTATATTTGTCAGAAAGTTTTAAATAGGTTAAAAATGTTCCATCCACTGAAGTTTGTGCTGACTGAAACTGCTAAGCTGGAGTTGATAAGATCTACAGTCTTCCCAATAATTCATTATGCCCTTCCATCCTCTGGCGAATGTCTGACCCTGGATAGTAGAGTGCTTCTGATGAGGTTGCAAAATAGAGCCCAAAGGTTTGTTTATAATCTTAGGAAGTTTGATATGTCTTGCAAGTTTCATATATCTTGCATATCGTGAACAGGCTAAGGTCCTCTCCTTGGGGAAGCAGTCTTTCCTTCAGACTGAATCAGTTGTACATAAGGTAATGTCTTCAAATGTACCTCCTTATCTGAAGAGGAAGCTTGTGCCTCATTCATTGGTTAAAAAATGCTGTACCAGGCAGGATGCCTTGCTTGAAATGCCAAGAGTGGCTTGAGTTAGAGAAGAAAGCATACAATACTCTTCCTCCAAGCATGAAATCACTGACTTATTTCTCGTTCAAGGCCAGGTTGAAGTCATAGGTTTAATTAAGAGCATTTGGTTCATTTTTATAATCTGACCTGTATTTTTTTCCTGCAATATCTTTTTTATTTTCCTCTTCTGTTGTTTTGGCTTGAATTGTCTTGAAAAACAGTTTGTACTGAAGGACACTTGTAAATAAAGGCATTATTTATTTATTTGTCTGAGCCTGGAAGTGACAGAGCGTTTGGTAGGGGGGATACACTGTTCCATCATCTAAACATTACCTACTTTTCCAGCATTTATGCTGTGCAATCATACATACGCCACAACACACTTCAATTCATTAAATTGGCTGGCGGAAACATTCTTTGAAGAGGGTATTGAAAAGCTGGTACACAGGATCGTTACGGGGACTGTGTCGAAAGTAAGCATCAGCATGACTGTACTTATCTTTTGGTAATAAAACATGTTTTTATATACACTTGTCTTTTATTTATGGCCAATCAGAGGTTAGTAAAAAACTACCCTTAGTTTCCCACAGCAGAAATTGCAAATATTTAATAACTTATTTTTGAAATGTATTGTACGATTATTATTTGTGATAGGCCCTATCAACATTCTGCTTTGTAAACATCAATCCAAAACATTGTTGATCGAAACTAAGTTACTATCCATCAAATTAAATTGGCCAATACCTAAATATTTTTAAACGAGCAGAAATTCCACAAAAGCAGCGCTACTTATACAACACGGTTCTAGCGTTGTGTGCACGCCATCTACAAATGTTACTGAGCCAATGCGAGCTCGCCAACATCATGGCGTTATGGAATTGTCATGGTTGACCAATGTTCGGACCCTAGTGCAGTGACATTGCTGTTCATATATAAACGGACCAAAGGGGGCGAAAACATTGCCATCTTTAAGCTGTCTTGGTACCAAAATCGAATGCAGCGTAGCCCCAAAAAACTACATGAGACACATCCAAAAAATTCCCATCCAAACCTACTGGTTGACTAAACAATTACATTCCTGACCTTATTGGAAACAAGGGGGTGAGAAATGCAATGTAAAAACAGAAGAGTCAAAAATAAAGCCTAGACACGGTACATTAGTGATACCGGTATGCCAGATTGACCTTGAGCGAAATCTAAACATTTAGTGAAAGCTTTGGATTAAGTTAAAAAAATTCTAAGACGAGGACGACTTGGATTTAAAAATACAACTGTTTGGACTGTTCTTTTAAAGCATAAAAAATTCAATCGTGACGTAATTATATATATATACAAAAAAATTCAAAAATATCGGTTTAAAAGGCCTATATAAATTTGGTTGAGTCGGCAAAACCTGTTATTGAACACTGGTATTAGTTTGCCATTGGCCTATATGAAAACAAACTAATTTAAGTATCAATCTGGTCTTAGCAAATTTCCCCTATAGGGAAGAAGCTATTACCGTAGGTCTCATGGTAAGACTTAAGCCCGAGACCATGATAACTTTTTGTGTTGAGGTCCCCAGATGCCAAAAACACTATTTGTGCAAATTTATATATCATTAACATCATCATTGTTGCGGATTAGGAAACCCCAGCATAGCTGCTTCTTCATCATCATCTTCCACAAGCGGGAATATTGCGCAGGTTACCGGAAAGATAGGATATAACAGTAAAGGAAAGGATGGGTTGGGACGGCAGCCAAATCGACCCTTCATAGGGGCAACTCCCGTGCCCCTGTGACAGCTGGAATGAGGCTCTCAAACAGGGGACCCCCGCATTCTGCCCTCTAACTGGTCAACTCAACTGATAGGGTATCCATGTAGAACAGCCAGGGACTATCCATTCTCAGGTTGGCAGGTTGGGGACCAAACCCAGAGATTCTGTCCCAAGCCGCTGCAAATGGAGGGACAAAAGGTGAAAGAGAAGTTTGTCATAATGGACAGCCAAAAGACTTACCATATGTAATGACAACTTCAATTGCTGTTCCCATTGTCAGCCTCAAAACTGTTATAGACCAGGATATATGTGTATCCGTGAATGCGATAACTTGAGTAAAAAATGTCCAATTTTGGTGAAATTTGGCTTAAATGTAAAGTGACATTCATGACTTTAAGTTTGGAAACCAGAAAAATCGGACCATGGGAAGGGAAGGGGGTTTTATATTTTCCAAAAATCAGTTTTTGAATTTTTCACCCTAAAATTTTTAAATCACTCAATTTTGGTTTTGAACATTTTATAGAGCTTAAAAAACAAATCATATAGTATTTTGAATCATTAACCTATCCATTAAATCAAAAGCTCATTAAAAATTACTTAATCTAATTGCACCGAATTTATTTTTAAAACATTTCTATCTTTCTTTTTTCTCCCGTTCATTTTGTAACACGTTTTAAAACAAAATTATTCCAAATTCAATAAGTTACTAATTTAAACAATAAGGAGGTCAATAATTTTATCATTTCACAGCAACGCAGCAGACGCACAGGCCTTTTTTGCCTATGTCTGCTGATCCCATGACCACTTTTTATATATTTCTACTACGACAGCTTATTGTAAATTTTATATTATTTTTTCTACAGTAGTATAGATTTTAGTAATAATTGTATTATATAATTGAAATTGTACAAGCTGTAACTTTGTTGGAATAGACGTTTTGTTAATTGTTAAGTGGTTGCGGAGAAACACGTTCATTAAACTTGTTCGTAAAATTTCCCATGTTAACCTTTTGGGAAAAAGCTTTTTAGCTTTTTCTCAGTTAATTTTAATAATAACTTCACATTTGTTTTTACCAATAAGTTCAGCTTTACAAAACAACCACTTTGGCGTTTAAATTGTGAATCTACGTCCAACCGTTGCAGAGTTATTCAAAGTGTTAAACACAGTACATTGCCCAAAGTTATCCTGATGGAGAATAAATTAAATTTGATATCTCAATTATTTATGAATGTATATTGATGATATATGTGGCTTCACGTAGTACTGGTTTATTGATATTTACACAAAAATTGTTTTTTTTTTTCACCATCCCCGTAGCAGCAAACCTGCATACTCAGCCCTAGTGTTATTCTTATGGAGAATAAGTAAAGTTTTATATCTCCCTTAATTATTATCATAAATTATTAATAAAACTTGGTATGTAGCTTCATCCGGTTAAGTTATATTTATAATTGCACAAAAACATATTTCTTCTCTTTCTTTTTGCATCAAACCTGCTTACTCAGCCCTAATGTTATTCTAATAGAGAATAAATAAAATGCTATAGATCACTTATTTATTTATGTATTTTTATGAAACTTGGTAATTGGCTGTATGTGGTAATGAGAAAAATATGCATGCATTGGAAATTCGCTGAGTATGCAGGTTTGCTGCGTCAGGGATATTGTCACTTGCTGAGGAATAGTTTTTGTATGCAGCTTTGATTTTTTAGTTAGGGCCTAGCAAGTATTTTTTCTGCGAGGAGAACATTTAATAAATATTAAATAAGTTAAGAGGCATAATTTAGAGGAATATGTGTTGATAACAACAAAGTGAGCACTTACAAATGGCATTCAACTAAGCCTGCAGGATCGGGAATATGATCCAGTTCGTCAATTCTAGACTCAACAGTTAGTTCGATTGAAATATTAGTTTCAGACCGCTTGGGACTAGGAGGAAGCAACCCAAGTTGTTTCTTCAAACGCCATTCAATCAGTCGCTTGCCACCGCGGTTCTTCTTTTTCCTTCGCTTCAAACCTTTATTGGCCATCCTAACGTCAAAATTCCGCCCCCTCTAAAAGACATCACTATATGATATATACTTAATTTGCACGTAGGCTAATTTATTTCTTAATTTGGTATAGGGTACCAATCAAAATATTTCAAAAACATTGCGTCCTTATTACAAAAAGAAGTGATAATTTGATTTACAAGTAAACTGTATTGGTATTTCCTTTGAAAATAAGATAATAAACAAAATTGATGATGTTTTTACTATAATCTTTTAATAGGGCAATTTTTAACTGGATTGGGGTAGCTAAAGTTGTTTACACTCTATCATTAGCAAATAATCTCTAATCTGAGCTACACTAATTATGATACGTCTGTTATAAGACAACGAGCAAGGTTGGGGGAAGAGAGGAGCTAAATCGATAGAGCGCTAGGCTCAAAACCCACTCTCTAGGGATACATTCCGGCGACACTGTCACTACCGAACGCGAAAAGCCAACGAGACTGAAGACTGAAAGCGAAAAGCGAAACCCGAACGCTAAAGCTGATGACTGACTGAACTGAGCAAAACATAAACATAAAACAAACACACAGACCAACGCGCACAGGCATAGCGCCGGCCGGGCACCAGTGTTACCAATCCGGTTTGGGTCTTTTACCCACTGTCCCTGAAAAAATTACCCACCACTTAGTTTAACTTACAAATAATATTGTGCACATTTATATTGATATTTGCGCAAATATTAAACTAATAATAATCCTATTATTAGCGAATTTACCCTATAGGGAAGAAGCTATTACCGTAGGTCTCATGGTAAGACTTAAGCCCGAGACCATGATAACTTTTCATTTTGAGGTCCCCAGATGCCAAAAACACCATTCGTTCAAATTTTTATATATGTATGTATATATGTAAGCACGATAACTCCCGTAAAAAAGGTCCGATCTTAATGAAATTTGGTACAAATGTGTAAAAGTACCATTTATTTGAACGAATTCGAAAACCAGATGAATCGCACAATCCGAAGGGGGGTTTTTGGGGGGTTTTGTACCCCAAAAATGTGTTTTTTGGGGTTTTCACATGTAATTTTAATTTAAATCAAATTTTAATTTATACCATTGAATTCAGCTTAAAAAAACAACAATTTGGTATTTTGATCATTGCTCTATGTCAATTGGTTACAGAGATATTGAAAGTGCTTAACACAGTACGTTGTCTAATGTTATTCTTATGGAGAAAAAGAAAAAATGTATATCTCGCTTATTTATGAACATAACCTGGCGAAATTTGGTGTATGGCTTGGTCTGGTTGTGGTTTATTGTTGTTTGCACAAACAAAATTTTTCGCCTATGGTTCCTGTAGCAGCAAACCTAGGTAGTTGGTCCCCATGTTATTCTTATGGAAAATACTTAAAATGTTATATATCGCTTATTTATGAATGTATATGGGTGAAACTTGGTATGTGACTTCACTAAGATGAGTTCTATTGATATTTGCATAAAAAACCATTATTTTGTGTGCCTTGTTGCAGCAAACCTGCGTACTCATCCCCAATGTTATTCTTATGGAGAATAATTAATATTTTAAATATCGCTTGTTTGTGAATACATCTAAATATATAAAAGAGGAAGTATGTACATACATACATAACATACATACATATATATATGTGCATATATATATATATATATATATATATATATATATATATATATATATATATATATATATATATGCCCTCTGGGTCGGAGCCCTTTGGACAGATTTGCACCAAACTTCACACAAACCATCCCTGAATAATGCTTAATAATGCCTGAAAGTTTCATTACAATCTGTCGAGCGGTTTCGGAGTCCATAGGCTACATACATACATATATATAATTGACAGATTGTAATGAAACTTTCAGGCATTATTAAGCATTATTCAGGGATGGTTTGTGTGAAGTTTGGTGCAAATCTGTCCAAAGGGCTCCGACCCAGAGGGCATACAACGGTGCAGTGTCAGGTTTTAGAAATTTAGTGTTTATACAAAATTAACAGCTGTAATTATAGTAAACAACTTAATTTGGGCGCAGCAACGCGCGCCGGGTAACTGCTAGTTTCTTTTAATCCTGTTAAGTGTTTTCATGTGTTATATATAATGTGTTTTAATGTGTTATGTGTTTAATGTGTATTCATTGGAAATTCGCTGAGTATGCAAGTTTGCTGCGACCGACGGAGGCATTAATAATTAATTTAGGCCAAACAAACTAAAACTAATATTTTTATTCATTATTTTTAAAGGCTAAGTATCAATTTAGAAAACAATTAATTATTGTTAGGCCTAGGGATTACTATGGAAATTATTATCAATGGGAAAATTCAACCGAAACTAAGTTTTAGAGATATATTAAATCATAGCAACATTACACCAGAGCAATATTGAATCAAAGCTATGGAGTCACTCACTCCACGACTCCACTAACTCCTGAAAACGAACACCAAGAGGGTGAGGTTATCGTTTTCTTACGATGAGGTTATCGTTTGTTACGATATCGAACAATTTCATCAACCGATTTTTTTTTGTTTTATCGAATTAATTTATAATTGTTGCTCACTGCCTGATGAATTTAAACTTTCTGGTCAATCGGCAGGATTCGGTAGTTCAGTGGATACGGCGTCAGATCCACGACCATGCGGTCCCGTGTTCAAACCTCACTTTGAACGTTTACTTTTTGATATCTGAAATTGTTTAAAGTTGACTTTAATTTGTTCGGGGTTAAATCTTACTTTTGTTATTTACTTTTTTAAGTCTACCGTTACTTTTTAGTTTCAATTTTGTTTATTTATACTAATCCCTTAATTTGTAATTATGTTTCACATCGAACAGCCACCATACAGCGCTCTGCGGAGTTAGGTTAGGTTACAATAATTTTGTCGTGAACTGCAACCTAGTTGTTTGTTATTTTGCTCACGTAAATCTTTGTAGACCCAATTCAACATTGTATCCACAACCTTTGATTTAACTTATATCTGCTTGACTTTGAATCGATTCACCATTTACGATTTTCCATTATGCAATAGAAAGTTCACAAACAAGCAACCGGTTGGTTAAATTTTTTGAAATCGAAACGATAACCTCATCACAGCGTAGGCGAAAAAGTGATCACCAACAAAGTGCGGTGCGGCACACGGGAGACATTTCAGGAGCCGTGTGACGTCACTAAAACGCGTCATTGGTGAGGTTCCCTTATCGCCCGCCGCTAGCGCCAGAACAGCTTTTGCCGATATCTAAGTTATTCAAGATCCAAGATCATCATCATCTCATCATATGTTCAATATTTGTACTTGTAACCACATTCTTATTGCTGTTCTAAGTATTACATCACCCGATTGTCAGCGCTCTGCGGGGCAGCAGTTGATACGGTTTTTTCACTAATTTTACAATCAAAACAACACTAAGTTACCGTACTCATTACTGAAATCAACCCTTTAGCATTAACAGATTAACTTGGTACCACTTTTACTTTTTGCACAGTCAAACACGTTACTTTCATCCTCAACGCTATCCAATCTAATGGACAGTAATCCAACCTGGCCAGCAACCATATCTAGTTTGACCAAATTAATTAATAAAGCCCTAGTCAAATTATGTTCGGCAGGTTTTCCATAGTTATTAACATATTGCGTGATATGTTTCACTATTTATTCGTCTTTTATAATTAAGTCAACCAATCAAGGAAAACTTTAGTGTCCAGTTAAGGAGAAAGTTCATTAAAGGCAGAGGCTACGTACAAGTCCGTTCCAAATTATGCACCGTACGTTACTTTTCCTGTGATTTTAAAAACAGATTGAGAGCCAGAAAACCTCCTAGTCCTAACCTAACCTAAGCGGTAGCGATGTGAATTTGCCTATACATTGGACGTGTACGTAGTCACTTCGTACAAAGTTTGGTCAATGACTATTGACCATTGTGGAATTACCCGTTAATAATGCATGATGCGATTGCAAGCAAGGTTGCAATTTTCTTTAATGTGAATCCAATTGTCCTACTTTTATTATATTTTACTAACAATTCTAGGTAAATCTAAAAATATTATTTTTGGGATTCAGATTCAAACCCCTCTCTCACAGCTTCCTTTGGATGGGGGACATGACTGGTCTGAAATCTGAACTTGTTCAAATTCACATTAGGCCCCTACTACATTCATAAGCATAATTTGAGTATTTATATTGAAGAGGCAAAATGATCACGACTGTGATTATTACGACTTTTTACATATTCAAATAATATATATGCTCTCTAAACTATTGGGGGGGGGGGCAACTGCACCCCCCATATCACACCTATGACTACACTGAACACATGTAGCACAGAGAAAGGAATCTATGGATTCCTTTGTCTGTGCCTGTAGATACCAAATTTTGTCAGGATCAGACCTTTAATAAGAGAGTTATTACAGACAACAAACAACATGACTATACAACTTAAATCAGCTAAACAACCAGAGCTGTTAGGCAAAGCTCTGAGAACTGTGTAGTGTTTTTAAACTGAGAACTATGAAGTGTTTAGATGTATTTTATTTGCGAATTTCATATTTCATAAAAATGCTAATTAACTTAAAATATTAATGTTAGTAGCACTTTTTAATGAATACAATACAAAAAATATATGTAGATATATAATACGTTGAATGGAAGCCTATGTGTTTTAGGCATCTGAGAAATAATAATATCATGGTCCCGGGCCTAGGTCTTATATAATAGCATAGAGTACAAAACAGCCTAGTTTAATGGATCTATAAAGAATATAGGCCTACTGTAATATTTCTCCTAGAGGAGAAAATCACTAAATACCCCCGTCGCAGCAAACCTGCGTACTCAGCGAATTTCCAACGCATAATATATGTTTTAATACCATATAAAGCCGCATAGCAGGTTTCATAAACATTTATTCACAAATAAGCGATATATACAATTTTAATTATTCTCCTTAGCTCCTTAGAACATTGAGTACATAGGTTTGCTGCAACAAGGAACACAAAATACGGGGTTTTCATGCAAATATCAATATAAATCACCTAGGTGAAACCCTATACAAGTTTCAATATACATTCATAAATAGGCAATATATTACCATTTTGATTTTTCTCCGTAAGAATAACGTGGGGGATGAGTACGCAGGTTTGCTGCAACAAGGAACACAAAAAATTGTTTAAACAGCCAAAAATTACATTTTCAATTTTCCAAAATAATTTTACTAGTGTTTTTTTAAACCATTTATTACATTTTTTAAAGGTTTTAATACGGAAATTCAATTTCCTCACGTCAGCATGCTGCGTGCGATCTCGTTTTTCTTTAGCAAAGTTGTTTCTTAAATTCTCGCATGACTGAAATTGCCTTCCTGCTCCACTGGTCTCGGTGAACAGGAAGGTAATTTCAGTGTTCTGCTGTTGCTTTTACTATCTCCCCCTTATATATAGTATATGGAAAAAGCATTGTTTTCGTCAAAATTGTTGAATTTGAGTTATTAGTGAAAATATTCATTTTAATGGTCCCTGCTTCTAAAAAAATAGTTTTCCGAGTGATGTCTGTGTCTGTCTGAATGTGGACAGAGCTGGAGACTGCACCCGTGGTCCGATTTTGATGAAATTTAGCATGTAGGTACCTACTAATCCACAATATCTCCAGGTGTTTTTTAATTTTTTTAAATTTTTGATTTAGAAGGGTAATTATTCCCCAAAAACGCATAAGAAACTGAAAAAATCAAAATCTCTCAAAAACAGCTCTAAGTTTTAACGATTTTGATTAAAATTTACTAGTTTGTGGAGCTTTAGATTTCAAACAAAATAACACCACCCGCATTTCTGTAAAAGTTCGGGTTCAGAATTACAGGGCTTAAAATTTCCAAAATTCAATTTTTTGATTTTTTATAACAAATTTAATTGCTGGATAAAATTTACTAATCACCATTAAGGAAAGCTCAAAACCTAAACAATTTAGTAGGTATTTTGAATCATTATTCTACGATTACTGGTTGCGGAGAATATTGAAACTTTCATTTAGCGGTAAATACAGTGCGTTGTCCAATATTATTACACCGAACATTACAACCTATAAGTAACTGACATGTATTGTAGATAATTTGTGTAAACGTCCGAAGACAAGTTCAAGTCAGCAGTCAGTTGGTGGTGAAAAAAGGAAATAGATTAAGGGTAAATTCCCCATGTTATTCTTATGGAGAAAAATCAAAATGGTATATATTGCTTATTTATGAATGTATATTGATGAAACTTGGTATAGGGTTTCACTAGGTGATTTCATCAATATACATTCATAAATAAGCAATATATACCATTTTGATTTTTCTCCATCAGAATAACATGAGTACGCGGGTTTGCTGCAACAAGGAACACAAAAAATTGTTTAAACAGCCAAAAATTACATTTTCAATTTTCCAAAAAAAGTTTTACCAATGTTGTTTTAAACCATTTATTACATTTTTTAAAGGTTTTAATGCGGAAATTCACTTTCCTCACGTCAGCATAATGCGTGCGATCTCGTTTTTCTTTAGCAAAGTTGTTTCTTAAATTCTCGCATGATTCCGCTGCCGCTAAAGATTTTTATTGTTTTTAAAAACATAATGTGACTTAAACAACCTTTCTTTATTGTTAAATAGATCAAAATCATTCTTCTGGTCATAGTATTTAAGTTTTATTTTTATATACCAATAAAAACTAATGTTTTTTCAAAGTGACTCCATTTAAGTTAATACAAACCTCTATTTCACACTAAATCCTTTTATACATAGTTCAGCTGCCAATCCTTTTGAAAATTATATCGCAATAAAGCCTGATTCAGCTACAAAATAAGGGTGAAGTCGTATAATCACGGTGTCTAATAGAACCCAAGTTTCAGCCGTGGAAGTTGTAGGGGTAAAGCACTGGTAGCACGGTGCATCGAGCTGGCTGTCAGCATGGTGACGTAGGGGATCACGTGACAGGGGGGGTCCGCTCACAGGCGAAATGTTACGGCCCTTCTTACCTGGCCCTGCATTGGACAGCAGCGAACTGCATTTACCACTAGGCCTAAATGAAAATTTCTCTGCAACTATTAGTCATTCATAAAATAATGAGTACTGATACAGTAATTGAAAATACTAAAATTTTTTGTTTTAGCGAATTTTCCCTATAGGGAAGAAGCTATTACCGTAGTCGGCATGGTAAGACCTAGGCCCGGGACCATGATAACTTTTCGTTTTGAGGTCCCCAGACCCCAAAAACACCATCCGTTCGAAACTGTATATATATATATATATATGTCCGTGGGTGCGATAACTCTCGTAAAAAAGGTCCGATTTTGATTAAATTTGGTACAAACATGTAAAGCAGCATTTATGACTTTAAGTTCGAAAACTAGACTGATCGGCTTATCTGAAGGGGTATTTTGGGGGGCTTTTGTACCCCAAAAATGGGTTTTTTGTGTTTTTTATATATCATTTTTGAAAAAGTAAAATTTTATTTTTTTCCATTGGAATCAGCTTAAAAAGACGCACGATTTGGTGTTTTAATCATTGCTCTACGTCAATTGGTTACTGAGATATTGAAAGTGCTAAACACAGTACGTTGTCCAATGCTATTCTTATGGAGGATAAGAAAAATTTTATATCTCGCTTATTTATCACTTATCCTGACAAAACTTGATATATTGCTTCAATTCATTGTGGTCTATTGATATTTGCACAAAAACCCATTTTTTGGCCTATAGTCCCCGTAGCAGCAAACCTGCATACTCAGCCCCATGTTATTCTTATGGAGAATAAGTAACGTGTTATCTCCTTTAATTAAGAACATAAATTAATAGAACTTGGTATGTGGCTTTACCTAGTTGAGTTATATTGATATTTGTATAAAAACCCAATTTTAGTGTTCCTTATTTCAGCAAACCTGCATACTCAGCCGCCATGTTATTCTTATGGAGAATAATTAAAATATCATAAATCGTTTATTTATGAATGTATAGTGATGAAACTTGGTATGTGGCTTTATGTGGTATTAAGATAAATTTATATGCATTGGAAATTCGCTGAGTATGCAGGTTTGCTTCTACGGGGGTATTTTAACCTTTTTACTTCCTTCTCTTATGGAGCCAGTATGAATAGAAAGTACGGTATTGTTTAGTAAAAATCTTTGAATTTGAGCTAACAGTGGAAATATTCATTTTGTTGCTCCCTGATCCATAAAGAGTGATTTGAAGGTGATTTTTAAATCTTCGGAAATTTACAGACCTACAGACCACACCAATCGCCCGATTTTGATACAATTTTGTATTTACATCGTTAAACGCTAAAAGCTTACAAATTAAAATTATTACATTTCTCCAAAATGGCTGTAAAGATGTTAAATTAAAATTTGATAATTTATAGTGCTTTAGGCCTCTGAACAAAACGACAATACCCCTTTATACAAAAATCACAGGGGTTGAAAGAAGGTTCATGAATTATATTATTTTTTGTTGGCAAATATGTTAGGTTTTCGCCACCCTACACAGTAAACAGGAATCCCTCTCTCCTTTTTTCTGTGAATATTCCATGTTGGGTAATGTTGACAATCTGATCAACCTTGATATTTTAACCAGGGCCGTACTTAGGAGGGGGGCCAGGCCAGTGTCTTATTTAGGAGACACTGTTGATTTAAAAAAAGGTCACCAACTTGGATCCAGACGGCAACAAGGGCCCTCACCACCAGGCCTGCCCAGGGGCCCGTGAAAGCTGAGTACGGCCCTGATTATAACACCCTAAAGTAAAATATTAATTTGATAGTTGATTGTATATTAGTCAACAAGAAAATATAGCCTATGTAGCCTAAGCTGTTTTAGGATCTGAATGAAATAAAACAAAATAAAAGAGCTGTTTATACTGACTCAAAGTACTGGACTGAATTGACTACAAGCCTGAAATAAAATCCAATTTCATTTGCTATTTAACAGGTCTAGAGTACTAGAATACTGAAGAGTACTGAACTGAAGTGGGAATAGGCTATTTTACCGGTTTCAAATTATAAAATTGACAAGGTATCTGCTATAGTTTTAGATTGGGCCTACTTCCCAGTTTTCCTGACAACAACTTGATTGGAAGGTCACCGATCTCCCAGGTTTCTATCTCTGAGAAATATGTCAGCGAAGATAGCACACACAGCACCATAAGGTGTTCCACGTATGTTACTTAATATTGCTCTGTTGTACGGAGGGAGTATTATATAGGGCCAATTCTTTGAACAGAATATTTACCCTTAATCTATTTCCTTTTTTCACCACCAACTGACTGCTGACTTGAACTTGCCTTCGGATGTTTACACAAATTATCTACAATACATGTCAGTTACTTAGTGTTGTAATGTTCGGTGTAATAATATTGGACAACGCACTGTGTTTACCGCTAAATGAAAGTTTCAATATTCTCCGCAACCAGTAATCGTAGAATAATGATTCAAAGTACCTACTAAATTGTTTAGGTTTTGAGCTTTCCTTAATGGTAATAAGTAAATTTTATCCAGCAATTAAATTTGTATGAAAAATCAAAAAACTGAATTTTGGAAATTTTAAGCCCTGTAATTTCTGAACCCGAACTTACAGAAATGCAGGTGGTGTCATTTTGTTTGAAATCTAAAGCTCCATGAACTACTAAATTTGAATCAAAATCGTTAAAACTTAGAGCTGTTTCTGAGAAATTTTGATTTTTTTCAGTTTCTTAGCGGTTTTTGGGGAATAATTACCCTTAAAAATCAAAAATTAAAAAAAATTAAAAACCCCTAGAGATATTGTGGATTAGTACGTAACCCACATGCCAAATTTCATCAAAATCGGACCACGGGTGCGGTCTCCAGCTCTGTACACATCCAGACAGACACACAGACATCACTCGGAAAACTATTTTTTTAGAAGCAGGGACCATTAAAATGAATATATTCACTTCCGCCGTCGGATATCGCCACTGTTCCGAAAATTCAGTCCTTGACTGTATTAAGTGGCGCCCTTTCTTAAAATTCTGAGGCATATTGGCAAATCTACGTAAAAATACCTTCAATTTGACACCTCAAACGTTAAAATCCGCCCAGCAGTTATCGAGTTATGACTGTGAAGAAAAACCCCTTGCGTATTAATATATAGATTGTATATATCGCTTATTTGTGAATATATGTTTATGAAACTTGCTATGCGGCTTTATATGGTATTAAAACATATATTATGCGTTGGAAATTCGCTGACTATGCAGGTTTGCTGCAACGGGTTATTTAGTGATTTTTTTTTTTTTTTTCCTCTAGGAGAAATATTACTAAATCCTGGTTATATTTAAATTGACTATTAGGATCGCAATGTTGTATATTATAGAGTTAGAAGGAATATAGTCAGGATAACAAGTTCGTATAGGGGTATTGGGGGTGATAAAACTACATCAAGATATGAAAAACAGCCTTTTCCAGTGTAAAATCTCCGTATGACGTACTGTGATAAGACAATTCACATTTTCTTTAATAACTCGGTACATACTTGGGCTAGAATGATGAGGGAGGGCTTAAAATCTTTCGCATTTTACGTACAATAATTTAGTATACAATAATGTTACGTTTGGGGCTTTTCTAACCCTTTTGGGCCCAAAAACTCAAAATTTTTAAAATTAAAATTCCAAAGAAGGAGGTTAGAGTTGTACGATTGTTTTGCCCAACAAACTTGTCCAACTGTTTAAAGAAGGGAAGGTTCCTACCAAATTTCAAGTAAATCGGACAAAAATTACGACTGCTTGAGTGCAAACACATAGGCCTATATTTATATAAATATATAACATATATATATATACAAGTTTTTAGCGACACCCCTAAACGAGTTCAGGGGGTCACTTTAGGAACTTCTATGGCGATCCCGGGCTTAAGTTTCACTGTGTGGGTCATGCTAATAGTTCACTTTTCCATAGGAAATTCGCTAAAAAAGCACTTAGATAATGAAATACCCCCGTCGCAGCAAACCTGCGTACTCAGCGAATTTCCAATGCATGTCTTAATACCACATAAAGCCGCATACCAAGTTTCATAAAAATATATTCATATACAGTACGAGCGATATATACAATTTTAATTATTCTCCATAAGAAAAACATTGGTGATGAGTCTGTAGGTTTGCTGAAACAAGGAACACAAACAGATGGTGTTTATGCAAATATAAATAGAATTTAACTAGGCGAAGCCACAAACCAAGTTTCATCAATATTCAATCATAAATTAGCGCTAGAATAACTTCTTAATTATTCTCCTTAAGAATAAGATGGGGGCTGAGTAAGTAGGTTTGCTGCAACAAGGAACAAAAAAGGGTTTTTTATGCAAATATCAATATAACTCAATAAGGTGAAACCACATACCACGTTTTATTAATTTATGTTCACAATTAAGGGAATCATTACATTTTACTTATTCTTCATAAGAATAACATAAGGGCTGAGTACGCAGGTTTGCTGCTATGGGGATAGTCAACAAAAAATCAATTTTTTGTGCAAATATCAATATACTAGTACTACGTGAATCCACATACCAACTTTCATCAATATACATTCATAAATAATCGAGATATCAAATTTTATTTATTCTCCATAAGGATAACATTGGACAACGTACTGTGTTTACCACTTTGAATACCTCTGCAACGGTTGGGTATAGAATCACAAATTAAACACCAAAATTATTGTTTTGTGGAGCTGAACTGATTGGTAAACGCAAATGTGAAGTTTACATTAAAATGAATGAGGAAAAGCAAAAACCTTTTTCCCATAAGATTAACATGGGAGATTTTATGAGTAAGTTTTTTTGATTATCTCCGCAACCACTTAACCTAGGTTAATAATTCAAAATACTATATTATTTATTTTTTTAAGCTCTAGAACATGGTCAAAACCAAATAATTTTTTCTTAATTTTAGGGTGAAAAATGCAAAAAACTGATTTTTGGAAAATTTAAAACCCCCCTAAACCCCCCTTCCCATGGTCCGATTTTTCTGGTTTTCAAACTTAAAAGTTATAAATGTCACTTTACACATTTGAGCCAAATTTCATCAAAATCGGATATTTTTTACTCAAGTTATCGCATTCACGGACACACACACACATATATATTTATACATATATATAAATTTGAACGAATAGTGTTTTTGGCATCTGGGGACCTCAAAAAAAATTATCATGGTCTCGGGCTTAAGTCTTACCATAAGACCTACGGTAATAGCTTCTTCCCTATAGAGGAAATTCGCTAAAAGAAACACTCGCCTGTTATAGTTTATTTTATATTTATACAGATACAGATCATACTCATTATAAAATATTGCTAAATGTTAACATACAACCATTTACAAATTAATTTGATTTTCCACTCTTCATCAATCTTTCTTATGCAACAGCCAGATTTCACTGAAAACACCTACCTCACGAATTCCTAATGCAAACATAGGTACCGGTATATACCTCACCAACAAATAAACTATATTATCTAGTTTAATCATAATATATTGGTAAAAGTTTGTCATCCTCCATAAGAATATGGAGGATGACTGATTGATTACGCAGGTTTGCTGTAATGAGGCCGACTAGAAATGGGGTTTAATGCAAATATAAACTATGCAAATATAATTTCCAAGGGTCAAATCGGGACAACGATCTTACTGAGGGGTTTGGTTTTGGGGGTATGGATACCCCCCCTCCCTTCCAATAACTAGAGGTCCAGTAGTCTACATTTTGAAATATAGGCTTTTAAAAAGGGTTTGGACTAATCTTTAGTTATTTTAAGTTATTTTATTTATTTATTTTAAGCAAGTAAATTCTGTGTATATTTAACGGCATTTTAAAAACTTTAAAAGGAATTTCCTTTGATTCGTAAAATCTAGCCAGTACTACTTTTTAGTTTGATAATTGTTAAAGATATATCTACTTCGAACAAACATACCGTAATTAATAAAATAAAGTTCTAAAAAGATTACAACAAATTCAGTTTTATTATTTGTACGATTTGCAATATGCTTACTATTCTAACAAATTCAATTGTTGTTCCCAAACCATTCATACTTTTGACTAGAATGAACTTTTTTTTAAATGTCCTTATTTTTGAAAAATTAGTCAAATTTACCCAGTTTTATTCTCTGACCGGGACATAAGCGAAACCGGCCAGGACACCGGGACAAAATACCGGGATGTATAGCAAGCCTAGGTACCAGGTAAGGTAAGCATGAGCATGGGCCTGAGTCCTATCCCCACTCTGGCGTTTGCCGAATGAGATGAGAGTCGGATCAAACTCATCTCAGATTGGCCAGCCTGAGACCTCCCGAATGTGAGGTTCAATAAATAGGTGCTTGTTACCTCACTAAGTTGCATTTTTAGTGAATTTCCTATGGAAAGTGAACTATTAGCATGACCCGCACGGTGAAACTTAAGCCCGGGACCACCATAGAAGTTCCAAACGTGACCCCCTGAACACGTTTTGAGGGGTCGTTACAAAATTATATATATCCGATTTACTTCAAATTTGGTATGGACGTTCCTTTCTATAATCAGTTGAACAAGTTCGTTGGGCAAAAGAATCGGAAAACACTAAACCTCTTTTTTGGGGATTAATCTTTCAAATTTTGAGTTTTTGGGCCCAAAAAGGGTCAGAAAAGCCCCGGATGTAACATTAATGCATGTAAAAAGATGGGAATTAGTGAGGCAAAAGTTTTAAGCCCTCTCTCATCATTCTAGCATTAATGTTTAATGAGTGATTAAAGAAAATCTGTATCGAGTAAAACACAGTACCGGTACGTTGTCTTATGGGGGTTTTGCATTAGAAATGCCTGTTATTCATTTGTTGGTGTACTTTATCATCTCCAGCAACCACACGACTACTTTCAAGCCTGACTGGACCTTCCTCCTAACCTTATGTGCAAAATTGTATTTCCAGCATTGCAGGTAAATGAAACCAGGAGCGTCAGAACAGCAAAAAATTTTCAGTTCTCAATAAAAATTGGAATAAATGTACCTATTTTTTTTATACTGATTTTGAGTTTTAAAAGTTTTTTATGTGGAAATTCACTTCCCTCACATCAGCGTGCTGCGTGCGAACTCGTTTACATTTTTATGCCATTATTGCATTCATTTTAGCGAATTTCGCCTACAGGGAAGAAGCTATTACTGTAGTCGGCATGGTAAGACCTAGGCCTGGGACCATGATAACTTTTCGTTTTGAGGTCCCCAGACCCCAAAAACACCATTCGTTCAAAACTGTATATATATATATATATATATATATACCTATATATACCGAACCACAGTGTGATAAGGAGGTGTGTCCTTGTTTAGAGATGGAGAACTGTGCCGAGCCTCTACCCGCCGTCAGTGTATTGGGGGATTCGCAGGCTGTTAGGTTGTGTAGGGAGTGGTGGAAAGCGGAGCCACTTCGAGAGGTTGACTGCAGCGGCGCCCGAGGGGGATGGACCACCAATGACCTCAAACGTGCAGTGCGACGTCGGGTGTCCGCCTTCAAAGACATTTGTGTGATTCTCGTATCAATCAATGACATCCTAAGACGTCATCCGCCTGATCAAACCAAATCAAACTTCAAATCCATCTTAAAAATCCTTAAAAACAATAACAAATACACTTTTATATCACCTATACCTATATATATACCGGGTATATATATATATATATATATATATATATATATATTATATATATATAAATGGTAAAAATGGTCCGATTTTGATGAAATTTTTGTACAAACATGTAAAGCAGCATTTATGACTTTAAGTTTGAAAACCAGACAGATCGCCCCATCTAAAGTGGTATTTTGGGGGGGTTTTGTAACCCAAAAATGGGCTTTTTGAAGTTTTTACATGTCGTAATATTTTAAAAGTCTAATTTTAGTTTACACCATTAGATTCAACTTAAAATACCCCCGTCCCAGCAAACCTGCACAATCAGTGAATTTCCAATGGAGATATAAATGTCTTAATACTGCATAAAACCACTTACCAAGTTTCATAAAAATATATTCACAAATAAACAATATATACAATTTTAATTATTCTCCGTAAGAATAACATTGGGGCTGAGTACGCAGGTTTGCTGCATCAACGAACACAATAAATGGGTTTTTATGCTAATCAATATAACTCAACTAGGTGAAGTCATATTCCAGTTTTAATTAATTTATGTTCATAATTAAGGGAGACATAGCGTTTAATTATTATCTATAAGAATAACATGGGGCTGAGTACGCAGGTTTGCTGCTATGGGAGCCTTTGGCAACAAATTATTTTTTGAGCAAATATCAATATACCACAACCAGATGAAGCCATATACCAAGTTTCGTCAGTATACGTTCATAAATAAGCGAGATATAAAATTTGTCTTTTCCTCCATAAGAATAACATTAGACAACGTATTGTGTTTAGCACTTTCAATATCTCGGTAACCAATTGACGTAGAGAAATTATCAAAATACCAAATTGTGTGTTTTTTTTATCTGAATCCAATAGAAAAAACTAAAATTTGATTTTTTCAAAAATGATATGTAAAAAATTCAAAAAACCCATTTTTGAGGTACAAAACCCCCCAAAATACCCTTTCGGATAGAGCGATCTGGCTGGTTTTGAACTTAAAGACATAAATGTTGCTTTACACGTTTATACCAAATTTCATTAAAATCGGATCTTTTTACGAGAGTTATCGTGCTCACAGACACATATATATATATATACATACAGTTTCAAACGAATGGTGTTTTTGGGTCTGGGGACCTCAAAACAAAAAGTTATCATGGTCCTGGGCCTAGGTGTTACCATGCCGACTACGGTAATAGCTTCTTCCCTATAGGGGAAATTTGCTAAACACACGATTTGGTGTTTCGATAATTTCTCTAGGTCAAATGGTTACAGAGATATTTAAAGTGCTACAAACAGTACGTTGTCCAATGTTATTATTCTTACGGAGAGTAAGAAACATTTTATATCTAGCTTATTTATGAACGGATACTAATGAAACTTGGTATATGGCTTCATCTGGTTGTGGCCTATTGTTATTTGCACAACAAAATTTTTACCAATAATTTCCGTAGCTGCAAACCTGCATACTCAGCCCCCATGTTATTCTTATGGAGAATAAGTAAAAGGTAATATTTCCCTTAATTATGAACATAATTGAAGTACCCAACTGGGCAATATGGCTTCACCTTGTTGATTTATATTGATATTTGCATAAAAACAAATTTTTTTGTTCCTTGTTGCAGCAAACCTGCGTACTCATCCCCCCATGTTATTCTTATGGAGAAAAATAAAAATGGTATATATTGCTTATTTATGAATGAATATTGATGAAACTTGGTACCGGTACCTATAGGGTTTCACCTAGGTGATTTATTTTGATATTTGCATGAAAATCCATATTTTGTGTTCCTTGTTGCAGCAAACCTACGTACTCAATGTTATTCTTATGGAGAATAATTAAAATTGTATATATCGCTTATTTGTGAATATATGTTTATGAAACTTGCTATTATATGGTATTAAAACATATATTATGCATTGGAAATTCACAGAGTACGCAGGTTTGCTGCGACGGGGGTATTTAAATAGTAATTAGTAATTAAAAACGACTTCGCACGCAGCACGCTGACGTGAGAGAAGTGAATTTCCACAAAAAAGTTTAAAACTCAAAATTTGTGTAGAAAAATACATTTATACAAATTTTTATTGAAATCTGAAAACACTGATTTTTTGCAGTTCTGATGCTCCTGGTTTCATCTACCTGCAAAGCTGAGAAAACAATTTTTCGCATTATAAGGTTAGGAGAAGGTCCAGACAGGCTTGAAAGTAGGCGTGAGGTTGCTGGGGATGATAAAAGTACTCTAACAAAGGAATAACAGCGTTTTCTAGTGTAAAACCCCCATAAGACAACGTACTGTGTTTAGTCGATACACATTTTCTTTAATAACTCGGTAAATATTAATGCTAGAATGACGAGAGAGGGCTTAAAACTTTTGCCTCACTAATTCCCATCTTTTTACATGCATAAATTTTACATATGGGGCTTTTGTGACCCTTTTTGGGCCCAAAAACTAAAAATTTGAAAGATTAATCCCAAAAAACAGGGTTTAGAGTTTTCCGATTGTTTTGCCCAACGAACTTGTCCAACCGATTACAGAAAGGAACGTCCCTACCAAATTTGAAGTAAATCGGACAAAAAATGCGACCGCTAGAGTGCAAACACATATATATATATATAAAATTTTGGCACTTTGGTATTATACGGATGCCACTATTTTTGGAGGTTAATTTTTACCGGATACAAAGGATAACTACATAATTCGAAAAAACGTACTTTTATTGACTTACTGTAAAAATTGTACATCATTCTGATGAGCGGTCTTTGTGTTGTGCCTCCCAAAAGGCAGCGATGTCCGCTAGGATCGTGTTGAATGCGTCGCCGCCGCTAGCAGCCACTCCCGATCGCCACATGTATTCCGCCAAATATACAGCGCACTGCGGCAGTTATGTTAGGATGGGTTATCATAAAAATACGTACGGTTTCCTCATCATTTCGAGGTAAATCCCACACCAAAAGAACGTCACTCATTATGAAAACAAATGTAACGTAGTGCACGGCAATAAATCACTCATGACACTGACCCAGATACAGGCGGTGACAGGTGATGCGCGCGCTCCGGTCAACGACCTGACCTTGGCCTATTTGGAGGGGGTTTGGCGGCCGGAAGTATGCCTCATAAGGTATCATTCGATTTGTAACGAAACAAGGAAAGTCCTACAATCATTTTTATGATAACCCATCCTAACATAACTGCCGCAGCGCGCTGTATAAGGGTGGCATCCGTATAATACCAAAGTACCAAAATTTTGAACGACCCCCCAAAACGTGTTCAGGGGGTCACGTTAGGAACTTCTATGGTGGTCCCGGGCTTAAGTTTCACCGTGCGGGTCATGCTAATAGTTCACTTTCCAAAGGAAATTTACTAATAACACGGGGCCCATCTCTGAGCCCTGAGGGACCCCATGCCTAAAGTTCAGAACCTGGGACTGCGCTCCACTCACAGATTACTTGCTGTCTGTTAATGAGATCAGATTTAAGTCTGTAGAACAGTTCATTTATACCGTAACAAGCTTACTAATTAAGGTTTTGTGAGAGAAACCATCAAACGCCTTACTGAGATCACATTTTAAAGTTAAAGAAAGGGAGTCAGTTGACTTGAAAGCCTTCTGCACTCCAGCCACAAGTTCAGCCACTGCAGTCACAGTGGACCTATTTTGTTGGAAGCCATGTTGGAGGTCGGAGAACAGGTTGTTCGTATAAAAAAATTGTAAAAATTGATTTTTCATCAAAGTCTCAACAATTTTACCGAAGGCAGGAATGGCCAGGATAGGCCTATAACTATTTAAGCTCGAAGGATCCCCCTTCATGTATATCGGGACTGTTCGAGCAGTTATCAACATCACTAATTCGCACCGGGGTCAGCTACCGCTCTGTACACGGTGCACAGAAGAAACCGCCAGCAACAGTCACTGACTACTGACATCTCGGACTTGGCACCGAGGAAACCAGACCTAAATAAAGTGATGTCCATACATTCAGTTATTCTGCATAAACTAAAACTACTATATTAAGACTAAGCCTTAATTTTCCAAATGAATAAAGAATGTTTCCCCTTAAATTACAATAAATTAATATAGGCTACTCACATATTATCACTTTCCTCCTCGTCGTCATCACTATCATCGTTACCAATACCCAGTCTCCTCCTTATCAACAATAATAACAACAACATCATACCCATACGACGACTTTCAGTCATAGGACTAGATGCAATGCAAGCCCTAAGAAGCATGCTGGTCAAATCTTCATCCTCACTATCACTGCTACCACTGCTATCACTCATATTGATTTAATTAATTTGAACTGAGTTAAAAATACTTTTATTTAACAAACGTGTGTTTAACTAAAAGAGAGGTTAACTTCAGTGGAAATGTTGATGAGTTTGAATGTTTACATTTTCCCAGTTCGGAAGTTCGGAGTTCGGAGGTCAACAGGTCAACAGATGGTCGGACTCCGACGGAGGTCGGAGCCAAAGAGTTCTACTTGGCATTACTAGCAGTGTTGCCAATCCAATTTATGGAAATTACCACCAGCTCCTACAAAAATGACCACCTTCTACCACCCTTCTTAAAAAGTACTTGAAAAGAGCGCGGCAATTTTCAAATCGAGTTATAAATAGATGTTATACTGTTGTTATTGACACATAATTATTACATTATTAATGTTAATGAAATTAGTTTAAAATGTACAACAGTTAATGATAATATATGAATATCCACAGAAGTTATTTCCATCCTCGGAAGTTCGATGTTTAATATAGTTGTAAATATTCGTTTTTTTTCAAGTATTTTAGAAAAGTGACGCAGCTAATCCAGAAATCCTCTGGTTTCAAGCGAAGGAAGAGGTAGTAATAAGTAACAAGGTATGAAGTATAATCAATTTGAGAAAAAGTGTCTGCAAAATATGCATGTCGTCATTCTGTAAACTAAAGCAGAAAGTAAAAGAATATATATGGATTAGTGAAGCAAACCTCAGGTATATTGTTTTATGTTAGAGTTACTGAAAATAAAGGATTTCAAGCCTATATAGTCACTTGTATTGAAATTAAATGCTAGTTAAACATTTTTTAAGAAAATAGACTTATTTATAGAAGAAGACAGTAAAAATACTGTTATTTGAATCAACTTAATAGATTACCACCAAATAGTGATTACCACAAAAAATACCACCAGGGCCTAGAATTACCACCAAATTGGGTAATTACCACCCAATTGGCAACGCTGATTACTGGAAGTACCACTAGAGTCCACTGTTGAACAAAACTGTGAGCTGTTCTTTCAAAATTTTGGTGAGGCAAAATACCCCCGTAGCAGCAACCTGCGTACTCAGCGAATTTCCAATAGATATATAAATGTCTTAATACTACATAAAGCCACTTACCAAGTTTCATAAAAATATATTCACAAATAAGCGATATATACAATTTTAATTATTCTCTATAAGAATAACATTAGGGCTGAGTACGCAGGTTTGCTGCAACAAGGAACACAAAAAATGGGTTTTTATGCTAATATCAATATAACTCAACTAGGTGAAGTCATATACCAGATTTTATTAATTTATGTTCATAATTAAGGGAGACATATCATTTAATTATTATCCATAAGAATAACATGGGGCTGAGTACGCAGGTTTGCTGCTACGGGTGCCTTTGGCAAAAAATAATTTGTTTTGAGCAAATATCAATAGACCACAACCAGATGAAGCCATATACCAAGTTTCGTCAGTATACGTTCATAAATAAGCGAGATATATAAAATTTTTCTTTTCCTCCATAAGAATAACATTAGACAACGTACTGTGTTTAGCACTTTCAATATCTCGGTAACCAATTGACGTAGAGAAATGATGAAAATACCAAATTGTGTGTTTTTTTAAGCTGAATACAATGACAAAAACTAAAATTTGATTTTTTCAAAAGTTACATGTAAAAAATGCAAAAAACCCATTTTTGGGGTACAAAACCCCCCAAAACACCCCTTCGGATGGAGCGGTCTGGCTGGTTTTCGAACTTATAGTCATAAATGTTGCTTTACACGTTTATACCAAATTTCATCAAAATCGGATCATTTTTACGGGAGTTATCGTGCTCACGGACACATATATATATATATATATATATACAGTTTCGAACGAATGGTGTTTTTGGGGTCTGGGGACCTCAAAACGAAAAGCTATCATGGTCCCGGGCCTAGGTCTTACCATGCCGACTACGGTAACAGCTTCTTCCCTATAGGGGAAATTCGCTAAAACTACTCGCTGAAATCGAATGAGTCGACAAAGTGAATCAAACGAATAATGAATCATTCTATATGTATTATTTAATTCCGTAAGTCCAAATTTGACTATGAAATTGCGAGTAAATGGAGGTCGTAGAAAGCTTGGGAGTGGTCTCATTTTAAAGGTCTGGTTATAAAATGTAGGGCCAAATTATTCATTTTACTCAATTATGTACCGACAATTTGTTCGGAATAAAATATGTCACATTTAAATAGCATGGAGATTTAAGAACGTCTGCTTTGTTTGCATTAAAACATGTGATTAAGTGTTTCCCCACAAAGCACAAGGTTGTCCCCAGGACATCCCAAGGACATCACATTGGGATATGCATGATATCCTAGGATCATCCCTATCTCATCCCATGACATCCTCAGGATACCCTCAGGATGTCCCCAGGACACAAAAATGTCCTCTCCCCACGACATCCTTCAGGATGACCATGGGATATCCCTCGGACCACAAAAGGATATGTATTTTGAAGCCTTAGGACATCTCTAGGATGTCCCACAGGATTATCTGGAGATATCCCTCGGACCACAACCAGTTATTGCATTTTTAAAGCCTAGGACACCCCCAGGATGTACCACAAGATTTACTGGGGACATCCCTCGGACCACAAAGGGGTATTGTACTCTGAAGCCCAAGGACATCCCCAGGATGTCCCACAGGATTTTCTGGAGACATGCCTTTGACATGCTTTAAAAGGTGTCCCATTAATCAATTAGTATGAATTCTTTCCAATGACACCAAAAACATGAAAATTGGTTCAGTAGCTTAGGAGGAGTGATTGTCACAAAAAACCTGCTCGCCTATTAAATAAGTATAGATAGATTATTCATTTTATTGCATTTTAAGAAAGCAATATTACTCAATTATAATAGCAATTATAATTGTTTATAATATTAAATTTGGGTTTCCTAAAGAAATAAAACTACAAACAAGTCATTATGTTTAATAACACAAGATATCCAACAACAATATTAAAAATATCGATAACATTACATCGTATTAGCAAAAGCAATACAAATTGAAAATATCACAATTTCCAAGCTATGTTTTTGTCTCGATATTACGATACAGTGCTTTCAACATAATCGGCAACTAATGAACGGACAAGAAGCGTTGGACGAAGCATGCGCTATGTACAGGCCTACACACACAGTCTTTTGGTCAATAGCAACATTGAGCATTTGTGCAAAGCAAAGCCGATATTTAAATCCATTTTTAGTATTACACTTTAATACAAAATCTTTTATTTTTTACTTTACAATTCACTACTTATAACTTGCTAATGGGACAATTTATTATGATATAGTTGTAATTGAGATGCCATAGACAAATTTACCTTATTGACCAAATTATTCATGAGTACGGTATAGTGGCAATTTTGTATAAAAATTTGCATAGAAAGGCTAGTTAAAAGTGCACAAGAAGTATGTATTTTTGTCAAACAAGTAAACTTGGAGGAATATGTTTGAAACACCTACGTAAACCAGGGTGAAACATTACTATAATTAATATATCTAAAATTACCGTGAACTATGGCAATTGAAACTTCCCACTATTCTCGTTAAATCTTGAATAATAGTTTTCCAATTAGTTAACTAATTTTGAAACAATACGTCCAAAATAAAACTGAATAATGAACACAAATGCTTAACCATTGCAAAAACTATTTATTTTACTGTATACTCTCTCTATTTGGTTATTTATTGTGTTCTAAATATAATACTATTGGCTAACTTTCCTATAACTGTAATCTAAGGACAAACACTAACCTAACAAATAATTTATTAACCTATTTTGGAAACAGTAATATTCAGTATTGTATTAAATAATCACACTATTTCTGAATACTTATTGAATAAACTTAAAAAGAATTAAACTATAAATATATAAATGAAAACTCAGTTTTAATTTATCAAGACAAAGTATAAAATTATAAAGCCATTATTCCTAATTGGTCAGAAGCATTTCACAAAAATATGGAATCTGTGGAATAATCCTGCTTCATAACAATAATCACAAAAACCTCGGCTTAATTCAGCAGACTCGGGTTCAAATACCAGACCGGCCAATCTGAGTTCAGTTTCTTGTATTATCTAGCAAAATACCAGAATGGTTCTCTAAAAGGAAGTTAAAGAACCTAATGGTATGCTTACCAGTTAAGGTGATAGAGATAACTCTAGGACTCTTTAGTTGTAACTCCGCCTAGTGAAATAAGCACATAAAAAATTACGAATGCATTATTTTTAAGTATAAAACTTTGGTTCCACCCCTGACCCTACCCTAAAAGGTTTCTACTTCTACTCTAAAATAATAATTTAACAACTCATCAGTCAATGACTAAAATTTATATGTAACATGAATAAATTGATCTTTTTTTAAATGACAATGTAATACAATAAAACAATGGTAAACACTAGTTATGTACGGAGAGTCTTGTCAGCCTAAAAATACTAAGTGAGCAAGTAAACAAAGGAATGAAAGGAAAGTCACCCCACCACAACCCTTCCTTACAAAAAAAATAAGCGTGTTTAATAAAATAAAAGGTTGTTATTACTGTTTCCATGTACAACTGAAAGAAATCCTAAATTTTTTTAAAATAATAATAAACTACAACAACACAAATTGTCCTGAAGGACGGAATATGAACTTACTACAATCAATAACACTAAGTAAAAATACTAACTCTACGTTATAACTAATTTTTCATGGACTAGGCAATACAAGCTAAAGAGTTCATTAGTTTTTTAAAACTAGCAGTTTTAAAATTTAGTTTCATTAGTACACTAATGGTCATAAGTTAATGGTTAATTAAATAATTTTATTTGTAAAGAAAAGTTAACACTAGAATGATTTAAATTGATATATATATCTGTCATGAGCAGATCGTACTGTGTACTTAGTGTAAAACGTATAAGTATGTTTGTGTTTAACGTTCATATGATAAAATATAAAACAGCAATACCTTTTCTGTCCAATTTATTTTATTTAAGCAAGTGTAAAATTGTTTTACAGCATTATTGGACAATGTTATTATTGTGAAAAATACCACCAAACGGAGGTGCTATGATTTAAGGTGGTCCTGTTAATTTTCTATTGAAAATATAGACAAAACAATGGGTAATTGTGAGTTTTAGCATTTGGTTTATATCTACTAGAGGGGACACCTTATGGGAGCCAGAGTGAGTAAAATCAGTGCTGCGATCTAGCGTCATACTAAGATAACTACGCGATCTGCAGTGTCATTAGGCCGAGTTAACTCGTCCGCCGTACCCGACCTGTATAAACAAAATATCACTTTGATGACCATCACAAAAAATGTTTATTTAAACAATTTAAAATCTCTATGAAAACATTCCTCACAAAAATATGATGAACAAAACTGCGACGATTCCTGGCGGCGTATGATGGAACTACGTCGACAAATCTCTCACATTAATTTGCATTGCGTGTCTCCTCTAGTAGAAATAAACCCAATATTGTTTTAGGAACATTCAGAATAATGTTTTGTTATCAATAAATTACTATCTTGGAAGTAGCACCCCTTTTTTTAGTACAGGTTTTTTTTATAATTATAGCCAATCTTTCAGTATTTTAATGTTAACCTTTGTTCCTGCTGTAATTATTTTGTCAATAATCTTATGTTATATGTTGTGGCGAGGCCTGTGGTCATCTTTATATTCGGAGGTGACTAAAATAAATAAAGAACACCCAAAATTTGTATGAATAATATTTAAAATGTTCAATTTTGTTATCTATCCTTATCTATTTGCTTGAATTTTTTAGAAATATATGTCAAGCATTCAATCTTCCCGCTTTATGCACCCAGTATCCGAGCAGCCTGAGGTTTGCCGCGTTGTGCGATGCATCTGCCCTTCCTCCCAGCCAACATATGGCTGTCCTAATGCCTATGGAATCGAAACTCACAGCGATTCTCCTCGAAAATTTGGGCATGCTCAACAGTATTCAGGGCTGGTCGGCAATGCTCGTGTTCGGCCAATGGAACATAAAACAAGTGATTTTTAGGAATATGTGTTGTCTTAACCAAGAAAAACTCTAAAATTGAGTCAATTAACATTGTATCAAATTACATTGTTGTGTGTTACTGGTTTATTCCTATGTTTTAGGCTGACTATAGTGCCAAAATTAATAAAAATACATATTAAATTGTTAAAATATAAACAAAAACACTTTTGGTTAGTTAATTTTTGAGCAGAAAATCCGGACAATTAATACTATTGAGATATTTAATGAGTTTTATTTTGTATAAACATCGAGTTCTCACCTATAATAATGCCAAAATTGCGTACATACATTTTCCTGTAACTCACAACCTCTTTTAAAAGAGAAATTTAGGTTTGCATTGTGCGAGGACTGAGTGAAAATGTCATGCCTCGCCACTTTTACTGGAGATAAAAACACTTTTACCACAGCACTAAATTTTAAAAAGTGTATATTTTGAACAATTGATAACTTATATAAATTTTTTTGATTTCCTAACACATCTGTAAGAGTTTGTAAATGGATGGTTTTGATATTAAGCTACATCAAACACTTAAAAATAAAATACTTTAGTAAATAAAAAAAGACTAAACTCCCATTATGAACTAGACAGTCCATTTTCATAAAACAAAGTACATATCCTTTTGCGGTACTTGGCGTGTGGGAGGTAGAGCGAGAGATATGGTTAATATCCCCCACCCCCATTCCCTCCAATGGTTATGTACAGTCAATTAAATACATAAAGATTTAAACAGTTTCTTAAATAATCGTATGATTTGATAAATAAAAGAAGAAGATTGGTAAGCTGCCTATACTAAGGACGAGGAGGGGAAATCATTACTGCGTATGCGCAAATTAGACGCCTACTGCCGCAATAGGACCTGAACTTGCACAATATTATTCAACATTTTATAGATTTATTTTCTTGCCTACACACGATAAACATACTTTACAGTACATATTTACAAAATTACGACAGGGATCAAAACTATCAAAAGTTTACACCTTAATATTACTGATAAAATTATGTTTGAATGATCAAACTCATGTTTAAAAATGATTTATTATAATTTATTAGATCAAAAATTGTCTGAATTTTATATTCAAACCACTAATTACTTATTTTTGACAGTATTATTTACCTTGAAAGACTGTCTTAAATTTACGAGTGAAAAACACATTTAATTGTAATATAGAGATTTTTTAGCACAGCCCAATTTACAAGTGCTAAAGGTCAAAGATCTCTACAAGTTCATAAGTTGGCAACCCTACTTCTTTTATAGGTATAGCCAAAGATCTTTGCCTCTGTACACCCATTTAGCTACTATTTACTTTTCAAATATTTTACAAACCAATGAACCATTCTCATACTCATATCTGTTTGTTTCTAAACACTAATGAATAATACGGTGTTTAAATATTTGTTTACCTCCAAATTTGTATAACCTTGAAAAAGTTCTAATAAAATAGTTATCAGACATTCTGAGGCAGTACAATGATTTAAAAATTAATTTCTTCTGTTAGAAAGTTTAAAGTAACAAAATGTTGATGGCATAAATTATTTCAAGGGTTTACAAATATATCTTCTTGAATAGTTAAACACGTTTTATGTTGCTTAAATCCCCCAAATACAATTTCAAATATGTAAAACTCACTTAGATTTACAACCCTAGACAAAGACTAGTGTATTTAAATCACACATTATATTAAAATATAGTTTTTCATTTGTCATTTTGCTCAAGTATACAGGGTGAGTCAGACCATCCGTCCAGTAAGTATAACGGAAAAACGATTTAGTCCTAAGTCATCAATCAAAATTATTTCCCCCCTAAATTGGATATAGGCAATCTATTACAAATATTCTTACTCTCCAAACCTTAAGGTCGTGGGTTTGAATCTTAATATTTTATTTTATGAACCAAAGTAAAATCATACAGTAGTTATCGCCAAAAGAAACATTTTGGCAAAAATGGAATTCACGTATACATTTGTTTCAAAATGGCAGCAATTTCTATGAAAAATATTTGTATTTATAGAATACCCAGTATTTTCTAAACTACTAGGTATCTTATTTCCAATTCAAATTTCTTACTCATTTTGAACTCTGCCATGCTATATGACAGTCTTTAAACAAAATATAATATTTCAATTGTGTTAAGACTTTTCCTGGGAGAGCAATTTTTTTATAATGTTGAAGAATTTTAAATTAAGTTTAAACTCAATCATTGACATGCAAAGATAAAAAATCAAAAGACATGACCTTAACAGCAACCTATTCACGAGCTATTTATGTATGACAGATGGGAAACATCAAGTAACAAGTAAGTATATAACAATTAAATGCTTATACATTAATTTTTTTACTAGCCCAAATTAAAAAAAAGTCAAATGGTAGCATGACAAAGAGGAAGAGCAGTACCATTGTAAATGTTTTGAAAATCCTAGCAACTTTGTAATTTACACCAACCTCATATCTCTGTTAATTTTATTGCAATCAGCAAATAACATAATTTGCTTATATTATTTCCGACACATGGACTTTTGACGCTCAATGGGTACAAAGGTACTTAGGTACAAAGAATGTCTGTAAAAAATAATAAAATTGAACATATGATGAAATTAATAGCACACAAATTACAATTTCACTAGTTTCAGAGTTCCTTGGCAAGATTAAGTGGAAAAATCTAGAGGCAGAGAGATCTTTGATATACTCAGCTAGTTTCATTGTTGCAATGGTTTAAAAAATATATATCTGCTGTTATTTCAAAGTTCTTACATACACTGATTTAATAAAAAGGTTTATTTTACCTGTGTGTCTATTGATCCTTTGTAGTTCAAATATAACTACAGCTGTTTCGTGCTCGTTGAGCACATCTTCAGTTTGCAAACGTCAAAACTCACTCATCCTTTTTGGATGAGTTTGTCATAGTATTTAAAATCATTAAAAACAAAAAACGCGCACAGATGCGACACATTAACATAAAAAAAATCATCAAATGTCAATATATCGTATTTGTGCGTGTTTTAATGTTTTAGCGAATTTCCCCTATAGGGAAGAAGCTATTACTGTAGGTGGCATGATAAAACTTAGGCCTGACCCCATGATAACTTTTTGTTTTGAGGTTTCCAGATGCCAAAAACACTATTCGTTCAAATTTATATACATGTATATATACAGGGCGTTTCACGAAAGGTGTCTCAAACAGATTGCAGACGAACCAATTGACCTAGAAGGATGAAATCAAATTATTTCCCACTAAATTGACCCCAAGGAATAACATACAAATATTTTTAGTTCGTTACAAATACAGTGTGTTCCAAAAACGGAGGGGCACTAGTTTGAATCTCAGAATTTTCAAATATGTCAAGTTATACATAATTTTAAAGATCTACTCGACTAACATTTTGGCAAAAACAGAACTCACTTAATCCGTTTCAAAATGGTGGCCATCTTGTTGAAAAATATTGACATTTACAGAATACCCTGTATGTGCTAAACTACAAGACATATCTTAGTTCTGGTTCAAAATTCGTACTCCTTTTAAAACCTTTGTTACTCTGATAATATGCTACATGACAGTATTTAAAAAAAAATACTTTTTTGAAAATTGCTATGTGCCCAAAACTTAAAAAAGTCAAAAAGTATATAATCTTTAATTTCTTGGAAATATTAGTAACTTTCTAAATTACACCAACCTCGTATCTCTTTTTGTTTTTTAGCAATCAACAAAAATCATCATTTCCCCATATAAAATGCATGTAAGTTATCATAACTCATTTATATAAAAGAGGCTTCAGAGTACTTAGTAAGTGTTACACCCAAATAACATGCACATTATATGGGGAAATGATGATTTTCGTTGATTGCTAAAAAACAAAAAGAGATACGAGGTTGGTGTAAATTAGAAAGTTTCTAGGATTTCCAAGACCTTAAAGATTGTATACTTTTGGACATATATTACTATTTGACTTTTTTGAGTTTTGAGCACATAACAATTTTCAAAAATTTATTTTTTGTATTTTGTTTTAAATAGTGTCATGTAGCATATCAGGGTAACGCTGATTTTAAAACGAGTAGAAATTTTGAACCAAAACTAAGATATGTCTTGTGGTTTAGCAGATACAGGGTATTCCGTAAATGTCAATATTTCACAATAAAATGGCCGCCATTTTGAAATGGATTAAGATAAGTGAGTTCTGTCTTTGCCAAAATGTTAGTAGAGTGTAGAGCTTTAAAATGATGTATAACTTGACATATGTTTATATTTGAAAATTCAAAGATTTGAACTAGTGACCCTCCGTTTTTTGGAACACCAGTTGTTTGTAACAAACTAAAAATAGTTTTACTTTATTCCTTGGGATCGATTTAGTAGGAAATAATTTGATTTCATCTTTTTAGGTCAATTGGTTTGTCTGCAATCTATTTGAGACACCCTGTGTGTGTATATATATATATATGTGTATATATATATGTATGTCCGTTACCGCGATACATTTTGAAAGAAATGCCCGATTTTGATGAAATTTTGCAAAAATGTGTAGAGTAACATTTATGGCTTCGTTCAAAAACCAGATCGATCGGACTATGGGAAGGGGGTTTTAAATTTTCCAAATATCAGTTTTTTTAATTCTTTCCCCTAAAGTTTAAAAAACACTCTATTTCGGTTATAGCCATTTTATAGAGCTTAAAAAAACAAATATTTTGAATCATTAACCTCGGTTAAGTGGTTGTAGACGTGTCCATAAAATTTCCCATGTTAATCTTATGGGAAAAAGGTTTTTGGATTTTGCTCAAATAATTTTACTAAAAACTTCACATTTCTTTTTATTGATCAGTTTAGCTCTACAAAACAATCATTTTGGTGTTTTAACTGTTGTTCTACGTCCAACACAGTACGTTGCCCAATGTTATCCTTATGGAGGATAAATCAAATTTGATATCTTGATTATTTATTAATGTATATTGATGAAACTTGGTATGTGGCTTCAACTAGTAGTGGTATATTGATATTTGCACAAAAATCGTTTTTTGTTGACTTTCCCAGTATTAGCAAACCTGCATACTCGGCCCCCATGGTATATGGAGGATAAGTAAAGGTTTATATCTCCCTTAGTTATGAACCTAAATTAATAAAATTTGGCATGTAGCTTCACTTGGTCGAGTTATATTGATAATTGCAAAGATACACATTTCTTATCTTCCTCGTTGCAGCAAACCTGCATACTGAGCCCTAATGTTATTCTCATGGAGAATAAATAAAATGCTATACATCACTTATTTATGAATGTATTTTTGTGAAACTTGGGTAAGTGGCTCTATGTAGTAGCGAGTTGAAAATTCGCTGAGTACGCAGGTTTGCTGCGACGGGAGTATTTAAATATTATGACAAACTCATCCAGAAAGGATGTGTGAGTTTTCACATTCACAACCTGACACACAGGTAAAATAAACCCTTTTTATTGCTTATTTTTGATCCAGAGGCTAATCCATCATAAGATTGATTTTTCAGATTTGCCAAAACGAGTGGAGACTGTTGCATTAGGTGGTCGGTTTGAGCACCTAATCTACCAAACTATTTTAAAATTATTAAGTTATAGGAATTATTTGTCTCAAGTGCCAAAAGCAATAAACATACTTTTGTTATGCAAAATATGTGTAGTTTTATTTCCAAATCCTGGGTTGCAAACCATTGAGTGTTAAAATAACAAAACTCAGGATATGGAAGGAATACATTTGCTTGCTTTTGGCATTTTCTTCAAATTTCTGTAGCTTCATTCGAAAAAAAACATTATTAAAGTAGGTGAGCCAGTATATCAGCATGTGAATCTGATAGATAAAAACTTGATTAGTTAAGGTATAAGAACTCGTAACGTTAGAAACACTCCACATAGTGTGAGTCTGACATGTAGTGTAACCTGACAGGCAGAAACAAAACTAACACGATCTTAGCACCTAGCTTGTAATGCGCACAGTCCAACAAAGCAGCTAGCCTGATCGTGGCTGAGCAACCTAAGGCGCTATCCTTCTGGCCAGGGGGAAGCGCTTGGATTGAGGGTTCAAATAAAAAATGAAAAAACCCTTCATGAATACCCTTCTCAGTTTGTGTTACTATTGTGCAACTCATGCAGAGGTGGCAGAGTTAAAGAGCAGGGCGGATCTTAAGCAAATGATGGACGACACAGGTCCAAGCTGACAGGATGTGTGAATTCTTTAGGAGTTGCGCATCTGGTCAGGTACTTCGATACTTTTTATCTATCCTTTACTGTGTGGAAGTCCATTGGAAGCAATTTTTTTTATAATTCAGACATTTAGGCATCCAAAGTATTTAAAAAAAAACAAAAAAAAAAACACAGTTGAATAAGGCTCAAACGGTTAAACATATCATCAGCATTTATACAAAATTTCACTTTTTACAGCAAATTTGAAATACCGTATCATATTTTTAAAATAACTTAAAAATAACAGCAAATAAACTAAACAACAACGTAACAATGTAAACCAACTGTTGAAGGATGGAGCAAAGGAGTAGGGTTACTAACCTATACAATTTTAATGATCTTCAACAATACTTTTACACACAATAATTTTAAAGTAGGTACTTTTGGTACTTTTAAATAGGGTTGTGTAAAAAACACCCGGTAAAATTGAGTTTTTTTTACAAAATGGGACATCTCACAGTTTTATTTTACCATAATGTAACATTAAAAATATAAACTCGCCTATAAAGAAAAAACTTAAACTCTAAAAACAATAATATAATGAGCAATCGTCATTCCACACCATGAGCAACACTTTCATTTGTAATGCAGTAACAGGTAACAACAGCATGTAACAACGTCTATTTATATATATTTACAAATATTATATACAATTACAATAGGCCGTCTAGGTTACACACATACACACACTTGGCTAGCTCAGCACATAGGTTAACACATCGGGTTACCTTTCCTCATCAACTGCATGACAATCTTATGCTTGAAAATAAGAGTAATGTTTTTAAGAAAAATGCTTCCTTTACAAAATATAACGGTGTCCCAAAAAAAACTGCACAACTTTTTAAGACTAATTTTATTTGCTTGGGCATATTTAGATCATATATTGCCATGTGATGGTAAATCTCATAATGTTTCTTTTAATATTATTTTCAAAGAACCACTGATGCATTGTTTTTACTCAAAACTTTAAATCTTAAAACATAACCTACAATAAAACCAGGCGCTTGACACACACAGCTCCACACCTCGGCCCCTACAGTCAGAACCAATGGTGTTTGTAAGAGTATCTCTTATAAACCAAGATTATACGTCTAAAGCCTCCAATGCTTTTAAGATTAAGAGTTGACACACCTTCACATCATTAGTGATGGAATGCCATTGACTGTGGGCAGACTTAGGTGACTGAACTTTCTACATTTTTGCCAAGTATGGTATCAAAGTTAAATTTCACACCAAAAAAATTATATTCAATAAAAATTTCAAATGTGTGCGTCACTTGAAATCAAAGACAATTTTTATATGTGTGTTATTTTATAATCCAACCTCTAACAAACATATCCAGTTATTTTTGGGACGCTCGGTATTATCATGACAATTCTTTATTTTAGTAAAAAGGATTTAATTATAACTTACTAAACAGATATTTTTAAATCTTCAATATAAAATATTTGGCTTGTACAGTTGAATTTGTATTTATAATAACTAAATACTTCATCTAATATAAATGTGTACAATCCATTTTCATCAGGCACTGGTAATTATACTGCATCATAAACTAACTCAAAATCTATAGAGTTTGTATCAAAGAGCGTTTTGAGGGTCTAAAATTGAGGAACAATCTTTATATGTCTTGAATAGGTTCGAGAGAGGTTTTTATCGTTCTGAATATAAAATCTAGGTTTGTGTCAGTTCCAGTTATCAGTTTGATCAGTTTTTGGGGAAAAACCAAAACCGAAACCAAGAACCAATTGATAATTCTCGGTTTGTTCCATGGTTTTCAATGGCCAGATCAAGTAACATTGGCCGTAATTGAAGACCGTACTGCGTGATATAGGCCCTAAATAATGATCACACCACATTCGGCCGTAAAACATAACTGGGCCACGTAATATCATCTATCCGATCGAAATAACTACTGAACCATGTGGCTTAAACAAAAATGACAAGAAACTACATAACATGGGATGAAACTGTAACCAGACAACAGTCGGGTCATCCAATACTGATGGAATTAATTAAGCATTGTATATGTACATATAATGAAAATCAACTTAGCGAAAATTAGCTGTAAAAATTACTTAGAACCGATAATTAAAAATTAACAAGAAGCCTAACCGCAACCGAACTGAAGAAAATTGGATCCGACACATCCCTAATCAAAACAAATATCAGTTAAAATTAATTGTTGACATTGCCTGTTCATCCTAAATTGTCAAGGCAAAAATACAGTAAATAACCTGAGATAAAAAAAGTGAAACGCTTTTTTATATATATATATATTATATATATATATTACAAACTCTCTTCAATGCTTGGGAATAGTACTATGAGGTTGTATAATTAACAGATTACAATATAATTATAATACTGAAGCAGATTAAAAAAAACCTTATGATAATCACATTAAATAATAAAATATATTAAACAAGATTTTATGATCAAAACGTATATAAATATAAGACAACAACAATTAATTCAACAAACAAGACACTGATTGTTATAGTCCTGCTACAAATAACTAAAATTAAAGATATAGAAATCAAAAGTTTACAATAAGTAAAATATATAAAAATTATGATTTAATAATTAACATTGTTTATACAATACAACAATCATAAAACTCAATAAATAAAATAATTTAATTATTATATTTATATTCGTTTATTAACATCACTGTAAATATAATTAAATAAATGTAATAGATCCAGAGCTAATGTAAGGTGAAAATTACAAATACAAATAATAATACATTAATAAATCAGGTACATTACAAAGTAATAAATAATATCATTTAATGGAATCTAACGCTAAATTGTTAAATTAGGATGTATAAGATCAACATGCTGGGAGTAAAATCCAGCAAATTATACTGGAATAATCTGTGTAAAGGTTCAAGTTTACAACTTAAAAGTTGTTTGTTAAAAACTAAAGGACTTATAAATGTAAAAGTTAAGTTATATTTGTTGGAATGATAAGATTTCTAATTTCTGTTAAATTTATATCTTCTCCTACATGTTTATGTAAACAGATCAAAAGTTAACATCCCACTGAAGAAAATTAACTTGTTCACAGAGGTTCAGCAGTTGGGCGGCTATCATCATTCCAAGTTGCCACTCTCAATTGAACATGCTATAGAAAATCAGAAGTGGTTGGTTAGAAACTGTGTTGGTTATAAAGGGTACCAGGTTTTATGTCATAAAGGTTACGATAAAATAAAACAATATATGAACAATAAGCTTTCTCTATGATAATCAAATAAATACTTAACTTTCCTTCCTTCTCTCAAGACTTCAAAATATTAAAAAAAAAGTACAAATAATACAAAGCAGTCGGGAGTGGAATATAACATACATATTTATTACTATACCTATAAAATTGCTACATTACTAATGGGTCTAATTTTTCCTACACTACATATTGAAGAGATCAGAAGTCTTAGAGTAGTTAGGTATCAGAGAGTATAATAAAACATGAAATAATACAAATATTTATGAAAAAAACTGACATAAATAGTGTCGTGGAATATTTCCTAAATCGTCTAAAACTCCTATTTCAAGGTCAAATTTCTGGTTAAGTATGTTTAGCTAATCGTCTAAACTAACCACGTTTGGAGAAATGGAATAAGTAACAGACAACCCACGTACATCTCTCAATTAGCCTTGCATCATATAAAAAACCTCTGGCACTAAGAAAGGCAGAACTACTCCTATCTAACGTTGCCTTTCGAATACAACTACCAGAGGTCTGCAGTGTAAGGTGGGTACAGTAAATATTGAGCACCAGTTGTCAATGCTCCATTCAGTACAGTACACAACATTAATATCATTGAACAAAAAAGTTTTCCTTTACTGAATCTTTATTTTTAAAATCCAACACTAATAAGGGAAAACCCCTTGCCCCTAACTGGTATTGGGTGAGTAGGAACTATTAAAAAATTACCGATCTTTAATTTAAATATTTAATTTTAGTTATCTTTAAACAAAAATAGTCCCATAATGTATCCAATTTTTAAGAGAAAATAAATAAAACTAGGCAGTGTCCCCGGTCTCTACAACAATCTTGCAAACATAAAAGGCAAGCAAACAACATCTAGTTGTAATTATAATTCTTATAACCTTTTTTACCTAAATAAAATATACTAAGATAAAACAACTGTGACAAAATCCAGATGAAATATTTCTTCTATAATAATGACAAGATAACTTTTAGTGGGTTGGAGCCCAGAGGTCTGAGGGGAAAATAATCCTAGAGGAAAGTCTTTTAAATTTGCTACCTCAACCATAAAAACCAGGGCATAAAATAAAGATGTAGTTGACCGTACAAAAAAAGTCCTAAGAGAATTAAGAAATAATTTATTAATCGCAAAAAAATGGGACAGTATAAGTTGCAGAACATCTGCTAAAAGTTACGTAAAAAACCAATTTACAATCACTACTATCATAAAAATGAGGTGGTGTCTGTTTGTCTGTATATCTTTTGTTCCATCACGCCGCAACCACTGGACTAATTCAGCTGAAATTTTGCACAAATTTCCAAATATATATAAACGTAACACAAATAAATATTTAGGAGTGTCATAGGCCTACTGCCATTTAGAAGTCTTCAGGGCTCTGTTCCTTGGGACTTTATATAGAGGAGAATTTTATTTGGTTTATGTCATGTGTTTTTTCTAGGGATGAGTCGATTTCAATTGTCGATTCTCGATTCCACCGATTCTCAGGCTTAAAATCGGAATCGAGATTCGATGGCCCAAAGTCGATTCCGATTCTATCGATTCCAGGCCGTCGGTACCAATAAAACAACTTAGTGTGGGAAAACAAACAGAGAAAAGCTAAACATTTAACAAAATAAGTGGTTGAAATAAGACTCCTCTCGACAACTAATCACTTCCTTTCCAGTCTCAAAACTGCTCTCAACTAACACGAAAGGAGAAATTACAGGAGTTATATTCATGGATGTATATGACTGTAGAAAACAGATAAGGAAAGAGTGGCGGAGTCAGTCGCCGAGCGACTCTATATTTGTTGTCCCATTCTTAATGGCTGGTCTATTGTTCGGCATCCGGTCCAGGGTCTAGGACCCTTGACCCTTGAAATTATTATTCAAGAGATAAGAGTTTATAGTACAAAATACTAAAACCAAACTAATTGTCTTACATAGTTTTGGTTTCATTGAGAATCAGATGTTTGTTGTTTACACTGACATATTTTGTTGTTATTTTAAGTTGTAGGTTATTTTTATATGCTATATTCAGTTTATATTTAGTCTAAAATGAATTACAAAGATATTTCTTCTCAAGTAGGACTTTAAAATCGCCGACTTAACGTTCACCTAGCCTAGCTGACGTAGGCCTAGACTAGGCTAAGCCTAAGGCATAGTTATTTTTATATTTGTTTACTTTTGGAAGTGTTATGACATTTTATGTTATAGTTGAGTTCTACAACAAAGTTGCAGTAGATTTACTGGGCAAAAAGAATTTATATTTATTTTTTGTGTTACAAAAAAGCTAAAATTTGGAGGACTGCTTGTAAATGAGCCTAATACCATTTCATTTTTTCCTTTTACTTGCTTGTTTTTCGAGATAAATGCATGAAATTTTGTTTGCAAGTTTATAACTAAATGGGGAATCTGAAAATATCAATATAATGTGAGCGACCAATGGTTTATTTTTTAGCTATTACACTTCAAAGTTAACTTTTACATAAAATATGTCTTATTTTTATTTTTTAATTACAAATTTTAAAAATACATATTTTTTCTTTTAGTTACAACCATTTTTCTATTGTTCAAAAACTCATAAGGAATCAAACAAAAAAAGAATTATAACTAACTGCTAAAACATAACAAATTTACAGCTTTTTTTACAAACCCTTGCAAAATTGATTAAAACGGCCCGGAGTTTTTGGCTAGTACTTTCACAAAAGTACCTGGGGTTTTTGGCAGTGACCAAAAATTGTTGTCTGGAGTGCAAAGGGTTAATGAAAAATAATAATTTCTTTATTAGCATGATACGTGTTGTTACAACTAAACAGGATAATAAAATACATCTTACAACACTATAAAGTATATTTACACTTATACTGTACTTACATAAAAGACGGTAAAATATACACAAAAGATGGTACAAGGCGATCAATTTCAACCAGTTACACCGGTCATCATCAGGCCCAATCAGAGAATCAGAGCAATCTGATTCTCTGATTGGGCCTGATGATGACCGGTGTAACTGGTTGAAATCGATCGCCTTGTACCATCTTTTGTGTATATTTTACCGTCTTGTATGTAAGTACAGTATAAGTGTAAATACACTTTATAGTGTTGTAAGATGTATTTTATATATCCTGAAAAATAGTCACCAACCAACCAAATTGATTGTCTCAATTTATTAAATACAAATCAATTACTGACTAACTTACTATCTTTAATAATTTTTGAAACATTAATTTGCTATTTCACCTATTATTAGGAATCAGAATCAAGGATCGATTTGTAAGAATCGGAATCAACAAAAATTGGAATAGACTCATCTGTAGTTTTTTCTTAATTCAATTTGTTTAAATAAACATCTGTTATAAGGATTATATCTAACTACAGACTGTTATTGTTTTGTTACAATTTATCTACTCTGAATTTTCACCTCTTACGAAGCACGGGCAAAGCAGCTGGTAATTAATGAAAGAGCCTGTTAATTCCACTCTTGCTACATCAATTTCTGCCTATTTCTTAACACAGAGTGAATTTTATAAAGCTTATTTGCCTTCCTGAAAATGGATAGAAAATACCCCGTTGCAGCAAACCTGCATACTCAGCAAATTTCCAATGCATATATATGTGTCTCACTACGACATAGAGCTACTAACTTAGTTTCACAAAAATAAATTCATAAATAAGTGATATATAGCATTTTATTTATTCTCCATAAGAATAACATTAGGGTCGAGTCTGCAGGTTTGCTGCTATGGGGATAATCAACAATAAATAAGTTTGTTGTGCAAATATCAATATACCACAACTAGTTGAAGCCTCATACCAAGTTTCATCAATATACATTAATAAATAATCGATATATCAAATTTTATTTATTCTCCATAAGGATAACATTGGACAACTTACTGTGTTTAGCACTTTGAATATCTCTGCAACGGTTGGATGTAGAATAACAATTAAAATGCCAAAATGATTGTTTGGAGAGCTAAACTGATTGGTAAAAAGAAATGTGAAGTGTTTAGTAAAATTATCTGAGGAAAATCCAAAAAACATTTTTCCCATAAGATTAACATGGACAATTTCATGGACACTTTTTTTGACTTTTATCTACAACCACTTAACCTAGGTTAATGATTCAAAATACCAAATTATTTGTTTTTTAACGCTTTATCAAATGGCTATAACTAAAATTGAGTGTTTTTAAAATTTTAGGGGGAAAAATTCAAAAAACTTATTTTTGGAAAATTAATAACCCCCATAAAACCCCCTTCCCAAAGTCCGATCAATCTGGTCTACGAACTTAAAGTCATAAATGTTACTCTACACATTTGTGCCAAATTTCATCAAAATCGGGTGGTTCTTTCAAAAATTATCGCGGTAACGGACATATATATAAATTTGAACGAATAGTGTTTTTGGCATCTAGGGACCTCAAAACAAAAATTTATCATGGTCTTGGGCTTAAGTCTTACCATACCACCTACGGAAATAGCTTCTTCCCTATTGGGGAAATTCACTAAAAATGGATAGAAAATGTAAAACGGATCTATGTAATTTGTTTCTGAATCAAGTTAACCCACCCAACATGTACTGAATTTCTTATTACCGAACCACAACCCAGTGCACCGCAGACCCCTTCCCACTACCGACTACCGACTACGACCGTAGCCTCAGAGGCACGCTACGCTACTGTTTACTCCGCAGCCGCAGGCACTATGTTGACAGACGGCAGAGGTATCAGCACTCCGCTGAGATGGTGTTGTCTGACGTGTCGCATCGCTCGACACACAACGGCTTCAACTCCTCCTTGGAGCCCCTGCCGAGGAGGGTGACCGCCGAGCCGTCCCTCACAACAGCCGCGGCAGTCGTGCAGGGGATGAACAGCGGGAAGGCCGAGGGAGGGTGCTGCTTGGGAGCATTGCCGAGGGCTTCGAGCAAAGACTCGCCGTGATCACACATCGGGGCTGTGCCCAAGAACACGAGCAGCGGGTCCAGATCTCTTGGAAGTGCATATCTGGAAAATTGTTTGGGGTGAAAGTGGAGGACGAATGAAAATCGGTTCTGGATTAAGTTATCAGGATTAAAAGAGAGAGTGTATACTATGTGTTAGTGTCCAAAAAATATTACTAAATGTTTCAAAATTTTGAGTTTATACTGTCTAAATATTTGTCTAAATAATCAACTGTATTTAAATTTTTATTGACACCAGGATTTATCCCAGGAGCAGCTCGGCAGCTGTAGACTGACTGCTGACCACCACGGCCGCGGCAGGGCCAGCCTGTACTGCAGTTGCTAGTGTGTAGTAACAGCTATAGTTTACCTAGAGAGAGCCTTGGTTCATCGGGCAGTGTATCCCAGGAGCAGCTCGGCAGCTGTAGACTGACTGCTGAACACCTCGGCCGGGGCAGAGCCAGCCTGTACTGCAGTTGCTAGTGTGTAGTGTCAGCTATAGTTTACCTAGAGAGAGCCCATGGTGGAAGGAAACAAATAGGTTTGCTACTCCAGTGCCTAAAATAGGAAAATTCCGCGCATCTACATCACATGGGATCCAAGCTCCCATTCGCCGACATACTATTTTTTTTTTTTTTACAGTGAAACCCTGTTTAACCGAAATAATTGGGGCTGGATCGTTCCGGATAACCCATTTTTCCGGATAATCAACTGTTGGTATTTTAAGGTTAATTTCGGAAAAATACGCATACATCTTGGAGTTTTCCCAATGTAGTTTAAAGAAATATGAAAGATTTACAAATGTACGTTAAAAAGGCTATTTCTTAAAGTAATCAACAATCTTTTTCAGCACTTTTTCTTTAAAGCGGTTGCGGGCAGCCTTGTTTCACCATCTTTTTATGAGTAGCAAATCAGCGAGTGTCTCAAATTTGTGTTTTTATTCGTCTGCTAGCTTCCAAATTATCACCAACGTTCAGTACTACACATTTTCTCTTTGTAGAGATTGTGGAAATCATTCTCCGAATGTCTATGAGACAAATTTATAACTTTGGCAAATGACACAACATAACCACAACAGCAACTGCGTTGTCTCCACATGCAGGTGTGAGACTCGGTACACTGATCCTTTAGTGCCATAATGGAATGGGGAAAATGCAGTATGGGTCACCCCTCACCTCCACCCCTCGCGGGCGGATCAGGTATATGGTAAAACCCATCAAAACAACCCTTAAGTACAGTGACTACTGCGGCGGGCGGTCTCTCGGCGCATCGTGTGAGTCATACGCCGGACTTACTCCTTCTATTGTTGATTATCCATTTCCTGTGGACCGTTCCGGTTAACCCGGGTTTCGGTTTAGCGAGGTCCATTTAAGCGGCGTTTTACTGTACAATCAGCTGACAGTCGGCGCTCACCTGATGTACCGGCTTGCATCCGGAATGACGTCACAAATCTGTGCAATAGCACACATATTTGTTTCCTTCCACCATGGAGAGAGCCTTGGTTCATCGGGCAGTGTATCCCAGGAGCAGCTCGGCAGCTGTAAACTGACTGCTGAACACCTCGGCCGGGGCAGAGCCAGCCTGTACTGCAGTTGCTAGTGTGTAGTGTCAGCTATAGTTTACCTAGCGAGAGCCGTGGTTCATCGGGCAGTGTATCCCAGGAGCAGCTCGGCAGCTGTAGACTGACTGCTGAACACCACGGCCGCGGCAGAGCCAGCCTGTACAGCAGTTGCTAGTGTGTAGTGTCAGCTATAGTTTACCTAGAGAGAGCCTTGGTTCATCGGGCAGTGTATCCCAGGAGCAGCTCGGCAGCTGTAGACTGACTGCTGAACACCTCGGCCGGGGCAGAGCCAGCCTGTACTGCAGTTGCTAGTGTGTAGTGTCAGCTATAGTTTACCTAGCGAGAGCCTTGGTTCATCGGGCAGTGTATCCCAGGAGCAGCTCGGCAGCTGTAGACTGACTGCTGAACACCTCGGCCGCGGCAGGGCCAGCCTGTACAGCAGTTGCTAGTGTGTAGTGTCAGCTATAGTTTACCTAGAGAGAGCCTTGGTTCATCGGGCAGTGTATCCCAGGAGCAGCTCGGCAGCTGTAGACTGACTGCTGAACACCTCGGCCGTGGCAGGGCCAGCCTGTACAGCAGTTGCTAGTGTGTAGTGTCAGCTATAGTTTACCTAGAGAGAGCCTTGGTTCATCGGGCAGTGTATCCCAGGAGCAGCTCGGCAGCTGTAGACTGACTGCTGACCACCTCGGCCGGGGCAGGGCCAGCCTGTACAGCAGTTGCTAGTGTGTAGTGTCAGCTATAGTTTACCTAGAGAGAGCCTTGGTTCATCGGGCAGTGTATCCCAGGAGCAGCTCGGCAGCTGTAGACTGACTGCTGAACACCTCGGCCGGGGCAGGGCCAGCCTGTACAGCAGTTGCTAGTGTGTAGTGTCAGCTATAGTTTACCTAGAGAGAGCCTTGGTTCATCGGGCAGTGTATCCCAGGAGCAGCTCGGCAGCTGTAGACTGACTGCTGAACACCTCGGCCGGGGCAGAGCCAGCCTGTACTGCAGTTGCTAGTGTGTAGTGTCAGCTATAGTTTACCTAGCGAGAGCCTTGGTTCATCGGGCAGTGTATCCCAGGAGCAGCTTGGCAGCTGTAGACTGACTGCTGAACACCTCGGCCGGGGCAGGGCCAGCCTGTACTGCAGTTGCTAGTGTGTAGTAATAGCGATAGTTTACCTAGAGAGAGCCTTGGTTCATCGGGCAGTGTATCCTAGGAGCAGCTCGGCAGCTGCAGAGTGACTGCTGGACACCTCGGCCGGGACAGGGCCAGCCTGTACTGCAGTTGCTAGTGTGTAGTGTCAGCTATAGTTTACCTAGCGAGAGCCTTGGCCTCGTCCGGCAGTGTATCCCAGGAGCAGCCCGGCAGCTGTAGACTGACTGCTGGACACCTGGGCCGCGGCAGGGCCAGCCTGTACTGCAGCTGCTTCAGTGCGATCCTGTCCAGGTGGAGGTATGTGTTGAGCTTGTGAGGCTGAGCCCCCTGCGGCCCAGCCGGCGACGCAAACACCAAGATAAAGTCTGCTTCATTGAACGCCTTCATGTACCACCGCGTTGGGTCCTAAATCATATTTATATACTGTAAATTATATTTTTTATACTTTATTATGCTGTGAACATTTATTCATTTAATTGACCATGCTAGTAAGATTCTTTCAGCATATTTATTAGAGTACCATATAATATACAAATGAATGTTCGGATGAAGAAAGTAGGATGGTGTAGCAAATTTAACCTTTGAAGGAGTATTTCCCTTGCCATGATGGCCCTTTCTCCCTTAAGTCACCTTGCTCAATACCCAAATTCAAGTTTGTATTCTCCATGCTGACATGTAAAGAAGCTGGGAGGAGCAAGGTCAAAGAAAAGATTATGATATTTCAGTGCATACAGGTTTTCCCTCTCCACGTAGCCTTGATTAAACTCTAGGTCAAATCAAATCAAATTGTCTTTATTGCCATCAAACAGTGTAAACAGCATTGGCATGAGTCAGTGTTACAAACATGTACTACAATTAAAAATGCAATATCCTTATAACAAGACACAGTACAAATAAAACAAAATATATTTTACTGGTTAAGGAAATTATAGATACTATAATATGTTTTATCAGTAAGAAACTCCTTTAGACGTTTTCTAAATTGTTTCAGGGGGAGGTCAACTTTAAGGCCTGCAGGCAAAGAATTAAAAAGCGTAATACAGTTAAAATCAAAATTCTTTATTGTCACAAACGTTTTACAACAGCAAAGCTATTTTAACAGGTGAAATTGTCAATATCTTAATATACCTTAATATACATAACCTAAAACTTGTATAAACAACCCAAAAACAAGACTGAAAAGTATAAAAGGGAAAGTGAGAAGGGAAAGTGAGAAAAAAGGGGATTGCACAGATACAGACCTTAATTTTAAAAAATAATTAGATTGAAACCTAGAATTTGAGTTCCGGACTTCAATTTAAAAACTATCATTTAAATATTCATTCGCGGAATAATAACATCTATTCAGCAAAAAAGATTTCAACTTAGAATTGAAACCAACTGTGTCAAAATCAGATTTTAGGGCTGAGGGAAGTTTGTTGCAAAGCCTCTTACACATATAACCATGGGTTTTTTCAAAGTTAAATGATGTATTTGATACTGCAAGTCATTTTTGTTTCTAGTGTTATAATTATGCTCATACTGTTTGGATAAGACAGACGAGAAATTAACTTTAAAAAGAATCAAGGATCTATAAATACACAAACTAGGCAGCGTCAACAAACCTAATTGTTTAAAGATGGGCTTGCAGGATGTCCTAATATTTGAAAACGTCATGATCCTAATAATTTTTTTCTGAATTTTAAATATTGTCATAATTTCTGTAGATGTTCCCCATAGTTCAACTCCATATTGCAAAATAGAATAGAAATAAGAATAATAAACAACCAGTCTTGTATCCTGGTCAATTAATCTCCTTAAAACCAACATTTGAAAACATGCACTATTTAATTTTTTACTAATCATGGTTAAATGTTTCTTCCAGTTTAAGTTAGAATCTAGTAAAAATCCCAAAAAACTAGTATGAACACTAGGTGGCATTTTGTTTCCATCCAAATCCAAAAATGCAACATCTGAAACACTACTTTGCGCGGATTTAAAGAGCACCACATCCGTTTTACTACTATTGAGTTTAAGGCCATTTGCATGAAACCAGTTGGAGAGATCTGTTAAAACTTTTAAAGTGTTTAATTGAAGCTATAAATAATTAGTGCTAGTAACTAGGGCTGTAGTGTCATCTGCATATAAAATATTGTTTGAGTTAACGCAACAATCAAGATCATTTATATAGATCAAAAACAAAATCGGGCCTAATATAGATCCTTGAGGAACCCCAACACTTATATCACGCCATTCTGAGAAGGTTTTGTTTAAATTTCTTTTAATTATAACTCTTTGTCTGCGATTCTCTAAATATGATTCTACCCAAATCATTGCCCTTTGTGAAAAATTATACTTAAATTGTAATTTTGCCAATAAAATATTGTGAACTACACAGTCAAAGGCCTTAGACAAATCACAGAACAAACCAGTTATCCTCTGCGATTCGTCCAAGGCCTGAGCGACTGATTCAACAAGCTTAGAAGCAGCCATTGTAGTGTTTTGATTCGGCCTGAACCCATATTGTACCGAAGAAAAAATATTATGAGATTCAAAAAAGGACATAATTTGATTGGCGACAACCTTTTCAAAAATCTTTGATATAACCGGCAGAACAGACACTGGGCAGTAGTTACCCACATCTTGCGCATCTCCCCTTTTAAATACAGGCGTTACTTGAGCATATTTGAGCTGACTTGGAAAGTAACCACAAGACAGAGACTGATTAATTATTAAACAGAGAGGCTTAGCTACCACATCGATAACTTGTTTTAAAATTGTACATGGTATATCATCCCATCCCGCAGAATTTTCGTTCTTAAAACCTCTTACAATATCTTTAATATCTATGATCTTAACTGATCCAAATTCAAAAGAGGGTAAACCGTGTGGACAGGCTTTCAAGTATTTCAAGGCATCATCAAGATTGGAGTGAACATTATGGTCCCTCGAGACATTGGTAAACTTATAATTAATATAATCACAAACCTCGTGGGCAGACTTTATGATCACATTGTTTTTAATCAGGTCTGGAAAATCCTTAACTGTCCTAACTGTCCTAACTGCTCTAATACCAAGTTCCCTCTTAACTATGTTCCAAGCTGCTTTGGATTTATCATCTGCTGATTTGATAAATTTGCAATTGCTAGACGCTCTTGCTGCAAAACAAACTGATTTAAAAACCTTTTTATATTGTTTAATATATTCAATAAATCTGATATTAGATGATTTTTTACCCATACATGAAGTTCTCTCTTTCTTTTACTGGAAATTTTGATGCCTTGAGTTATCCAGGTTTTGTTGGTATTACAGTAGAGCGTCGAAAATCCGAACGTCAAAAATCCGAAACGTCAAAAATCCGAACCTCTCCTGAGGATGTTATTAATACTGTACTGTATTGAATTAGCACGGAAACGACATATTAAATTTCGCGCCAAACTGCCGGCGCCCGGCGGGGGAATGAGTGAGCGCGCCGAGCCAGTAAATGACCTTGGGCGTGTCTATTTTTAACCAACTACAGTAATGTACATAATATACGTAAGTACAAAAAAACTATTGTTTTTGTTTAATTTACTATAGCCTAGAACTGCATATCTAATAGTGTAGGCCTAATTATGTGTCTAAGAGGCATTTCTAGGTTATGTTTGAAAATCCGAACAAATCGGTAATCTGAACCACCTACGGTCCCAATTGGTTCGGATTTTTGACGCTCTACTGTATTTATAATTTTGTTTATTTTAAATTTTAAAGGAAAGCTCTGATTGAAACATAGTAAAAAGGTGTTGTAAAACATATCAAAATTATACTGTACAGATGCTGAATTATCAAAACACCACTGGCTGCCTGTTAAAACTTCTCTAAATGCACTGCAATTTTTTCAGCTAAACATCGCCTCATGGTTCCACTTTTACATTTCACCATAGATTAAGCATACTCCTTAGGAGATCACCCATCGTAATGGGACAAGCGTACACGGTCTGCTTGTACGTCCAAGGCGACGGCGGAGCTAGTTCGGAACGTCTACGCTGCCGCGCTGCTGTCGCTGCCCTTCCCCTCTCCCCCTTCGGCCGCGCGCCCTACCTAACAGCCCCTCCGCTAACCCCTCTTAAATCTCCCATCTCCCAACCCCCAACACACACACTCCGCTGAGGGCACCGACCGAAGCCCGTTACCACGTCCCGCCACCGCCAACGGCCGAGGCGCCTCGCCGAGGTGGTGTACTGCCTGAAACTGCCGCAAGCGTCTTTCGATTTTCATAGGAATGTCATGACCCATTCACATTACAATGTTATATTATTATACGCTAGTTATTAACAGGTGAAGACTGAGAAAGAATATGTTTGACCTTGCCTTATAAATCTTATTATGATTATATTAATTGTTTTTGAGTTTTCCCAATAAATTTAATTTATTTTTTATATTTTTTATATTTTTTATATTTTGCGAACCATAAATTTAAACTTTGGTAGTTGCAACATATTTTAATAATGGATGCTGTTTTTTTTTTTTAAAGCAAGTACCGAGTCCAAAGTGGTTGTGAAATCACTGTGATTTATGAAAGTCAAAAATTTATGAAATCTTTAATCTCAGATAATAAATCTCAGATCTAAATTCACTGTTCCTTAAGGGTGTTTGGCCGCTAGGCTAGTCTGGCGGTGAGGAGCAGTAGTTCTACAAGTCGCCACCGCGCGCCGCTAGGAAGACAACTCGGGCAGTGCTGCGAGTGTGTGTGATCTGGCTGGGGGGAGAGAGGAGCGTGTTCTCCCCATTTCTCCCCCTCCCCCCACGCAGCACTGTCTTTCCGTCTACTCGTTCGTCGTCGGTCCGGGGCGCACGGCCCGCGGCTCGACTGGTTGACTAGGGTTGGGTTGCTTACTATTTTCCACTGGTGTGCCTTTCAATGTCGCCGACAACTCATCTTAAATATATGTTTATTTTGAGCGTTCACTTTATAGTTTTGATGAGTAAGTTTCTTGTAGCCTATACAGGTTTTATCATTAAAGTGTTTGACATAGTTGTGAGCAAATTTAAATACAGTGGAACTAGGATAGTTCGAATCTCAAGGGACCGCGGTAATAAAATTCGAACTATCCAAAAACTGAATTTTAATTGTAGAGGTTAGAATTATCTAGGTCCAAATAAGCTAGGATAGCTTTACTGCGTATTAAAAACAAATAACATTATTATTATATAAAAATGAATTATAAATATAATTTTTTTTAATTTTAAGAATTACAATTTAACAAATATATTTAATCATAATACATTGATCTTATTAATTTCTTAAAATACTGTATTAAATAAATGTGCAGGTTGTCCCCGAACTATGCCATAACAATTTTTCCATAAATATACAATTGTGGGATATTTTACTCCAATCACGAACATCCTAACCTTTGTTATATGTAAGTTTTCGCTATTGTTGTAATTTAGAATCCGTTTGTTGTTATAGCTAAAGAAGAATTTGTTACTTACTGTTACAAAGTAAAATTCAGGCACGATCAGGGGCGGATCCAGGGAGTCACATTGGGTGGGGGGAAATGCCCGGGGTTTTTTGGGGAGGGGGTGTATAGAATACCCCTAAGGGGTGGGGGGTCCGGGAGTCCTCCCCCGGAAATTTGATAAAAATTCCATATCAATAATGATTTGATCGGCCGTAAAAAATAGCCGAACGCGGTTTATTGACCAATATGTGTGTTATCGGCCTAAAAAGACGACTGTCTTGAATTCATGGACCAAAATCATCAATTTGACCGGTTTTTTCGGATAAAAAATTTCAATTTGACCGCAATTCATGGTCGCCGTAACTTTTAAACCGAAAACGACAAGTAGGCCTAAACGTTGTTTATCGGCCAAGGAAAACCGCAATAGTTTATACCCAGACCGTAATTTAAAGGCGGCCACACACTACCGGACCTTTGCCCGAATAAGACATCGGATCGAGCAGGGAGCAAGGTGCGAAGGTAGCTAAATTAACTCCGAACTTCTTCCCGATCAAGACACCGAACAAGACATCGGATCGGACAGATTGAGCGCGAAAACCACCGAGTTAGGTAAAAACGGTGGGGACGACTTTAGTTGCCGTTGTGCAAGTCGGCAGTGTACTTGTCTGTTGATTTCACCCACTTCACCCATGTCACCCACCTCCCTACGAGGGGATTTCACCCACTTCTCTCCAAGCGCCATTCCTCTTCACTTTGTGGTAGTGAAGGATGGGTCGAGTCCCACAAAACTGGCCTATTGTTGTACTCGGAAATAAACATCAAAGTTTTTTCCTCAGACCACTCCATCGTGCAGACTACTTTTCATAAACTATTTAACTGGAAACTAAAATGACAATAGTCAAGACCGCAACCCTCACCGTCCTCGTATCGCTAGCGGCGGGGCTCGTGACGGCGCTCGGAGCAGCGTATGGAGCTACCACACACTACCGAACCCCGAACCAGACCCTGAACAAGACATCGACTGATCTTTCTTTGATCTTTCCTCAAAAACCGCCTCGAGAGCGCTCGGTCTGATGTCTGGTCCGAAGTCTTGTTCGATATCTGGTTCGGAGGCCCCACTAACTACAGGATTTTCTCCCTTCGACCCCAAATCCTGCTCGGTCCGATGTTTTGTTCGGGAAAAAGTCCGGTAGTGTGTGGCCGTCTTAAAGGCTAACACGCCAGTGGAAGTACCAAAGTATGTAATTTTCGAAGTCGATGATTTTACCAAAACTAAGATCGAAACACATTTTATCGGCCTAAAATAGCAATATATTCTCATTTTGCCGTCTAAAACATCAATCGAGCCACATTTTAGCCTGAAAACGGTCAAACTGGGTTTTTAGAGAAATTTACCGACCGGGCATGTGTAGTTATCAGCCAAAATCGGTAATTTTTTGCGATCATTTTACAGCATATTACCATTGACTATATACATGAGTGATAAATACGACCACAAATTTCGTTATTGGCCAAAAATTGAGTAAAAACCATATTTTATGCCGGAAACGTACTTAATCGCTCAAAACGGCAATCGGACCGCATTTTCTCGGTAATATATAAAGCCGGGTCGTGTTTTATATACCAAAACCGACGTCCGAAACGCATTTTAGGCCGTGTTTTATCGGTAAAAACATAAATTTTGCCGCAACATGGTGTTAAAAAACACCGAAATGACTGATTTTTTTGGTATAGTAGACCACGTTTTATTGGCCTGAAGCGGCAAGCGAATAGCATATTATCCACGGAAATAGCAAAACAAAATAGGCAATTTCACAGCATTATATTTGCCGAAAACAACCGTTCCTCGCATTCTAAAGTCCAAAATCGACGGCCACAACGTGGTGTTTATTAACAGAAAATGATGACAGAGCCTCAATATATGCCAACATTCACAATCTAACCGTGATTAATCGTAACAATTGACAATCGGACCACATATTCCCAGCAAAAAATGAAGCCCAATCCCGTTTTATAGGCCCGAAGGACTACCGGAACGTATGTTTTACGAATACAATCGGCGATTCGACCCCATTCTATCACCAATGAGCGCCTATTTTTACTATTTACTGATTTAAAAACATATGTACTGAAATCAAAAATATACATTGCTTGGAAAATAAATGGATTGTATGGTTCTCTTTATTTATTTATAAAAAATATTAAAAAGTTATCAGTAAGGCTTCAGGAAATATGTTTCAATATCAGTAGTTAAAGCATTTACTATGTCTGTTCAAGTCTTCTCTGTTATTAATTTGGTTGATTAATAGATTTGAATATAGTACATTTACAGTGAAAAATCCTCATATTTTATCTTTGTTTACTCCAAACTAAATTGAGATGGAGTTGGAAATGCTTAGGCCTGCTTATAGCAATACAAAACGAGTTCGCACGCAGCACGCTGACGTGAGGGAAGGGAATTTCCACATACAAAACGTTTAAAACTCAAAACCAGTGTAAAAACATACATTTATTCAAATTTTATTGAAATCTGAAAACACTGATTTTTTGTCTGTTCTGATGTTCCTGGTTTGATTTACCTGCAATGCTAGGAATACAATTTTGCGCATTATAAGGTTGGGAGAAGGTCCAGTTGGGCTTTAAAGCAGGCGCCATGTTGCTGGGGATGATACAGATACACCAACAAATGAATAACATGCTTTCTAATGTAAAAAACCCATAAGACAACGTACTGTGTTTAGCCGATATACATTTTCTTTAATAACTCAGTAAATATTTATGCTAGAATGACGAGAGTAGGCTTAAAACTTTTGCTTTACTAATTCCCATCTTAATACATGCATTAATTTTACGACCGGGGCTTGTCTGACCCTTTTTGGGCCCAAAAACTCGAAATTTGAAAGAATAATTCACTAAAAAGGGGTTTAGAGTTTTCCGATTGTTTTGCCCAACAAACTTGTCCAACTGTTTATAGAAAGGAACGTTCCTACCAAATTTGAAGTAAATCGGACAAAAAATGCGACCGCTAATGTGCAAGACACACACACACACACACACACACACACACACACACACACACACACACACACACATATATATATATGTATATATATATATATATATATATATATATATATATATATATATATTCGAGAATAAAATTCACAGTAAAGGGCTACTATAATATATATCATTTTGAACGACTCCCAAGACGTATTCAGGAGGTCACGTTAAGAACTTCTATGCTGATCCCGGGCTTAAGTTTCACCGTGCGGGTCATGCTAATAGTTCACTTTCGATAGGAAATTCATAAAACAACAAGTGGTGGTGGGCTTGTGTAACCACTCTACTACCTGGCTACACAAGCAAATCTTTATCCACAATTTAGAAGCCGAGTGTCAAATCTGAACAATACTCTCATAACTGAATACTGTAGAATTATGTATTAAATTAAATATCTGGCTATAAATATTTGTTCTAAAATTATGGGAGTGGGGGTAGGCCTACATTTTCTGGCTTTTATGTCATATAATGTAATATGCATTAATTTTACATCCTGATTTCTTTTTACCGTTTTTGGCAGCTAAAAAAACAACATTTGTAATTTTTATATCCTCCAAAAATGGAAGTTAGGGTCTTTCTGATTGCTTTGCAAAATTAACTTGTCCAACTTATTAAAGAAAAGAATGTCTCCACGAAATTTGAATTAAATCGTAAATTTACATTTTTCTATCACTTAGTTAAATACATCTTCAGAAGAAGCTGGATCTTCAGTTACATGACAGGTAGACCCTAGCCTATAACTTGTTTCACACAACAATGTTTTACTCGCAATTGCTTTTCTATTTCTTGTATGCCTATATTTCTTACAAGGCATTAATTTCTACGGTTGCAGTAATACCATAATACTCTGAAAACTGAAAAACGCGGACACGCGGTACTCGTGTTGAGCGAGTGGCGGGATTCGTGGAGGGTGTGGCTGGAGGGTGTGTAGGGGGCGGCGCGACCTTGGACTACACGTTTGTGCGTGGGGTGCGCGCGTGGTGGCGCTGTGCGTGTGAGTTTGTGTTAGTGAGGTGTAGTGCGGCTGGCCTACTCTGCCCCGGAAGGCAATTTCCAAGAACCAAAGGAGCAGGTCATAGACCAAACGAAAAAAGATATAAACTTCAAACAAATTCTAACATGTATATCATACTGACCCGCACAACTTAATCTATTATTTATACCACAAAATTGTATTAATATATTTTTGATAGAGTATTAAAGTAAAAATATATTTCTGATTTTTTATATTTTGAAATGAAATTATATTAGTAATAATAACCTGAATTTATCCCACACAACTGCAAATTTTCATTGAAATTGGACCAACGGTTTTCTTACTGACCTTCTCCCAACATTTGTCAAAATCTCTACTTTTAAGACCCATAACTCACTTAATAGTAATGCGAATTATTTAATATATATCCATTTTGTTTCCTAATTTTTATCTTGATGTGAAAAAAATAATATATTACAAATTAATTTTTTGACCAAACACCCTTAATTATGTCCGCATTGTTGTTCACTGTTTCCTGCTTCATTCCTCATAAGCAATAAGCATAAATTAGTTGTGGTCCAGAAATGTCAAGAAGTCTTTACCATTTATCAGGGGCGGATCCAGGGAGTCACGTTGGGGGGGAGAAATGCCGGGGATTTTGGGGGGTATGGAATACTCTTCTCAGGGGTGGGGGGTCCGGGATTCCATCCCAGGAAATTTGTTAAAAATTCCATATCAATAATTTTTTTGGCCGTAAAAAATAGCCGAACGCGTTTTATTGACCAAATTGTGCGTTATCGGCCTAAAAAGACGACTGTATAGAATTCATGGACCAAAATCAGAAATTGTACCTGTTATTTCGGATAAAAATGACAATTTGACCGCATTTCATGGTCGCCGTAACTTTTAGACCAAAAACGACCAATGAACGTAGTTTATCGGGCAAAAATACCGCAATAGTTTATACTCAAACCGCAATTCAAAGGCCAACCGCCAGCGGAAGTATCAAAGTATGTTATCGTCGAAAACAAAGATTTTACCGAGACTAACATCGAAACAAATTTTATCAGCCGAGATACGGCGATTTTAAAAGACACCCGAGATACATATTATTGGCCTAAAATAGCAATATATTCTAATTTAACCGTCTAAAACGTCAATCAGACCACATTTTTTAGCCTGAAAACGGTCAAACTGTGTTATTAGAAAAATTTACCGATCGGGTGTGTGTTATCAACCAAAATCGATAATGTTATCGGCAATTTTACAGCAAAATTGCTAGCCAAAATACGACCGCAAAGTTTGTTATCGGCTGAAAATTGAGTACCAACCTTATTTAATGCCGGAAATGTACTTACTCGCTCAAAAACGGCAATCGGACCGCATTTTCTCGGTAAAAAACAAAGCCGGGTCGTGTTTTATATACAAAAGCGAAGTCCGAAACGCATTTTACCGGGCAAAATCAGATATTTGGCCGTGTTTTATCGGTAAAAACATAAATTTTGCCACAACTTGGTGGTCAAAAACACCAAAATGAGTGAATTTTTTAAGTATAATGGAATGGACCACGTTTTATTGGCCTCAAGTGGCAAGCGAGCCGCATATTATCCACGGAAATAGCAATATAGCCTTGTTTTAGCGCCCGAAAAAAGCAATTGACCGACAAACCCCTTTTGCGATTTGTAGGGCAAAAACATTGACCTCAAAAAATTTAAGGGCCGCATTTTATCGGCCGAAAAAGTCTGCGTTTTACAGAAAAAAAATTGTTTAAACATAATAGGCAATTCCACTTCATTCTATTTGCCGAAAACAACCGTTTTCCTAGGTTGCCGAAATGACGATCGGCAACGTTTTTTATTGTCTGAAAATGACAACCAAAACTTGTCTTATTGACTGGGAACGACAGCGAGGTAGAAAACATGTCGGGATAGACCATGCTCGCGCCCATAGTCGGGATAGACCAAAATTCGGTTCGGCTGGGCTCAAGGTCACATCTCAAAGTGTAGGATTCGGCGGTCGCAGCCGCAGCGCTCAGTACAGCGTCTTATGGGTTATTGGCGACGCGTCCTCAGTTAAATGAGGTTTACGGCGCAAGGGATTTTTTTATAGTAAAATGGTTTTTGGAATCGAATTACTGAATAAATTCTTTATCTTTTGGTACTAAATTAAAATGTATTTAACCTCTAATTATGACGTAAAAACACGTGTAAGTTTCAATATTAGCATACAAATCTCGATTTTCACGTACTCAACCTGGATTTTCATCGAAATTAATTAATTAACGACTCAATGACTCCCATATTTTATTTACTCGATACATGAGTCAACTCTTTTCGTGAAAATAACTATATAATAACAATTGTACGGCTTTTAAAGAGTCTTAGTTTTGAATTTTGACACAACAAATTTGATTCCATACCATCGCATTTATAGCTTTGGTAGAAAACTTTATTCAAAATTAAGTATCTTTCGTATTCGAGTTCCTTGACATGTTCCTCAACTTTTAACGCCAATATTATTTTTATAGGATTGGTTATTACAGTATTGGCTGATGTAGAGGCTTAGTTCTGAGTTTCGACGTAAAACCATAAGTTCATTCATAATTTTGATTAAATATTTAGCTACACATATTTACTTACGACTTTGTATTTCATTTCTCCGATCTATTCCTTATTTATTCACACAAAATCAAATTATAAGTCTATTTGAATAGTTGTTAGGGAGGTATAACTTAAGTTTCTGTAAACAGATGTTGATTCTCTTCTATTTCAATGTTCACAATTAAAATCATAAAATGTGACCATAAAATTAAGGATGATAAACCTGAAAACATGTAAAATTTAAATACAATCTAATTTAACGATGTAATAAATAACTGCTAGAACTAGAAGGAAAAATGTTTAAGTGATACAAATGTTAAAGGGAGAAGGGTTTAAATAAAAGGCAAAATTATGTTTAGATAAAATCCAATACATATCGAGGTTATGACTCCTGTATTTTAACTTAGAAAATGGACAAATAAAGTATTTAGTAAGGGTTTTTTGCTTCACAACCACGTTATAAACAAAACAAATATGTTTATTCTTGCATAACATTTTACTATGTACAACAAATAAGTCTGATATTATTTTTCATTTAATTTAATTACATATTCATTTATAATATTTAATATGTAATTTTTAATCATGATTCAGATTAGATCTCGATAAATGTTTTTTTTATCATAATTGAAAGCTGTGTTAAGTAACAATAACCTCAAAATAATATGGAGTCAAATATATATTTATATAATTACTTTTTATAAAAATCTAAGTAAAATGAGAAGCGATTATTCTGATGTGGTAGTACGGCGTGGGCCGTGGTCGACGACGACGGCGGCACGCGTAGAACTGAACATAGCCGTAATTTATATCGGATTATTGAAGAAACTAGAAGCTCTATCGAAAATTTTTTCGAATAAATTTTGAAGATCAACTAATTAGCTACAATTTTCTTGCTGGAAGTTTAATTTTACCTCAGGAATAAAAAACTTTCTCTTACTGACTTTTTTATGTCATGTTCTTACAACCTTATAATATTTCAATTATTACAAATTACACATAATTTTAAACTAAAATATATTGATACCGTTAGATGCGGACATTCATGCAGAAAAGAAATATATAAGTTTCATTGTAGTTGTATTATTATTAAGAGGTATAGGAGCGTGTAAACGACAACGGGCTCACCGCTCGGGATTACTCAGATTTGCCGTGTCCTGCACTTTGGGTCTAGCCTGACAATGCGCGGACCGTTTTCTGTCCATTTGACGAGCTCTCCGTGGTTTTTACCTCCCTGGGGAACGACAACCGAGCCGCATGAACGAGAATGGCTGAAAAAGACGTTTTAAAACTAAATTAACGAATTTTCACCGAAATTCCTGTAAAATTATCCGATTTTCCAGGAATTTCCGGTCTGTGAACTCTCTGTAGTAGTATTACAGAAGGCATATGAATCTGACTGACGACGCATCAATCAGACGACAAGTCGAGATGATGCTGCCGGGCAGACGTAGCACTGAAATTGAACCAGTTGTAGATAATTTTGACTTATTTTCATATGTGGAATCAAATTCTGCGAATCACACCACGCTTTTTTGTGACACCCTGTATATATTTTTTGAATTACACATATTTGCCTGATTAAAATTAAGTTTATTTTTATTATATAGGTAGTCATGAATTCCTTTCATGAAACGTGACAAAAGTGTTTTTAAATAACCCTTAGGCCTATATACGCCATAACAATTTTAAGCAGATACGTTTACTTAATATTTTGTAATAATCGTTTAAATTTGAGATTTACTCACACATTGTAAAAAAACACCGATATTTTACACTGTTTTTCCTTATATAAATTTAAAAAAGCAATGGAAAGATTTGAAACTCCGTAATATAAAATTTGACAATATTTCCGTTCATTTGATAGGTCTCTCGTTAAAATCGGACTGGCCGTTTCGTAGGTGTTATAACGTAAACGTATCTTAAAATCAGCCAAAAAATCAATGTGATACGCTATATCGTAAATAAATATTAGATAACAACCTTGCTTTGAATTGATGAGTAAATCACGTTTCATAATAATTACTGATATTCTTTAATTTCAAACCTGTATAATTTCTTAATGTTTCTCAATTTTTTTCAAAAAGAAAATAAATTTTATTTGAACTTAATAAAGGTTTTCAAAGTTAATTACTCAAATCACAGAAATTACTTTATTTATTTAAATAATTTTAAATTTTTCGCGGAGTTTTTTTAGCCGGTAAAAGTCCGGCACTACTCTCGAATACGGATTTTTGAGTGTCCATGAGGATTTACTCTCCGCCCTGACGAAATTAAAAGGAAAAATATAATAAATTGTGAAAAAGAATTAAGTGGGATTTTAATAAGGAAATATTGTATGTTATGAATTCACTGAATCATTGGTAATGAAATATCGGTTATACATACTATACACCTATTACACTAATTTGTAATTATAACTGTAAGAGTATTTTCACAAGCGAACTTAGAACATTTATCAAGGAAGAAGCCGCTTTACGATTTGACGAAAGGAAGGCACGAAGGCACTTGGGCTGGTGGCTGGCGGACGCCCTGCGAGTGCGAGCGAGCCACGGCACTACGGCAGTGTCGCGTCAGCGGCGAATATCTTTCTCACTCCCTCTCTCTCTATCGCACAAGTACTCCCGCTCTCTCTCGCACACGGATGTCGTATCCCCTCCTAGCCCGCGGATCGTTGGTTCCTCACGTGGCCACGAGCTGCGCCACTGCGCTGATGCCGTCGGCACTAATTCTGCTAGTACTAGAAAATCCCGTAGGAGCACGCCACTGTTCACCCGTCTTCGTCTGACAACTTGCCCATGCAATATCTCCTAAGGAGTATGCTTAATCTATGATTTCACTCTATTAAATGATGGTTTATTTACATCACTACTTGAATTTAAACAACAAAATAGAGACCTATGGTCAGATATCCCTCGCTCAACATTCAAACGACTAGCTGAATTTACTGAAGTTAAACTATTTAATAAAATATTGTCAATACATATACTGCTCATGGCTGTTATTCTAGTCGGACTATTAAAATTCTCAATAAAACCATAACATCTAATTAGATTCAAGAAGGCTTCTCTCACTTTGGGAGATTTTGTTGTCTCACAGATATCAATATTAAAGTCAGCAGCAATGTAGAGTCTTTTTTTCCTAATATCTTTTGCAATAATTTTAAAAAGTTGTCCAACTTAAATAAAAATTCATTATCTTTGTTATGGTCTGGAATTCTATAAAGTGAGACAATTATAATGTCATAATTTATAATCTCAACGCAAGAAACCTCAAACAAGAAAACCTCATTAAAAATTAATAGGTCTGACCTTTGAATGAAGCTTAGGCTAGAGTGTAATAAAATGCAAGAGCCTCCTTTTATATTTTGTTCTCTACAATAAACTGCTACTAAATTAAAATGTTGAAGCGTGTCCAATACAAAAACACTGGTTTTCTCCTAACCAATGCTCATTTAAGCATAGTATCTTAATGTTATATGAATCGAGGAGGACCTGTAAATCATTTATTTTTTCACATAAACCTCCCTGGATGTTGAAATGCATTAACCAAAAACTGTTTTCATTTACAATATTTTTTAACAATTCTAACATAAAAGAGATGTTACGTTGAAAAAAGGTTGTCCTGTGCTTTGGAATTGGAATGTTTATCCGTGGGCAGAGTGCATATTTGGAATAAAAACTATTGAAGAAAATTGTAGAAGAATGTTTTTTGTAAAACATTATGGTTTCAAATGTATACAAACAAGGGAAAGTAAGAATCTTATTCTGCTGAAAAATAGTTTTGCAGGATTAATTTCTTTTGAGTCCAAAAATTATCCGAAGGGCTTTTTTCTGTAGGCGAAAAATCGATTTTGTCCTTGAATTCTCAAAACCCCAAATAGGAACAACATATCTAAGATGTGGGTAAAGACAGCCATAATAAAGCGTAAGCAAAACATCAGTTTTGGCAAATTGAGCAAGCTTTCGGAGAGCAAACAGACACGAACTAAGTTTTCCAGTTACCTTATTAATATGATCATCAAATTTTAAGTGAGCATCAAGCTTGAGTCCAAGTAAGTTTACAGAATCTGCAGAAATTACTTCTGATTCATCCACAAGAAGCTGAATAACATCAGTGTTGTCATTTCTGATAGAAAAGTTAAGAAGATGGGTTTTCTCCGTGTTCACGACAAGACCATTTGCTCTGAACCATTGAAAAAGATAATTTGATTCAATAAAACTATTTATCTCCATGTCATATGAATGCCATTTGGTTCCCGAAAAAGAAGTGATGTATCATCTGCAAATAGGCAGATATCAGCCTTACTTATACAATCTTTAATGTTATTAATGAAAACCAGGAACAAAATTGGGCCCAAAACAGACCCTTGCGGGACACCCATTTGAACACACATCTCATTAGAAGTCATTTTGCGGATACAATTCATGCTGTCAATGTAGTTCATTTCAACTATTTGTTTGCGACCTGAGAGGTACGATGAAAACCAATCGTGTGCACGTCCTCTAACACCCATTCCATAAAGCTTCTGCAGAATGATCGAATGGTCAACAAGATCAAAAGCCTTACTCAGATCAACAAAAATCCCATAACGTGCTGCTTATCATCAAGTGCATTCACAATCATGTTCACAAAACAAAAAATTGCATCTAAAGTGTTTTTTTCCTTTTGAAAACCAAACTGGTTTTCAAAAAGACAGTTGTTTCTACTGAAAAATGTAAACAGTCTGGCAGCTACAACCTTTCCAAATACTTTTGAAAAGGTTGAAAGTAAAGAAATTGGCCTGTAGTTATCGCACATTTGGGGATTTGCCTTTTTATGCAACGGTTTAACAATTGCCATTTTAAGGAGGGAAGAGAATTTACCGGAAGAAAAAGAACAATTAATTAAGTGAACCAAAGGAAGAGCAAGTAAATCAATACAATCCTTCAATAACCTAGAAGATACTCCATCAACTCCAAAAGACTTCCTGTTTTTTAACGACTCAACCACACGAAGTATCTCCGAAATAATATTAAAGAGAAATTTGTCTCCTAAACCTTAAACAATGAATTTTATGCATAGAGTGGTTTATATGCCACATGAAGTAATCCAATTTGTTGCTTCATGCCAACCGGTTTCAACTCTGTGGAGTCAACATCAGGCCAACATCAAATCAACAATCTCTTCATTTGAAGGTTGTCATGACGTTCATCACAAAAACGAAAACACATACGGACATCGAACGGACAAGGGATACGGACATTTAAAAAACACTAAACACAAAGGGGGGGTGCGACGCGTACCGGTTAGATGTGTAGTCCGGCTGTGTTCACATTCAGCCGATACGTGTCGCACCCCCCCTTTGTGTATAGTGTTCTTTAAATGTCCGTATTCATTGTCCGTTCGATGTCCGTATGTGTTTTAGTTTTTGTAATAAATGTCATGATGACCTTCAAATGAAGAGATGGTTTTATCCTTGTACCAACGGCCTGAAGATCACTCCACAGAGTTGAAACTGGTTGCATGATGCAACAAATTGGATTACTTAATGCAGGTATATGAACCACTTTAAGTATTATACAGTAATTCGGAGGCTAAAACCCATCAATAAAATGAATTTCATGCCATTATCGAGTTCTTGGTAATGGGTTAGTATACCAAGGATGGCATTGCAGTTAATTTTGAAGCCACTAAATTAAAGAATAAACTTTTATAAGATAACTGTCAACAATTTAAAAATAATCGGCTAAACTTGGTTCACATCTGAGATTATACTTAGGCATGAGGATTACAAAACAGAAACAGACAACAAAAAATAATAGCAGACAAATAAATTGACAATTGGGCTGTAGCTAATAGCTTGCTTGTACGCTGTCACTCTTGACATTTTGCCATAGAAATATATCACTCGAATGTTATTCCGATCAGCTGGTGTGGAGTGTTGGCAATGCAGCACGCCCACTATTGGCTGATATTGGTTGATAGCCCGGAAAACCATGCCCTAAACTGGTAATTTATTTGTTGGCTATTTTAATAATTGCCTTACAAACTGGATTAAAAGAAAAGACTAAAATTGACATATGAAAAATAAGACTGAAGAATTTTATATAATTAAAACTAATACCAAAACATTGGATTGTAACCAAAAATAAAGTATAGTTTCTAACTGACTAATGAATCAGTTTACTTTGGGATAAAAAAGGATCTTCCAAAATAATGGTGGAAACAGTTTTTACTTTCTCAATATATCAATTTCAATAAAAACTTAAATGTATTTATAATCATCACTTGTGAGAGCCTAAAACAAATAATATAAAACATGCTCAATGACAGTCCCCATTAACATCTGTACTGTTTATACATGTTTAGGCTTTCCCTTCCAAGAAGTAGATGTCAGCAAATATTATTATTATTAGAATAAAATGGATCACGTTGATTTATATCTCTGCGTTTCAGAACATGAGAGTGATATTGATTCCAACATTGCATATTTGTATTTAAAGTAACTGAAAATTAGTTAAACATGATTTGTTCAACAATAAACAGAAATAAAAAATAAAAAAAACTAAAGTACCGGTATACAAATAGTTTTTATAACCATCAAATATACTCTCCAATATCACATTTGAGGCTGCGATCATAAAAATAAACATATGCTGGTATGAGTAGAGGGCCGAAATGGCGTGGCCACTCAAGAGTGGCCATACAACCTGAGATGACTATGTAGGCATGAATAAATGCAAGCTGTTATGGAGTAGGCACTGGCCTCTGGGAGTGACCTTTCGAGTGCAAAGGGTTAATTAGGGGTGTGCAAGTACTCAAAACTAAAAAAACTTGAAACAATTTTTTTTGAAGAATACTTTAAAGTTTGAACGAGTATTTCCCGCTGATTTCCGGACAATCGCTAACGGTTGCGACCTGCCAAATCGCGTAGCAACGGCCGCAAAAGGCGATCGCATAACGTAAAATCGGCCAAAAATGACGATTGGACTACGTAATGTTGGCCGTAAATGAAGACGGAAAACATAATATTGGCCGAAAGTGACGATCAGACCGCATGATATTGGCCGAAAATGAAGATCGGACCCCATAATTTTGGCTGTAAATAACGACGGAAAACATAATATCGGCCAAAAATGACGCCTGGATCACATAATAAAGGCCGAAAATGACTACGGTATACATAACAACTGCAAAAGTGGTGACTGTCGGCCATAACTAACAATTTCATCATCTAATATTGATTATAAACGATGTCTGGACCCGGTGATATTGGCCAAATGACAACCGGGCCGTGTTTAATCAGGTGGTAAAGAATGTTAAACCGTGTTTTGTTTGTCAATACGTAATCCAGTTTGATTCTACTGGCCAAAAATTTGCATTGCTACCGGTATTCAGTTATTAGTTAGAAACCATGTTTAGCTTATCAAATATGGAGTGAACTCCAACCCCCATTAAACAATTTGAAACTACCAACTGATGGCAAATACTCGCTCGAAAATACTCGAAACTCGAAAATAATTGAAACTACTCTACTCGACTCGATTAAAAAAATCGCTACTCGCACACCCCTAGGGTTAATCTTGTACAAAATACTAAATATTTTAATCCAATAAACGGGAATGCCTCATTACACAAAGTATAGTAAATTCAAATTGGAATAAAAGCAGAAGTTAACATGAATAATATTGTGGGCTGTTGAGGCAGGATAAATTATTTCTGAGGTTGTACGCAAAGCATTTACGAGTTATAGAGACAACGTCCTGAATATTTCACTGACTAAACTTGAATTTCAGCAGAAAACTTAGGGATAGTTCTACCTGCACCAGTGCAGATAGTGATCTAAATGTCAGCCTTTAACTAATATTTGTCATACAAATACGAATATTAAAGTTATCACTACGACAGTGAAGGTGTTTAAAAAACTGTTTTATTAAACTTTGGACATTTAACCCTTTTGGACTTGACTAAACCTACCTGATATCCCGAGGGTTCCCATAAACCAGACTGACGAAGTTTGAAACCAGTCTAAAAAAATACTGTTTGAAAACTCACCTTAGTTTCGGTGTTGGGAATTGCAAACAGATCGAACAGCGGATCAAGATGGCACGACTTCTTAAGGTAATGGTGGAACTCGATCATCTCATCAACGTGGTTCGGGTAGTTGTGGTTGTATATCAGCAGGACCTTGGGCGGCAGGCGAGGCTCGTCGCCTGGGAAACACCGGATATTGTACATCAACATAGTAAATAAATAAATATATATCTTACCACCATTACAATATTTAGGTTAGTAGTCCTATTTCATAAACCTAATACCAATATCTTACCACACATCAAATTTGTAAAATAAATCTAGGTTGCAAGTTTATGACTACAATCATAAAGAAACTATAGGCACTCGAGTTTCATTTTCGAGTATTAAAATTTACCGTACTCAATCGTGAGTAGTTATATAAGGGTTAATTTATGCGAACCACATTAACTTTTTGTACAAATGTGTTCAAATAAATGAGAACAAATGGCTAGGTTTGTGGTTTGATTTAATTTCCATTTCTCTAAATGAGTTACTTATAGTTATAAATATATAAGTATTTAGTATTTAAAGTGTAGAATCACACAATAACATGGAATAATCAAGAACTAGCAGATGTCAGTTACAGCAACTGTTCATTGTATCAGTCAACCAATAGTACCTAATAGTGATTAAAAGTTACCAGTACCAGAACAGCTGTTCAAAAACAATCAGTTAACTGTCAAAGTAAAACTCATAAAGTTAAGTATCAATCTGTGAATTTTTACACTGGGAAGTGCAACATAGAGGAGGATGGAATTCAGAATTATCTGACTGGCCTTTCTCGAGCAAAGCTTGGCCCCCAAAAACTAATTACATAAATATTTAAGAAATAATACTACAGTAGAGAATCGATTACCCAAACTAATTGAGACCATATTGGTTCGAATAATTAAATTGTTTGGACAATTACGTTATGAAATAATGCTAAAAAAAGAGATACAATGTAGAAAAAAAGAAAGAAAGAGGTACAATGTAAGTACTGATTACTACAACAAATTAATATGCAATAAGGAAAAAATTCTTTATTTTTGTTGTATTGTAAATCAAACTGCAAATAAATTTTGGGTGGGAGGAATGACTGCCAAGGTCATGTCAATACCACGGTGGAGCCAGTTCAGATCGCAGATGCCTGCTCCGATATTGCACTGGCAAGATTCTGAATTAATTTTTTCATTTGGGTTTCTGGCGGCTCGGACCATTGACGTTCAGCTAATCGACGCTCTACTGTACAAACATTTACCAGTGGGTTTTTGGGCACAAGATCTCCTCCAGATGAAGTAAGCAGTGAGGAAGACGGGAATGAGAATGACTGTTCCTACGATGCCGATGAGAAGAGGCATTTCTGGACTGGCGACTGGAGAAATACAGAATGTTATGAAAGAGACTAACGTTCGAAACAAGAAGTTATTAAACAGAAGGGAGCACATTTTGTTCTTAGAAATACTTAGTCTAATACATTAGAACAATAGAAAACAAATACAAATAATGAAATAATCCCGCCTTCACTAACTGCAATAACAAGTTTTAAAGTTACAGAATGAATGCTATTGTTTAATACAAAGGTGCAGGATAAGTAGAAGTCCTGACAGTTTCCTACAGACGTTATGAATTTGAGCAATGTTAACAACATATGCTGAAACAAAATTAATTCAAGAAGGAATAACTCCATGAATTAGCAACGGTTATTTCTACAAAATGGATATTAAAACTGTTTGATTGGAAAATACTATATAGCAATTACCCTTTCCTCATAATAATCAATACTGTATAGTTAGTTTTGAAAGTCTTTTGCCTTGACCATTCATTAAAGTTGGAATAGTATTTAGAAATAGTAAAAACCAAAATAATAAATGCAAAATACTTGTACAGTCAACTCCCGATTATCTGGGAGCGGGTTAATCGGATTGCGGTTTAACCGGGGTCACGAAAGGTTTATTTATATTATTTTTATTTATCCCCTTCTAAACATAAATAGAGCAATAATAACAATTTATTTTGCTAAATTATCTCCAGAATCATATTTAATTTACTTTATTTATCAGAATAAATACTATACAAACAATTTAGTAAACACAACACAATCTGAAAGTCTGCAATCTCGCTAATGAGCCGTGGGCACGTGATGGGGAGCGATGACCTTGACACTGCACCTGGCTAAGCAGTGCGACGGACAGACGGACGGACGTCTAAAAATAGAAACATTTCCAAACAATCATTCTCTTCCCCCCTGTTCCCCCTCACAGGGTTTTCCCCCAGTGCGGAATTAATGAGCATACTGTTTGGTGTAGTTTAGAGAGTTCTGTGTTTAGAGATCTTTAACCTATTAAATATCATTTAGCGTTTTGGGTAGTATTTACTGCTATCAGCCATTGCTAGTATTAACTATTCCCAACACCAAGAAACCAGGAAGAAGGGTTGGTGTATCTTGATTGTTTGTAGATTTTATCACCATTTCAAGGTTTTCAAAAGTATTTAATTTACATAAATATATCTAAAATGACATCAAAACACAATATTGTAGTACACAAATGTTAATAAACCTTTATTATATTTGTAAAATTCAATTTATTGAATCCCTTTGTTTTAACCGTAGTTTTGGGTTATCCGTGACCCTCCAACCGGTCATTACCCCGGATAATCGGGAGTTGACTGGATATACAATTTTCTAATATAAGTTATTAATGATAGTTAATAATTAATACATTATTACAGTAGACACCCTCTTAACTGCCATTCATGGGACCAAACCCTGGGTCGGATAACTAAAGGGGTGGTTAAAATTGAATATTATATATATATCCATGGAGGAGGCTCGATGTATCTCTATGCTGATGACACTAATATCACAGTTACAGGTAATACGCAAGAAGAAGTTGAACTAAAATCTTTTTTAAATCTTCTGTCAGTTAAGGACTTCTCAAATAGTAAAAATATCCTAATAAATTCTAATAAATCAAACTTTTTATCATTTTCCACAAAACAAACAAGATTAAAATTACAACCAAACGTTTACATTGATGGTTCACACTTGAACCAAGTAGAGCACACCAAATTTCTTGGATTGATATTGGACCAACACTTGAACTGGGATAAGCATATTCAACATGTAGTAGGTAAAATGGCAACTAGTCTGTATGCCTTGCGACAAATGTCAAGGGTAGTGATGTGGGCCGGGTAAATACCCAGCGGGTAGGTAAATATAAAATGGGTATTTACCCGAGGCCCCGGGTAAATACCCAAAACCTGGGTATATATGTTTTTTATTTTGTTTACAGGGAAATTACAAGTCTTTTTGCAATCTACATGCTCTAAGGATGATAAAACAATTATCAAAAGTGTTTAAAGGTCTATAGTAGGGTCCCTACAAGTATTTTAACTCTGAACAAGATTTGGGTAAATACCCAAAACCCGGGAATCAATGATTTTGATCAAATTTAGGGAATATTTACTGTTTTTTTTTTAAAATACCATGCTCTAAAGGTGAAATAAAGGGTTTTAAAGTTTTGAATATGGTTCCACAAGCATTTTATTCCTTAACATGATCAACATAAATACCCAGGTCCCGGGTAAAAACTTTCATAGTTTTTGTTAAGTGTAATATGATTTTTTCCTCATAATCATTGCAAAGACATTAAACAAATGTATATTTTGTATCTAATAGTATTTATATTTATTATTTAGTTTCCTAATGAGTTTTAACTAAACTAAATAAATACCCCTAGGCTTACTAGCCTACTGAATACCTTGATTGATTACCACCCAGTTTGAGTTCTTTGGTTTTTTCTTCATACTACATGGGGAATTTTAGTTTTGGGCATTTTATTTTTGCATCACTGCAAACCCACCTCCATCTTGGCCTCAATCCTTTGTTTGTGTCTCACCCCACTACCTGATGTTTGTTTAGTCAACACCCTTTGGCTTTGCTTGATAGTTGGACATAGTGTGAAGTTTGTGTTGTGAGTTTTAAGGACATTGATATTCATGTTTTAAGTGTTTATTAAAGATGGGTAAGAAAAAAGGGCCAGCTTGGGACTTTTTCAAAGAGAAGAACAAATGTGTAGTTTGTAAATATTGTTCAAAAGAATACAGTCTAATGTTAACAAAATGACAAAGCACATAAAGAAATGTTTTAAGTGTCCAGAAGATTTGAAAAAATATCTGGAAAGTCAAACCACCAATCTGCCCCAGAACATTCAAACCCCACCAGAAAGTAGGAGGAAATCAGGTGAAGGACTGGGAGAGGGAAAGTTGCAAGTTTATGTGCCCTCTTTTGAACCAAAGCAAGGTCCAAGTTCAGCTGGAAGTCAAAGACCAGGAAGTGCTCTATCCTCAAAGTCTGACATGTCCATAGCTTCAACAGTGTCACTGTCACATGAAACTGAATCTTTGTTTGTACGACCACTTTCAAGAGCAAGCAATGTGGGAGGAGGTTTACTTTCTTTTATCGACACTATGGACACGCAATTAAATTTAAGTTTTACAACTTTTCCTTTAATTTTATTTATATGTAAGTTATTATGACTCAATCTTTGTCCAATAGGCCTACTTATTTAAAACTGGTTTATGGTAGTCATGAACTAACCCAGCTTAACAATTTAGCTTGGACGAGCTATAGGCTGTAGGCCTAACTCTAATTTGACTCTAAATAGCCTATTTGACATAACATTGTATACAAATTTACAGCAAGTCTCTATTTTAAGTCAAATTAGAGTTAGGCCTACTGGCCTACAGCCTATAGCTCGTCCAAGCTAAATTGTTAAGCTGGGTTAGTTATTAGGCTTACAAGTTTTACAATTTGTGCCTCTTGTTTATTTGACTTTGTTTTCTTTATTTGGTTATTATTTATTCAGGATTTCTTTTTCCAGGAATCCCTTAACCAGAGTCTGGCCAAGGCTATATTTGTAAGTGGCGCACCTTTATCGATGACGGAACACCCACTATGGGTTGATTTTTTTCGAAAACTGCGGCCATCTTACATCCCTCCATCAAGATACCGTATCGCCTCCACATACCTAGACGCTCAATATGCTGAAATGCAAAATGACATAACGACCCAGCTTCAAGACTCAAAACATCTCCATTTACAATGCGACGGCTGGAGTAACATTCGTAATGAATCAATTATCAATATAGTCATTTCCAAACCAGAGCCGTTATTTGTAGAGTTTGTTTCTACCAAAGAAAATAGACACAATGCCCCTGACCTGGCTGAACTAATTGTCAAGACCATTGAAAAGTACGGTTCTGAAAAGTTTTTGGTTGTGATTGGAGACAATGCAGCCAACATGCAAAGTGCATTGAGAATGGTCCAGGAGAAGTTTCCCAAAATTATTCCTTTAGGATGCCTTGCCCATCTTCTGCATCTTTTGTGTGGAGACATCTTGGGATGTACTACAGTTAAAACATTTATGGCAACTGCTGTAGATGTAGTGAAAACAGTAAAAAATAGCCATCTTTTAAAGGCTATTTTTGATCGCCTACAGTCAGAAAAGAAATTCAAAGATAGAATCTCACTGAAATTGCCCGGGGCCACAAGATGGGGGGAGCCATTTGTTCTGTCTTGAAAGTCTGCAGGCAAATAAGTCTGTTTTGCAGAAACTAGCAGTCAGTGATGAGGCTGAAATCTCCCCTGATCTGAAGAGACGCCTTTTAGACGATGCTGTGTTTTGGGTAAGAGTGGAAAAGATGATCAAAATAATGAATCCAATCATAGAACTGATAACACTTTTCGAGGGTAACAATGCACTTATCCACAAATGCTATGTGAAGTTGAAAGAACTTCAAGCAGCATTGACCAAAGAAATCCCCCTTTCACCTCTTCAAAAAGTAGAGGAGAACAAAGTCATGAAAAAACTAATGAAGAGAATGAAACGAGGCATAAGCAAAATCCACCTAGCGGGAGACCTATTGACCCTTCAAGTCAAGGCTGTCACCTACAACCTGAGGAGTTACTAGATGCCATGAGTTTCATTTGTGAAACAGGCGAATCAATGGGCCTTAAGTTAATTGATATTCAGAAAGACATGGCCGACTACCGGGACAAGGAGGGTTTGTGGAAGAGGACATTTATTTGGGAAGGTGTTTCTAAAAAAGCAGACAAGGACGATGAAGTTTCACCCCTACTGTGGTGGAGGCAACTAAGAGGGACTTGTGTGATGGCTGATGTTGCCATCAGAATCCTTGGTGCACCCATAACATCTGCGGCTACTGAGAGGACATTCAGCACTTTTTCTTGGATCCACAGCAAAAAAAGAAATCGTTTGACCACTGCAAGGGCATCTAAAATCACGTACATTTCTCATAACTGGCACCTTTTAAACAGACAGAAGAACCCCAAACCCAAGAAAACCAAACGAAAATCATCAGCAAAGCCGAGTGAACAAGAAGTTGAAGACGAAGACGAAGACGAAGTAGATGAACCACGACCACTGGATGAACTTTCATCCGACAATTTATCAGAGTCTGAAGATGAACCCTTGGAGCTAGAGACACAAAGGACAGTAGCAGTGATTCTGACTAAAGATCATAAGTTGGAAAACATGGAGCTGGATAGTGATGTTTTTCTTTTTGTCAATGATAGGTTGTAATTTTATTAAAGGACAGTAGAAGTAATGATGACTAAAGATCATAATTTGAAGAGTGTTGAGTTGGATGGAGGATTTTTTGTATTTGTTAATGATAGACTATACTTTTCTGTTTTTGAAAAATAACTGATTTAGATAAGTTTTTGTTTTTGGAGAATAACTGATTTTTTAATTTGTTAATGATAGGCAGGATAGGCTATATTTTCTGTTTTTGAAAAATAACTGATTTAGTTAGGTTTTTGCTTTTGGAAAATAACTGATTAGGTTTTTTTATTACTCATACTGTAATTTGAAAATAAATATAGTGCCTTCTGTCATTTATGGTAAATGTATCTTATTTACCCAACTTCTCTAAAATGGTAGCAAAGTGATTATTACGGGTCATTTCACAAAAAGAACAACCAAAGGTGTTAATTAACAAAAGAATCTGATTTATTCATGGGCAAATTGATAATTAAATTGTAATAGTCTATTCTAATGTGTAAAACAATGGTATGGTTAAGGTTATTATGGGTAAATATCAGTTAATCTAACACGTTCACCAGGGTTATTATAAAGTTTTGGGTAATAATTAAATTTATTTGATTAAGTATTGGTTGAATAATAAATAAAACTGTAATAAACTATCTTAAAATATTACATAATAACAGTAATAAGGTTATATGGGGAAAATATCTATTGATCTCGCTCGTTTTTTATAAATACCCAAAATACCCGGGTATTTATGAATTTTGGGTATTTACCCGGGTATTTACCCTGGGTATTTACCCCGAGTTTTAAATACCCGGGTATTTTACATCAGTAGTCAAGGGTGTGCAATATTCAGACCTTAAAAACCATTTATTTTGCTTTGATAAATTCACACATGTATTATGGTATAGCTATATATGGCGGAACCACTAAAAAAAACTTAGACAAGATTCTTCGTCAACAAAAAAAAGCACTCCGAATTATTTTTAACATTAAAAATCGACAATCAGTAAAGCCATATTTTTCTAAATTAGGTGTTATGACTGTCTATGACCTGTACATATTTGAAACAATATTACATGTGAAAAAATTAAACCTTCAAACCAATGATACAAATTTTCACAATTATAATTTAAGAAATAACAGGCAGGTAGAAAAACATAAATTAAAGTTTTTTGAGAGGAAAACTAGTTTTATTGGCACTAAGTTTTTATTTAGTTTGCCTAAAAATATAACAAATGAAAATAACTTTATTGTTTTTAAAAAAAACTCTGAAGGAATATCTGCTCACTGTATCCCTTTATTCTCTTGAGGAATTTTGGGATCTAAGAAATGCAACATAAATTATGTTTATAAACTTTGACTAAAAGTTATTTAACATTAATTGTTACATCCTTATGAAAGTAAAATTATTTAGTGATAAGGCCCTTATGTATATATATTCTTGACACTATTCAATGTATTGTAAATAGTGTTCGATGAATAAAGATGATTTGAATTTGAATTTGAATTACCTGTGTGTTGTCATATCAAGCACCAAAAATGATAAAACTTATACAGTGGAACCTCGATAACTCGAACCTCAAGGGGAACGGGACAAATTTGAGCTATCGAATATTTTGAAATATTGAGGTTTGACTTATCAAGGTTTTTTCCACAGACTTTGACATAATGAGGGTCAAGGTAACACAATTGATGGGTAATGGAAGTGTTGAATCCTTTCATAATTTCTTCCTTTGTATCATAGATAATCATTCCGTTATAATCATTATTAAAATTAAAAAGGATTTTAACAGTTTTAAATGTCTAAAATAAGCCTGGAAATATTTTGAAGCTTCTTTGGTTGTAGAGGATGAACAAACAAACTTTGGTTGTAGGGAAGTAAACAAACAATGACTCACAGTTCGATAGTTTGGTGATGCTTTGCCCGTTCGACCACTTCCTGTCTATTTTTTAGACTTTTTTGCTCACTTCTTGTCGCGCGCCCCAAACAAACCTCTCCCTCTTAGAAGCGAAGTCAGTTCTGACCAACAACGCATCAATTTCAATCTAGCTGAAAATCAATGTACGTAGGCTATCATCCAGAATTTCCCAACTCGCACTAACTAACAACATAGGACAAGAATATAAACAGTGGGGAGGTAAGTTTGGAATTTCCGGCTGCAAAGTCACTGAAGGTTTCATGGAATACGAACCAATAATGAACAACTTTGACTTATAGAGGTTCGGCGACTTTACAGATTCGAGTTATAGAGGTTTCTCAGCTAAAATTTTGAGTTATCGAGGTGTTCCCGGCTGACCCTTTGACTTATAAAGGTAAAATACCATAGCATTAGATAGATAAATTCAAGGGCATGACAAAACTTCAAGTTATCAAGGATTTTGAGTTATTGAGGTTCGAGTAGTCAAAGAGTAGGTCAAGATACAATACTTGATTTACTAAGGAAACATAGAATGGACTTGTGACCTGCATGTTTTTTATTGTATAGTATCAGGCCGTCAACTGCGGCGGCAGACGTGAATCATTTCCTAGAAAGAGGGTGGTTGAAGCGAGGACGGTTAAGAAGGTAATACAATATTACAAAGTGTAATAACTATTTCAATGAGGGACCTGGTTCAAAGATTTTTTTTCTGTGAATAATTCATTGATTAGACATCTCACTAAATAAAGTAATCAAGCCTAACTAATCTTAAGTGATGATTTATATCACTTACCAACGTACCAACAGTACTCTACAGAAGCTATGATCTAAGACACTGAGATAGTGTATTTCTGTAGTGTTTCAGTGAAGGTTTCTATAACACAAAATTACTTAAAATGGAGTATATTAACAAAACAAAAGATGTATAGGATCAAGAGCCACAGTAAATAATGTTTAAAATATACAAACTAGACTCTCCATTATCTGAGGTAACTGGGACTAAGCTATCCATGAAAAATTCAGGTAACCGAAGGTAAAATTAATTTTGAGGTTATTTCATAATACCTTTGGAAACCAGTGAAATAATGAAAACATTTGTAATACCAATATATTAATTAATACACATTAGTCCACATTGATAAGATTTTAAAGAAACAAGTCAATAATACTAATAACATTTTGTTGGCCAACAGCTCATCCACTCGTTCATCTGACTTAGGATTTAAAATAAAATAAAATAAAACTGCTGATAAACTTGCACTCTTTTTAAATGTTTGTATAACTATTTGAGGTAAATTTGTGTAGCCAGCAAGATCTGTACTTATGGTAGGATTTTTAAAACCCATACAATTTTTTCCCAATCAATCAAATAGCCTCTTTTCTCAGTCTCACGTTCACCGTTGCAGTATGGAGCGCCGGAGTTCCCATAAGCAATGTATTTCAAATGGCAATTTGAGTTGTACTTGCCGACCTCAAAGCATTTACTTTAGCGCCTTCAAGCAGGTCATGGGTACAGTTGATACAACCTGCATAACAACAGTAACAATATAACTTAGCTCAGGTAATAACAGACTATCTTCCATAAGACCTGTACTGCACGGTGAACAAGGGACAGAGTACTGCTGATTCTAACTTAAGCATCCAATTTCTAATCTATTCCTTGGAAGCTGAAAAAACTTAGTCCTGAGATATTGGATGTTAAGATGGGCTTCCTACCAGTAGATAACCCACAGCTTTCAGCCTTTAAGGATATGAGGGGTACGCTGATGATGACAAGCAGGTCACGTGACCAGTGACGTGAGCGATCATGTGATCACCAAACACGTTGTAAATTCCTCAAATTTGTTAGGTTAGTGAACTTGGTAATCACACACCAACCATACATCCATGCAACCGTGCATGCTTGGCATTCTTGCTGGTGTGTTGGTGTAACTTGACATAATGGTGTGATGTAATACAGTGAGTAATGGGGTCATATGTGAGGTTAGATAAGTCCTTAACTTTTAACAGCAGGGATGCGTCGGTTCTCAAAGTCGGTTTTCGGTTTTACCGGTTTTTTACAAAAAAACCGAGACCGAGAACCGATGGTCAAATGTCGGTTTCGGTTTTTCACTGTCAGTAAGTGCTCGTATTGGAAATAAGCATTATAATGTTGTACAAATATCGAATGACAAGCTAAACAACGTTTAACAAAATAAGTGGTCGAAATAAGGCTCCTCCTGTCAACTAATCACTTCCTTTCCAGTCCCAAAATAACTCTCAACTAACACAAAAGGAGAATTGACAGGAGTTCTATTTATGGATGTGCAAATGGAGACAACAGATAAGGAAGCAAGGCAAGGGGGAAGAGGAGGGTTTTGTTGCGACAACAAATTTGACCTTGACAGTTGTCTAACCTGAGCGCAATTACCAATCACTGTTGAACATCTTTCTTTCTGAATACGAAAATGTATATTATTTTATAATTGTGCTCTTCTCCCATTATAAATTTAACTTAACCCTTTTAGTGCCAACGTCCGATTAATCGGACGTCAAGAGTTACAGCCGAAAAATGCCAACGTCCGATTAATCGGCCGCCGTGAGGTCCGCGCGAAAAGTGCCAACGTCCGATTTATCGGACGCCGCGAGGTCCGCGCGAAAAGTGCCGACGTCCGATTTTACGTACGTTGTGAAAACGCGCTGTATTTAGGTTAAAAATTGGTATAATCCCCATCATTTTATGTTTATCATAACCACAATCAAACGTACAATTCACCGATTCTTTTATATAGTACTTCTGTAATATTTAGTCGGCTGTGATCACGCAACAAAATTTCTCCATGGCAACGTCAGCTGACGACACCGGCTGATGTTTGTTATTGTTATTGTTGTGTTCGGCTGCTAGTGGTGAGTTTTGAGTTGATGTTTTGTTTATTGTGGCGTAATTATGGAACGAAATCGTTCAAGATCTCCTATAAATGATGAAGCTATTGATGAAATTCTTGATGACTTCCTAGACGACAATTTTATTAGTGATGTTCCGGACGAAAGTGACAATAACGACGAAATCAGAGAAAATGACAGTAGTACTAGTGTTGCAGACGATACAGACAGCGACCCCGATTACGACCCGAACACAGATTTGCGAGGAAATAAAAGGCGTTTTCTTTCTTTAAATGTTGGAAGGTTAAATTATAATTTGACATCAAGTTCTGATGAAGATGACCCCCCGCGCCGGCCCCTCGTTACTGCTTGCCTGGCTCCTGAATCTGCCAGCACTTCAACAGCTAGTCCTAGGCCTAACCCTACTGCATCTAGTTCAGTTCCAAGGCCTAGAGGAAGGCCTAGAAATGATGTAGACCTTAATGTCGATGGTGAAGAGGATGTGAGCGAGGATGAGAATGGTACTGGATGGACGGAAGTGACTGAGGGAGCTGATGAAGGTATCACTCACAACTTTGATTTTCATGAAATTCCTGGTGTAAAACACTGCCCTCCAAGAAACTCTCCACCTATAGACTATTTTAAATTGTTCTTTACTGTTAATTTGATCACTACTTTTGTTGAGAACACAAACAAATATGCCAAGAAGTTTATCGAAAAAAACCGAGACCGATTAAGACCACATAGTCGTAGTAACAAGTGGAAAGACGTGACACTCCTCGAAATGCAAGCGTTTATCGCTGTGCTGCTTAACATGGGGCTTATTAAGAAACCTACAATATTTAGTTATTGGAACACTGCCAGTAGTCAATTTACCCCATGGTTCACCAGAATGTTTAACCGTAACAGATTTCAGGCCATATTGCAGTTCTTTCATATGGTGGATACATCTTTGCTTTCCAAACCAACAGAACCTAACTACGACCCTTGCGCTAGATTTAGTCCATTGATTGACCACTTTAACAGAGTTTCTAAGTTTCACTTTACCCCAAATAAGAATGTCTCTATAGATGAGAGTATGGTAAGCACCAAATCTCATTCTCAATTGCTCCAGTACATGCCTAAGAAGCGACATCGCTGGGGCGTTAAGCTCTGGTCTCTTTGTGATGCTGTTTCTCATTATTGCCTTACTTTTTTTTGTTTACCGAGGTGCTAAAGGTGCTGACAAGAGAGAAATTAAGAAAAAGGGACTGGGTTTCTATGTGGTCGAAAAGTTGCTGCAAATGACCAATATGTTTCACAAGGGCTTTCACGTCTTCGTAGACAATTACTTCACCTCATTGAAACTTGCGAAGTATCTATATTCTAAGTTTACCTTTTTAACTGGTACTCTTAAAAAGTCAAGGAAAGGAGTTCCTCAAGAGATGAAAAATAAGTTTGATGTTGGAATGACTAAGTATTTAAGAAAGGACAAAATGACTATTGTAGGCTATCGACAAAAGAAATCACAAAAAACTCAAGTCCTACTTCTTACGACGGATGGAAAAGCAGAAAGCGAGCGACGAAGCAAAGGAAGAGGTGCTTCAGTACATGTTACAAACAAACCCAAAATTATTAGGAATTACAATGACTTTATGGGGGGTGTGGATGGTGGAGACCAAATGCTATATGAGTATCTTGATGATAGAAGAACCATTAGATTTTGGAAGAAAGTAACATTCAATATATTTTCCCGGATGATGTTAAATTGTTACTTACTTTACAAGTTGAACACAGATAGGCCCGTTACCAGATACCAGTTCACAATTAATATAGTTGATGACCTCTCAAAGGATTGGTTACTACAACAAAGTGCTAGACCTGGTATTGCTGATATAACCAACATAACTCCTACGCGTCGCTCCCGGGGTGGACCTTCTGGAGATTCTCCTGACCAATTTTTTGAAAAAATCCCTGACAGGAGAGAGAAGAACTGCTGTATGTGCAGTGCTCAGAGCACAAAAGCTGGTGGAAAAAGAAAAAAATCCAGTTATATGTGCAGAAATTGCAAGAAGGGCATCCACACTAAGTGTTTCCCACTTCACCATTGTTAGGCGTAATCGTTGCCATAGCTTTCATGTATATAGACTGTAAATAATTTTAATAATTTTTTTATTGACAAGTGATATCTTTATTTATAGGTCTAAGTAACTTTACCATGTCCTGAAAAGTACAATGAAGGCATAATTAATAGTTTTTCCTACAGAAATAGACTTGTGCCTATTACTACTAGTGATTTATCCAGTATTTGGCTAAAAAATTGAGTGCGGCATTTTACAAAAAGTTGTATAACTCAATTATTTTTTAACCTATAGTGATAAAATTTTGCATACATGTTAAGAACTTCAATATGAACAATATAATACATCAAGACTGCAGCTATACAATTTTTTCAATCTTCAAGGTAATACCAAATAAAAGGATTTAAAAAAATTTTGAAGTAAGTAATATTGTATATTGCATGATAGAATTAAAGGATTGAATTTAACTATGCATGTTATTTTTTATCTTAAGCAAAATGTGTTTCTGAACAATTAAAAAAAAAAAATTATTGTAATATCTTAAAAAATAACTTTTTTATGAATTTTTAAGTAAAATCTAACAAAACCGTCTATAAACGCATGAAATTATTAGCGCGCCATATTGAAAAAGTGTGTGGTATTGAGGTAGCAACTTTTTTGTAAACTAAGTAATATTTTGGTAATAACTTTTTTGACATTTTCTGGCACTAAAAGGGTTAAACTGATTTTGTTTATTTTATATTATTGTAGTATACTGGTGAAATCAATATTAAATTGCAACTGACAAGGTTGTAAATTAGGTTAAAAATTAACCATAAAATACCTACTAAATAATTGTAAAATGGCTAGACATGATTTAAAATTGTATACGTTATTTAAAATAAAATCACTTAAAACTGTACACGATAGAGCCAATTAGGAATTTAGTATTCTTCTGCTTCAACGGGATTCACTGTTTTCATAAACTCTCAGAGCCACTGAATGACAAAAGGCAAAGATCTGTACAGTTTGGGGCACAGTACTTGGTGCCTGGTTGGCGTATGCTCTGGAATGACTTTTCGCCTCTATATGGCTTAGTACCGTTAGTGTTACAGAATACCTTTGTCAACAGAAACCAAAATTAAATAATGAAATTTTAAAATATTGGTTTTTGTTATTTTCTTTATTGTCTGCTTTTAATTGTGAGAAGTTTGAGTTGGTTCTCGCCTTTCCCAGGCGTCAAGTACCATGGCGCGAACTGTACGTATGTTTAACATTAATTATTTAATCTATGAGGCTATCCTAATGGGTCCCGTCAATTTTAATTTTGGGAGTTTTAACAGCTGCCATTGCACGTTTACAATATGAAATAGTGTGTGGATTTTTACATCTCTTTAGTAACAAAAGTTAGGAATGTAACTGTGACTCTCATGCAGAGATCTTTGCCGTTAGCTATACAGATAAGTGATTTATTGCTCTCTATTCATGAAAAGGTACTAATGGAAGAAGCTGAAAGTGAGCAAAAAACTACCTAGAGCATGGACACAAAAAAAGGCCGGTCTGTCTGTCTGTCTAGGAGTATTATTTGTGATCACTTCCTTGTTTAAAATTAGGGGTGTGCGAGTAGTGATTTTTTTCAATAGAGTCAAATCGAGTTGAGTAGTGCCAATTATTTTCGAGTTTCGAGTATTTTCGAGCGAGTATTTGCTATCAGTTAGTAATAGAGTTATTGAATTTGAATCCCACCCTAGAGTTAATAATCTAAACGTAGTTTCTACCTAGTATATGAGTAGCAATACAAATTTTTAGCCAGTACAATCAAACTGGATTACGTGTTGACAAACAAAACACGGTTTGACATTGTTTCCAGCCGATAAAACACGGTCCGGTTGTCATTTGGCCAATATCACCAGGTCCTTACATCACCTATAATCAATATTAGATGACAAAATTGTTAGTTACGAATGATATTAAGTGGCCCGGTCACCACTTTTGCCGATATTATGTTTTCCGTCTTCATTTACTATTTCTAGAATCTCCTGTTCTTTCCGATCAAAATGAATATGAGGTTGGCTAGGTTCACTTCTACGGTTGAATTTATACGAATTTTCAAAAAAAGGTCTGCAAAATCGCCAAATTTAGCCTGCCATTTCCCACCATCAGCCAATGCTAGGGTTAACTCAAGTTATCGTGTTAATGGATACAAATATTGATATATATATATATATATATATATATATATATATATACATATATTAGGGATGAGTTGATTCCAACTGTCTATTCTCGATTCCACCGATTCTCAGGCTGAGAATCGGAATCGAGAATCGGTGGCCCAAAGTCGATTCCGATTCTATCGATTCCAGGCCGTCGATACTCCCGCCGATTACCCAGATTTACGCCGCTAACCATCGAAAATTCAATTCAAGTTGTTAAATTTGTATAGCTACTCTCGCCGTTTACTCAGATTTACACCACTGACCATCAAAAATTTGAGTCAAATATTTAGCCAAAGTGATTTTTTATAACACAAGAAAACCATCCAAAGTGATTTTTTTATAACACAAGAAAACCAAAAATATCTTGGGAGATTTATGTAACTTAAAGCATAACAATTATATAAAAAATAAACATGCAATTCAACTTAGTTTTTTTTCATTATTTATTTTTGTAAGTTGATTTTATTAATGAAAAAAAAAAAAAATCACCCACCAACTGATTGTCTCGATTTATTAAATAAAAATGAATTACTGACTAACTTATTGTCTTTAATCATTTTTAAAACATTACTTTGCTATTTCACCTATTATTATGAATCGATGGAATTGGAATCGGAATCGAGAATGGATTTGTAAGAATCGGAAACGAAATCGGAATCGAAAAAAATTGGAATCGACTCATCCCTAATATATATAAATTTAAATGAATAGTGTTTTTGGAATCTGGGAACCTCAAAACAAAAAGTTATCATGGTCTCGGGCTTAAGTCTTACCACGAGACCTACGGTAATAGCTTCTTCCCTATAGGAGAATTCCCTAAAACAGGTAAACTTATGATATTTTAGCGAATTTCCTCTATAGGGAAGAAGCTATTACCGTAGGTGGCATGGTAAGACTTAAGCCCGAGACCATTATAAATGTTTGTTTTGAGGTCCCCAGATGCCAAAAACACTATTCGTTCAAATTTATATATATGTATATATATATAAATAAATATATATATATATATATATATATATATATATATATGTGTCCGTTACCGTGATAAATTTTGAAAAAAGCGCCCGATTTTTATGAAATATGGCATAAATGTGTTATGACTTTAAGTTCGAAAACCAGATCGATCGGTTTATGGGAAGGGGGTTTTATGGGGGTTTAAAATTTTCAAAAAATCAGTTTTTTGAACTTTTTGCCCTAAAATTTAAAAAACACTAGATTTTGGATATAGCAATTTTGTAGAACTTAACAAAACAAACAATGTAGTATTTTGAATCATTAAGCTAGGTTTAGTGGTTGTGGAGAAAAGCCAAAAAATGTGTCCATAAAATTTCCCATGTTAATCTTATGGGAATACGGTTTTTAGATTTTCCTCAGATAATTTCACTAAGAACTCCACATTTCTTTCTACCAATCAATTTAGCTCTACAAAACAATCATTATGGCGTTTTAATTGTTGTTTTACGTCCAACCGTTGCAGTGATATACAAAGTGCTAAACACAGTACGTTGTTCAATGTTATCCTTATGGAGGATAAATAAAATTTTATATTTTGATTATTTATGTATGCATATTGATGAAACTTGGTATGTGGCTTCAACTAGTTGTGGTATAATGATAATAGCACAAAAAAAGTTGTTTGTTGATTTTTCCCGGTAGCAACAAACCTGCATACTCGGCCCCCATGTTATTCATATGGAGGATAAGTAAAGTTTTATATCTCCCTTAGTTATGAACCTAAATTAATAAAACTTGGTATGTAGATTCACCTGGTTGAGTTATATTGATAATTGCAAAAAAAAACATATCTTCCTTGTTGCAGCAAACCTGCGTACTCATTTATAGTGTAATTCTTATGGAGAATAAATAAAATGCTATATATCACTTATTAATTAATGTATTTTTGTGAAACTTGCTAAGTGGCTCTAGATAGTAGTGATACCCACATATTTGCATTGGAAATTCGCTGAGTACGCAGGTTTGCTGCGACGGGGTTTTTTAAGGTTAGGCCTTCAGTAGGCTAAACTTGAACCTCAACATCTTAACAAAGTTTAAGTTAAAGATTATTTAGACTACGTTACTGCCCTAGGCTAACTTGTTAGTGAATTTCCTTTGGAAAGTGAACTATTAGCATGACCCGCACGGTGAAACTTAAGCCCGGGACCACCATAGAAGTTCCTAACGTGATCCCCTGAACACGTCTTGGGGGGTCATTCAAAATTGTATATATATGTATGTATATATATGTGTGTGTGTGTGTGTGTGTGTGTGTGTGTGTGTGTGTGTGTGTGTGTGTGTGTGTTTTGCACTCTAGCGGTCACATTTTTTGTCCGATTTACTTCAAATTTGGTAGGGACAATCATTTCTGTGATCAGTTGGACAAGTTTGTTGGGCAAAACAATCAGAAAACTCTAAACCTTTTTTTTTGGTGAGTATCTTTCAAAATTTGAGTTTTTGGGCCCAAAAAGGGTCAGAAATGCCCCGTATGTAAAATTACTGCATGTAAAAAGATGGGAATTGGTGAGGCAAAAGTTTTAAGCCCTCTCTCGTTATTCTAGCATACATATTTATCGAGTTATTAAATAAAATGTATTTCGACTAAACACAGTACGTTGTCTTATGGGGGTTTTACACTAGAAGAACCTGTTATTCCTTTGTTATAGTACTTTTATCATCCCCAGAAACCTCACGCCTACTTTCAAGCCTGTCTGGACCTTCTCCTAACATTATAATGCAAAAAATTGTATTCCCAGCTTTGCAGGTAAATGAAACCAGGAGCATCAGAACAGCCAAAAAATCAGTTTTCAGATTTCAATAAAAATTGGAATAAATGAATGTTTTTACACTGATTTGGAGTTTTAAAAGTTGTTATGTGGAAATTCACTTCCCTCACGTCAGCGTGCTGTGTGCGAACTCGTTATTATTTGGATGAACAAGGTTTTAAGCCTAGGTGATTAATTAATTTTGTAATGGCCCATAATATTTAATTTAAATTCATTTGATTTGTCTTTGACTGATTACTTGTGACTTTTTAGCCAACTCTCCTGCGTAGTGTCTCTGCAGCAGTATTTATGTAAACCAGTGAAACAAAGTATAAAATAGGGATTTATAGGTACCGGTAGATAACTTAATCAATTAAAGTTTTTTTAGGAAGAATTTCAGAATCTAGGTAGAAAATTAAATTTAAAGTATGAACGAGTCAGATATTAGGTAAGTTCTTTAAAAAATAAAAGAAACCAACAACAGTTTTTTGTAAAAAAACAAATCGAAACCGAATCGATAAAAAATACAACCAACCCATCTCTATTTAACGGTAACATGATCTATAATATCCATCATGTGACTTGATGACAATATCATTATACCTCTCAAGAGTAATAGGAAATAGTGTCTATATATGCTGTTGGGCCGAACCAGGATTTGCTGATACTGAATAATATCTAGGCTTACCATCAATGTATCTAAGTTGGGGTTTCAGTTAAGTAGCACTCCAATCTATATACCAATCCATTACGTTAGCTTCATGAATCAACATTGTTTTGTACCTTTAATCTCACTGATAATGCAGCCTTGCACTGTGAAACGTATATATGAGTTTAAAAAGGATTGGATTGCTACATCGACAGTAGGCCTGGCTATTATCCAGTGTTTATCTACTGCGTCTACCCACACACCTATAAGGACCTCGGGGGCCCGCGACAGTGTGCAGGGGTTGTGTTCGGTGCAGTGGGAGTGCAGGGGCAGTGCTGTGAAGTTGTAGACGCCAGGCTTGTACTCGCTGTCGTACTCCACTGTGAGCACGGTGTCCGCGGGGGTGTTGGGCCGCGTTGTCAGTATCTCCGAGTGGACTACCCACGAGTTGCCGTCTGGCTGCCGGGAGCTGCGCCACAGGTGCACGCGGTACCTGCGGCAGAATATGTCTAATAAGCTTACCTCTGTCAGAAAACATGTTTGTGTTAAGAAACATTGTTAATTTAAAAAATGTTAAACTGTAAAAAATAGTTCTCATACAGTCACCATATACAAAGAAAGTCATATTAGGTATTTCAAAGTACTTTGAGGTTTTTAAAGTTAGCAAATTTCCATAGAATTTTTAAGAGCAATTATAAGTATTCTTAGACTTAAATCCTGGAAATTGAAATTATACCAAAATTATTGTAATATTATAAACAGGCTGGGTAGCATAGTGGTTATCGTTCTCGCCTCGTAATCCGAGGTTCACCAGATCGATCCTGATCAAAATCGCTAAATTTTGAGAAGGTTAAAAACTGGACCCAGCTGCCATTTGTCATTGGGCTATTAATTAATGATGCTTTCTAAGACCAGCTCGACCTTAGATAGGAACAAGAACAGGGTTTGGACCGTTCCCTGTAAAAACGATAAAAAACGCCACTGGTGTGGATACAAATACAAATATTGAAGTTAGATATCAACTGCACTATCACTTTTTAATTTGTAAACTACATTTTTTTTGAAATTTGTTGTAACAAAGAAAATAAACTGGTGCCTTCACATTAACACAATTACAATACTATAAAAATTTAAATTTTTTTACCAACAAGTGTTTTTATAAACTGCCAATCACTCCATTAACCCACACCTAATTATTTCAGTTTACTTTCTCCCATGAACTAGCACAATATTGTTAAGTTGACTGGTACTTATTCTAAGTGATATTGTATGCAGGATGACTACACAGGTTTAGATACATGTAAAGGTCTATTAGTAGTAGAAGAGAACATTCTCTAAATAATCTGCAAACCTTGTAACCTATAACGGGATAAATTTCTGAAAACCGTCACTAGAAATCTGGCATGGTAACAGCCCAGTTCCCTACAAAATCAGTCAATCAAATATCTTTATTCATCATCTGAACAACATTTATTCATTGAATAGTGTCAAACAATGTGTCTCACAAAACTGCCACTCTGAGGAGGTCTGGCATGATAACGACCCAGTCCCCTACACCCAAAACCGTCATTCAAAAGACCTCTGGCATGAAAGCGACCCAGTCACCTATACACAAAACTGACACTCAAAATATATCTGGTATAGTAACGACCCAGTCACCTACACACAAAACCGTAATTCAAAATATCTCTGGCATGAAAACGACCCAGTCACCTATACACAAAATGTCATTCAAAAGATCTCTGCATGAAAACGACCCAGTCACCTATACACAAAACTGTCACTCAAAAGATATCTGGCATGATAAAGACCCAGTCACCTACACACAAAACCGTCATTCAAAAGATATCTGGCATGATGATGACCCAGTCACCTATACACAAAACTATCATTCAAAAGATATGTGGCATGATAACGACCCAGTCCCTTACACCCAAAAGATATCTGACATGAAAACGACCCAGTCACCTATACACAAAACTGTCACTCAAAAGATGTCTGGCATGATAAAGACCCAGTCACCTACACACAAAACCGTCATTCAAAAGATATCTGGCATGATGATGACCCAGTCACCTATACACAAAACTATCATTCAAAAGATAGGTGACATGATAACGACCCAGTCCCTTACACCCAAAACCGTCACTCAAAATATATCTGACATGAAAACGACCCAGTCAGCTATACACAAAACTGTCACTCAGAAGATATCTGGCATGATAACAACCCAGTCACCTACACACAAAACTGTCATTCAAAATATCTCTGGCATGAAAACGACCCAGTCACCTATACACAAAAAGTTATTCAAAAGATCTCTGCATGAAAACAACCCAGTCACCTTTACATAAAACTGTCAATTCAAAAGATATCTGGCATGATAAAGACCCAGTCACCTACACACAAAACCGTCATTCAAAAGATATCTGGCATGATGATGACCCAGTCACCTATACACAAAACTATCATTCAAAAGATATGTGACATGATAACGACCCAGTCCCCTACACCCAAAACCGTCACTCAAAATATATCTGACATGAAAACGACCCAGTCACACAAAACTGTCACTCAGAAGATATCTGGTATGATAACGACCCAGTCACCTACACACAAAACTGTCATTCAAAATATCTCTGGCATGAAAACGACCCAGTCACCTATACACAAAAAGTTATTCAAAAGATCTCTGCATGAAAACAACCGAGTCACCTTTACACAAAACTGTCACTCAAAATATATCTGGCATGATAAAGACCCAGTCACCTACACACAAAACCGTCATTCAAAAGATATCTGGCATGATGATGACCCAGTCACCTATACACAAAACTATCATTCAAAAGATATGTGGCATGATAACGACCCAGTCCCCTATACCCAAAACCGTCACTCTAAAGATATCTGACATGAAAACGACCCAGTCACCTATACACAAAGCTGTCACTCAAAAGATATCTGGCATGATAAAGACCCAGTCACCTACACACAAAACCGTCATTCAAGAGATATCTGGCATGATGATGACCCAGTCACCTATACAAAACTATCATTCAAAAGATATGTGACATGATAACGACCCAGTCCCCTACACCCAAAACCGTCACTCAAAAGATATCTGACATGAAAACGACCCAGTCTGCTATACACAAAACTGTCACTCAGAAGATATCTGGCATGATAACGACCCAGTCACCTACACACAAAACCGTCATTCAAAAGATATCTGGCATGATGATGACCCAGTCACCTATACACAAAACTATCATTCAAAAGATAGGTGACATGATAACGACCCAGTCCCTTACACCCAAAACCGTCACTCAAAATATATCTGACATGAAAACGACCCAGTCAGCTATACACAAAACTGTCACTCAGAAGATATCTGGCATGATAACAACCCAGTCACCTACACACAAAACTGTCATTCAAAATATCTCTGGCATGAAAACGACCCAGTCACCTATACACAAAAAGTTATTCAAAAGATCTCTGCATGAAAACAACCCAGTCACCTTTACATAAAACTGTCAATTCAAAAGATATCTGGCATGATAAAGACCCAGTCACCTACACACAAAACCGTCATTCAAAAGATATCTGGCATGATGATGACCCAGTCACCTATACACAAAACTATCATTCAAAAGATATGTGACATGATAACGACCCAGTCCCCTACACCCAAAACCGTCACTCAAAATATATCTGACATGAAAACGACCCAGTCACACAAAACTGTCACTCAGAAGATATCTGGTATGATAACGACCCAGTCACCTACACACAAAACTGTCATTCAAAATATCTCTGGCATGAAAACGACCCAGTCACCTATACACAAAAAGTTATTCAAAAGATCTCTGCATGAAAACAACCGAGTCACCTTTACACAAAACTGTCACTCAAAATATATCTGGCATGATAAAGACCCAGTCACCTACACACAAAACCGTCATTCAAAAGATATCTGGCATGATGATGACCCAGTCACCTATACACAAAACTATCATTCAAAAGATATGTGGCATGATAACGACCCAGTCCCCTATACCCAAAACCGTCACTCAAAAGATATCTGACATGAAAACGACCCAGTCACCTATACACAAAGCTGTCACTCAAAAGATATCTGGCATGATAAAGACCCAGTCACCTACACACAAAACCGTCATTCAAGAGATATCTGGCATGATGATGACCCAGTCACCTATACAAAACTATCATTCAAAAGATATGTGACATGATAACGACCCAGTCCCCTACACCCAAAACCGTCACTCAAAAGATATCTGACATGAAAACGACCCAGTCTGCTATACACAAAACTGTCACTCAGAAGATATCTGGCATGATAACGACCCAGTCACCTACACACAAAACTGTCATTCAAAATATCTCTGGCATGAAAACGACCCAGTCACCTATACACAAAAAGTTATTCAAAAGATCTCTGCATGAAAACAACCCAGTCACCTTTACACAAAACTGTCACTCAAAAGATATCTGGCATGATAACGACCCCGTCACCTACACACGAAACCGTCATTCAAAATATATCTGGCATGATAAAGTCCCAGTCACCTTCACACAAAATTGTCATTCAAAAGATATCTGGCATGAAAACGACCCAGTCACCTTTACACAAAACTGTCACTCAAAAGATATCTGGCATATAACAACCCAGTCACCTACACACAAAACCGCCATTCACAAGATCTCTGGCATGATGACCACCCAGTCAACTACTCACAAAACTGTTACTCAAAATATATATATATGTTAACGACCCAGTCACCTACACACAAAACTGTCACTCAAAATATGTCTGACATGATAACTTCCTAGTCCCCTAATTTAACGACTTAATTTTATTTGTTAAGAAATCCAAAAGCAAATAAAATTTTTAATGAATTATTGCTACATTATCAAAATCCAAGTTTTACAATAATATTTTTAATATTATTTACTTTTGGTATCACTATTCTTTAAATTACCTGGTAATGTTGTAGTGAGGAGGAGCCACTTGAACCCTCAAGCGGATAACAGGAAGAGCAGAAACGTCGACCACCATGAACAGCTGATAGTCTGCCATATGTGCAGCGGGCACTGTAGGTTATTGAGTGTGTCGGTATTACAGATATACAAGTTTAACCGTACCTAGTTTTAAGCAAAATTACATTTTTAACTTACTAACATTAAAAACTTGAGAATATAGACCAGCACAGTAGTATATTGAATGACAAGAACACTTCTTATATATTAGTATGAAAGGAACCCCTCACATTCAATAACTTTTAATTAAACTGATAACTAAAGTGAATGTATTGGAATTCCCAAACAGTTCAACTGGATTATCTCCCTCCTATAGCAAGTTGATTTCCTTGTACTTTAGCTATATCTGGTTGCCATGACATAATGTTTACAAACATTATCAAAAATACTTACAGTTTTATTATGCAATTTGCAACAATGAATCCAAAAACACTAAGGTCAGGTCTAATGTTAAAAATCCATACACTTTTTTAAGCTTGGATCATTGAAAACCAAGTTCTGCACTCAAACAAAATAGTGTTAGAGGTGTGTGCATACACACTTTCATGGTGTTTGAATATTCATAGTTTGCATAATATGTACATTAATATGCAAGGGGTTTTTACTTCGCAGTCATAACTCGATAACGGCTAGCTGGATTTTAACGTTTGAGGTGTCAAATTAAAGGTATTTTTACGTAAATTTGCCAATACATCTAAGAATTTTAAGAAATGGCAACACCTAAATACAGTAATGGGCTGAATTTTCAGAACAGTGGCGCTATCTGACGGCGGAAGTCTAAACTACGTATTGATTGAAAGTACGTTATTACCATCTGTTTTAATATCAGATGTTTTGTTATGTTTGTTTACAACTGAAGTAACCTTTCGTTGGGTACAGACTTAATCGGATTTGAGCAACAGGACAACTAGTATTTTTTTATGAGAAATAAATAAAGATAAATATAAGCAAGCATCTCATGTAAACAAATAAAGGAAACAATTAAGCCAAGCTGCATTTTGTAGAACCACTCTTTCGGAACATTTTAACAACAAATTCAAAAAACGTATAACCATAAGAGATGTATTGTTTTATTCAATATAAAATAAAATATTATCATCTAGGCTATACAAAAGATCAAATAAAATAAATTAAAAAATACAATTTTTCCAAATAGTATTATAACGCAAATTTTAATTCCAAGTTAAACCGCAGGGAAATGGTTTAATGGAGTTAGCCCATGGGCAACTTCAATGAGTTGTTGGCGTAGTGGTCAAGGCGACGGACTCCGGAACCATGGCAGGGGTCCTGTTGTATGTTCGAATCCCAGTACTGGCATGTACATTTTATCAGTACTGTACAATTCGTACTGTAACGGCTCACCCCTTGCTTTGTTTGATACGTTCCACGCACAGATGCATAGTCTATGTGGACGGGCAAAGTAAGGCAAAAGGCAAAAAGAGGCTGCCAACCTCTTGGTGTGTAAGAATCAAGACCAAATTAAGACCTAATTAATTGTGTAAGAAGGCTACACAAGGTATCTCATTCTTAAACTCATAATTCATCTACACACGTTAGCATAAAACTTGCTAAATCTGGATGATAATAGACCATTTACCTACCTGGTTTCCGATCTTGTAACATGCAATTTACAGACAAAATATCCAAAAAATGCCAAAACAATTAGCTATTAATTCAATGCAAATTAAAACATACTTACATCTTCGCCGTCCGTTTGGGACAAAAAAAGCATAATTGAACGCCTGAGAACTCCCAACCCAGGGTGTGGCAATATACTGAAACTGGTAGATAAGTCCCTCGTACTTTCTATCAGACCAGAGACAGTCGAAGTAGAGAACTGCATCTTCCGCGTGGCGTCTGGGCATCTCAAATTCCCGGCAAGCCTCTGGCAACGGAGCAACCTCATCGCTCCCCACCGACTTCCTTACAAATCTTATCCTGGCTTCTGCAAATAAATCGTTTTGTACTTATCCAGTATATTAACCTCCTACACACACCAGTGCGCTGCGGCAGTTATGTTACGTTAGGTTTCGCTACTGCCTCAATAACGTAATGTAACCTAATCGCCGGAGCACTCTATAAGTTAGTACTCCACATCAAGACATTTTTCACAACAAAAGTAAAAAAAAAAACATTGGAGTTAGACAAAAGTACTGTTTTTATCTCACATCTTAAAGATACACTCTCGGCGTGATTTACAGAGATCTTGCTTTTTCAGAATTTCACACATGCCTCCCAGCTTGTTTTAAGGAGACCGATAAGTCTACTTAGTTAGAAGTTAGAAGTCTACTGCCAGAGGTTGCTAAATTTCAGCCTGAGCAGCTACTGATACCTACTGCAATACATTACAGATGCAGGATGTTATACATACTGATACATTATGGATGTAGGAAGTATTTATTTATAGTCATGATCTTATATTGTTACATTTATAAAATTAGACTCAAGGTTTTAAAAAGCTCAATTACAATCGAGCAAATAGTTCCCTCCAATTCGTGGTAAATCATTACGAGTATCAAACTGTGTTACCGATGATCTGGCCTCTTGATCGTGTACTCAAGCAGTTAACCCTGCCTCACTTGTTACATAACTTATTTTTTTCTTTAAAAATCTGAAATACTTGCCTAAATGTAGACAAGGGGGAAAACTAAATACATTCAATAAACATAAACTCTAGTAGGCCTACAAAATGTGATTTCCAGGAGACTTACTTGACCATTTTATGTTGGTGAAAGAAATATTAAATGCAGTAATTGGAAGACCATCGTCTGTGTCAGTTATCAGGTATGATACAATTTTCATCTCTCCAATCTCTTCTGCCTTATCATTGTCCCCCTTGAAGGCTGTTGACTGACAAGCTGAAACAAATATAAGGGAACTGAATATCCAACCTGATTTCGCGACCTGCATGGGAATTGTCAAAACAATAAGAGTGTTGTAAAATACAGTAAACAATGTTGTGCATTCAAAATAGTTGTTGCAAAGGTATTTTTAAATATATGTAAAACTCACTAGCTTTAAGCCAAGAAAACACATGTTCAAACCATGTGCCAGGTGGTGCCTACTGGACTCGGGGGCATTTTATGACTTTACAGTATTTAAAAATGAACAGAATCAGATCAAAATCTTTAGCACATAGAAACCATATTTAACTGCTTAGAAAAACGTTTATATTTATTTAATTTTAAAAACCTCCCTGTAAAATTATTCTAGGGACAGAGTTTAATACTGACTTTTAAATATTTATAAGGATACTAAAAAGCTTGCCAATATTTTAAAATTTGTATCATGCTTTAAGTACCCAATAAAACCACTGGACTCAGAGGTAGGGCGCTGGCCTCAGGAGTCAGCTGTGATCAAGCGTAGGTTCGATCCCGGCTGACTGCTATGATACTTTTCACGAGCATTCACCACTGGCTTGCCCATGTGACTATTTCCGTTAACGGTAGTATCTCACTGTCTTTAGATCGCCGAACTGGCCTGTTGGCCTATGGCGACAGGCAGTTGAGGTTGAAAAAAGTGTATAGACAATGTTTCAACAAATCTTTACCAAAATTTGTACGAGTATAAAGTTTGAAAGTTAAAAAAATATCTAATTACCAAATTTTACATTTTAAAATCTAAATATTTCGTCCTTTGCCTAGTTCAGTTATAGAATACTCAAAAAGGAAAAGCTTGATATGTTTTTAAGGAGCTTACGTAACATTAATTGAGAGCCAATATTTCATATTCTTGATATCAATAACGCCTTTAAATAGTTTCTAAACATAATACACCCGTTGCAGCAAACCTGCATACTCAGCGAATTTCAAATGGTACTTCACTAAGTCATGAAGCCACTTACCAACTTTAATCAAAGCATATTAATAAACAATCAAGATATGACATTTTATTTTTTCCCTATAAGAAAAACATTAGGACTGAGTATGCAGGTTTGCTGCATCAATGACCACAACATCTGGTTTGTATGCAAATACCAATGGATCACCTCCAGATGAAGCAACATACCAAGTTTTATGAATTTATGTTCATAAACAAGCAAGATATCACATGTTTATTATCCTCCATAAGAATAAAATAATAGCTGCTGAGTACACAGGTTTGCTGCCATGGGGACCACAAAAAATGAGTTTTGTATGCAAATAGCATTAAACCATATAAAGCCACATACTAAGTTTCATTAATATATGTTCATTAATAAGCGAGATATACAATTTTACTTATTCTCCATAAGATTAATATTGGACTGTGTTTAGCACTCTAAATATCTCGGTAACCAATTGACGTAGAGCGATGATCAAAATACCAAATTGTTAGTTTTTTTAAGCTGAATTTAATGGTGTACACTAAAATTTGGGTTTAAAAATAATTATATGTAAAAAGTAAAAAAAAAAAACATTTTTGGGTACAAAATCCCCCTTAAAGTAGAGCGACCTGTCTGGTTCTCGAACTCATGAAAATAGATGCTGCCCATAGAACTCTATTAATACACCTGGAACGCTCGGGCTGTGTCAAGAAATCGGTCTTTACCCCCACCCCTTCTATGGCACTCACGGCCGATCAGTGGATTTCAGCATTGTGCGCCCTGTCGTTTACACGCTTTTGCGCCTCGCCATATTCATGTAATTACAATAAAGTGTATATATTATTGATCTGCATGAACTACGGAATCTAATGGTATAAACTTCTTGTAGTTTGGTAATTTAATTTCTTTGTAGTAATGAAAACTATTTAGTGTTTTAAAAGTGTGACACGAAAAAGTCTCTAAGCGTAAACTTTTTTTGTTTTGGAGTAAAAAAAAATTCCAGCGGAAAAGTTGTAGATAATTAGTTGATCCACAATTTTTATCCCTAACTTTTTTTCATAAGTTGATTTATTTGTTTTGTAAAGAAGGTATTAACGTTTCCCGCGCTCAAACCAATTCGCGCCGCACTCATTCCACCTAACTGACGCGACACTTTGCTGCACAACACGAATTTGATTGTATTAACAAGCTGAACTATGACTTATTATTTTACAGGCAGTAAGTGGTCTGTGGTAGCCACTCTTGTTTTTTTTTTATTTTGGAAATAGATATTTGTTTCATTGCCACTGTTTTGTATTAAATAAACTGAATCACAAGTGGAACCAACATATACATTTAAAATGACACAGGGAACAGGTTAATATTCAAAATGAATTTGAAACCCAATTTTAAATGATATCTTATTACAATATAAGACTATACAGTTGCTCTTAGACATCTTAAGTGTGATTAAATAAAATGAACTTATTCAATTTCTGCCTTAGGCCCATTGATGCTTTATTTTCTTCCATGGATCGAGTCCGAGCTAAATCATGGCATCGTACTTTGAAAAACAAATAGCAAATCTTTTTCACAAGCTGTAACTCATGCCACTCATGATCAGGGGAGGTGATCGGATGGGAACAAAAAATGTTGCCACCAAGGTAATTTATTGCACTGTTCACAAATTTATGAATGTCGCACGATTTACTTTCATTGGAGTGTTTCATCGGTGTGCGGCGGCGGTGGCGATATTGAAAGCGCGTGTTTAGCCTTTAAATATAAGAAAACTACAGACTGTATAAAATAAAAATTTAAATAAAAGTTGTTATTCAACTCATTTCCAACATTTTTCTCGCTTGAAGTTTGTTTCTACCTCAAAAATAAAAAGTTCACGCTTAGTAACTTTTTCATGTTCCAATTTGACTAGCTGATTATATTTTGTATTTTTATAAATATGTTAACTAACAGATCTGTACGTTGTTAATTCCGTTGGAATCCTCAATTCTTTCAAATAAGAAATATATAAGTTTATTTACAATCCGGTGATCCCTGTGGGATGGAGGAGCGTGTTAATGAGTGCGCGCATTAAAATATTTTCCAGCAGAAATCGCTCAGTTGACGAAGTTTCCCAAGAAGTGAAGGGGGAAGGACCGTTTTTCGCATCAAAAACTCCACTGCGCTAGCATTCCAGGTATATTAATAGAGTTCTATGATGCTGCCTTACACGATTATACTAAATTTCATCAAGATCGGACCATTTTTACGAAAGTTATCGTGCCTACCTATATGTGAATTTGAACGAATGGTGTTTTTGGCATCTGGGGGCCTTAAAACAAAAAGTTATCATGGTCCCGGGCCTAGGTCTTACCATGCCACCTACGGTAATAGCTTCTTCCCTATGGGGGAAATTCGCTAATACTTACTTGGTTGTTATAATTACCACTGTCTTAAAGTAACTGCCAATTGAAGGCCAAAACAAATATACAAATGTAATCTTGATAGCTCTTGGAATTTTACTAATACAGTAAAACCCCGCTTAACCGGACCTCGCTTAACCGAAACCCGGGTTAACTGGAGTGGTCTACAAGTAATGGATAATCGATAAAAATATAGAGGTTAAGTCCGACGTGTGACTCATGCCACGGCGGCCACTGAACTTGCGGGTTCTTTTGGCAGGTTTATCCACATACTTGATCCGCCCGTGGGGTGGTGAGGGGTTGACACATACGGCATTTTCCGCATTCCCATATCATACTAAATAAAAGGATCAGTGTACCATGAACTCTCTCACCTGTATGTGACGAAAACAAAGTTACTGTTAAGGTTACTTAGTGTCATTTGCCGGTTGAAGTGAAGTTTACGTGGTTGAATTGATTGTTGATTACTTCCAAGAAAAAAACTTTTTAATGTACATTTGTAAATATTTCATACTTCATTAAACTTACGTTGAGAAAACTCCAAGATGTTTGCGTATTTTACCGAAATTAACCTGGAAATACCAACAGTTGACTATCTGAAAAAATGGGTTATCCGGAGTGGTCCCGCCCCTCATTATTTCGGTTAAGCGGGGTTTTACTCTATATTTGTTTGGTTACCAAGTTGTAAACTGTTGCTTCCGGCTTGGTTTTCTGGCAAGTCAAGTTTCCACACAATTATTAAGTTACCTATACAATTTTCCATCACAATTATCAGGTTGATTGGCAGCCCTGCAGTTAGCCAATCTTATAGATCATTAAACAGGCTGGATATTGTTTGTCCTTTTTACTTTCTCCCCCTATATATAGTATATGGAGACAGTATTCGTAAAAATTTTTTAGTTTGAGTTGATAGCGAAAATATTCGTTTTGGTGCTCCCTGAACCCAAAAAGTGATTTTAGTGATGTCTGTCTATATGTGTACAGAGCTAGAGCCCACACCAATTGGCCGATTTTGATGAAATTTGGTATTTAGGTACTAAACCACAATATATCCAGGTATTTTTTCTATTTTTTGAATTTTTGATTTTGAAGGGTAATTATCCCCCAAAAACCGCTAAAAACCATGAAAAATCCAAATTTCCCAAAATCAGCACTAACAATTTTTATTAAACTTTAGTGGTTTGTAGAGCTTTACATTTCCAACAAAATGACACCACCCACATTCCTGATAAAATTCGGGTTCAGAAATCACAGGACTTAAAACATTCAAAATTAATTTTTTTATATTTTCTATAAAAAACCATAAATGTTAAAAAAGATTACATATCACCATTAAAAATAGCTCAAAAAACTACATGATTTAGTATTTTTAATTATTATTCTACAATTGCTGGTTAGGAAGTAAGTTGACATTTTCATTTTGCGGTAAACACAGTACATTGTGCAGTGTTATTCTTATGGGGAATACAAAAATTACTATTTCTCTCTTATTTACTGATTAATTCCGTTTATACTTGATATGCAGGTCAAGTTAGCATTGACCAACAGAGGATATTCAAAATATGTTGCAACTTAACCCTGGGGGGGGCAAGGGGGCATTTCCCCTCTCAAAACCACTGTGTGTAGCAACGGATTCTGTAGTGCCTCCCAAAAAGGGATTTGGATGAATATTACTGATAACAAATATTTTATAAAATTTTCTGTGTATTCATTTGTACTTTATAATCCATTTTTAGTAACTAAAAAGTAATTCATTCATTGAAGTTACGCTAAAAGGGAGAAAGTATGTGTCAAGTTTCCTGATACCGTTTTTTCATTTAATTAAAATCCATGAACCTGTGTTCAGTCTAGAAACAAATTTTGTTCGTGGGGAGGCTAGTTCCAAACTGTTATGCAAATTTCCTTACACCCTTGAGAACTACAGACCCTTAAGTGCAGTCTAATTTATATGCTGTTTTTTGCGTTAGGTATATTAATTTGTTATTGTTACCTAAATCGATATACAAACAATATTATACTGATATACTCCAAAGACATTTGATTATAATATTATCAGAAGATGTGAAAAGATAATCAAATAAAAACGAAATTTTTAAAAACCTCTAGAAAAGGCAGATGGTGCATCAATGGTGAGTAGGCGGTTTTTAACACTTGGGAGATATTTCAAAACAAGATTGTTCAGGTTGTACATTGAACAAAAACTAAACAGTAAAATTATTCTGCATATGATAAATCATTCTAAAAAAAACTACTTATATGAGGGTTGCTATTTATATTTCTTACCTAACAATGAAGTTGCTATTTATATTTCTTACCTAATAATGAAAAAAACAATTATGTAGGAACAAACTCGGTTTTATTGCTTTTTAAAGTATTCTCCATGAAAATTTATACAGTTTTTCATGTGTGTGAACCAATTTTCGAAGCACTTTCTCCACTCCGAGTGAGGTAGCTCCAAAACATGCCATTTGATGCAACAACTGCTTCTTTACGAATTGGAAATCGTTGTCCACGTAGTTTTTTTTTTTATGTTCGAGAACAAAAATAAGTCATTGGGTGCCAAATCAGGGCTGTGGCAGATGACCCATTAATTTGTTGTTTTTTTTGGCTTGTCAAAAATGCCATTATTTGTGCCTATGTGTGAGAGCTCGCATTGTCATAATGAAGAATGATTCGGCTCTTTGATTTTTTTAAATTTCTCTGGTGACTTCCGGCAAACAAATGGTTGTGTACCATTCAGAGTTGACTGTCTTATGTTTCTCTAACACCACTGTTGCCACATGACTGGGAATGCCCAATAAATAGGCAACCATTTGCTTCGCCAAGTTTCTTTTACGAACAACTTTTGTTGGATTTGGCTCATCTTGGAAGACCCATACAGTTGATTGCTGTTTTGTTTCGGGCTCATATGCCTAGATCCGTGACTCATCACCTGTGCAGATATTATACACAGCCTTTGATGAACCTTGAGCATTTTTTTCAACATTTCCTTGTACCAATTGACTTAAGCTTTCTTATGAGCGTTCGTCAGATTTTTCAGGATCCAATGCGAACACATTTTTTTCATGCTTGAAATACTAATGCCCAATGATACTTCAATCTCAGGGTATGTCACATGACGATCTTGCTTAATTAGTTCAAGCACAGCACACATTTTTTCTAACATAACAACTAATTTTGGACGACATTCACACAGTTCGTCCTGGAGTGAACATCGGTCACGATTTACTTTGTTATACCCGTTTTTTACAGTACTGCAAGATGGCGCTTCATTGCCGTATAAAGAATTAAGTTCATCGGTGCACGCTTGTCTTGACAATCCATGTCGAAAGTTTTGAAAAATAATCACACGAAAATGTACACGAGTTAATTCCATTTTTCACTGTGTAGATGAACTTTTCAAGTCACTGTTAACAACACTAATAGTGCTCAAATGAAAAAGTCCTGATTGAGGTTATGTTTAACAATTTAAAGATTCGACCGGAAACGTCAGCTGGCGCCTAGCAAAAATCAGTGTTGCCAAGGCGAAAAATTAAAATAGCAACCCTACAGGGAAGAAAAGTCGTATAAAGGTAACAACAGGAGACTTCAGTGGACAAATAACTTCCACAACAAAGACTTAAAATCTCTCATCTAAAACTTTTCTCAAACAGAAAATGTGGGCCCCTATAGAATGTCTATCCTGAAACATGTTTTGAAATTCAATCTCCAATAAAAAGTACTCTTAAGTGATGGAATTTTAATACTTTATAAGTGCTGGATTTGGATGAACCTTTCTTAAAGTTGCAATAAGGTTTTATATCCAATTGTATGATATACAAATAACTTTGCTTGAAATGTTTGTAATAACTTAATTTACAAACGAGATCGCACGCAGCACGCTGACATGAGGGAAGTGAATTTCCACATAAAAACTTTTAAAACTCAAAATCAGTGTAGAAACATACATTTGTCAAATTGTTATTGAAATCTGAAAACATTAATTTTTTGGCTGGTCTGATACTCCTGGTTTCATTTACTTGCAAAGCTGGGAATACAATTAATTTGCACATTATAAGGTTAGTAGAAAGTCCAGACAGGCTTGAAAGTAGGCATGAGGTTGCTGGGGATGATAAAAATACTCTAACAAAGGAATAACAGGCTCTTCTAGTGTAAAAACCCCCATAAGACAACGTACTGTGTTTAGTCAAAACACATTTTCTTTAACAACTCGGTAAATATTTATGCTAGAATGACGAGAGAGGGCTTAAAACTATCGCCTCTCTAATTTCAATCTTTTATCATGCATTGATTTTACATCTGGGGCTTTTATGACCCTTTTTGGGCCCAAAAACTCAAAATTTGTAAGATTAATCCCCAAAAAAGGGGTTTAGAGTTTTCCGATTGTTTTGCCCAACAAACTTGTCCAACTGATTACAGAAAGGAACGTCCCTACCAAATTTGAAATAAATCGGACAAAAGATGCGACCGCTAGAGTGCAAACACACATACACACACACACACACACACACACACACACACACACACACACACACACACACACACACATATATACATATATATATATATATGTATATAAAATTTTGAACGACCCTGCAAAACGTGTTCAGGGGGTCACGTTAGGAACTTCTATAGCGGTCCCGGGCTTAAATTTCACCGAGCGGGTCATGCTAATAGTTCACTTTCCAAGGGAAATTCACTAATAAATTAGGTAAATATAAATAAATTTTTCTTCAAGTATTATTATATAAACTAAATGAACATAAGACACAATCAGTGATCTGTAATAGTCATTAACAGGATAATGACAGTAGAGTCCCGCTATTCCGAACTAATTGGGACCGAACCCTGTTCGGTTTAGCGGGAATTTGGAATAGGCGAATTTCATAAATATTATCAATGCATTGACCGTTTACACTCCAACGTTCAATATACCGGACGTCAATGTTGTTTTTGCAAAAAAATTGCAGATAATTATATGTGACATTTGTTGAAAAACTCTGACAATCAATATTTGGGATGTCAGTGAAATAATCTTACTGGCTTTATAAACTATCCAAATGTGCTTCCTTTGCGAAATGTGGAAGCCAGATAGTTGTGGAGTATCAGAGTGGTCAGTATTGATATACTCTATGCCATTTTCTGGGTGATAAGCTGTTTTGCTGAAGTTATATGGATCATATGTTTTGGTGTCTGTAAGAATTGCTCGATCTGCTTTTTTGTTATTTACACCAACTAGTTAAATATTTCTCGTTGGTTTACACCAAGGAATTCTATTGGTAATACTGGAGGCAACACGGATGAAAATTGCGAGCCGTTCTTTGCCAAATTTTGGTGAGGCAAAGAGAACTACTCGCTGGAATCGAACGAGACGACAAAGTGAATAAAAAAAATAGCTATTCATGATTTGAAAATTAATAAACTTGTATTTGTTTATTTGCAAATAATTAATCATATTTCATGGCAAGACTAAATACATAAATCTAACAAAAAATAAATTTGTTCCAACTTTGATTACTTTTATTCCAGTGACTGGCATGAGTAGATTCACTTATAGGAATAAAACAAAGAATCAGGGTAGTTCAAAGAACGAGAAATTTGCCTCACCAGTGTACCAACCTAACAAAATCACTGGCTCGCTTTTTCAAAAAAAATCTTAATAATAATGAACCTCCTTGGTTTACACTGGCACATTTTGTTATTATTTCAAGTTGTAGGTTATGTTTATATAAGCATATTCAGTTGATATATTTTATAAAATGAGTGACAGTGACATTTCTTCTGACGAAGAACTTTATAATTGCCGACTTTATCCTTTCACTTCCTTGTTTTTCTAGATAAGTGCATGACATTTTGTGCACACGTTTATAAATAAATGGGGAATTAAAAAACAGCAAATTCTCTTATAGCACTTAAGTTTAACTTATTTTTGTCACAATAAATGTAAGTTTTTTCATGAAAAAACTAGCGTCTTCTTAATTTTTCCTGTTTTTAAGTAATTTTAAGTAATTTCCAAACTTGTTTTCAGAATAGGCGGATTCTCGGAATATCTGTGTTCGCAATAGTGGGACTCTACTGTAGGCCTACACATAGCCTAGTAGTTTAGAGTTAGCTGTGTACTAACTCTAAACACAGCTAACTCTAAATGGTTAATTATGAAAATTCATTATTATTGAACATAAACATACTTACTTCATGCTTTAATACTGAACACATTAATAGTGTCACAAACATATTGAGCTGCCTATTCAAAGTTTGCTTCAATACTGCAATATCATACCCAACCCAAGCTATCTTTGGACTCAAAAACCGCAAATAAGGTTTAACTTTTAGCAATATATATACTAATCCAAACTACTTAAAACTTTGTGAATTTAGCTTGGTGTTACTGAGGGCTACTTTAGTACATAGTACCTACTTGTAACACTGAAAGACCAAATGACTTAGGCCTACTAAAATAAAATAAGAAAATCAGCGACACAGTGAATCTGTATTTTGTGAACGCTAAGCTACATTAAACTTACCTTCTGAATCGCTCGGAAAGTAAGTAATCTTACAGAAGCCATCAGAATCATTTGATGCTACCTGAAAATGGAAATTACATTATTAATATGATGCATTAAATATTCAGCTAATAAAACAAATAGTATATTACTATCTTATTATATATAATTTTAAAATTAAAATATGGTTGTAGGCTATATATGAATATCACATCAGTAGATCTGTATATCTATTACATTCTTGGTATTTTTTACTTATTTTTATGTTTTAAGAATCAAACAAAATCTAATTGATATTATACCTAATTTCAAAATTGTCTACCTGTAATGCTCTTGATTCAAACTGTTTTCATGCAAAAACAGCTTAGTTACAACTAAATGATGAAATTTATTCTTTTTTTAATAAAAAAATCATATGTATATAACTTTTACTAACATTGTAAAAATAATTCAAACAAAGTAACCTTCTAGCGAATTTCCCCTATAGGGAAGAAGCTACAGTACAAGTATGTAAAACAACATCTATGACTTTAAGTTCGAAAACCAGCCAGATCGCTTTATCCTAAGTGGTTTTTTGGGGGGTTTTGTACCCCAAAAATAGGTCTTTTGAGTTTTTTACACATATTATTTTAGTAAATCAACAAAAATGCAATTTTTTCTAAATATAGCGTTTGTCTATTGTCTATTGTCAAAAACCATCGTTCCAGAAGACAATCCGACGTTTCGCGGGACCCGAAATAATGTCCCGCTTTTCAGAGATTTGTTGAATTTATTTTCTCCCGCACGCGGGCTGATCGCCTAACCACGACTGACGAACTGGCTGTTCTTGGGGGGTTAGCGGTGGTGGGGGACATTTTTAGATCAGATAAGCCATGTATCTATTGGGCCTTATCTTTTAGCTGCTTTATTTCTTGTCTTACAATATTCAAGTGAAGAGGACTCATATCAACTGATGATCGAGACAAAGGCTCATTTTCAATAGCCATAACTAGTGACTCCGCTATGTTCCTTCTCCTCCAGTCAGGTTCCTTATATAAAATCCTAGTATCTCTTATTGTTTTTCTTTATCTTATTCTTACTTACTTACTTATTATAATTCTAAATTACTAACTTTTAATTAATTATCTGCTCGGATCTGCTCGGGAAATGTGGATATAAAAAGGTGACGCTACCTAATCTATGGGCAATGGCTACCATGTGCTAAGCCTAGCTCGTCTTTACAAAAATGAGTGTTGTTACTTACAAAATTCCCTAGGCTATTTAAATATAGCTCACAAATGATCTTATTTGACTTGTTAATAAATATATTTATACCTGTGGTCTTCTTTGGTTTATTGTAGTGAGTAGAATGTGTTTTGTATTTATTCTGGATGGCAACAAAAGGTAGGTGTACAATTTCTAGAGTTTCTTTAACTATTTGAATGGAATACAAAATTACAGAGGAACAATATAATATTTATTTATCTAGTAATACAATTATGCTTTAAAAAGGTTCTCAATTAAAGGGATTTACAAAGAATATACAACTCAGGGGAACAGTTACAATGAATAGCCTAGGCTAGAAGATGAATGACAATAATACTTGTAGGCCTAAGACTAAAATGTTCCTATTTTGGTTCTAAATGGGTTCTTTTACAAATGAGGGCTCTTTTTCTCAGGGGGGAAGTATCGTGCTGACTTGAATAACGTTGAAATGATATTTGAAAGAATATTTAGTCCAATTAGGCTTATGTGTTTACAAATTACAACAATGGAAAATTTTGGTGTTGTCCAAAAGGAGAGTCCAATGGTTTCACTGAATTTACTAATGATTAAAATACTCAAATTAAATTTAGAAAGATAGTTCAATGTAAAAATACTCTCTTGATGTTACTTTAACTTTCAGAACATTAGGCTTGTTCTATTTAAATGTCTGTATTCTTTCAAGTCCCTAAGAGAATATAATGGAAGTGGTTTACCAATCTGCTTACAATGTTCTTCGCTCAATACCAGTTTTTGGGGATAAAACAAATAAAAGGGAGTGAATTTAAAGATGGTATTAATTGAGCAGTAAGTCCCTAATAAAATGAGCACTAAGCAATGCAAAACTTAGGCCATACTGGGAGAATTTAAATAGGAACTGTGTCCTTCACAGATTTTAGGTCTTAACACTATGGCATCTGGAACAAGAAGAAGGATCTAGCAGAGATGAGGTCTGGAAGCATGGTCCATTGTTGAGAAGCACATGGTCACACAATTGTTAACACTGGTGACTGTAATTTAGATTCATTAAGGACTATTTTTGAAAAGTATATTATATTAAATTTTAATTCTATTGCAATCCTCTCACATAACTTATATCTAAAATATTATTATTAGCAAACATATTAAATTAAGTGAGTAGGCTATTATATGTGGGTAGGCTGTGAATAATTATTGGTGATTAATTAATGAAATACATATTATTTTACAATTGCACAGATAAATAAACATTAAATACATAGAGGGGAATGGTTTTCTGAGGAGTGATGATAAGGATGATTATTATTAGGCATGACATAGGGCAATTAACACAAATAACACATTTAGGGGAAATTAATTAATTAACACATTGATAAGGAAACTTAAATATAAAATAACACATGATAGGAAAATTATCACTAAATAATGAATGAATGACATGTAATACTATATATCCTCCCATCTCACTACATGGTTTGTCTGAGTTACATTTTCACAAATCCGTGAGCCAAAGGTCTCTTTATTAGTGAATTTCCTATGGAAAAGTGAACTATTAGCATGACCCGCACGGTGAAACTTAGCCTGGGACCACCATGGAAGTTCGTATGTATATATATATATATATATATATATATATATATATATATATATATATATATTTATGTGTGTGTTTTTGCACTCTAGCGGTCACATTTTTTGTCCGATATACTTCAAATTTGGTAGGGACATTCCTTTTGATAATGAGTTGGACAAGTTCGTTGGGCAAAACAATGGGAAAACTCTCACCCCCTTTTTTGGATGTTAATCTTTCAGATTTTGAGTTTTTGGGCTCAAAATGGGTCAGAACAGCTCTGGCCGGAAGTAGGATTAATGCATGTAAAAAGATAAAGATTAATGAGGCAAAAGTTATAATCCCTCTCCTATCATTCTAGCAAACATATTTACCGAGTTATAAAAAAAAATGTATATCAACTAAATACAGTATATTGTCTCATGGGGGTTTTACATTAGAAAAGCCTGTTATTCATTTGTTGGTGTATTTTATCATCCCCAGCAACCATGCGCCTACTTTCAATCCTGACTGGACTTTCTCCAAATCTTATAATAATCTTAATTATTAATATAAAGGTTTTATATAAGGCCTATATTTTATTTCCTCCCGCAATAGTGTATTCACAGCATTGCAGGTAAATAGAACCAGGAGCATCAAAAAAGCAATATACCCCCGTAGCAGCAAACCAGCGAACCTGCGTAGTACTCAGCGAATATCCAATGCATATATATGTAACTTAATACCACATAAAGCCAAATACCAAGTTTCATCAATATACATTCATAAATAAACAATTTACTTATGAAATTTTAATTATTCTCCATAAGAATAACATGGCTACTGAGTATGCAGGTTTGCTGAAGCAAGGAACACAAAAAATGGAGTTTTATACAAATGTCAATAGAACTGAAGTAGGTAAAGCCACATACCAAATTTTATTAATTTATGTTCATAATTAAGGGAGATAACACGTACTTATTCTATATAAGAATAACATGGGGGCTGAGTACGCAGGTTTACTGCTACGGGAACTATAGGCAATATACCCCGTCGCAGCAAACCTGCGTACTGAGCGAATTTCCAATGCATAATATATGTCTTAATACCACATAAAGCCGCAAACCAAGTTCCATAAAAATATATTCACATATAAGCGATTTTAATTATTCTCCATAAGAATAACATTGGTAATGAGTATGTAGGTTTGCTGAAACAAGGAACAGAAACAATTGGTTTTTATGCAAATATAAATAGAATTTAACTAGGCGAAGCCACACACTAAGTTTTATCAATATTCAATCATAAATAAGCGCTATATAACATTCTAGTTATTCTCCATAAGAATAACATGGGGGTTGAGAAAGCAGGTTTGCTGCAACAAGGAACAGAAAAATGGGTTTTTATATAATTATCAATATAACTCAACCAAGTGAAACTACATACCAAGTTTTATTAATTTATGTTCATAATTAAGGGAGTCATTACATTTTACTTATTCTCCATGGGGGCTGAGTACGCAGGTTTGCTGCTACGGGAATAATAAACGAGTTTGCACGCAGCACGCTGACGTGAGGGAAGTGAATTTCCATAAAAAACTTTTAAAACTCAAAATCAGTGTAAAAACATACATTACTCCAATTTTTATCGAAATCTGAAAACTTTGATTTTTTGGCTGTTCTGATACTCCTGGTTTCATTTACTTGCAAAGCTGGGAATACAATTTTGCGCATTATAAGGTTAGGAGAAGGTCCAGACAAGCTTAAAAGTAGGCGTGAGGTTGCTGGAGGTAATAAAAGTACTCTAACAAAGGAATAACAGACTTTTCTAGTGTAAGACCCCCATAAGACAACGTACTGTGTTTAGCCGATACACATTTTCTTTAATAAATCAGTAAATATTTATGCTAGAATGACGAGAGAGGACTTAAAAATTTCGCCATACTAATTCCCATCTTTTAACATTCGTTAATTTTACATCAGGGGCTTTTCTGACCCTTTTTGGGCCCAAAAACTCGAAATTTGAAAGATCAGTCCCCAAAAAATGGGTTTAGAGTTTTCCGATTGTTTTGCCCAACGAACTTGTCCAACAGATTATAAAAAGGAACGTCCTTATCAGATTTGAAGTAAATCGGACAAAAAATGTGACCGCTAGAGTGCATACATATATATATATATATATATACACATATATATATATAAAAATTTTGAACGACCCCCCAAAACGTGTTCAGGGGGTCACGTTAGGAACTTCTATGGTGGTCCCGGGCTTAAGTTTCACCGTGCGGGTCATGCTAATAGTTCAGTTTCCAAAGGAAATTCACTAAAAAAATCAATTTTTGAGCAATTATCAATATACCAGTACTACGTGAAGCCACACACCAAGTTTCATCAACATACATTCATAAATAATCAAGATATCAAATTTTACTTATTCTCCATAAGGATAACATTGGACAACGTACTGTGTTTAGCACTTTGAATATCTCTGCAACGGTTGGGCGTAGAATCACAATTTAAACACCAAAATGATCGTTTTGTGGAACTGAACAGATTGGTAAAAGCAAATATGAAGTTTACATTAAAATAAACTGAGGAAAAGCCAAAAACCTTTTTTTCTTAAGATTAACATGGAAGAATTTATGAGCATGTTTTTTTGAATTTTCTCCGCAACCACTTAACCTAGGTTAATAATTCAAAATACCAAATTATTTGTTTTATTAAGCTCTATAACCTGGTCAAAACCAAAATTAAGTTTTTTAAAAATTTTAGGGTGAAAAATGCAAAAAACTGATTTTTGGACAAATTAAAAGCCACATAAACCCCCCTTTCCAAAATCCGATTTTTCTGGTTTTCGAACTAAAAGTCATGAATGTCATTTTACACATTTGAGCCAAATTTCATCAAAATCGGACGTTTTTTACTCAAGTTATCGAGTTAACAGACACATATATATATATACATTATATATAAATTTGAACGGATGGTGTTTTTGGCATCTGGGGACCTCAAAACAAAAAGTTATCATGGTCTCGGGCTTAAGTCTTACCATGAGACCTACGGTAATACCTTCTTCCCTATAGGGGAAATTCGCTAAAAAAGTTTTTTTAGTGCAAGTATCAATACCCCCGTCGCAGCAAACCTGCGTCCTCAGCGAATTTCCAATGCATAATATTTGTCTTAATACCACATAAAGCCGCATACCAAGTTTCATAAAAATATATTCACATATAAGCGATTTTAATTATTATCCATAAGAATAACATTGGTAATGAGTACGTAGGTTTGCTGAAACAAGGAACATAAATAATTGGTTTTTATGCAAATATAAATATAATTTAACTAGGCGAAGCAACATACCAAGTTTCATCAATATTCAATCATAAATAAGCGCCATAAAACATTTTAGTTATTCTCCATAAGAATAACATGGGGGCTTAGTAAGCAGGTTTGCTGCAACAAGGAACAAAAAAATGGGTTTTTATGCAATTATCAATATAACTCAACCAAGTTAAGCAACATACCAAGTTTTATTAATTTATGTTCATAATTAAGGGAGTCATTACATTTTACTTATTCTCCATAAGAATAACATGGGGGCTGTGTATGCAGGTTTGCTGCTACGGGAATAATACAAAAAATCAATTTTTTCTGCAAATATTAATATACCAGTACTACGTGAAGCCACATACCAAGTTTCATCAACATACATTCATAAATAATCGAGATATCAAATTTTATTTATTCTCCATAAGGATAACATTGGACAACGTACTGTGTTTAGCACTTTGAATATCTCTGCAACAGTTGGGCGTAGAATCACAATTTAAACACCAAAATGATTGTTTTGTGGAACTGAACAGATTGGTAAAAGCAAATGTGAAGTTTACATTAAAATAAACTGAGGAAAAGCCAAAAACCTTTTTCCCATAAGATTAACATGGGAGTTTTATGAGTAGGTTTTTTGGATTTTCTCCGCAACCACTTAACCTAGGTTAATAATTCAAAATACTATATTATTTGTTTTTGTAAGCTCTATAACATGGTTAAAACCAAAATTGAGTTGTTTAAAAATTTTAGGGTGAAAAATGCGAAAAACTGATTCTCGAAAAATTTAAAACCCCCATAAACCCCCCTTCCTATGGTTTGATTTTTCTGGTTTTAGAACTTAAAAGTCATGAAAAGTCATTTTACACATTTGAGCCAAATTTCATCGAAATCTGACGTTTTTACTCAAGTTATCGCATTCACGGACACACACACATATATATATATATATATATATATACATATATATAAATTTGAACGAATAGTGTTTTTGTCATCTGGGGACCTCAAAACAAAAAATTATCATGGTCTCGGGCTTAAGTCTTACTATGAGACCTACGGTAATAGCTTCTTCCCTAAAGGGGAAATTCGCTAATAGACCACAACGATATGAAGCAATATACCAAGTTTCATGACGATAAGTTGAAAAATACGCGAGATATACAACTTTTCTTATTCTCCATAAGAATAACGTACTGTGTTTAGCACTTTCAATATCTCTATAACCATTTGACGTAGAGCAATGATCAAAACACCAAATTGTGCATCTTTTTAAGCTGATTCTAATGGAGAAAACTAGAATTTGTCTTTTTCAAAAATTATACGTAAAAAACTCAAAAAACATTTGGGGTACAAAACCCCCCCAAAATACCCCTTCGTATAGGTTGATCTGTCTGGTTTTCGAACTTAAAGTTATAAATGCTGCTTTACACGTTTACACCAAATTTTGTCAAAATCGGATTATTTCTACGAGAGTTATTGTGCTCACGGACACATACATATATATATATATATATATATAGAGAGAGAGAGATATGAAAAATAATTAACATGAGTACCCCTATCATATAGTAGCCCTTCTATGTGAATTTAATATACCGGGTGTCCAAAAAGTCCCGGGTCGGTTAAATATTTGTCGAAATATTTAAAATAGAGCTACAAAACTTTGCACAAAGTTACTGGACATAAAAATCTATTTTAACACATATTCAGTGATCCGCTACTTCCTCAGGGGGACGGCCCGCTAGGAGTCAGAAGAAAATCTTAAATGTAAGCATAGGTTGATATGCATATTAAATAAAAGGTGTTTATTAGTAGAGTACAGAGCCACAAACCCGACCTCAAACGGAGAAACGAGTCAAAAATGACAGCCGTTCAAAGATGGCTTGAGTTTGCAACTTAGGTTAATCTATAAAATAAACTGACGAGCTTTTTGATTTTAACATTACTAACCCAAAACTGTTTACAATTAATACTGTTGAAGAATAATAAGTTTTGTTATTTCTGAGAGGGATCGAAAATAAAACAAACAAGGAAAATGAATGAGCCATGATAAACCTAACAGAGAAAGTTATTTGTGACTGATAGTGTGTTCCATGAACTTGATTACATTTACCAAGTTGCAAACTCAAGCCATCTTTGAAGGGCTGTCATTTTTTACTCGGTTATCCGTTTGAGGTCGGGTTTGCGGCTCTGTACTCTACTAATAAAGACCTTTTATTTGATATGCATATAAACCTATGCTTACATTTAAGATTTTCTTCTGACTCCTAGCGGGCCGTCCCCCTGAGGAAGTAGCGGATCACTGAATATGTGTTAAAATAGATTTTTATGTCCAGTAACTTTGTGCAAAGTTTTGAAGCTCTATTTTAAATATTTTGAAAAATATTTAACCGACCCGGGACTTTTTGGACACCCTGTATATATATATATATAAACGAATGGTGTTTTTGGCATCTGGGGACCTCAAAACGAAGAGTTATCATGGTCCCGGGCCTAGGTCTTACCATGCCGACTACAGTAATAGCTTCTTCCTTATGGGGAAAATTTACTGAACAAATTTTGTTTACCAAATATCATTTTTATGTGGCAAAAATTATGTGGGACAAACCTCCAGAACAGCAACAGTCCGCATAACTGAACATATAAAAAAAAGTTACAAATAACGAGATCTCCCATGTTAGGATAACATGGGAGATTTTATGAACAAGTTTTTTTTTTTTTTCTCCGCAACCACTTAACCTAGGTTAATGATTCGAGATACTATATTATTTGTTTTTTTAAGTTCTATAACATGGTTAAAACAAAAATTGTGTGATTTAAAAATTTCAGGGTGAAAAGTGCAAAAAACTGATTTTTGTAAAATTTTGAAAGCCCCTTTCCCATGGTCTGATTTTTCTGGTTTCAAACTTAAAGTCATGAATGTCACTTTACATATTTGAGCCAAATTTCATCTAAATCTGACGTTTTTAGCGAATTTTCCCTATAGGGAAGAAGGTATTATCGTAGGTCTCATGGTAAGACTTAAGCCCGAGACCATGATCTTTTTGTTTTGAGGCCCCCAGATGCCAAAAACACTATTCGTTCAAATTTATATATATATATATATATATGTGTGTATATATATGTATATGTATATATATGTGTCCGTTACAGCGATAACTTTTGAAAGAAACGCCCGATTTTTATGAAATTTGGCACAAATGTGTAGAGTAACATTTATGACTTTAAGTTCGAAAACGAGATTGATCGGACTATGGGAAGGGGGTTTTATGGGGGTTTTAAATTTTCCAAAAAACAGTTTTTTGAAGTATTCCCCCTAAAATGTTAAAAACACTCTATTTTGGTTATAGCCATTTTATAGAGCTAAAAAACAAATAATTTAGTATCTTGAATCATTAACCTAGGTTTAGTGGTTGTAGAGAAAAGTAAAAAAAACACGTACATAAAATTGTCCATGTTAATCTTATGGGAAAAAGGTTTTTGGATTTTCCTCAGATAATTTTATTGAAAACTTGATATTTGCTGATACCAATCAGTTCAGCTCTACAAAACAATCATTTTCGTGTTTTAAGTGTTGTTCTACGTCCCACCGTTGCAGAGATATTCAAAGTGCTAAACACAGTATGTTGTCCAATGTTATCCTTATGGAGAATAAATACAATTTTATATCTCGATTATTTATGAATGTATATTGATGAAACTTGGTATGTGGCTTCGAGTAGTATTGGTATATTGATATTTGCACACTAAATGGATTTTTTGTTGATTATCCCCGTTGCAGCAAACCTGCATACTTGGCCCCCATATTATTCATATAGAGAATTTAAGTCAAGTTTTATATCTCCCTTAGTTATGAACCTAAATTAATAAAACTTGGTATGTAGCTTCACCTAGTTGAGTTATATTGATAATTGCAAAAAAACACATTTTTTATCTTCCTCGTTGCAGCAAACCTGCGTACTCAGCTCTAATGTTATTCTTATGGAGAATAAATAAAATGCTGTGGTATGTCACTTATTTATAAATGGATTGTTGTGAAACTTGGTAAGTAGCTCTATGTAGTAGTGAGACACATATATATGCATTGGAAATTCGCTGAGTACGCAGGTTTGCTGCGACGGGGGTATTTACTCACGTTATCGCATTCACGGATATATATATATATATGAATTTGAACGAATAGTGTTTTTGGCATCTGGGGACCTCAAAACAAAAAGTTATCATAGTCTCGGGCTTAAGTCCTACCATGAGACCTACGGTAATAGCTTCTTCCCTATAGGGGAAATTTGCTAAAACTACATAAAAGAATATTTCAAGGCCACGGGCCTCTTTGTCAATTTGAACAGCTCTACAGCCTCTAAGTTACATTTATGAAACAATAGTTTATGTAGTCACAGAATAGCGTTTAGAATATGTGTAAAGTACATCGTAGTCACAGAATGTTAGTCCTCCAGTAAAGAATCACAATTAGGCTAATTACAACCCATATTACCCTAATACCCTATTACCCACAGCCTAATATTTGAAAATAAATATATCTCGGCCGTTTTCCCGGTTTTCCCGACGTTTCCGCGAAAAATGAGTACCATTTTCGAAATGAGGATATTATTTTGAACATTTTTCAATAGAAAAATTGTAAAAATCTTTGGTGTCTGGAGCTCGATATAATTACCGAAATGATGTTTGCGAGAAAAATTAGGATTATCTAAGGTATATCCACGTAAAATTATGGGAAAAAACTTTCATAAGCGGAACTATATAAAAAACCGAATAGAATTGTTTGATACGGTATAACGATTAGGTATTTAGGTTATTCGGTTATGGTTTCGGTTAAGTTATGTTTTACTTTAGGTATCTTAAAATTTGTCCAGATAATAAACGTTGATTCCACTATTACCTAAACAAACACGTATTGCCAGAAACAATATTACCATGTTGTATCATTGTCATGTTTTAAATTTACTTTTTATTTTCAGCTTTAGTTTAAATGAAAAACAAACTAAACAATACAAACATGACATAATAACTATTAAATACCCCCGTCACAGCAAACCTGCGTAATCAGCGAATTTTCAATGCATAATATATGTCTTAATACCACATAAAGCCGCATACCAAGTTTCATAACAATATATTCACATATAAGCGATTTTAATTATTCTCCTTAAGAATAACATTGGTAATGAGTACGTAGGTTTGCTGAAAAAAGGAACAAAAACAATTGTTTTTTTATGCAAATATAAATACAATTTAACTAGGAGAAGCCACATACCAAATTCCATCAATATGTAATCATAAATAAGCGCTTTATAACATTCTAGTTATTCTCCATAAGAATAACATGGGGGCTGAGAAAGCAGATTTGCTGCAACAAGGAACAAAAAAATGGGTTTTTAGCGAATTTCCCCTATAGGGAAGAAGCTATTACAGTAGGTCTCATGGTAAGACTTAAGCCCGAGACCATGATAACTTTTTGTTTTGAGGTCCCCAGATGTCCAAAACACTATTCGTTCAAATTTATATGTATATATATATATATATGTGTCCGTGAATGCGATAACTTGAGTCAAAAACGTCCGATTTCGATGAAATTTGGCTCAAATGTGTAAACTGACATTTATGACTTTAAGTTCGAAAACCAGAAAAATCGGACTATGGGAAGGGGGGTTTATGGGGGTTTTAAATTTTCCAAAAATCAGTTTTTTGCATTTTTTACCCTAAAATTTTTAAAACACTTAATTTAGGTTTAGACCATGTTATAGAGCTTAAAAAAACAAATAATATGGTATTTTGAATTATTAACCTAGGTTAAGTGGTTGCGGAAAAAATCCAAAAAACATGCTCATAAAATCTCCCATGTTAATCTTATGGGAAAAAGGTTTTTGGCTTTTCCTCAGTTAATTTTACTTTAAACTTCACATTTTCTTTTACCAATCACTTCAGCTCCACAAAACAATCATTTTGGTGTTTAAATTGTGATTCTACGTCAAACCGTTGCAGAGATATTCAAAGTGCTAAACACAGTACGTTGTCCAATGTTATCCTTATGGAGAATAAATAAAATTTGATATCTTGATTATTTATGAATGTATATTGATGAAATTTGGTATGTGGCTTCATGTTGTACTGGTATATTGATAATTGCACAAAAAATAAATGTTTTGTTGACTGTCCCCGTAGCAGCTAACCTGCATACTCAGCCCTAATGTTATTCTTATGGAGAATAAGTAAAGTTTTATATCTCCCTTAATTATGAACATAAATTAATAATACCCCCGTCGCAGCAAACCTGCGTCCTCAGCGAATTTCAAATGCAAAATATTTGTCTTAATACCACATAAAGCCGCATACCAAGTTTCATAAAAATATATTTACATATAAGCGATTTTAATTATTATCCATAAGAATAACATTGGTAATGAGTACGTAGGTTTGCTGAAACAAGGATAAAAACAATTGGTTTTTATGCAAATATAAATATAATTTAACTAGGCGAAGCCACATACCAAGTTTCATCAATATTCAATCATAAATAAGCGCCATATAACATTTTAGTTATTCTCCATAAGAATAACATGGGGGCTGAGTAAGCAGGTTTGCTGCAACGAGGAACAAAAAAATGGGCTTTTTTGCAATTATCAATATAACTCAAAGAAGTGAAGCTACATACCAAGTTTTATTAATTTATGATCATAATTAAGGGAGTCATTACATTTTACTTATTCTCCATAAGAATAACATGGGGGCTGAGTACGCAGGTTTGCTGCTACGGGAATAATGAACAAAAAATCAATTTTTTGTGCAAATATCAATATACCAGTACTACGTGAAGCCACATACCAAGTTTCATCAACATACATTCATAAATAATCGAGATATCAAATTTTATTTATTCTCCATAAGGATAACATTGAACAACGTACTGTGTTTAGCACTTTGAATATCTCTGCAACGGTTGGGCGTAGAATCACAATTTAAACACCAAAATGATCGTTTTGTGGAACTGAACAGATTGGTAAAAGCAAATGTGAAGTTTACATTAAAATAAACTGAGGAAAAGCCAAAAACCTTTTTCCCATAAGATTAACATGGGCGATTTTATGAGCAGGTTTTTTTGGATTTTCTCCGCAACCACTTAACCTAGGTTAATAATTCAAAATACTATATTATTTGTTTTTTTAAACTCTATAACATGGTCAAAACCAAAATTAAGTTGTTCAAAAATTTTAGGGTGAAAAATGCAAAAAACTGATTTTTGAAAAATTTAAAACCCCCATAAACCCCCCATCCCATGGTCCGATTTTTCTGGTTTTCGAACTTAAAGTCATGAATGTCATTTTACACATTTGAGCCAAATTTCATCAAAATCGGACGTTTTTTACTCAAGTTATCGCATTCACGGACACATATATATATATATATATATATATACATATATATATAGATATATATATATAGATATATATATACATATATATAAATTTGAACGAATAGTGTTTTTGTCATCTAGGGACCTCAAAACAAAAAATTATCATGGTCTCGGGCTTAAGTCTTACTATGAGACCTACGGTAATAGCTTCTTCCCTATAGGGGAAATTCGCTAAAACATGGTAAGTAGCTTCACCTGGTTCAGTTATATTGATAATTGCATAAAAACTCATTTCTTATCTTCCTCGTTGCAGCAAACCTGCGTACTCAGTCCTAATTTTATTCTTATGGGGAATAAATAAAATGTAATAAATCACTTATTTATGAATGTATTTTTGTCAAACTTGGTGAGTGGCTTTATGTACTAGTGAGAAACATATCAATGCATTGGAAATTCGCTGAGTACGCAGGTTTGCTGCGACGGGGGGTATTATATAATTATCAATATAACTCAACCAAGTGAAGCTACATACCAAGTTTTATTAATTTATGTTCATAATTAAGGGAGTCATTACATTTTACTTTTCTCCATATGAATAACATGGGGGCTGAGTACGCGGTTTGCTGCTACAGGAATATCAACAAAAAATCAATTTTTTGTGCAAATATCAATATACCAGTACTACGTGAAGCCACATACCAACTTTCATCAAAAAACATTCATAAATAATCGAGATATCAAATTTTATTTATTCTCCATAAGGATAACATTGGACAACGTACTGTGTTTAGCACTTTGAATATCTCTGCAACGGTTGGGCGTAGAATCACAATTTAAACACCAAAATGATTGTTTTGTGGAAATGAACAGATTGGTAAAGGCAAATGTGATGTTTACATTAAAATAGACTGAGGAAAAGCCAAAAACATTTTTCCCATAAGATTAACATAGGTAGGAGATTTTATGAGTAGGTTTTTTGGATTTTCTCCGCAACCACTTAACCTAGGTTAATAATTCAAAATACTATATTATTTGTTTTTTTAAGCTCTATAACATGGACTAAACCAAAATTAAGTTTTTTAAAAATTGTTGGGTGAAAAATGCAAAAAACTGATTTTTGGACAATTTAAAACCCCCATATAAACCCCCCTTCCCATGGTCCGATTTTTCTGGATTTCGAACTTAAAGTCATGAATGTCATTTTACACGTTTGAGCCAAATTTCATCAAAATCGGACGTTTTTTACTCGAGTTATCGTGTTAACGGACATATATATATATATATATATATATATATATATATATATACCGGGTGTCCCACGGAGAGGTTTAAACGTTTGATTTTATATTACGTGCCCATTCATGCACCGAACTTTTTTAAACTTTACACAGTTTACAAAGTAGGTTCTAAAAATAATCTGGAAAAATTTCAGCTCCCTAACCTTAATAGAAACAAAATGGCGGCATATTGAAAAACGATACTTTAAAAACATTAAAAAAGTGTTTCTGGTTTTATAAAATATTTTTATTGTTACATTCTAGGGCAATATGGCTTTTAAATAAAAGAACTAGAACATAGCCTAATGGAAAACCTTAAAGTCCAAAATTATTCAAACTGTAACCCATCCACAGCAACACACTGATAACAGCGCGTAACAAATGATTCGTAAGCTCTTACAAAGAAACTCCACGGTATCCGGAGAAGTTCCTCTTATATTGATCGTTTTAGTTCCTCATCATTATTGAAGCTATGGGTATAAACTTGTTCCTTCAAATAACCCCATTAAAAAAAGTCACAAACAGTTAAATCAGGTGATCGGGGTGGCCAATCTAAAAAATCACTTCCACGACCAATCCAACGGCCATGAAGGTTGCCATTTAGTAATTACTTGACAGGATTTGCAAAATGAGGTGGAGCACCATCTTGTTGAAAGATTGCTTGATTCATTTCTGGTACCATCAAATGGGGCAAGACCTGTTCATTTAAGTTAGGTTATGTTTTTATGGCTCAAGCGAAATTTTACAATCAAACAGCTGTTCTTCAACAATGAGCGTTAGAACCGCAACGTAGTAAACAAATCAGATAATAAATCATGAAAGTAGTTTTTATAGGAAGCAAATTGGTAAATTTTTCAATATGCCGCCATTTTGTTTCTATTAAGGTTAGGGAGCTGAAATTTTTCCAGAATATTTTTAGAACCTACTTTGTAAACTGTGTAAAGTTTAAATACCCCCGTCGCAGCAAACCTGCGGACTCAGCGAATTTCCAATGCATAATATTTGTCTGAATTCCACATAAAGCCGCAAACCAATTTTCATAAAAATATATTCACATATAAGCGATTTTAATTATTCTCCATAAGAATAACATGGGGGCTGTGTATGCAGGTTTGCTGCTACGGGAATAATACAAAAAATCAATTTTTTCTGCAAATATTAATATACCAGTACTACGTGAAGCCACGTACCAAGTTTCATCAACATACATTCATAAATAATCGAGATATCAAATTTTATTTATTCTCCATAAGGATAACATTGGACAACGTACTGTGTTTAGCACTTTGAATATCTCTGCAGCAGTTGGGCGTAGAATCACAATTTAAACACCAAAATGATTGTTTTGTGGAACTGAACAGATTGGTAAAAGCAAATGTGAAGTTTACATTAAAATAAACTGAGGAAAAGCCAAAAACCATTTTCCCATAAGATTAACATGGGAGTTTTATGAGTAGGTTTTTTGGATTTTCTCCGCAACCACTTAACCTAGGTTAATAATTCAAAATACTATATTATTTGTTTTTGTAAGCTCTATAACATGGTTAAAACCAAAATTGAGTTGTTTAAAAATTTTAGGGTGAAAAATGCAAAAAACTGATTCTTGAAAAATTTAAAACCCCCTTCCTATGGTTTGATTTTTCTGGTTTTCGAACTTAAAAGTCATGAAAAGTCATTTTACACATTTGAGCCAAATTTCATCGAAATCTGACATTTTTACTCAAGTTATCGCATTCACGGACACACATATATATATATATATATATATATATATATATATATATATATATATATATATATATATATATATATACATATATATAAATTTGAACGAATAGTGTTTTTGTCATCTGGGGACCTCAAAACAAAAAATTATCATGGTCTCGGGCTTAAGTCTTACTATGAGACCTACGGTAATAGCTTCTTCCCTAAAGGGGAAATTCGCTAATAGACCACAACGATATGAAGCAATATACCAAGTTTCATGACGATAAGTTGAAAAATACGCGAGATATACAACTTTTCTTATTCTCCATAAGAATAACGTACTGTGTTTAGCACTTTCAATATCTCTATAACCATTTGACGTAGAGCAATGATCAAAACACCAAATTGTGCATCTTTTTAAGCTGATTCCAATGGAGAAAACTAGAATTTGTCTTTTTAAAAAATTATACGTAAAAAACTCAAATAACCTTTGGGGTACAAAACCCCCCCAAAATACCCCTTCGTATAGGTTGATCTGTCTGGTTTTCGAACTTAAAGTTATAAATGCTGCTTTACACGTTTACACCAAATTTTGTCAAAATCGGATTATTTCTACGAGAGTTATTGTGCTCACGGACACATACATATATATATATATAGATATATATATATATAGAGAGAGAGAGAGATATGAAAAATAATTAACATGAGTACCCCTATCATATAGTAGCCCTTCTATGTGAATTTAATATACCGGGTGTCCAAAAAGTCCCGGGTCGGTTAAATATTTGTCGAAATATTTAAAATAGAGCTACAAAACTTTGCACAAAGTTACTGGACATAAAAATCTATTTTTTCACATATTCAGTGATCCGCTACTTCCTCAGGGGGACGGCCCGCTAGGAGTCAGAAGAAAATCTTAAATGTAAGCAAAGGTTGATATGCATATTAAATAAAAGGTGTTTATTAGTAGAGTACAGAGCCACAAACCCGACCTCAAACGGAGAAACGAGTCAAAAATGACAGCCGTTCAAAGATGGCTTGAGTTTGCAACTTAGGTTAATCTATAAAATAAACTGACGAGCTTTTTGATTTTAACATTACTAACCCAAAACTGTTTACAATTAATACTGTTGAAGAATAATAAGTTTTATTATTTCTGAGAGGGATCGAAAATAAAACAAACAAGGAAAATGAATGAGCCATGATAAACCTAACAGAGAAAGTTATTTGTGACTGATAGTGTGTTCCATGAACTTGATTACATTTACCTAAGTTGCAAACTCAAGCCATCTTTGAAGGGCTGTCATTTTTTACTCGGTTATCCGTTTGAGGTCGGGTTTGCGGCTCTGTACTCTACTAATAAAGACCTTTTATTTGATATGCATATAAACCTATGCTTACATTTAAGATTTTCTTCTGACTCCTAGCGGGCCGTCCCCCTGAGGAAGTAGCGGATCACTGAATATGTGTTAAAATAGATTTTTATGTCCAGTAACTTTGTGCAAAGTTTTGAAGCTCTATTTTAAATATTTTGAAAAATATTTAACCGACCCGGGACTTTTTGGACACCCTGTATATATATATATATATATATATACAGTTTTAAACGAATGGTGTTTTTGGCATCTGGGGACCTCAAAACGAAGAGTTATCATGGTCCCGGGCCTAGGTCTTACCATGCCGACTACAGTAATAGCTTCTTCCTTATGGGGGAAATTTACTGAACAAATTTTGTTTACCAAATATCATTTTTATGAGGCAAAAATTATGTGGGACAAACCTCCAGAACAGCAACAGTCCGCATTACTGAACATATAAAAAAAAGTTACAAATAACGAGATCTCCCATGTTAGGATAACATGGGAGATTTTATGAACAAGTTTTTTTTTTTTTTTCTCCGCAACCACTTAACCTAGGTTAATGATTCGAGATACTATATTATTTGTTTTTTTTAAGTTCTATAACATGGTTAAAACAAAAATTGTGTGATTTAAAAATTTCAGGGTGAAAAGTGCAAAAAACTGATTTTTGTAAAATTTTGAAAGCCCCTTTCCCATGGTCTGATTTTTCTGGTTTCAAACTTAAAGTCATGAATGTCACTTTACATATTTGAGCCAAATTTAATCTAAATCTGACGTTTTTAGCGAATTTTCCCTATAGGGAAGAAGGTATTATCGTAGGTCTCATGGTAAGACTTAAGCCCGAGACCATGATCTTTTTGTTTTGAGGCCCCCAGATGCCAAAAACACTATTCGTTCAAATTTATATATATGTATATATATATATATATGTATATATATATATATATATATATGTATATATATATGTATATATATATATGTATATGTATATATATGTGTCCGTTACAGCGATAACTTTTGAAAGAAACGCCCGATTTTTATGAAATTTGGCACAAATGTGTAGAGTAACATTTATGACTAAGTTCGAAAACCAGATTGATCGGACTATGGGAAGGGAGTTTTATGGGGGTTTTAAATTTTCCAAAAAACAGTTTTTTGAAGTATTCCCCCTAAAATTTTAAAAACACTCAATTTTGGTTATAGCCATTTTATAGAGCTTAAAAAAACAAATAATTTAGTATCTTGAATCATTAACCTAGGTTTAGTGGTTGTAGAGAAAAGTAAAAAAAACACGTACATAAAATTGTCCATGTTAATCTTATGGGAAAAAGGTTTTTGGATTTTCCTCAGATAATTTTATTGAAAACTTGATATTTGCTGATACCAATCAGTTCAGCTCTACAAAACAATCATTTTCGTGTTTTAAGTGTTGTTCTACGTCCCACCGTTGCAGAGATATTCAAAGTGCTAAACACAGTACGTTGTCCAATGTTATCCTTATGGAGAATAAATACAATTTTATATCTCGATTATTTATGAATGTATATTGATGAAACTTGGTATGTGGCTTCGAGTAGTATTGGTATATTGATATTTGCACACTAAATGGATTTTTTGTTGATTATCCCCGTTGCAGCAAACCTGCATACTTGGCCCCCATATTATTCATATAGAGAATTTAAGTCAAGTTTTATATCTCCCTTAGTTATGAACCTAAATTAATAAAACTTGGTATGTAGCTTCACCTGGTTGAGTTATATTGATAATTGCAAAAAAACACGTTTTTTATCTTCCTCGTTGCAGCAAACCTGCGTACTCACCTCTAATGTTATTCTTATGGAGAATAAATAAAATGCTGTGGTATGTCACTTATTTATAAATGGATTGTTGTGAAACTTGGTAAGTAGCTCTATGTAGTAGTGAGACACATATATATGCATTGGAAATTCGCTGAGTACGCAGGTTTGCTGCGACGGGGGTATTTACTCACGTTATCGCATTCACGGACACATATATATATGAATTTGAACGAATAGTGTTTTTGGCATCTGGGGACCTCAAAACAAAAAGTTATCATAGTCTCGGGCTTAAGTCCTACCATGAGACCTACGGTAATAGCTTCTTCCCTATAGGGGAAATTTGCTAAAACTACATAAAAGAATATTTCAAGGCCACGGGCCTCTTTGTCAATTTGAACAGCTCTACAGCCTCTAAGTTACATTTATGAAACAATAGTTTATGTAGTCACAGAATAGCGTTTAGAATATGTGTAAAGTACATCGTAGTCACAGAATGTTAGTCCTCCAGTAAAGAATCACAATTAGGCTAATTACAACCCATATTACCCTAATACCCTATTACCCACAGCCTAATATTTGAAAATAAATATATCTCGGCCGTTTTCCCGGTTTTCCCGACGTTTCCGCGAAAAATGAGTACCATTTTCGAAATGAGGATATTATTTTGAACATTTTTCAATAGAAAAATTGTAAAAATCTTTGGTGTCTGGAGCTCGATATAATTACCGAAATGATGTTTGCGAGAAAAATTAGGATTATCTAAGGTATATCCACGTAAAATTATGGGAAAAAACTTTCATAAGCGGAACTATATAAAAAACCGAATAGAATTGTTTGATACGGTATAACGATTAGGTATTTAGGTTATTCGGTTATGGTTTCGGTTAAGTTATGTTTTACTTTAGGTATCTTAAAATTTGTCCAGATAATAAACGTTGATTCCACTATTACCTAAACAAACACGTATTGCCAGAAACAATATTACCATGTTGTATCATTGTCATGTTTTAAATTTACTTTTTATTTTCAGCTTTAGTTTAAATGAAAAACAAACTAAACAATACAAACATGACATAATAACTATTAAATACCCCCGTCACAGCAAACCTGCGTACTCAGCGAATTTTCAATGCTTAATATATGTCTTAATACCACATAAAGCCGCATACCAAGTTTCATAACAATATATTCACATATAAGCGATTTTAATTATTCTCCTTAAGAATAACATTGGTAATGAGTATGTAGGTTTGCTGAAAAAAGGAACAAAAACAATTGTTTTTTTATGCAAATATAAATACAATTTAACTAGGAGAAGCCACATACCAAGTTCCATCAATATGTAATCATAAATAAGCGCTTTATAACATTCTAGTTATTCTCCATAGGAATAACATGGGGGCTGAGAAAGCAGGTTTGCTGCAACAAGGAACAAAAAAATGGGTTTTTATATAATTATCAATATAACTCAACCAAGTGAAGCTACATACCAAGTTTTATTAATTTATGTTCATAATTAAGGAAGTCATTACATTTTACTTTTCTCCATAAGAATAACATGGGGGCTGAGTACGCGGTTTGCTGCTACAGGAATATCAACAAAAAATCAATTTTTTGTGCAAATATCAATATACCAGTACTACGTGAAGCCACATACCAACTTTCATCAAAAAACATTCATAAATAATCGAGATATCAAATTTTATTTATTCTCCATAAGGATAACATTGGACAACGTACTGTGTTTAGCACTTTGAATATCTCTGCAACGGTTGGGCGTAGAATCACAATTTAAACACCAAAATGATTGTTTTGTGGAAATGAACAGATTGGTAAAGGCAAATGTGATGTTTACATTAAAATAGACGGAGGAAAAGCCAAAAACATTTTTCCCATAAGATTAACATAGGTAGGAGATTTTATGAGTAGGTTTTTTGGATTTTCTCCGCAACCACTTAACCTAGGTTAATAATTCAAAATACTATATTATTTGTTTTTTTAAGCTCTAAAACATGGACTAAACCAAAATTAAGTTTTTTAAAAATTGTTGGGTGAAAAATGCAAAAAACTGATTTTTGGAAAATTTAAAACCCCCATATAAACCCCCCTTTCCATGGTCCGATTTGTCTGGATTTCGAACTTAAAGTCATGAATGTCATTTTACACGTTTGAGCCAAATTTCATCAAAATCGGACGTTTTTTACTCGAGTTATCGTGTTAACGGACATATATATATATATATATATATATATACCGGGTGTCCCACGGAGAGGTTTAAACGTTTGATTTTATATTACGTGCCCATTCATGCACCGAACTTTTTTAAACTTTACACAGTTTACAAAGTAGGTTCTAAAAATAATCTGGACAAATTTCAGCTCCCTAACCTTAATAGAAACAAAATGGCGGCATATTGAAAAACGATACTTTAAAAACATTAAAAAAGTGTTTTTGGTTTTATAAAATATTTTTATTGTTACATTCTAGGGCAATATGGCTTTTAAATAAAAGAACTAGAACATAGCCTAATGGAAAACCTTAAAGTCCAAAATTATTCAAACTGTAACCCATCCACAGCAACACACTGATAACAGCGCATAACAAATGATTCGTAAGCTCTTACAAAGAAACTCCACGGTATCCGGAGAAGTTCCTCTTCTATTGATCGTTTTAGTTCCTCATCATTATTGAAGCTATGGGTATAAACTTGTTCCTTCAAATAACCCCATAAAAAAAGTCACAAACAGTTAAATCAGGTGATCGGGGTGGCCAATCTAAAAAATCACTTCCACGACCAATCCAACGGCCATGAAGGTTGCCATTTAGTAATTGCTTGACAGGATTTGCAAAATGAGGTGGAGCACCATCTTGTTGAAAGATTGCTTGATTCATTTCTGGTACCGTCAAATGGGGCAAGACCTGTTCATTTAAGTTAGGTTATGTTTTTATGGCTCAAGCGAAATTTTACAATCAAACAGCTGTTCTTCAACAATGAGCGTTAGAACCGCAACGTAGTAAACAAATCAGATAATAAATCATGAAAGTAGTTTTTATAGGAAGCAAATTGGTAAATTTTTCAATACGCCGCCATTTTGTTTCTATTAAGGTTAGGGAGCTGAAATTTTTCCAGAATATTTTTAGAACCTACTTTGTAAACTGTGTAAAGTTTAAATACCCCCGTCGCAGCAAACCTGCGGACTCAGCGAATTTCCAATGCATAATATTTGTCTGAATTCCACATAAAGCCGCAAACCAATTTTCATAAAAATATATTCACATATAAGCGATTTTAATTATTCTCCATAAGAATAACATGGGGGCTGTGTATGCAGGTTTGCTGCTACGGGAATAATACAAAAAATCAATTTTTTCTGCAAATATTAATATACCAGTACTACGTGAAGCCACATACCAAGTTTCATCAACATACATTCATAAATAATCGAGATATCAAATTTTATTTATTCTCCATAAGGATAACATTGGACAACGTACTGTGTTTAGCACTTTGAATATCTCTGCAGCAGTTGGGCGTAGAATCACAATTTAAACACCAAAATGATTGTTTTGTGGAACTGAACAGATTGGTAAAAGCAAATGTGAAGTTTACATTAAAATAAACTGAGGAAAAGCCAAAAACCATTTTCCCATAAGATTAACATGGGAGTTTTATGAGTAGGTTTTTTGGATTTTCTCCGCAACCACTTAACCTAGGTTAATAATTCAAAATACTATATTATTTGTTTTTGTAAGCTCTATAACATGGTTAAAACCAAAATTGAGTTGTTTAAAAATTTTAGAGTGAAAAATGCAAAAAACTGATTCTTGAAAAATTTAAAACCCTCATAAACCCCCCTTCCTATGTTTTGATTTTTCTGGTTTTAGAACTTAAAAGTCATGAAAAGTCATTTTACACATTTGAGCCAAATTTCATCGAAATCTGACGTTTTTACTCAAGTTATCGCATTCACGGACACACATATATATATATATATATATACATACATATTATATATATATACATACATATTATATATATATACATATATATAAATTTGAACGAATAGTGTTTTTGTCATCTGGGGACCTCAAAACAAAAAATTATCATGGTCTCGGGCTTAAGTCTTACTATGAGACCTACGGTAATAGCTTCTTCCCTAAAGGGGAAATTCGCTAATAGACCACAACGATATGAAGCAATATACCAAGTTTCATGACGATAAGTTGAAAAATACGCGAGATATACAACTTTTCTTATTCTCCATAAGAATAACGTACTGTGTTTAGCACTTTCAATATCTCTATAACCATTTGACGTAGAGCAATGATCAAAACACCAAATTGTGCATCTTTTTAAGCTGATTCCAATGGAGAAAACTAGAATTTGTCTTTTTCAAAAATTATACGTAAAAAACTCAAAAAACCTTTGGGGTACAAAACCCCCCCAAAATACCCCTTCGTATAGGTTGATCTGTCTGGTTTTCGAACTTAAAGTTATAAATGCTGCTTTACACGTTTACACCAAATTTTGTCAAAATCGGATTATTTCTACGAGAGTTATTGTGCTCACGGACACATACATATATATATATATATATATATATATATATATATATATATATATAGAGAGAGAGAGAGAGAGAGAGAGAGATATGAAAAATAATTAACATGAGTACCCCTATCATATAGTAGCCCTTCTATGTGAATTTAATATACCGGGTGTCCAAAAAGTCCCGGGTCGGTTAAATATTTGTCGAAATATTTAAAATAGAGCTACAAAACTTTGCACAAAGTTACTGGACATAAAAATCTATTTTAACACATATTCAGTGATCCGCTACTTCCTCAGGGGGACGGCCCGCTAGGAGTCAGAAGAAAATCTTAAATGTAAGCATAGGTTGATATGCATATTAAATAAAAGGTGTTTATTAGTAGAGTACAGAGCCACAAACCCAACCTCAAACGGAGAAACGAGTCAAAAATGACAGCCGTTCAAAGATGGCTTGAGTTTGCAACTTAGGTTAATCTATAAAATAAACTGACGAGCTTTTTGATTTTAACATTACTAACCCAAAACTGTTTACAATTAATACTGTTGAAGAATAATAAGTTTTATTATTTCTGAGAGGGATCGAAAATAAAACAAACAAGGAAAATGAATGAGCCATGATAAACCTAACAGAGAAAGTTATTTGTGACTGATAGTGTGTTCCATGAACTTGATTACATTTACCTAAGTTGCAAACTCAAGCCATCTTTGAAGGGCTGTCATTTTTTACTCGGTTATCCGTTTGAGGTCGGGTTTGCGGCTCTGTACTCTACTAATAAAGACCTTTTATTTGATATGCATATAAACCTATGCTTACATTTAAGATTTTCTTCTGACTCCAAGCGGGCCGTCCCCCTGAGGAAGTAGCGGATCACTGAATATGTGTTAAAATAGATTTTTATGTCCAGTAACTTTGTGCAAAGTTTTGAAGCTCTATTTTAAATATTTTGAAAAATATTTAACCGACCCGGGACTTTTTGGACACCCTGTATATATATATATATATATATATATATATATATATATATATATATATATATATACAGTTTTAAACGAATGGTGTTTTTGGCATCTGGGGACCTCAAAACGAAGAGTTATCATGGTCCCGGGCCTAGGTCTTACCATGCCGACTACAGTAATAGCTTCTTCCTTATGGGGAAAATTTACTGAACAAATTTTGTTTACCAAATATCATTTTTATGTGGCAAAAATTATGTGGGACAAACCTCCAGAACAGCAACAGTCCGCATTACTGAACATATAAAAAAAAGTTACAAATAACGAGATCTCCCATGTTAGGATAACATGGGAGATTTTATGAACAAGTTTTTTTTTTTTTTTCTCCGCAACCACATAACCTAGGTTAATGATTCGAGATACTATATTATTTGTTTTTTTTAAGTTCTATAACATGGTTAAAACAAAAATTGTGTGATTTAAAAATTTCAGGGTGAAAAGTGCAAAAAACTGATTTTTGTAAAATTTTGAAAGCCCCTTTCCCATGGTCTGATTTTTCTGGTTTCAAACTTAAAGTCATGAATGTCACTTTACATATTTGAGCCAAATTTCATCTAAATCTGACGTTTTTAGCGAATTTTCCCTATAGGGAAGAAGGTATTATCGTAGGTCTCATGGTAAGACTTAAGCCCGAGACCATGATCTTTTTGTTTTGAGGCCCCCAGATGCCAAAAACACTATTCGTTCAAATTTATATATATGTATATGTATATATATGTGTCCGTTACAGCGATAACTTTTGAAAGAAACGCCCGATTTTTATGAAATTTGGCACAAATGTGTAGAGTAACATTTATGACTTTAAGTTCGAAAACCAGATTGATCGGACTATGGGAAGGGGGTTTTATGGGGGTTTTAAATTTTCCAAAAAACAGTTTTTTGAAGTATTCCCCCTAAAATTTTAAAAACACTCAATTTTGGTTATAGCCATTTTATAGAGCTTAAAAAAACAAATAATTTAGTATCTTGAATCATTAACCTAGGTTTAGTGGTTGTAGAGAAAAGTAAAAAAAACACGTACATAAAATTGTCCATGTTAATCTTATGGGAAAAAGGTTTTTGGATTTTCCTCAGATAATTTTATTGAAAACTTGATATTTGCTGATACCAATCAGTTCAGCTCTACAAAACAATCATTTTCGTGTTTTAAGTTTTGTTCTACGTCCCACCGTTGCAGAGATATTCAAAGTGCTAAACACAGTACGTTGTCCAATGTTATCCTTATGGAGAATAAATACAATTTTACACGCGTTTTTTACTCGAGTTATCGTGTTAACGGACATATATATATATATATATATATATATACCGGGTGTCCCATGAAGAGGTTTAAACGTTTGATTTTATATTACGTGCCCATTCATGCACCAAACTTTTTTAAACTTTACACAGTTTACAAAGTAGGTTCTAAAAATAATCTGGAAAAATTTCAGCTCCCTAACCTTAATAGAAACAAAATGGCAGCATATTGAAAAACGATACTTTAAAAACATTAAAAAAGTGTTTTTGGTTTTATAAAATATTTTTATTGTTACATTCTAGGGCAATATGGCTTTCAAATAAAAGAACTAGAACATAGCCTAATGGAAAACCTTAAAGTCCAAAATTATTCAAACTGTAACCCATCCACAGCAACACACTGATAACAGCGCATAACAAATGATTCGTAAGCTCTTACAAAGAAACTCCACGGTATCCGGAGAAGTTCCTCTTCTATTGATCGTTTTAGTTCCTCATCATTATTGAAGCTATGGGTATAAACTTGTTCCTTCAAATAACCCCATAAAAAAAAGTCACAAACAGTTAAATCAGGTGATCGGGGTGGCCAATCTAAAAAATCACTTCCACGACCAATCCAACGGCCATGAAGGTTGCCATTTAGTAATTGCTTGACAGGATTTGCAAAATGAGGTGGAGCACCATCTTGTTGAAAGATTGCTTGATTCATTTCTGGTACCGTCAAATGGGGCAAGACCTGTTCATTTAAGTTAGGTTATGTTTTTATGGCTCAAGCGAAATTTTACAATCAAACAGCTGTTCTTCAACAATGAGCGTTAGAACCGCAACGTAGTAAACAAATCAGATAATAAATCATGAAAGTAGTTTTTATAGGAAGCAAATTGGTAAATTTTTCAATATGCCGCCATTTTGTTTCTATTAAGGTTAGGGAGCTGAAATTTTTCCAGAATATTTTTAGAACCTACTTTGTAAACTGTGTAAAGAAACTTTGCTTAATACCCCCGTCGCAGCAAACCTGCGGACTCAGCGAATTTCCAATGCATAATATTTGTCTGAATTCCACATAAAGCCGCAAACCAATTTTCATAAAAATATAATCACATATAAGCGATTTTAATTATTCTCCATAAGAATAACATTGGTAATGAGTATGTAGGTTTGCTGAAACAAGGAACAGAAACAATTGGTTTTTACGCAAATATAAATAGAATTTAACTAGGCGAAGCCACATACTAAGTTTCATCGATATTCAATCATAAATAAGCGATATATGACATTCTAGTTATTCTCCATAAGAATAACATGGGGGCTGAGAAAGCAGGTTTGCTGCAACAAGGAACAGAAAAATGGGTTTTTATATAATTATCAATATAACTCAACCAAGTGAAGCTACATATCAAGTTTTATTAACTTATGTTCATAATTAAGGGAGTCAGTACATTTTACTTATTCTCCATAAGAATAACATGGGGGCTGAGTACGGAGGTTTGCTGCTACGGGAATAATCAACAAAAAATCAATTTTTTATGCAAATATCAATATACCAGTACTACTTGAAGCCACATACCAAGTTTCATCAACATACATTAATACATAATCAAGATATCAAATTTTATTTATTCTCCATAAGGATAACATTGGACAACGTACTGTGTTTAGCACTTCGAATATCTCTGCAACGGCTGGGCGTAGAATCACAATTTAAACACCAAAATGATTTTTTTGTGGAACTGAACAGATTGGTAAAAGCAAATGTGAAATTTACATTAAAATAAACTGAGGAAAAGCCAAAAACCTTTTTCCCATAAGATTAACATGGGAGATTTTATGAGAAGGTTTTTTTGGATTTTCTCCGCAACCACTTAACCTAGGTTAATAATTCAAAATACTAAATTATTTGTTTTTTTAAGCTCTATAACATGGTCAAAACCAAAATTAAGTTTTTTAAAAATTTTAGGGTGAAAAGTGCAAAAAACTGATTTTTGGAAAATTTAAAACCCCCATAAACCCCCCTTCCCATGGTCCGATTTTTCTGGTTTTCGAACTTAAAGTCATGAATGTCATTTTACACATTTGAGCCAAATTTCATCAAAATCGGACGTTTTTTACTCAAGTTATCGTGTTAACGGACACATATATATATACATATATATAAATTTGAACGAATAGTGTTTTTGGCACCTGGGGACCTCAAAACAAATAGTTATCATGGTCTCGGGCTTAAGTCTTACCATGAGACCTACGGTAATAGCTTCTTCCCTATAGGGGAAATTCGCTAAAAAGTTCGGTGCACGAATAGGCACGTAATATAATACCCCCGTAGCAGCAAACCTGCATACTCAGTGAATTTCCAATGCATATTAATTTATCTTAATACCACAAAAAGCCACATACCACTTTTCATCAATATACATTCATAAATAAACGATTTATGACATTTTAATTATTCTCCATAAGAATAACATGGCGGCTGAGTATGCAGGTTTGCTGAAAAAAGGAACACTAAAAATGGGCTTTTATACAAATATCAATATAACTCAACTAGGTATAGCCACATACCAAGTTCTATTAATTTATGTTCATAATTAAAGGAGATAACACGTTACTTATTCTCCATAAGAATAACATGGGGCTGAGTATGCAGGTTTGCTGCTACGGGAACTATTGGGCAAAAAATGGGTTTTCGTGCAAATATCAATAGACCACAATGAAATGAAGCAATATACCAAGTTTCGTCAGGATAAGTTGATAAATAAGCGAGATATAAAATTTGTATTATCCTCCGTAAGAATAACATTGGACAACGTACTGTGTTTAGCACTTTCAATATCTCAGTAACCAATTAACGTAGAGCAATCATTAAAACATCAAATTGTGCGTCTTTAGAAGATGATTCCAATGGAAAAAAATAAAATTTTACTTTTTCAAAAATTGTATGTAAAAAACTCAAAAAACCCATTTTTGGGGTACAAAACCCCCCCAAAATACCCCTTCGTATAGGTCGATCCGTCTGGTTTTCGAACTTAAAGTCATAAATGCTGCTTTATAAGTTTGTACCAAATTTCATCAAAATCGGACCTTTTTTACGAGAGTTATCGCACCCACGGACACATATATATATATATAGATATATTTATATATAGATATATATATATAGATATATATATATAGATATATATATATAGATAGATATATATATATATATACAGTTTCGAAGGAATGGTGTTTTTGGGGTCTGGGGACCTCAAAACGAAAAGTTATCATGGTCCCGGGCCTAGGTCTTACCATGCCGACTACGGTAATAGCTTCTTCCCTATAGGAGAAATTCGCTAAAATCAAACGTTTAAACCTCTTCGTGGGACACCCGGTATATATATATATATATATATACATATATATAAATTGGAACGAATAGTGTTTTTGGCATCTGGGGACCTCAAAACAAAAAGTTATCATGGTCTCGGGCTTAAGTCTTACCATGAGACCTACGGTAATAGCTTCTTCCCTATAGGGGAAATTCGCTAACAAACGAGAAAATATGTTACAATCTTTGCAAATATTGACCTAATCGATATACTGTATCGGACCATTTCATTCGGTTTTGTATAACTTATCGTTCTGCTTATGAAAATCTACCCAAAATTATATCCTATTCAATTTTAGCGAATTTCCCCTATAGGGAAGAAGCTATTACCGTAGTCGGCATGGTAAGACCTAGGCCCGGGACCATGATAACTTTTCGTTTTGAGGTCCCCAGACCCCAAAAACACCATTCGTTCGAAACTGTATATATATATTTATGTCTATATATACCGTGAGCACGATAACTCTCGTAAAAATTATCCGATTAGGATGAAATTTGGTATAAACGTGTAAAGCAACATTTATGACTTTAAGTTCGAAAACCAGCCAGATCGCTTTGTCCGAAGGGGTATTTTGGGGGGGTTTTGTACCCCAAAAATGGGTTTTTTGAACTTTTTACATATAATTTTGGAAATAGTCAAATTTTAGTTTTTTCCATTGGATTCACCTTAAAAAAAACACACAATTTGGTATTTTGATCATTTCTCTACTCCAATTGGTTACCGAGATATTGAAAGTGCTAAACACAGTACGTTGTCTAATGTTATTCTTATGGAGAAAAATAAAAATTTTATATCTCGCTTATTTATGAATATATACTAACGAAACTTGGTATATGGCTTCATCTGGTTGTGGACCATTGATATTTGCTCAAAAAAAATTTTTTGCCAAAGGCTCCCGTAGCAGCAAACCTGCGTACTCAGCCCCATGTTATTCTTATGGAGAATAAGTAACGTGTTATCTCCCTTAATTATGAATATAAATTAATGAAATTTGGTATGTGACTTCACCTAGTTGAGTTATATTGATATTAGCATAAAACCCCATTTTAGCGAATTTCCCCTATAGGGAAGAAGCTATTACCGTAGTCGGCATGGTAAGACCTAGGCCCGGGACCATGATAACTTTTCGTTTTGAGGTCCCCAGACCCCAAAAATACCATTCGTTCGATACTGTATATATATATATATATATATATATATATATATATATGTGTCCGTGAGCACGATAAATCTCGTAAAAATTATCCGATTTTGATGAAATTTGGTATGCACGTGTAAAGCAACATTTATGACTTTAAGTTCGAAAGCCAGCCAAATCGCTCTATCCGAAGGGGTATTTTTGGGGGGTTTTGTACCCCAAAAATGGGTTTTTTGAATTTTTTATATATAATTTTGGAAATAGTCAAATTTTAGTTTTTACCATTGGATTCAGCTTAAAAAAATACACAATTTGGTATTTTGATCATTTCTCTACGTCAGTTGGTTACCGAGATATTGAAAGTGCTAAACACAGTACGTTGTCTAATGTTATTCTTATGGAGGAAAAGAAAAATTTTATATCTCGCTTATTTATGAACGTATACTGACGAAACTTGGTATACGGCTTCATCTGGTTGTGGACCATTGATATTTGCTCAAAAAAACATTTTTTTACCAAAGGCTCCCTTAGCAGCAAACCTGCGTACTCAGCCCCATGTTATTCTTATGGAGAATAAGTAACGTGTTATCTCCCTTAATTATGAAAATAAATTAATGAAATTTGGTATGTGGCTTTACCTAAATGAGTTATATTGATATTTGTATAAAACCCCATTTTTTGTGTTCCTTCCTTCAGCAAACCTGCATACTCAGCCGCCATGTTATTCTTATGGAGAATAATTAAAATGTCATAAATCGTTTATTTATGAATGTATAATGATAAAACTTGGTATGTGGCTTTATGTGGTGTTAAGATACATGTATATGCATTGGAAATTCGCTGAGTACGCAGGTTTGCTGCTACGGGGGTATTTTGTGTTCCTTGCTTCAGAAAACCTGCATACTCAGCCGCCATGTTATTCTTATGGAGAATAATTAAAATGTCATAAATCGTTTATTTATGAATGTATATTGATGAAACTTGGTATGTAGCTTTATGTGGTATTAAGATAAATATATATGCATTGGAAATTCGCTGAGTACGCAGGTTTGCTGCTACGGGGTATTTACTAATATAAAAAATATATTGTGTAAAATAACAAATGGGAGCCAGGATACTGGGCAATTCCGACAAGCAGAGTTAAATTTAATGTTTTTAGTCAGTTGACATTGTCATTAAAAATAAGCGGGGTACAGTTTCATAAGCGGCCACCAACTAATCGGATGCAATATATCATCTTAAACATTCGATATATCGATTCGGAACTTTCGATATTTTGAATCAAATTTTAACAGTACATTTATCGAAAATTAATCACTCGATATTTATCAATATCAATAATTATATGCGATGCCAGTTACAAATATATTTTAATGAACCAATGAATAAATAACAAACGAAAACTACAATAAAAAAATAATAATAATATAGAAACGTATACTAAGCTAAAACTTAAGTTATTGTCAAGGTAAACTTTATGGGCTGCTTTCATGAATTGAATGAACGGAACAATGGCAAAGATAACTAAGTTTTAGCTTTGTTATACGTTTCTTTATTATTTGTTGTATTTTTAGTTTTCGTTTGTTTGTTACTTGTTAAATGTTTCATTAAAATATATTTGTAACTTACACCATCGCTCTTAATCTCAGTTTTCAGTGACCGTTTCAACACTCTCCATGAGTAATAGTATGTTTGGGTGTTTGTGTTAACTTATTTAGGCTAAAGCTCGATTTAAAATGCTTCGATGTATCAAATGTTTAAGATCGATATTTTGCAACCGATTAGTTGGTGGCCGCTTATGAAACTGTACCCAATAAGCGTAATTTGAATATTTCGATGGGGGGGGGGGTAAAATTATTGTGATTATTGTAACATTTCATATACGGTATTACAGCAATATCTTCTTCAAATTATTGGGGGGGAATACCCCATTACAGCCCCCAAATTATGCCTCTGCTACTACACTACTACCATCTGTTCAATGTACCTAATACTGACCTAACTCATTTCCCCCAAACTTGTGTCCACTTTGATCCATCTTCACTTAATGATAGGGGCTTAGGTCTAGCCCAGACACTCAATGCATGTGGTAAAAGCATTGTAAATAACTTAATATATAGTTAATTTAATGAAGTAAATAACTATCATAGGCCTAGGTACTGAGCTTATGTGACAATTTGAGTACAACTAATGAGCTAATCTAGTTAGGGTATGATAGACCTACTCATACCTGATGTGCACATGAAGAACTGTGATTTTCACATAAGTATGGTTCAAGGAATAGGTTGTTTCCAAATTCGTTACAAAATATACTTTCAAAACACGTTAACAGTAAAATTGTACATAAAGTAATTTCAACCCAGAAAGATCTCAGGACTCCTACATTGTAGGTTTTAAAATAGCACATATTTGGCACATATCATTTCACAATAAATGTTAAGTAACAAGTCACTGACAAATAAAATGTCAGCACAAAGCCAAACAATGCGGACGAACTTTTCGTTAGCAGAACTAATCAATCATTATTAATAAATAAGAAGAGGTAGTACATTTTATAAAGGTAAAGTAGGAGATCACACATCATTTTCAATAGACAAAAAAGGTAATTAGCAAGAGCAGACGATGCGTACTTCACAAACAAGAAAAAATACAAGAGTGTATTGTTCTATTTTCCAATTTCTAAACAGCTGCATCACATAGAGTACAAGCACGAGTATGAATGTAGACCAGTGAAGTATGTATATCTGGAGTGACCAGTGAGCTCCATGTTATATCCGGAGTCACCACTCTTTGACATGCTTTGGCTAAATATTTCCCAAAAGCATGCCGTCCACTGAGCTCTATGTTGTATCTGGAGTCTCTACTCTTTGATTAAATTATATGGAAAGTAGAATTACGGCATTTGAGGATAACCATGTTGATAAAACCACTCTTACATAACGCAAATAAACAGCTTTTGACATGGACACTGTCATTGCCCAAATAGCACAAGTACATCAATTTGACCTAAAATTGATGTAAAAAATGTCAATGTCATTGATATTGTTGATGTCATTTTGACATCAAATGTCGTCAAAATGGCATAAATTTGATGGCAATTGGAAGTAAAAAGGGCACTCAATTTCATGTAAGAAATACTAAAATACCCCGTCGCAGTAAACCTGCGTACTCAGCGAATTTCCAATTCATAATATATGTATTAATACCACAAAAAGCCACATACCAAATTTCATAAAAGTATATTCACATAAAAGCGATTTTAATTATTCTCCATAAGAATAACATTGGTAATGAGTACGTAGGTTTGCTGAAACAAGGAACACAAACAATTGTTTTTTATGCAAATATAAATATTATTTAACAAGGTGAAGCCACATACCAAGTTTCATCAATATTCAATCATAAGTAAGCATAATATAACATTTTAATTATTCTCCATAAGAATAACATGGGAGCTGAGTAAGCAGGTTTGCTGCAACAAGGAACTAAACAAATGGGTTTTTATGCAAATATCAATATAACTCAACAAGGTGAAGCCACATACCAAGTTTTATTAATTTATGTTCATAATTAAAAGGGAGTCATTACATTTTACTTATTCTCCATAAGAATAACATGGGGGCTGAGTACGCAGGTTCGCTGCTACGGGGATTATCTACAAAAAATCAATTGTTTTTGCAAATATCAATATACCAGTACCACGTGATTCCACATGCCAAGTTTCATCAATATACTTTCATTAATAATGGAGATATCAAATTTTATTTATTCTCCATAAGGATAACATTGGACAACGTACTGTGTTTAGCACTTTGAATATCTCTGCAATGGTTGGACGTAGAATCACAATTTAAACACCAAAATGATTGTTTTGTGGAGCTGAGTTGATTGGTAAAAGCAAATGTGAAGTTTACATTAAAATTAACTTAGGAAAAGCCAAAAACCTTTTTCCCATAAGATTAACATAGGAGATTTTATGAGCAGGTTTTTTTGGATTTTCTCCGCAACCACTTAACCGAGCTTAATAATTCAGAACACTATATTATTTGTTTTTTAAGCTCTATAACATGGTCTAAACCAAAATTAAGTGTTTTAAAAATTTTAGGGTAAAAAATGCAAAAACTGATTTTTGGAAAATTTAAAACCCCCATAAATCCACCTTCCCATGGTCAGATTTTTCTGGTTTTCGAACTTAAAGTCATAAATGTCACTTTACACATTTGAGCCAAATTTCATCGAAATCGGACGTTTTTTACTCAAGTTATCGCATTCACGGATACACACAAACATATATATATAAAATTTTGAACGACCTCCCAAAACGTGTTCAGGGGGTTACGTTAGGAACTTCTATGGTGGTCCCGGGCTTAAGTTTCACCGTGCGGGTCATGCTAATAGTTCACTTTCCAAAGGAAATTCACTAAAAAAGATGATCCACGTTTGCCTGGGAACTACCGCCCAATCTCGCTCCTACCATCCATCTCCAAGATACTGGAAAGAGTAGTATGCGATTCCTTGGTCAACTATCTTAGCAACCACTCAATTCTTTTTAAAAAACAATTTGGTTACCAAAAACAGAAGTCTACAAAGTTAGCTCTGGTTAGTTTCATCAATTCCTGCATCGACTCCTTGGATGGTGGTAGGACAGCCATGGGCTGTTTCATCGACCCGTCCAAGGCGTTTGATTGCGTTTACCACCCTGTTCTTCTAAATAAGTTAGCGGCAATAGACATCAAAGATAAAGCACTAAATTGGATTAGTTCTTATCTCTCAAATAGATCTCACAAAACCAAAATTGACTTTCTTGACCAAGTAGCATCAGAAAATGTTCTTACTCAAACTCAAAAGCAATATCCTTTGGAGTTCCGCAAGGATCCATATTAGGGCCTATCCTATTTCTTCTATACATCAACGACATCTCTGACTATCTACCCGGTAATATCCTTACAGCTTCCGCAGATGACACTTCAATTTTAACTTCAAGCAAAAATCTCAGTGTTTTAGAGCAGCAGACTTTTTTCAACCTTAATATACTCTCACAATATTTCTCAGGTATAAATCTTCATATCAATCCCAAAAAAACACAGTTCATACATTTCATGACCGACCAGAAAATAAACCGTTTAACTAACGCAGGTACAACTTTTCCTTCGGTTGTACTTGATGAGATCATCATTGAGGAAGCTCAGACTGTCGACTATCTAGGAGTGAGATTGGACGGTGGCCTAAGGTGGAATGAACATGTGAATACTTGCCAAGCAACTCGCTTCAAATATTTTTGTTTTGAAAAATATTTCATCTTTGAACAACATTGCACTATCCAAATTGGTATATTTTGGCTTGATTGAGAGTCTGATTAGGTACTCTATTATACTTTGGGGCTTTTCCAGTAATATTAATCTAAATGGAATATTTGTCCTCCAGAAAAGAGCGATAAGGAGCATTTTGAAACTTAAACCTACAGAATCATGTTTTGACCACATCAAAGAACTGCAAATTTTGACAGTACCTAGTATTTACATTCGTAGTTGCGCTCATTACTCATTACTACATGTAGCTCTTTTTTTCCAAAATCTTAATGTTGGTACCACTCATGTTTTCTTATATGGAATCGTACACTTGAATTTTCCCTCTCACACGTTACAAGTTGCCTCAACTATCTTACAAGTTACTGGTATACCTACAAGATTACCTACCAGTGATCAAAGCTATAACACATAAACCCACAGAATCATGTTTTGACCACTTCAAAAAACTGCAAATTTTGACAGAACCTAGTATTTACATGTTTGAAGTAATTAGTTATGTTAAAGAAAACAACCTTGTTAAAGCTCATCAGCATTCTTACAGTACCAGAAATAGAAACATCAATCCTTCTGTGTCTCATAACTTAAAGCTTTTTGAGAAAAAGCCGGATTACATTGGTCTTAAGCTATTTAATCAACTTCCTTCTCACATAGCCCAGATTAGTAACTTGAAAAAATTTAAATACAAGCTCAAAAAGTACCTCTTAGATCAATGTCTTTACCAACTCCCATCATACCTGACCTGACTTTCTAACCTGTCAAGATGTTTTTTTACATCCCCCTCTCCATTTGCATCTCTGCCTATCATGAAGATGTACCTAATAAAACCTGCAGAAGCTGACTGGTCCTATGCCACATATGGTCAATCGGGACGACGTGGGATATGTATGTATGTACCAAGAAACCAAAACAGCTGCAGCGTAACCCCAGGCCTGGGCCTACTCTTTCATGTTGAGGCAGGAAATGATTTATCTAATTTCTTTCTGCAAATCCCTCCTGTCCAGACTCAATAGAATACTGATCGCAAAGACATCGCTAATGTGTTTTGAAATATTGGTTTTGTTTCCCTGCTGAATTCCACCTCTTGTATATAGTTTAATGCGTGCGTTATTGCAATGTTGTTGTGTATTTCTAGTGTACATTACAATTATTTGAAAATGTTTTCTTAAACAGTAACCACAATCATGTTTTAAATGTTTTACTAAATTCTAATGTTTCAATTAATTTAAATATGAGGCTATTCAAACTTGTCCATACAAGTTTTGTGCTTTTAGTGTTTAACTCTAAAAATAAATTTAAATTAGAACAGGTCATTGTTATCTATAAAGATTAAAACAGCTCTTCAGCAAAGTTATTAATTTTAAGAATCAGTTTTCCCTACAAACAACATATTAAAGCAATTGAAGTAAGGTAGCAGCGTTTAGTTCCGAAAACAGCTGCAGCGTCTGACTGTTATTTTGAGACTCAAGTAACGGGGGCCAAACTAGCTGCAGCTGGAACTACTTTTGTTCCAACCGCTGTGGAACTAGCTGCAGCTATTTCGTTCAAGTAACTGCTTGGCACATCTCTCTCTAGCTTAGGGGGTGGAGGAATACGGCCGCGCCGAGGCAGGCCTTTGATGTTTACCGACTTTCCTCGGGAAACGGGAAGGCCCGCGCCTGACGGACCGCGGGCCGAGGCGGGTTGACCTGATACACGGCTCGTTGTGCGGCAAGTTTTATGACCTGGCCCGCCAGATCACGGGCCGTGTATCATAGGATTAAACAAATCACAACTATATGCCTAGTAGCACACATCGTTGGCCCAACGATGGGGAATGGTTGGGATGGTTAGAAGTGGTTGGATAATGGTCGGTTGGCAAATCCAACCATAGGAGACGTTGGGTCATCAAAAGCTATTGTTGGCAAATCATACTATATTACATTATTATTAATTATATATTAATATTAATGTATATGTTATAGTATACCTTATTAACATAATATATTTTATAATTATATTAAATATATTAATTTGCTCGTAGTTTAGTTTATCATATTTCATAGCAAGAAGACACATAAATCAAAAGAACCAAATTACATTGTTCCAACTTTTATTACTCTTATTACAGTGATTTGCGCAAGTAGATTAATTTATAGAAGAATTAAAGAAAAGTATTGTCCTAGTCGTGTACACTATTGGTAATTTTTATATCCTAGTCCTCCCATTTACTTTCACGAGTCAGAGTGGCCGCGAGGGTTAAGGCGTATGTGCAGTAAGTCAAAGGTCGTTGGTTCAATACACTCGACCAGGACACAATATTTTTGCTATTCAAATAATAAAAAAATTATTGGTTTACTAAGCCAATTCAATGAGTAGAGGCAATATGGGGAGTCTGGGACAGCTGAAAAATAATTGTTTTTTAATCAGAAGTGACGTTTGAGTGACGTGGTGATGACGTATGTGTGACGAGAGGGTGTGATGACGTCACGGCGATGACGTATTGGTGTGACGATACACATACGTCATTGGATGTGAGGTAATGTGAAAGCGGGTGGATTTATATTAAGAAACGGTTTAGTTACGTCGGTTTGCGACTTGAAATGGCCAACCGTCCATTTAAGTCGGTTTGGTCGGTTTGCGACTTGAAATGGCAAACCATCCATTTACGTCGGTTTGTGTTATCTTATCTTATCTTATCTTAGATAAGATAAAAAATTTTTCTGGGGGCTCCGCCCCCAGACCCCGCTGGGGGCTGCGCCCCCAGACCCCCCCCCTTGCTTCGCTCCCCATCCCACGCCATAGAGTCCCCCTCCACTATTAACCCCCGCCACATTTACAGCCTAGCGCAGGATCGCGCGTTACGATCCATTCACACTCCAGATCTTAGCCGCAACGCAACCATGGCTCGCAACTTACAACCGATCAAACGCCCTGCTGACTCTTCTGACGAGGACTATTCGGACCAAGAGGATCACAGACGTCGCAGGAAACAGTTCAAGTTCTGCCAAACTAGACCGACGGCTGCAACTACTCCTGTGGGGAGAGCGACGATTCAAATAACGCGAAACATCTTCACTTACCGACAGATCAACCAACTCATGGGCATCTTGGACCGCTACCGACACCTTGCCGATCAGATCATCATCGATGTTAGTAGCGGTAATGACTTCCACCTCATCATCCAACATCAACACTTGGACACAGTCGACGCTAACCTACGCCGACAACTACAACTAAGACAATTTATTCGGGTCGTCGCTTCCATCCCCCCACACTAAATCCAGGACTCCACTCCTTCTACAAACGGCCTTTATCAAGGCCACCACTTATATCATTCGTTGTGAATCAGCCTAGCAATCATACAACATATTAAACCTACATTAAGTACATTTCAATCCAGATTCTCAGGACTTAGTCATTTAACATCAATCATTTTGGTGGCCTTTAAAAAGGCCATTTTTACAAGTCTCAATTATTTTTACTTTCACAGTCTTAGACGATTCCTTTACAAGTCTCAGCCTCACATCTTGTTACTTCTTTTACAGGGGGAGTATTCAACATTTTCTGGACTTTGTCATTTATCCAACTTCAGTTTAGTGGCCTTTATAAAGGCCGTTTTAATAAGTCTCAATTTTACAACTTTCGCGGTAACAAAGAATAGTTATTCAGTTGTAGCTATGAATGTTTTAGGGGACTTCAAATAATTATAATTTATATTCTCCAAACATGTTCAAACGTGTTCAAGGTCATTTTAATGCTTAAAAAAAAAAGGATCTTGACTGTGGCGGATTGCCCTGCCGACCAGTCAAGAAGGGTCAGTTCATTCGTGGCGGTTTGCCCATGCCGACCGATTGAACTGCTTAGGGTATGGGTGGACCGCAGAACTCCACACTGCGCGAACCACCCGGGTTTGTTTTTGGGGTTGTGATGGGAATAGGGTAAGGGACAGAGTTTAACTTGTACAAATCAACAAATTATGTTAGTGTTAGTGGGAAACCAGCGAAGCCATGCAAGACAGAAAAGGATTGTACAGAGAAGAATAAGAGATCGGCGCTGAGTTTAACGATCCAGATCCATTGCCCACCGCACTGTTCACCCAACGCCCGGAGCAGTGCTGACCACACAGGGGGACTTCTCTCAGGCCTTGTGCGACGCAGAAGGTGTTGACTCCGCCTCGGGACCCGGCGGAGATCAGCGTAGAGATGCCGGCCGATAGCAAGTGAGACCTACATATGTGGTGCTCGCTATATCACAGAAGTTCCAAGCCCGGGGTACCACTGCAGGGATTGCGGTACTAGGAGACCTCCGTGGATGTTCAGCTTCTCTCCGATGATCTCCGCTGTGTCCCGCTTCTCTGGAGCTGCTCTGGACTGGTCCCGTGTCTGCATGCCGAATGATTCGAGTGGAACGAGCGTCCCGGTTTTATGAACTTTTCCGCTGAGTCAGCAGAAAATAACCTCACCTCATTGGTTGAACTGTTTGACCAATGAGAAGCCGGCTTGTGCTAGTGAGTATACCGCTGTTCTTAAGCGAATCACTTTTGCTCACCCTTTCGTTACGGACGCAACTGCATCATGTTCAGGAAGCAGACCCGGCCTAAGATGGTTGGCATGCCTCGTCGGGAACCATCGTTCCAGCTTTCCAGCTCCAGGCCCCACAGTGTCACACCTCGGTCATCACTCCGGCAGCCTCGTCAACGTCCAGCTCCAATCCCAGCCCCAAAGAGCGAGTCCGTGACAGGGCAGCCTCGTCAACGCCCGGCTCCGACACCAGCGTCAAAGAGTAGACCCGTCGATGTAATGCCTCGACGGGTAAACATATCGACTTATGCCCGGGAACCGTTCTCTTTACTTAGAGAAATTCTCTCGGACAAGACGAGGGATCTGGAACCTGAGAAGAACTATACGGCCCAGATCCCTGTTATCGATGAGCCGAGGGAGATTCGTCGGCCGAGCTTCGAACCGGCATTCCCTGGGTTCAAGCTCCACCGCCTGTGGAAACTGCAGCCGGGGCTTTATTGTCTGCTCGGATGGGACAAGCCTTCGCGGGAGCTTTTGTTGCGCCACCACAACTTTGTCTTTAGAAGTTACCTGCCGAATGGAGTGATTGAGCCACCGTACGATACATTAAAGACCTACTTGGAGGTCAGGAAGCCGGAAGATGGGCAACGACGTCGGCGTGTCACCGTCCAATGGGTGTCCATGTAAAAAATGACACTGATAAAAACGGCCTTTTTTAAGGCCACCAAAAATTTCAATCGTTTGACACTCAGTAGCGTAAAACATATATTTTGTTTTACCCCCAGTCTTACTCCTGCTGTAGCGAAGTTTTATTATAAGTCCCATGAGGTTTCAATAAAGTTTGTTGGTATTTTGTACGGTACGGTACGGTACTTAGTTACCGACTTCAACAAATATGGTTTGACCGAGAATTTTAATCGTTCCTCTGTCAACATAGTTTGTTCAAAGGGGTAAGCGCTTGGACTGGGATATTAAATAATTAAAATGGCCTTTCTCAAGGCCACTAAATAAAACGCTGAGTCAGTGTTATTAGTGCGCACCAACAGGAGACCTGCAGCGGATCCTATACGGTACGTAGCGTCGCACCTTAGAGACCAATGATTAGTGGAGCTCAGGACATCCTGCTTGCGCTGAGGAGAGAAGATGGAAACTACGGTGGAAGAAATCTTCGCTGAGATGATTGAGCGACGGGCTCCACTAGCACCGATATCCTCACTCCGGCCGCCTCGTCAACGTCCAGGAGCCTCGAAGAGGCGTGTTCGCTTCGCGTTGGACTGTCCAGCTCCGAGACCAGTGCCAAGGAGCAATCCTGTCACTGTAATGGATTGTGTTGCGGCTACTCCACGGCGAAAGCTTCAGAGGCTGGAGCGGCGCTTCTACACTCCACTTGGGCAACTACGCCATGGCGAGCAGAATCGACGGTTGTGGCGGATGAAACCCGGCCTGTACGAATTGCTATTTTTCGTACGGCAGGATGGTGAGGCTACTCTGCGAGAGGTTGGTTCCTTGGAGCTGACGAGAGTTCGCCTGCCAAGGAGAATGGAGTGGCCGTGGAAGTCGACGCATCTGAAGATTCATGGGCCGGGGGAGGACCTTTCGTATCCCAGAGGGAAGGCCGAATGGGTCCGTCGCTAGATCATCTCAAAAAACGGCCTTTTTAAAGGCCACCACATTTTTCAATCGTTTTTGAACTCATGCATTTGCAAAGTTTTATTATAAGTCCCATGACATACTGGGTATTGGTAATCTGTACGGTACGTAGTTTCCGACTCTAAATAATATATTTTGACCGAGAACTTTGTTCATTATTCGGTCAACACAGTTTATTTAATGCGCTTAAAATAAATGTTATGGGGCTTAACAACCATAGCTTGGAGTAAAGAATAAAATGAGTTGTGTTTGCAAACACAAACAATTCCACGTTTCTAACATAGAGTTACAGTCGGGCTAAGATTGGAGATACGTAGTTGCCGACTCTAAATAATATATTTTGACCGAGAATTTTGTTCGTTATTCAGTCAACACAGTTTGTTTAATGTACCTAAAAACAAACGTTATGGTGCTTGAGTAAAACATAAAATTGCTTTCAAACACAAACATTTGCAAGTTTCTAACATAGAGGCACAGTCGGTCCAAGATTGGAACATAAAAACGGTCTTTATCAAGGCCACCATTCTTAGTACTTAAATTCAACTGACCAATAGGAGAAGAGTGCTGTGTCAGCAACGCCTATATAATGAGAGAGTAGTGCGATGTTTCCTCATTCCTCCACTGAGCTGATTGCTGATCTGATCACCAAGACATGGACTCTTCTGAGACTTCTGCAGCTGTAGAATCCATCCTGGCTGAGAACAAGGTGAAGTCTATCTTCGATCCGCCGGACGCACCTTCTACATCCACAAGCGTGGTTTCGCCGCCAAGTCCCCTGCACTTTGGAGCACCGACAGCAGAGTCATCGGATGAAGATAATAGGAAATTCATCTCAAAACATGACCCCTTCGTACCGAAGGCAACTTCATCCTCCAGCACACCAAGAATATCATTGAAGAAGACACCACGGGTAAGAAATGCGCCCAAGTGTACCCACCAATTTAAGAGAGGGCCGAAGAAGGGTGAAGTGTGTGCAGTCTTCTGCAAAATAGGAGAAAAAGTTCTGCGCTAAACACAAACCTGCAGAGAAAAAGCCGCCAGCATCTAGTTTTGACTTTGAAACTATAGCTCATGAGGGAAAATTCCGAAGATTGAAAGTTTCAAAAAAATATAAACTCCTACAAATTAAAGAGCGCAAAGTAATTTTGGAAAACAGCGGAAGAATCCTAAAGGTAAGACTGCCTGGATATTTGCAACCAATACCCAAGACTGGGTCATACTTAATATTTCAAAGGGCGGGCAAAGGCGAACTGGCAAAGGCGATGTGGGAGTGCGTCTAGATTGGATCAGCAGCTCAGAAACGGCCTTTTTCAAGGCCACCAATTGTTTCACTCGTTATAGTACTCACAGTGTGCTAACTCTGTTGTCTTTCTCAAATAAAGTATATTATGTAAAATCCTACAACATAATTAACCTACATTGCGTAGCTTTCCTTCCAGTCAACAATGGTCGAGACCAGTCGTAAACCTTGGTGGAGAATTCAAAAACGGCCTTTTTAAAGGCCAAAAATTGATTCACTCGTTATAGTACTCACAGTGTGCTAACTCTGTTGTATTTCACAAACATAGTATATTATGCACAATCCTACAACATAATTTACCTACATTGCGTAGCTTTCCTTACAGTCAACAACGGTCTAGACCAGTCGTAAACCTTGGTGGAGAATTCAAAAACGGCCTTTTTAAAGGCCAGCAATTGATTAACTCGTTATAGTACTCACAGTGTGCTAACTCTGTTGTATTTCACAAACAAAGTATATTATGCACAATCCTACAGCATAATTAACCTACATTGCGTAGCTTTTCTTACAGTCAACAACGGTCGAGACCAGTCGTAAACCTTGGCGGAGAATTCAAATACGGCCTTGTTAAAGGCCAGCAATTGATTCACACGTTATAGTACTCACAGTGTGCTAACTCTGTTGTCTTTCACAAACAAAGTATATTATGAGATGAAATAAACTGATAATGCAAGCTGCAGACTGAATTAATATTTACATCTCTCGTTTTAGTACTCAAATTGAGCTAACTGTGTTGTCTTTCACAAACGAATTATATTATAAGATGAAATGAACCGATAATACAAGCTGCAGCCTGAATTAATATTTACAACTCTAGTTTCATCGATTCTTTGCATTCAAAAAAAGATTTTGTTTGTTTGTTAGGTTGACCTTGAAAATAATAAAAGCATTGTCAGCAGTTAAGATAAGAGACTGCTGAAAAGCATTGTCAGCAGTTAAGATAAGAGACTGCTGAAAAGCATTGTCAGCAGTTAAGATAAGATACTGCTGAATATGCAGTAGTTATTACTATAAATAGAGGCGTTCTGTAGAGTTGATCACATCCATCTGCGACGTTTACCTGGCAACATGGTCTACGAGATTGTTCACCACCAAACAGCGAGAAGGGTTAAACGCTCTCCTCTGTGGCTGAAAACATTCTACCTCCGTGTTCCGATTTATTGGACGACGGAGATAACTCAAGAATGCGACTTGTGGAGAGTTTCTGAGGCTCTAGACAGTATCAGGGCCGACTGCCGAGCGACTACTATTAAATTGACAACGTCCGACGTAGGGTTCTGGATGGCGCCTACTCCTCTGGAAGATGACTTACCCTTCAAGACTAACGTCATCAAAGACCTGAAGCGTTTGCTGCGGCTTGGCCAAAGGGTGACTCTCACCGTCATCGTTTCTTGAGGACGTATCCTGCAGACCCACAACGCCATCTCAAACTCCACCTTCTGAGGGCAACTACAAACGGCCTTTTTCAAGGCCACCATGAATTTCACTCGTTTTAACTAAGCTAAGCGTCTTATTTGAACCATACCAATTATTTATCTTTTCGATTATTAATGTTTCTACTAATAATGAAATTAATAATTACCAACACATGGTTTTTAAAATTTTTAGTTGTACAAAACACATGGTGGTTTCTTAATTTTACCTCAACTAACAATTGAAATTTATGATATTAAGTATGCACAAGTGTATCTCTTTCTCTCTCTCTCTCTATATATATATACATTTTTGAGATCAAAACCTATGTTTACGGTTTTTCTACCATAACTTAGCACTTTTTTTACTGACTAAAACTTAATGCTCTTATTCGTTGTTTATTTTTGCTTGCTCATCACAAAATTCCCCTATAAATAAAGGTAAATAGTAGTCACCGGTCATTCATATCCTATCTACCATCATGGCACCACTAGACATCCCTCACCACTGGAAGCAAATTGGAGAAATAATTGAAAATGTCTTACAGGAAGATGTGGAGGAGATTGAAGATACTAGCGACTCCGAAGACCTGACCAACTCCGATGACAACACATCATCACTAGATGTCTCTGACATAGAAGATGCAATAGCATTTGTTCTTCACGAGGATTATCCGGAGTCAGTCGCCGACAGTATTGAATTTTATCTCCTGTCCGAAGATGAGGATGACAACAGGACTCCTGTCCTACGTGATGTTCCCGATGCAAGGCGGAGACTATTCGATAGTTCCAGTGGTGAGGAAGACGATGATGGCGTTGCATACCTGAGCGACTAATTAGAGAAGTCTGTTTCAAACGGCCTTTTTCAAGGCCACCAACTGTTTCAATCGTTTTAAAACTCAGCCGAATTCGCAATGTTTTTTTTTTCCTTAAACTAAAAAAGCCACAAGCAGAGTATAATAAACGAATGAAAAAATGGTAGCCGTTAAAACGGCTGTTTGGATGTGTTTTTCAACTGTATAAAGGGTTTATTGTTCAACAATGATGTCATCATCTGATAGATAATCTGCCCCTACTAATCTTTCTAATGCAGCCATTACTTCTCTGGATTGGATAGTTGTTCTGCTTGATACAACGTTAACCTGTACTGGTTGATCATCACTTTCTTGTCTTTCCGTGGGTGTAAATGATAATTGAAAAGGTGGTGTTGTGGAGGATATATCTGGGACCTGTATAGGCTGCTCCATAATTATGTTGTGGTTAGTAAGCTTATAGCAATACTAATTTATAATTTCATTTATGTTTACTTTTTAAATGAATGAACCAATGGCAATGAAAGTGATGATCTTAGCAAAAATATAAACCAATAGTAATTCAATGCTGAGGTCAGCATTTGCTATAAAACTAGAACATGTGAAAAATGGCTCTCAATACTACTTTTGGAGCAGTCTATAACACACTGAGAAATTTATTCAATCACAATGTACTATTGTCAACGTTGTAATGAAGATTTCATAAATGAGGATTTATATATATATCACTGTGAAATTTACCATAATGCTACTAATAATGCATTATCCGATTGTGAAGACCATCCCGATTTCTTACACTTCCTTGCTGACACTGAACACTCTACACGGCAGAGCAGACCAAGCGTAATTGCATATGCACCTCCTAGCAAACAAAACTCAGTGGATCCTGAAGATGAATCATCACCCTCTACTTATAGAGGGACTGCGAACGAAGATGCAACGTTGGGAGTCAACATTTTAGTGGAGGCGTTTGACAGATCTGTCGTTCGACATTACAGAATAAATAACATCAATACACTTGAACTACAAATATTTCTGACCCTCGTTAAAGATGTTATAATTGCAAAATTAAATTATGAACTTAACCGTTTGAATTTCATTAAATTTGGATTACTATTGGACACAACATTTAATAATGTAGAAGGAGAAATATCCAACAGAGGGTTTCTTTCTAGAAACCGAACTATCATGGAGACGTCAAATTTAGATGAAATAGTTGATGAATGTTTACAAGAATTGGTGCTTAAAATAACTGAACATGAAGCTCGTGGATCCGGATGGTCCTTGCTCAATGTTAACAACCTGGATTTACGAGTTCATAAACGTGGATACGGTGATCGTGGCAGCAGTTTTATTCCATTGCCAGCAAAGATTAAAGATAATAAATCATGTATTAATGTTCAAAACAATTACAATGAATGTTTCAGATATTCCATGTTGGCGAAATTTCTTGTTCATGAAGGTGTCCAACATCCTGAACGACCGAATAGAAGATATCAAGAACTAAATGGTAGATATAAATTTAATGGATTAAACTACCCAGTGTCATTGTCTGATATAGGAAGTTTTGAAAAACGTAATGCAGGTGTATCTGTTAACGTGTTTGGACTGGACAGAAGAAACAATGTGTACCCGTTAAAAGTGGTACCACGTGAATTGACTGACCATACTGATTTACTGTTACTAAAAGATGAAACTGTTTCACATTATGTGTACATAAAAGATTTCACTAAGCTCATTCACTATCAGCTCACCAAAAGAAAGTCACCAATAACAGTGTGTAAAAGATGTTTCTGTTTTAAAAATATCTCTATAAATAGAGGAGGTCGTAGTTGGCTGACGGAACACTCTAAACTTTGTGGAGATCATGCAGCAGCAAAAGTTATCCTTCCAACTCTGAATAGATCTATTCTAAAGTTTAGGAATATCCATCACCAGTATCGCATCCCAATTGTAATTTATGCAGATTTTGAATCGTCATTGATACCAGTGGAAAATGTGGATCCTGACGCAGCAGACAGTAGGAAATACCAAAAACACGAGCCAAACAGCTATTGTCTTTTGGTAAAATCAACACTTTCATACGAGCATCTTCGGCACTACGATATTCCAACGGAGCCAAAGCTTTACCGTGGGGAGCAAGCTGCAACACGATTTGTTGATGATCTATATGATATTGCTGAAAAAGTATCTACCCTCTACAGTTACATTGTTCCTTTTGTTCAATCGTTTGACACTCAGCAACCACCAAATTCATTTTCAAACCTCTCTCTCGACTTTAAACAGTTTCTTAACGAATATAAATCCACCCGCTTTCACATTACCTCACATCCAATGACGTATGTGTATCGTCACACCAATACGTCATCGCCGTGACGTCATCACACCCTCTCGTCACACATACGTCATCACCACGTCACTCAAACGTCACTTCTGATTAAAAAACAATTATTTTTCAGCTGTCCCAGACTCCCCATATTGCCTCTACTTCAATGTGAAATTGTGTTTTTTTTATAAAAATTAATCAATTAAAAACAAAATTATAAAATGTTGGTATTTGTTTGGGTCGTTTGGGTATTGGTTGGCATTGTTGGCATTTGGTTGGCAAATACAAAGTTGGCCCAACGGTGCGCCAACAGACATTTCTTACCGTTGGCCAACGAACTGTGCCAACCATTTCCCAACGTTGCCCCAACGATTACTGATACTAGGGGTCATGACGTAATTTTATAATGTAGTCCAAAGCCAATCAACTGACTCCATTTGGTCTAAGTTGCTAAACGAATACTACTGAAATAAAAATGGTGTCCGTATGATCGTGAATCTGACGTATCCACTGCACTACCGTTACATTTTGGTGTTGGTGTTCCTGAAAATTACACTTTATTAAGCAGTGAGTACTCACGGCCAACGATTATAAAGTCATTCGAAAGAACACACACAAACTATCGGTTGATGAAAAATTTCGAGTTCGATATCGTAACAAATAACAAACGATATTAGCGTAATTAGCGATATTGGAGTACCGCATAAGTAGCCGTTAATGTGCTCACCCATACAAAAGAGTTTTTACTCCATAATTGGAAAGGTCAACCCTAAACTATCTCAAAATAAAATTGGACTTAGAAAAGTTGATTATATTTGATTTTTTATGATTGCTTTACTTTTACTCTCAAATCTTATGTGATTAAGTAAAAAATATTTGAGTTATTATGCATTTGAAATTCTAGAGTAGTGATGCTTGACTCTAGGGTAATCTAGGGTCGAGATAACCAAATTCTAGGGCAAAACTAACCTGGCGTTGTGGCGACATTGGTTGTGGATTTGGATTATTGGCAGTGTAGCCACTTTTAGGGTAATTACCCTTTTTTAGGGTAATTTTACTGGTCTTAGGGTAATTTTAGGGTAATGGAGTTTTTAGGGTAAAATCTAGAGCCACTTTATAATTCAAATTTAGATGTTTTGGCAATGTAAACTGGATTTTTACATGAATTAACATATTTACATTTAAGTGCTGGGTAAATTAAAAGAATTATAAAATAGATATAACTAGCATGAACATCATATATCCTATATTCTATTAATTAGACTAAAGGTAAATGTAATCTCAATGAACACAAAGTTTAATTTTCGAACAGATAAAATTGAGGCACATTATGTTATGTGTCCAAAATTGGACACAGCATAATAATATAGAAAACCCTAATAGTAAAAATATATCGGGTTAATTTGGTTAAATATATGTTGTTAGATTTACAGCGCTGTTGTAGAAAATATGTTTACTGAAGATTGTCTCTATTTTGACGCATATTTGAATGAGGGAACTAAATTGTATTTTATGCCTGTGAAATCTCCATGGTGAGCCAGGTGAGCGCTTATAAAAACATCCCAACAAGGCATAACTTGTGTAAATTTGTGTGATGAGGTGTATTATTGTAATGCAACCTATTGGTCTAATCAATTAGTAATAAGATGACAAACATATTCTCTTGGCATTAGTATTTAGACAAAATAACACTGAGAAATTTGTACAACTGAAATAAGTTTATGAAACAATAAAGTACTTCCAACAACTGTCAATATTATGTATCAACAAGTTTCTATTATCCCCGATGCCAGCACATAATTCAGCATATCGCTGAATAAAAATATTACAACAGAATATTTATTTGAATTTTTTAATACATATTTCGTTTTATGTGTAATATATGGCCAAAGACGAGTGTTAAATGCTATATTACTTTACTTTTTATGGCTTAATCATGTTTTAAAACCAATCTCGAGTGTATTTTGAGCTTTTAGAGAAGAAAATCAACTCTCTGGGTAATTTTAGGGTAATTTACAAAAAAGTTTAGGGTAATTTCATCACACGTTTAGGGTAAAATTTCATCTACCTGGTGGCGACACTGATTATTGGATTTGTTATTTGTTGATTTTTGTTATCTGTTTATTACGTTATGATGAATTAGAGAAGATTAATTAAGTTTTGGTTAACTGTTGGACTTGTTTTGTTTTTAATGTAAGTAAAATAGCCTACCCATATTCCAAATATTTAGAGTATCATCTTATTTTTGAACCCCTTTAATATGAGTTAACATGATGAATTATTCATCGTCAAATGATAGGCTATTTAACCTCTTGGTTTATTATATAAAAATGATAATCAAGGGCTCTTAGACCTTCCTGATATTAACAGTTTAATGCTCTCTATGAACAGTCCTTTATTGCATCCTCTAAAAATCAGATGGGGGCAGATTATTGGAGCAAGGTTAAATGTTTTTTTGAACAGTCAAGCATTTTGTAATTGCATTATCATGAGTTGTTTTAACTTCCGAAAGGTTAAAACGGGTACAGTTTCATAAGCGGCCACTAACTAATCGGATGCTATATATCAATCTTAAACATTTGATATATCAAATATAATTTTAAATCGATCTTTAACCTAAATAACACAAACATTCAAACACATTCGAGTCCTCATGGCGTATGTTGAAACGTCTCTGACAACTGGGATTAAGATCGATGATGTCAGTTACACATACATTTAAATGAAACATTTAAAAAGTATCAAGCAAACAAAAACTAAAATTTAAAAGTGCAACAAATAATAAAGAACGTATAACCAAGCAAAAACTTAAGTATATTTGCTTAGTCCTAACTTATATTAACTTAGTTTATTCTATTGTGGAATTAGTTTATGCAATCCATGAAAGCAGCCCATAAAGTTTACCGTGGTAAAGATAACTTAAGTTTTAGCTAAGATATACGTTTTTTATTATTTATTTGTTTAATTGTAGTTTTCGTTTGTTTTTTTATTTGTTCAATGTTTCATTAAAATATATTTGTAACTGGCATTGCATATTATTATTGACGATATACAATAATTTGTTGATTTTAGATTATAACATTAATTGGATGAACGTTGGTGAATCCTCATACTTCAGTCTGAAAATCGAATTCAGGTTACGCTAACTCCTTTTTAACGGTTTGATGGATTGTCATGACATTTTTAGGGTAACGTTTTGATGGTTTAGTGATTTTAATAAACTATAATTGACGAATTATTGTTACATTTTAATAATTATTAGTTTTTTTATTGAACAATGATCAGTCAATTAGATTTTTGATTTGAATCACGTAGTTTTTGACTGTCATCTGATCTCTCAAACTGTCAAGAGTGTCAAGTCAGTTTCAGTTTGAGGTTACTACATGTATTTCAGTTGTTCCTAATTGCTCAATTGCTGTACACCTTAATCTAAATACGAAACACGACTTTGAGTCTATTAATAATAATAATGTTATTCTTATATTAATCAATTTAAAGTTCCACTTATGTAAACTTTCTGTAAATACTAACTGTGCTGGAGTTTGGATAGTAGAAAGAGTTCTAATTGGCGAGGATGCCGACATTACACTGGAAATAGGAACATTACATAAGTTTTACCGTTGAACCCTTCATATAGATGTTTGTAACAGAAGGGAGATGATACCTATTTCAACCTGAGTTATGCTGTGTTGACGATATATTTAAAAATCTGTCTTCAAAGTTGCAGTTGCGGTAATAGGTATGAAGGCTGAACACTATCCTTAGAGGCTAATTAAATTAATTAGTGAATTTCCTATGGAAAGTGAACTATTAGCATGACCCGCATGGTGAAACTTAGGCCGGGACCATCATAGAAGTTCCTAACGTGACCCCCTGAACACGTTTTGGGGGTCGTTGAAAATGTTTTATATATATATATATATAGACATATATATATATATATATATAGACATATATATATATATATATATATATATATATATATATATATATATATGTGTATGCACTCTAGCGGTCACATTTTTGTCCGATTTACTTCAAATTTGGTAGGGACATTCCTTTCTATAATCAGTTGGACAAGTTCGTTGGGCAAAACAATCGGAAAACTCTAAACCCCTTTTTTTGGGGATTAATCTTTCAAAATTTGAGTTTTTGGGCCCAAAAAGGGTCAGAAAAGCCCCGGATGTAAAATTAATCCATGTAGACAGATGGGAATTAGTGAGGCGAAACTTTTAAGCCCTCTCCCGTCATTTTAGCATAACTATTTACCACGTTATAGAAGAAAATGTGTATTGACCAAACACAGTACGTTGTCTTAAGGGGGGTTTTACATTATAAAAGCCTGTTATTCATTTGTTGGTGTACTTTTATCATCCCCAGCAACCTCACGCCTACTTTCAAGCCTGACTGGACATTCTCCTAACCTTATAATGCGCAAAATTGTATTCTCAGCATTGTAGGTAAATGAAACCAGGAGCATCAGAACAGCCAAAAAATCAATGTTTTCAGAATTCATTAAAAATTGAAATTAATGTGTGTTTTGCTCTGATTTTGAGTTTTAAAAGTTTTTTATGTGGAAATTCACTTCCCTCACGTCAGCGTGCTGCGTGCGAACTCGTTTCCATTTGATTTATGTAGGCCTGTGATACTATAGTTCTGTATTTTTACCTGTAGTGTGGGCCATATCTGTCAATCATCTTACGCTGACCAAGACCCATAATTAGATTCTAATTTTAGCCTTGTCATGAGTTTATTCTAGCTTTAAATAGGCATTCTCTAAGGGGAAATTTTACTAAAGACCTATATATTGTATTTAGATCTATCTATGTCCAAATGCTTTTAAAAGAAAACTTGAAAGGGGTTACATACATACATACATATACATATCCCACGTCGTCCCGATTGACCATATGTGGCATAGGACCAGTCAGCTTCTGCAGGTTTCATTTGGTACATCTTCATGATGCTGTCATATTCATCATAGGCAGAGATGCAAATGGAGGGGGAGACTGTAAAAAAACATCTTGACAGGTTAGAAAGTCAGGTCAGGTATGATGGGAGTTGGTAAAGACATTGATCTAAGAGGTACTTTTTGAGCTGTACTTAAATTTTTTCAAGTTACTAATCTGGGCTATGTGAGAAGGAAGTTGATTAAATAGCTTAAGACCAATGTAATCCGGCTTTTTCTCAAAAAGCTTTAAGTTATGAGACACAGAAGGATTGATGTTTCTATTTCTGGTACTGTAAGAATGCTGATGAGTTTTAACAAGGTTGTGTTCTTTAACATAACTAATTACTTCAAACATGTAAATACTAGGTTCTGTCAAAATTTGCAGTTCTTTGAAGTGGTCAAAACATGATTCTGTAGGTTTATGGGTTACAGCTTTGATCACTGGTAGGTAATCTTGTAGGTACCAGTAACTTGTAAGATAGGTGAGGCAACTTGTAACGTGTGAGAGGGAAAATTCAAGTGTACTATTCCATATAAGAAAACATGAGTGGTACCAACCTTAAGATTTTGAAAAAAAGGAGCTGCATGTAGTAATGAGTAATTAGCGCAACTACGAATGTATTTTCAGTCGTACAATTTCAGTATAAGCTTATCAACAACAACCAACAACTGTAGCGCTCTTACGGGGTGTAGTACTACAATATGTGTCCACTATTCGGATGTGATACAATGGTATAGGCCTAATATATTCTATGGGTAAGCTTATAGGGTAATAAGGGGCCACCAACTATTCGGATGCGATATATCAAATCACATTTTAAATCGATTGTTAACCTAAATAACAATAACAACCAAACATTTGAGTCCTCATGGCGTTTGTTGAAAAAGTTTCTGAAAACTGGGATTAAGTGCGATGATGTCAGTTAAAAATATATTTTAGTGAAACATTTAACTTAACATGCAACAAAGGAACAAAATTTAAAAATACAACAAATAATAATGAAATTTATGACCAAGCTAAAACTTAGTTACGGTATCTTAATATATATATATATATATATATATATATATCTTAATATCTCTTTAAGTTGCCAACGCAACCTGGGAAAATTTTAAGTCGAATATGAATGAATGATGAGTGTAGCATAGGTGAGATGCCTTGTTACTGACTAAGACCGACTGATTCTTTAGCCAGGATCATTAACTAATAGCCCAATTGTGGTGGTCAATAAATAAAACACCAGATTAAAGAAAAGTAATTTATTTATAAATCTAACCCATACTGTTAGCTACATACGAACCCTTTCAGATCAACATGGATACATACAAAAATAACCATCTTCCCAATAATCCATTATAAAAGAATAGTAGCGAAGCAACCCAAAGAACATCCTGTTGTAATAACCAATAAAAGCTAAAACGGAAAGTTACCTACTTTTACATTGAGTAAACAGTACTTAGCCAATACAATTTAATAGTGTTAACATGTATAGTAATACATTACATCTTCCTCTCCTTAAATTGTGACAAGGACAATTAAATATAAAAAAAAACTTGAAAATTATTTTATCCAACAGTAGGCAAGTACAAGTAATAACATAATACTAAATTAATATTTTCTCACAAAATCAAATACAAAAATAAAAATTACCTGTTAAACATTACTAATATAAACAATTACGAGGGCCATCCAAAAAGTAAAGAACGTTTTCTTACTGCACCTAGCGCAGTTCTCTCATCACCACGATTGCGAGTGTGGCAGTCCACTCACCTCCCCACCAAAGTATGAGCTGAGTCTCGTTGCTGTGCGGTCACTTGTTTTATTTCTACAGCTATTCAAAATGGAGGCTGCAATCGAAAATCCCGCCAAATATGAGATACGCAGTGTTATTCTGTTTCTGAGTTAAAAAATGCCCAGACCTAGACATTTTTTGAAAACACCAAAGAAATTTTATGGTGAAAGCAAAAAAACAAGATCTTAAATTGATGTAATGTGCTAAGATTTTAGCAGCTGTTTTCCTCAAATTTTCCTCAAGTCTTTCTTTCAAATCATCTTTAACGAGCAATGACCTGCGACGGCGATCCTCGTCGTTCACGATGGATTTTCTTTCATTAAACCAGTTTCATCATTGTTTCCCCTGAATATTCGACTTGAAGACTTATTTGCACTTTCACGATAAACTTTCTTTGGTGTTTTTCTAAAAAATTATATATTCCTGAACATTTTTAAATTCAGAAACTGAATAATACTGCGTATTTCATATTTGGCGGGATTTTCGATTGCAGCCTCCATTTTGAATATCTGTAGAAATAAGACTGGTGACCGCATAGCAACGAGACTCGGCTCATACTTTGGTGGGGAGGTGAATGGACTGCCACACATGCAATGGCGGTGATGGGGGAGCTGCGCTAGGTGCAGTAAGCAAATGTTCTTTATTTTCTGGATGATCCTCGTATAAATCAAGAATTTTCCTTGGTTTTACATTGCGAACAGATCGCCTGAGTGCGACTGTTTCACTAACAGGTGTTTTACTTGCTGTAGGCCTACTTACAATACTGATGTCAGAGTCAAGTGAACTGTCATTTGGTTCAAGGATTGGTTCTAGATTCACCTTCTGTTTAGGAGAACTAGCTAGCGTAACTAGACTAGACTACTTTGGCATGGGGTTAGGATGGGTGAGTTTGACAATTCTGAAGTACGTAACTCGCTAGGCTTATGAATATTGCGATCCGCACAAGACAACAACTGATCGAGATGTTTTTTCCACACAAAACCACTTGCAGTTTTGACTGAGTAGCTAACAGGAGAAATTACCTCTAAAATATTCCCTTTAATCCACTGACCAGATCTGTAATCTTTTATCATTACACTTTCTCCCTCCGAGAACTTGACATTACGTTTACCTCTAGAAAACATTCTTTGAGCATCTAGTTTATGTTCAACGAAAACAGAACTGTTACGCCTAATTCTATCAAGGCGCATACGCAAGTTTCTACCAATATGCAGCTCTGCTGGACTTCTCCTGGTAGTACAATGTGGAGCATTTCGGTAATAAAGTAAGTACCTAATTATACATTCTTTCGTAGGCAAACCTGACTTTAACAAAACTTCAACACTTTTCTTAAAGGTTTTAACACAATTCTCAGCTGCACCATTCGATGCAGGATGGTACGGAGGTATTTTCAAGTGAACAATAGCATTGCTTTTAACAAAGTTTTCAAACTCCTTAGACGTGAAAGTTGGCCCATTGTCAGTGACCAGCTTATAACAAATTCTTCACCTAGAGAAATAGTCTCTATAAGCATTGATAGTTGTTTCAGCAGTTATATTTTTCATTTCTATGATCTCTGGCCATTTAGAGTATGCATCGGTAATAACTAAATACATTTTGCCCGCACACGGGCCCAAAAAATCAGCATGAAGGCGATGGCCAGGACCACTGGGCCAATCCCAACTATGCAATAAAGCCTTGGGTGGGTTACTTTTGACACTTAAACAAAACTGGCAAATCTTACTTACGTTCTCAATATTTTCATTTAGTTTGGGCAACCAGACATATGAACGGGCAATCGCCTTCATTTCAACAACACCTAGATGACTGCTGTGCAATTCATCTAAAACATAGTCTTTGAGGTTATGCGGTATAACAACCCTATGGCCCCACATATTACATCCCTTTTAATATACAATTCATCTTTACGAACAACATAAGGTTTTAAATCATCATTCATTGGTACAGAGATCCAACCATTCAAAATTAGAGTATACACTTTAGATAAGATTGGATCCTTTTTGGTCTGTCTGCTTACATCAATTTCATTAAAAACACATTACTTCTTATTAAGTTTAGGTATGTCATATCATCAGAAGTAGTTTCTTCTGTTTCCTTGAGCGGCAGCCTCGATAATGCATCAGCCACACAGTTCTTTTCACTTTTTACATATTCAATATCATAATCATATGAGGACAAAAACAAACACCAACGTTGTAGCCTACTAGCCGCCATTATGGGCAGACCCTTCTTTGAGCCAAAAATAGAAATTAATGGTTGGCTATCTGTGGATAATATAAATTTACGGCAGTACAAAAACTGATGAAACTTTTTGATACCAAAGATTATGGCAAGGGCCTCCTTGTCTATTGACTATAACCTGACTCCGCTTTGGTTAATGTTCGTGATGCATAGTCTAAAGGCTTCTCTTCCCCATGAGGCATCACATTAGACAAGACACAACCGACACCATAAGGTGACGCATCACAACTTAATTTCACTTCCAATTCAGGATCAAAATGTGCTAAAAATTAGCACATTAGCTAAAAATTAGCAGTTAAAAATTAGCTGAGCACATTAATTCTTTGATTTTACAAAAAGATTCCCCTGTTCTTTACCCCAGTGCCACTTAACATAATTTTTTAGCAAATTATACAATGGTTTCAAAACAGTGGCAATGTTAGAAATAAACTTAGAGTAATAATTGACAAGGCCTAAGAATGATTTTACCTTAGTAACAGATTCTGGTACTGGAGCATTTTTTATCGCTTCTACCTTATTTATAGATGGGTGTAACCTCTGCTTGCTGCTACTATTGTATATCCTAAAAAACTTACACTTTTCTGAAAAAAGCACATTTTTCCTTTTTTACTGTCAAACCAGCATCACTAAGCCTAGATAACACCTTATCAAGAGAGAAATGTTCATCATCGTTACAACCAGTTAAAAATATGTCATCAAGAAAGCAGACGACCCCATCAATACCAACAATTAATTTTTCCATTTCTCTTTGGAAAAGACCTGGAGCCGAGGCGACCCCGTAAGGTAGTCGATTATACCTGAATAAACCCTTATATGTGGAAATTGCTACAATACTCTTACTATTATCTTCCAGTTCAACTTGCTGGTATGCTTGAGACAAATCTAATCTAGTGTATTTTTCACCTCCCCTTAAGGCTAAAAACAAGTCATCAATTCTAGGAATTGGGTATCTGTCTACCTTCAAAAATGGATTGATGGTGACATTGTAGTCACCGCAGACTCTTATAGAACTATCAGGTTTTAAGATGGGCACAATGGGTGTTCCCCATTCGCTACTTTCAATAGGTTCAATAATTTTACTATCGACTAGCCTAGTCAATTCATTTTCCACTCTTTCTTTTAAACTAATAGGCAACTGCCTAGGCTTGAAAAAATTGGGCCCTGCATTTTCTTTCAAATACAGTTTGAATTTAGTCTTTGTGTACAGTCCTAAATTGTCAGAAAATACATTAGGATACTTACTAAGAAAAGTATGCAAAAATTAGGCTTTTCTGTGGACTTACACTTAACATTTGAAATCTCTATGCATTTAACAAAAGACTTATTTACACTAATGGGAAGGTCTAATTCCATCAACCATTGCCGACCAACAATAGGTGGGCCACCTTTAGGTATGACATACGAATCAAGTAATTTTTCCTTGTACCAACCTTAACTTGCTGTTTCGCAGTACCCATGGGTTTGATTGGGTCTCCCGTATAACTTTTTAACATCACCGAAGTGTTCAACAGAGGTAACTTGGCAAAATATGATTTATAATCATTAAATGAAATAGCAGAAATACTTGAACCTGTATCAATTTCAAATGATATATCTCTCCCTTCAACATTCAGTACCGTACATATAGGCTGCACATGATTAGTACTTAGGCCTGAGGTAGGCCTAGGCTCTTCTTCTGGTGGTTTACTGGGATTTATTGTATAGTTATAGAAAAATGACTTGCTAGCTAAATTATCATTAATCTGATTCAATAAGTCATCATCATTATATTTAGACTCCGTCTGATTTGGTATTGGTACACTGCCAACAAAATGTTGGTTTACATAACTCTTTGACCTGCCCTTAATATGTTTAGGCCTATATTGCATTTTACTAGTTTCATGACTAGGCTTATTGAAAGAACTTAACTTGCACATTTGTTTTAAATGGCCTAATTTGCCACAAAAATCACATTTTTTCAACTTATACCTACTTATACCCATCAGTGATATCATATGGTTAGGTTTACCGCAGCAGAAGCAAGAAGGTCCCTGAAATTGCGCAGTTGTCCCTTGTCCGCGCAGTTGTCCCTTGTCCTGTAGAAGTTGGTCTCCATGATGTCCCCAGGCCTTGGTTGCCTCTCCAACTCGCCTGTTGACCTTGTTCCCTTTTCAGAGCAGATCGTGTCGCCTTATCATTCTCTCCCCTCTGGAATCTCGAATAGTTCACCCTGACGTGGTCCCCGCCTAGCTCAGCAGCATCCTTCACAGCAGCTTCCAAGGACAACGCCAGCTCTACCGTCCGCTTAAAAGTTAGGCTAGGCGCACCAAGTAGTCGCTTCTTGATGCCATCTTCCTTCAATTCCCAAACGATTTGGTCACGTAAATGTTCATCCAGTTTGTCACCAAAGTCACAGTTGACAGACTGCTTCCTCAGACTGGCTATGAACTGGGCAACACCCTCATCACTCAGTTGCTTCCTTTCCTTGAATTTGTATCTCCGTTATAGTTAAGGGTTTGGGCTGCAAATACTCACTCATTAGTTTCTTCAACTCATCAAACGTTTTAACAGCAGGGTTTTCTGGAGTAAATAGGTCAGATAACAAAGCATAAGCCTCAGGCCCCACAACAGTCAAAAATATAGGGACCTTTTTGGCGCTGTTCACATCATTAGCAATGAAAAACTGTTCCAGACGCTCGTACCATTGGTTCCAATTCTCACACAGTTTGAATTCATTAATTGTTCCGATCGTTCCTCTAACTACACATGTCGTAGTTTCCGTAGATTGTCCCGTGTCACCATCACTTTTTCCCATTTTGCAAATTTTCACACGAGGTATAACCTCATAACCCCACAAAGTCCGTTTACCCTCGTCGCCACTTGTGGTGTTCAATAAATAAAACACCAGATTAAAGAAAAGTAATTTATTTATAAATCTAACCCATACTGTTAGATACATACAAGCCCTTTCAGATCAACATGGATACATACAAAAATAACCATCTTCCCAATAATCCATTATAAAAGAATAGTAGCGAAGCAACCCAAAGAACATCCTGTTGTAATAACCAATAAAAGCTAAAACGGAAAGATACCTACTTTTACATTGAGTAAACAGTACTTAGCCAATACAATTTAATGGTGTTAACATGTATAGTAATACATTACACCAATGACCAATGGCAGCTGGATCCAGTATCAAACATTCCCCAATTTTCTCATGATTTTGCTCAGGATCAAACTGGCAAACTTCAGCTTATGAAGCGAGCATGCTAACCACTGTGCTACCCAACCATTTGATCCATCGCCAGGGTTCCGTTCATTCAATTCATGAAAGCAGTCCACAAAGGTTAGCCTGGCAAAGATAGGTTAAATGTGCATTAAGTTTTAGCTTAGTTAGGCCTATATATTTCTATGTTATTTGTTTTTATTTTAAAATTTTAGTTTTCGTTTGGTTGTTATTTGTAAATATATGTGTAACTGGCATTGCATATTATTAACGATATAAAATTTGTTGATTTTAGATTATAACATTAATATAAATAGCGAGTAAATAAGTTTACATATATGGTAGGCTGCTGTTCGAATGTAATTCAAAATATCGAGCGTTTTATTCGATACAAGGTATCGGAATGTTTAAGATCGATATAACGCATCCCATTAGTTGGTGGCTGCTTATGAAACTGTACCCATAATATTCCAAATTGAAGATTAACATTTTATTTTTAAAATAAACCTAAAAAAAGTAGGAATAACATTTGCAAACAAAACTTATTTGGTATCAACAACATTGTATGTTAGGCTTATTAACCTGTTGGATCCTGAGTTTGGCTTCTTACGGGGCCTCCAGAGTACTGGGTTTTTAAGCTGCTCATATAGCTTAGGCCTACTGCATTAATTATTAGGTAGTCAAAATTGTTATGTCCATTAATTAATTAATTATTTTATACCAATATCAGACTTAGGCCTTACAAACTACAATTCAAGCCTACATATTATTTACTACTTGGCATGTTATTAAAATAAACATACAAACAGTTGCAGAAGGCTATTTTTTTTTAGAAATTTACAAACAACAACAGAAGAGAAAATACTAAAGCACGGCTGCAGGTTATTTAGGTTAACGATCGATTTTAAATGTGATTTGATATATCGCATCCGAATAGTTGGTGGCCGCTTATTACCCTATAAGCTTACCCATAGAATATATTAGGCCTATACCATTGTATCACATCCGAATAGTGGACGCATATTGTAGTACTGCACCCCGTAAGAGTGCTATAGTTGTTGGTTGTTGTTGATAGCTTATACTGAAATTAAACGACTGAAAATACATTTGTAGTTGCGCTCATTATTCATTACTACATGTAGCTCCTTTTTTTCAAAATCTTAAGGTTGGTACCACTCATGTTTTCTTATATGGAATCTTACACTTGAATTTTCCCTCTCACACGTTACAAGTTGCCTCACCTATCTTACAAGTTACTGGTACCTACAAGATTACCTACCAGTGATCAAAGCTATAACCCATAAACCCCTTTCAAGTTTTCTTTTAAAAGCATTTGGACATAGATAGATCTAAATACAATATAAAATAATAAAATTTCCCCTTAGAGAATGCCTATTTAAAGCTAGAATAAACTCATGACAAGGCTAAAATTAGAATCTAATTATGGGTCTTGGTCAGCGTAAGATGATTGTCAGATATGGCTCACACTACAGGTAAAATTACAGAACAATAGTATCATAGGCCTACATAAATCAAATGGAAGTTAATTTAATTAGCCTCAAAGGATAGTGTTAAGCCTTCATACCTATCACCGCAACTGCAACTTTGAAGACAGATTTTTAAATATATCGTCAACACAGCATAACTCAGGTTGAAATAGGTATCATCTCCCTTCTAATCCAGAGTGCAGTATAAGAGCTACGCTAAAAAAAAAGTTGGCAAACCCGCTTGTAGAGCTTGTCTGTAGTAAACTGTGTAATACAAAAACATTATGTGTCTAACACCAAAATATAACATAAGACCCCAGTCGCAGCAAACCTGCGAATTCAGCGAATTTCCAATGCATATATATCCTATACTCTTAAAGAGCTTTGTCTGTTTGTTTGCAAAATTTATCTCGAGATCCAGTGGAAGGATTTTGCTGAAAGTTTGGGATTAGGGGCTTTTGGGTCTAAAAAATCGATTGGTGAAAACCACTACTTCAGGAAAAACTCGTATTTTTCTAAACAACTCATTTTAAAATTAAAAATTTTAACATTGGGCTTATGGAGTTTAAATCATGGTTACTTTGAATAACAAAAACTGAATAACAAAAACTGAATAACAAAAACTAACCATTAAATCACTTCAATAAATTAAAATATTGTAAACAGCTGTTTATCATTATGTAAATTTAAAAAAAAAATACTTGAATGGCAACTCTCATAATGGAAATAAAAAAACTATTTACATGGCAACTCAAACTATTTTTTTGATAGGCGAGTGAGCGTAGTGATCGAACGAGCTCATATTGAAAATAAACAAGTATTTGAAATAAAACAAATTCAATGCCTCTTCTGCGGAATCAAACACCGAGCATGGCTGGGTCCCCAGGTACTGAAGATTAATACCACATAAAGCCGCTTACCAACTTCCATAAAAATATATTCACAAATAAGCGATACATACAATTTTATTTATCCTCCATAACAATAACAGGGGGGATGAGTACGTAGGTTTTCTGACACAAGGAAGATAACCAATTAATTGGTTTTTATGCAAATGTCAATAGAATTCAACTAGGTGAAGCCACATACCAAGTTTAATCAATATTCATTAATAAATAAGCGATATATAACATTTTAATTATTCCCCATAAGAATAACATGGAGGCTGAGTAAGCAGGTTTGATGCAAAAGGAACACAAAACGCCATTGAAAGTAGACTATGTAGGAAATCTTCTTTTAGTAGGGGTCACCAATTAGAGCCGTTAATGTCTTCAGTTCCTTAATTAATTAAGTTCAAAGAAGAAAAGCTATACAGAAAAATAATAATTGTATTTTTACATCAATCTCAGTTCCAATATTTTGTTGTAAACAATTAAAAACAATAACAGTTAAAAAAATTAATCAAATAAATTATTTTAAATTAAAATCACAAGATAAATTGGTGTGTTGTCTGTTGCCACTACAAGGTGATCAATATTTCAATATGTCAGAATGTATTTCAGGTGCATGAGTCAGACAAATATAGATTTAGATCATACTATTGGCTTGACAGGGCCATAGCCTATTCCCTTGCTCTGCCTTATCTGAGTTTTAGCGAATTTCCCCTATGGGGAAGAAGCTATTACCGTAGGTCTCATGGTAAGACTTAAGCCCGAGATCATGATAACTTTTTGTTTTGAGGTCCCCAGATGCCAAAAACACCATTCGTTCAAATTATATATATATATATATATATATATACGGTATATATATATATATATATATATATATATATATATACGGTATATATATATATATATATAAATTAGAAAAGCACTCGGTCCGATGTTTTGTTTGGTAAAAAGTCCGGTAGTGTGTGGCCGTCTTAAAGGCTAACATACCAGCGGAAGTATCAAAGTATGAAATCTTCGAAAACGAATATTTTACCGAAACTAAGATTGAAACACATTTTATCGGCCTAAAATAGCAATATATTCTCATTTTGCCGTCTAAAATGTCAATCGAGCCACATAGCCTGAAAACGGTCAAACTGGGTTTTTAGAGAAATTTACCGACCGGGCGTGTGTAGTTATCAGCCAAAATCGGTAAATTTTTGCGATCATTTTACAGCATATTACCATTGACTATATACATGAGTCATAAATACGACTGCAAATTTTGTTATCGGCCGAAAATTGAGTACAAACCGTATTTTATGCCGGAAATGTACTTAATCGCTCAAAAACGGCAATCGGATCGCTTTTTCTCGGTGATAAATAAAGCTGGGTCGTGTTTTGTATACCAAAAACAACGTCCGAAACGCATTTTAGGCCACGTTTTATCGGTAAAAACATAAATTTTGCCGCAACATGGTGTTAAAAAACACCAAAATGACTGAATTTTTTTGGTATAGTAGACCACATTTTATTGGCCTGAAGCGGCAAGCGAACCGCATATTATCCACAGAAATAGCAAAACGAAATAGGCAATTTCACAGCATTATATTTGCCGAAAACAACCGTTCCTCATATTCTAAAGTCCAAAATCGACGGCCACAACGTGTTTATTAACTGAAAATGATGACAGAGCCTCAATATATGCCAAAATTCACAATCTAACCGCGATTAATCATAAGAATTGGCAATGGGACCACATTTTCCTAGCGAGAAATGAAGCCGGATCCCGTTTTATAGGCCGGAACGACTACCGGAACGTATATTTTACGAATACAATCGGCGATTCGACCCCGTTCCATCGCCAATGAACGCCCATTTTTACTGTTTACTGATTTTAAAACATATTACTCAAATAAAAAATATACTCTGCTTGTAAAATAAGTGGATTTTATGGTTCTCTTTATTTATTTATAAAAAATATTAAAAAGTTATCAGTAAAGCTTCAGGAAATAAGTTTCAATATCAGTGGTTAAAGCATTTTACTATGTCTGTTCAAATCTTCTCTGTTATTCATTTGGTTGATTAATAGATTTGAATATGGTACATTTTCAGTGAAAAATCGTCATATTTTATCCTTGTTTACTCCAAACTGAATTGAGATGGAATTGGAAATGCTTACTTGTTGCAATAAAAAAAAAAAAAAAAAACATGTGGTGGTGCGCTTGTGTAACCACTTTACTACCTAGCCACACAAGCAAATCTTTATTCACAATTTAGAAGTCGAGTGTCAAAGCTGGACAATACTCTCATAACTGAATAGAATTATGTATTAAATATCAGAATTTACACTTCAGCTGAGTACCTTATATCTGGCTATGAATATTTGTGCTAAAGTTATGGGAGAGGGTTTAGGCCTACATTTTTTGGCTTTTTATTTCATATAATGATGTAATGTGCATTAATTTTACATCCCGATTACTTTTTACAGTTTTTGGGAGCCAAAAACACAACATTTGTAATTTTTATACCCTGCAAAAAAATAAGTTAAGATCTTTCTGATTGCTTTGTAAAATTAACTTGTCCAACTGATTGTATAAAGGAATGTCTCCACGAAATTTGAAGTAAATCGTAAATTTACATTTTCCTATCACTTAGTTAAATACATCTTCAGAAGAAGCTGGATCTTCAGTTATATGACGGGTAGCCTATAACTTGTTTCACACAACAATGTTTTACTCGCAATTGCTTTTCTATTTCTTGTATGCCTACAATTCTTACAAGGCATTTATTGCTACGGTTGCAATAATACCATAATACTCTGAAAACTGAAAAACGCGGAAACGCGGTGCTCGTGTTGTGAGTGGCGGGATTCGTGGAGGGTGTGGCTGGAGGGAGTGTAGGGGGCGGCGCGACCGTGGACTACGCGCTCGTGCGTGGGGTGCGCGCGTGGTGACCTACTCTTCCCCGGAAGGCAATTTCCAAGAACCAAAGGAGCAGGTCACAGACCAAACGAAAAAAGATATAAACTTAAAACAAATTCTAACATGTATCTCATACTGATCCGCACAACTACATCTATTATTTATACCACAAAAAAATTTTAATATTTTTGTTTTTTAGAGTGAAAAATTTATTTTTTATTTTTTTATTTTAAAATAAAATTATATTAGTAATAATAGCCTGAATTTATCCTACACAACTACAAATTTTCATTGAAATATTGAAATCGGACCAACGGTTTTCTTACTGACCTTCTTCCAACATAATCTCTACTTTTAAGACCCATAACTCCCTTAATAGTAATGTGAATTATTTAATATATATATATATATATATATATTGTTTCTTAATTTTCAACCTGATGTGAACAAAAATAATATATTACAAATTAATCTTTTGACCAAACACCCTTAATCAAAATTGGTACAAATGTGTATCGCACCATTTATTTGAACGAGTTCGAAAACCAGACGAATCGCACAATCCGAAGGGGGGTTTTGGGGGTGATTTGTACCCCAAAAATGGGTTTTTTGGGGTTTTCACATCTAATTGTTATTTAAATCAAATTTTAATTTATACTTTTGAATTCAGCTTTAAAAAACAAACAATTTGGTATTTTGATCATTACGCTACGTCAATTGGTTACTGAGATATTGATATTGCTAAACACAGTACGTTGTCTAATGCTATTCTTATGGAGAAAAATCAAAATTTTATATCTCGCTTATTTATAAACATACACTGACGAAACTTGGTATATGGCTTCATCCGGTTGTGGTTTGTTGTTATTTGCACAAAAAACAATTTTTCGCCTATGGTTCCTGTGGCAGCAAACCTAGGTACTCGGTCCCCATGGAAAATAATTAAAATGTTATATATCGCTTAATTATGAATGTATGTGGATTAAACTTGGTTTGTGACCTCACTTTGATGAGTTCTATTGATATTTACATAAAAACCCATTATTTTGTGTTCCTTGTTGCAGCAAGCCTGCGTACTCATCCCCAATTTTATTCTAATGGAGAATAATTAAAGTTGTATATATCGCTTATTTGTGATTTATAAACACAGAACCTGAAGAAAAATAAGGATTAAAATCAGTCATTAGGTTCAAAAGCCGAAACATACCCCCCCTTCATAGTAAGGATATTTGATCACCCTTCAGCCTCAGTGGGGATAATGCCTTCTAGGCCCAGCATTTTCGTGGTGCCTGAAAAAATACAAATGAATTCAACATGTATACAAAAATAAGTCCGCAATCAGTCAGAGCAAAGTATTTCAATTTAATCATATGAACTATGGTATGGTATAACTTTCCTTTTAGGGGGCCTCAGGAAGTCATTTTAATTTACATTTTCATGATTAGGGTCATTATCCTTTGATGAAATAACACATGTTCCAGGGTTACTAATAGTTGTTTTCTTGGTGAAAATTAGCACTGGTTTAGCCATTGTTTTTGTTTGGTTAGATTTAGGTAAGCAATGATTGAACACGGGACTTTTGTTTATTATAACAATAACCGAAGCTGTTTTGTAATATTATCACTGAAAAAGAGGAAATAAACATTTTAAACAAAAAAAAAAAAACTTAAGGGAAATGGACTTTTAATTCACTCAAATTACTAAAATAATCCGAGCACAAAAAAGTTAACTGTATCAACTTTAAGTCACACCTGATTTCCAAATACAGAATAAAAATTATGGAGAACAATGGGGTCCAAAATCGGTCAGTAAGAACGGATGGGTTTTAGAATACAGTAGTTATTTTAACTTAAGTCCACTGAAGGGTTATGGTTAAACCACTGACTGTGCCCCCCATTGTTGGAATTACTGTTAAAACAATTAGGGTTATTAACATTTTTAGGTTTATTCTTTCCCCTATTACTTTTATAATTCATTTACCTTTAATGTTTGATCTACGTCATAAAATGTACTACATTTTTATGAATGGTTATCTATGAAAAATATTTAATTTGAATAAAAATGAGGGTTGAATGAAATCCATCGGTCAGACATAGTAGTTTTACAGTATAGTTAGGTTTCTATTATTATAAACCAGTACTGGTACCTGGGAGACCGATCTTTGGACAGTATAGTTAGGTTTGTACTATTATAAACCTACTGGCACCTGGGAGACCGAGCTATGGTCGGGAAAAGTCAGTAAGTTTGTTTAGATGACTTAGAGTATTAGAGTAGACCTTAGTATCTTAGTATCTCTTTAAGACGTCGACGTAACCTGGGCGTATTTTAAGGTGAATATGAATTAATTATGAGCGTAGAATGGGTGAGATGCCTTGTGTAGCCTTGTTACTGGCTATTTTTACCACATTCCCCTACTGACGAGCAGATTTACTTAGCTAATTTTTTTATTTCCAGCATGTTTAATGTCGCTCCAGATTTTATTATAGGTCAGTGTCCCCTCAGGTATGTATTCATGATGTACGTACCAGTGGTGCACTGGCAAAATATGCAGTGCCTGAACGTTTCATATTTTTCTTTTTAGATCACTCATCTATGGTTATAATGTATAAGAGCTAGTTATAATTTAATTCAGATAGTTATAATGGTACCTTTCATAGCATTGTGTAATTATGAACAAATTATGGAATGACATAAATGCCTATTTTTACTCCAAACATTTTCAATTGTGTACAGAAAGGTTTTGTGAAAATAAAAATTGTCCTGCTCTAGTATAATATTGAGGTTATGTGCGACGGCCGCGGCCTGTCCAACGAGGCCTATACCTAGAGCTCTCGTCTGGGTTAAAAAAGTGAAGCCTATGTGCTGACCGCCATTTTAGTCTGTCCCCTTTTCTCCCTTGGTAACCAAAAAAATCCTCTCCTCACAAGTTTTAAGTTTGTCAGCTGACCTTTAAAAGTAATACTATAAATCCTATACTCTAATACGAGCTATGTCTGTTTGTTTGTTTGCAAAATTTATCTCGAGATCCAGCCGAAGGATTTTGCTGAAAGTTTGGGATTAGGGGCTTTTGGTTCTAAAAAATCGATTGGTAAAAACCACTACCTCAGGAAAACTCGTATTTTTCTAAACAACTCCTTTGAAAATTGAAAATGTTTATTGAATGAGCTTATGGAGTTTAAAATCATAACAAAAACAAACCATTAAATCAGCTTCTATAAATTAAAATATTGTAAACAGCTGTTTATCATTATGGAAATAAACAACTTTGAATGGCAACTCTCATAATGGAAATAAAAAACTACTGGAATGGCAACTCAAACTCTTTTTTCCGATAGGCGAGTGAGCGTAGCGAACGAGCTAATCCAGGAGGCGAGTGAACGAAGCGAACGAGCTCATATTGAAAATGAACGAGAATTTGAAGTAAAACAAATTCAATGCCTCTTCTGCGGAATCAAACACCGAGCATGGTTCGTTCCCCAGTACTAATAACTAAATAAGTTTCATAAAAATACAAAAAAGTTTATATATTTAAATTTACGAAATAAAATCATAGTTTGGACATTTCTAAAGCCATTTTCTAAATATTGTTTCTGTTTTTTTTCTGTAGTCCATTGCTTGTTTGGGAATAGCGGAATAGCTTGTTTTGTAGGTTTCAATGCACTATGCACTGTCGCCTAACCTAAGAAACACACCCACGTTAGCACTAAATAATATTCACGACAGACTATATTATTCTACAATTAAACAAAACTTAAGCAATGAATCACACTGGAAGATCACTACAGAAACACAGTGAACATGCCCGAAAAGATACAAAGTTGCAAGTTAGTTTAATGATGAATCATTCGGTTGGTGACTGACGAGAATGCACTCCCTCATCAAGCCGAAAATACTGTTTACACAAAATTAGTCACAGCGCTTTTTCAGTATTGTAGGATTCAAATATTCTACTCAAAAACAATAACTGTAACCGTTTTTAAACGCAGCAGATAAATTTTATGACATCTTAAATGAAAATTAGGAAGGCCAATCAGTTAAAATGCTCCTTACATGATTTTTCACCCTTGTTAATGTCATAAAACCAGTGCCGGAACGGCCATCCGGTACGAGTGCACCACTGGTACATACCAGACATAGATGTGCTCCAACCAAATTCGGTAACATACTGCGCATCCTAAGAAGTTGGCATTATTTTGTTTGATTTTGAACATATGTTTGATTATTATCATAAAGCTTTCTGTTCTGATGTAAACATTAAAAAGTAAACAAACACGATGACAAAAAGATGAAAATTACAGACATATACAGTATTTGAATAGAGTCAAAGTTCTAGTATAAAACTAAATTTACATTCTTATCAGGTTATATGGAGAGAAAATAAAATATTAATCATAAACATAAATTTAAGTTATTTGATTGAAAATTTAACAGTAAAGAATATATATATATATATAAAAAAAAAAAACTTAATCAATTACTTAGACAATACATTTATATTGCAATAGCTGACTTAAAATCATTATTATTTAATTTGTATTACTTTATTTACATTTTATTTCATTACATTATTTATTATAACTGAACTCAGGCAATCAGTGGTAGGTCCTAAGGAAATTCTGAAAAAGAATAAAGGATTGAGTGAGATAAGCCTGAATTTGCATTAATTGACTAACATATTCTTATTCTTAGGCACATGGAGTGGACACGAGACAGGGGTAATGATCCTGGTTTTAGAAAGTTTGAAGTTCTACACACAGACGGCCAGGGCTAGATTTAGATCTGTAGGCCCCTAGCCAACCCCCTACTTGCGAGTGCGGGCCCATACCAGCCAGGACGATGTCAGTTGGCGAACTTTTCTTTTTTTATGTAACTATATAGCCAATGCTTATATCAGATCCTAACAGATGCCGCTGTGTAACCAGTAAGAGTTTGAATTAAAAAAAAAAATGGATTGCTGCCTAGTGTGTTTTATCGTCTTGATGGCGAGATATTATCAAATGATTTTAGTTCTAATCCGTAAACCGAACTCGTTTCCTCACTCCAAGGAACATCTTTCCTCTATAAAGAAAACATGGTTTCAAAGCCAGTTGGGGAGCCCTAAGGTTGGGGTTAAACAAAGTATCCACATTTTTTATAATTGAAAATTGACTAAAATAACAAACAAAAAACGTAAAGAATAACATAGAAACTGCCGATAGGAAAAGGCTACGGTTGAGAGGAACGGTGTATCCAACATGAGGACATATTTCGAGAGATGTGGTTTTAACAAAACAAATCCAACGAATGATCTTACATTAAAATTGGACGTCTGGGAGTGATGGAAAAGCAGTGTTGGCGGAGCCCTGAGGCAGGAACAAAAATTATTCACAATATTTTGGTCTCCAACAACGTGCTATTGTTCAAGAGCAGTTTTGAGGAACATTTTTCAAAATCACGTGAAAACACATACGAGCTATTAATTAATTAGTATAGATAATAATTAATCATCACAATACATAATTGTAATCCTATTTTGCTAGTGGCCTTTTAGTGAATTTCCCCTATAGGGAAGAAGCTATTACCGTAGTCGGCATAGTAAGACCTAGGTCGGGACCATGATAACTTTTCGTTTTGAGGTCCCCAGACCCCAGAAACACCATTCGTTCGAAACTGTATATATATACAGTTATCTAATGTTATATATATGTGTCTGTGAGCACGATAACTCTCGTAAAAATGATCCGATTTTGATGAAACTTGGTATAAATGTGTAAAGCAACAGTTATGACTTAAGTTTGAAAACCAGCCATATCGCTCTATCCAAAGGGGTATTTTGGGGGGGTTTTGTACCCCAAAAATGGGTTTTTGAATTTTTTACATATATTTTTTGAAATAGTAAAATTTTAGTTTTCACCATTGAATTCAGCTTAAAAAACACACAATTTGGTATTTTGATCATTCCTCTACGTCAATTGGTTGCCGAGATATTGAAAGTGCTAAACACAGTACGTTGTCTAATGTTATTCTTATGGAGGATAAGAAAATTGTTATATCTCGCTTATTTATGAACGTATACTGACGAAACTTGGTATGCAGCTTCAACTCGTTGTGGTCTATTGATATTTGCTAAAAAAAATATTTTTGTTCAATGGCTCCCGTAGCAGCAAACCTGCGTACTCAGCCCCATGTTATTCTTATGGAGAATAATTAAATGCTCTGTCTCCCTTAATTATGAACATTAATAAAAACTGGTATACGACGTCACCTAGTCGAGTTACATTGATACTAGCATATAAACCCATTTTTTGTGTACCTTGTTGCAGCAAACCTGCGTAGTCAGCCCCAATGTTATTCTTATGGAGAATAATTAAAATTGTATATATCACTTATTTGTGAATATATTTTTATGAAACTTGGTAAGTGGCTTTATGTAGTGTTAAGACATTTATATCTCCATTAGAAATTTGTTGAGTATGCAGATTTGCTGCAACGGGGGTATTTTATTTAGGAATATTATTTAGGGAAGGATTTCGAGACAAGCGTTCAGTTATTTTGGGTTTTGTACATTTTCCTCCAAATTCGCCAATATTCGTTTATAAAACATTTTGAAACTAGGGGATTTTAACTTACAAATATCTGGTTCTTCTTTTAATTTAACTGAAGGAGGGTCAATATGTAAGTAACTCTGTTTTTTTTTTCAATGGAATTTTACTATCACAACTCAATTTGCACATGCCAGTTACATATAGAATTTTAGAGTGTATTTCGCTTGTATTTTAACATAACATATGTACATAATATGCATAATATGTGCATAATATGTTTGTGTGTATTTTAGACTCAAGGTCGCGTGGCAGCAACGACTGTGGTTGGTGGGGAGTATAGTATTACATGTTCATTCATTCATCATTTAGTGATAATTTTCTTATTATGTGTTATTTTATATTTAAGTTTCCATATAAATGTACTAATTAATTAATTTCCCCTAAATGTGTTATATGTGTTAATTGCCCTATGTCCATGCCTAATCATAATCATCATTATCATCACTCCTCAGAAAGCTATTCCCCTCTATGTATTTAATGTTTATTTATCTGTGCAATTGTATAATAATATGTATTTCATCAATTTAATCACCAATAATTATTCATAGCCTATCCCCATATAATAGCCTACTCACTTAATTTAATATGTTTGTTAATAATAATATTTTAGATATAAGTTATGTGAGAGGATTGCAATAAAATTAAAATTTAATATAATATACTTTTCAAAAATAGTCCTTAAGGAATCTAAATTACAGTGACCAGTGTTAACAATTGTGTGAACATGTGCTTCTCAACAATGGACCATGCTTCCAGACCTCATCTCTCCTAGATCTTTCTTCTTGCTCCAGATGCCCTAGTGTTAAGACCTAGAATCTGTGAAGGACACAGTTCCTATTTTAAATTTCCCAGTATGGCCTAAGTTTTGCATCGCTTAGAGCTCATTTTATTAGGGACTTACTGCTCAATTAATACCATCTTTAAATTCACTCCTTTTTATTTGATTTTCCCCAAAAACTGGTATTTGAGCGAAGAACATTTGTAAGCAGATTGGTAAACTCCTTCCATTGTATTCTATTTAGGGACTGGAAAGAATACAGACATTTAAATAGAACAAGCTTAATGTTCTGAAAGTTAAAGTAACCTCAAGAGAGTATTTTATATTGAACTATCTTTCCAAATTTAATTTTGAGTATTTTAACCATTCATAAAGTCAGTGAAACCATTGGACTCTCCTTTTGGACAACAACCAAAATTTCCATTGTTGTAACTTTTCAACACATCAGCTTAATTGGACTTAATATTCTTTCAAATCATCCAAACGTTATTCAAGTCAGCACGATACTTCCCCCCTGAGAAAAAGAGCCCTCATTTGTAAAGAAACCCCAGTTAGAACCCAAAATATGAACATTTAGTTTTAGGCCTACAAGTTTATTTGTCATTTACCTTCTAGGCTAGGCCACACATTTTAACTGTTCCCCCTGAGTTGTATATTATTGTAAATCCCTTTAATTGAGAACCTTTTGAAACATAATATTGTACTAATAAATAAATAAATATTGTATTGTTCCTCTGTAACGTTGTATTTTATTCAAATAGTAAAGAAATCTTAGAAATTATACACCTACCTTTTGTTGACATCCAGAATAAATACCAAAACACATTCTACTCACTACAATAAAGTAAAGGAGACCACAAGTACAAGTATATTTATTATCAAGTCCAAGAAGATCATTTGTGAGCTATATTTAAATAGCCTAGGGAATTTTGTAAGTAATAACACTGATTTTTGCAAAGAGAAGCTAGGCTTAGCACGTGGCAGCCATTGCCCTCAGATCCCGATAGCATCACTGTTTATATCCACTTTTACTGAGGACATCCGAGCAAACTGTTAGTTAAGAGTAAACAATTTAAAAACATAAGTAATTAAGTAAGAATTAAAAGATCAATAAGAGGAGGCGGTGCGATAGCGGAAGCTTTTGCTAAATATTTCTAATCAGTGCATGAACCCACCGCTCTCAACTGCGATCAGCTGGCTCGATGCATGCTCTGCTCACCAGTTCATTCAAATATTGGTTGACTTTCATTGGATTAGATCTCATGAGTTGGTTTCTGTTTTGAAAAAAAAACACAAAAAAAACCGTATTTAAATCCCGAAGGCATTCCCCTTTTCATTTTTAAAGGCTGTTCCGAATTACTGATCAAATCCCTCCTTCATTTATTTAATTTTTCAAATGAATTGAACTGTTTTCCAAATTGCTGGTATCTGACAAAAGTAGTTCCAGTATTTAAAAAATACCCCCGTCGCAGCAAACCTGCATACTCTGTGAATTTCCAATGGAGATATAAATGTCTTAATACTACATAAAGTCACTTAGAGTTTCATAAAAATATATTCACAAATAAGGAATATATACAATTTTAATTATTCCCCATAAGAATAACATTGGGGCTGAGTACGCAGGTTTGCTGCATCAAGAAACACAAAAAATGGATTTTTATACTAATCAATATAACTCATCTAGGTGAAGTCATATACCAGTTTTTATTCATTTATGTTCACAATTAAGGGAGGCATAGCATTTAATTATTATCCATAAGAATAACATGGGGCTGAGTACGCAGGTTTGCTGCTACAAGAGCCTTTGAAAAAAATTGTTTTGAGCAAATACCAATGCACCACAACTAGATGGAGCCGTATACCAAGTTTCATCAGTGTACGTTCATAAATAAGCGAGATATACAATTTTTCTTTTCCTCCATAAGAATAACATTAGACAACGTACTGTGTTTAGCACTTTCAATATCTCGGTAACCAATTGACGTAGAGGAATGATCAAAATACCAAATTGTGTTTTTTTAAGCTAAATACAATGGTAAAAACTAAAGTTTGACCATTTCCAAAATTGTATGTAAAAAATTCAAAAAAAAAAAACATTTTTGGGGTACAAAACCCCCCCCCCAAAATACCCTTTCGGATAAAGCAATCTGGCTGGTTTTCGAACTTAAAGTCATAAATGTTGATTTACATGTTTATACCAAATTTCATAAAAATCGGATAATTTTTACGAGAGTTATTGTGCTCACATATATATATATACAGTTTCGAACGAATGGGGTCTGGGGACCTCAAAACGAAAAGTTATCATGGTCCCGGGCCTAGGTCTTACCATGCCGACTACGGTAATAGCTTCTTCCTAATAGGGGAAATTCGCTAAAAAGGTAAAAAGCGGCATTAATAACTATACACCAGTTGCTATTTTATCCGCGCTGGCAAAGCTATTTGGGAGCATGTTGTATAACAGGATTTCTAGTCATGTTAAAGCTTTAATCACACCTTTTCAACACAGATTTTTTCCAATCGATTTTTGCAATTCTTCAATAGATAGAGGAGGGCAGATTGTTTACTTTAATTTCATTTAAACGTTTGATAAATTGGATCATCTGTTGCTATTAAAAAAAATAATTATTGTGGTATATCAGATAATGGAATCAAGGTTTTAGCGAATTTCCCCTTTAGGGAAGAAGCTATTACTGTAGGTCTCATGGTAAGACTTAAGCCTGAGACCATGATAACTTTTTGTTTTGAGGTCCCCAGATGCCAAAAACACCATTCGTTCAAATTTATATATATGTATATATATATATACGTTATCGTGTTAACGGACACACACATATATATATATATCCGTGTGTCTGTTAACACGATAACTTGAGTAAAAAATTTCCGATTTTGGTGAAATTTGGCTCAAATGTGTAAAATAACATTCATGACTTTTAAGTTCGAAAACCAGAAAAATCGGACCATGGGAAGGGGGGTATATGGGGGTTTTAAATTTTACAAAAATCAGTTTTTTGCATTTTTCACCCTACAATTTTTGAAAAACAACCATGGTTTTGACCATGTTATAGAGCTTAAAAAACAAATAATTAAGTATTTTGAATTATTAACCTAGGTTAAGTGGTTGCGGATAACATACAAAAAACTTTATAAAATCTCCCATGTTAATCTTAAGGGAAAAAGGTTTTTGGCTTTTCCTCAGTTTATTTTAATGTAAACTTCACATTTGCTTTTACCAATCTGTTCAGTTCTACAAAACAATCATTTTGGTGTTTAAATTGTGATTCTACGCCCAACGGTTGCAGAGATATTCAAAGTGCTAAACACAGTACGTTGTCCAATGTTATCCTTATGGAGAATAAATCAAATTTGATATCTCGATTATTTATGAATGTATGTTGATGAAACTTGGTATATGGCTTCACTTAGTAGTGGTATATTGATATTTGCACAACAAATTGATTTGTTGTTGATTATTCCCGTAGCAGCAAACCTGCGTACTCAGCCCCCATATTATTCTTATGGAGGATAAGTAAAATGTAATGACTCCCTTAATTATGAACATAAATTAATAAAACTTGGTATGCTTCACTTGGTAGCTTCACTTGGTTGGGTAATATTGATAATTATATAAAAACCAATTTTTCTGTTCCTTGTTGCAGCAAACCTGCTTTCTCAGCCCCCATGTTATTCTTATGGAGAATAACTAGAATGTTATATAGCGCTTATTTATGATGAAATATTGATGAAACTTAGTATGTGGCTTCGCCTAGTTAAATTCTATTTATATTTGCATAAAAAACAATTGTTTCTGTTCCTTGTTTCAGCAAACCTACGTACTTATTACCAATGTTATTCTTATGGAGAATAATTAAAATCACTTATATGTGAATATATTTTTATGAAACTTAGTTTGCGGCTTTATGTGATATTAAGACATATATTATGCATTGGAAATTCGCTGAGTACGCAGGTTTGCTGCGATGGGGGTATTTTTTCATAATACCTATGTAAAAGAAGACAGATAGTAAGTTATTATAATGGTTTTCTATCGAATGAGTGTCATGTTCGATCTGGATTTCCGCAAGGTTCCTCTCAGGTATCAAACCCATGAGAGGATCACTTTTACTCACAAGTCCCTCATTGTGCATTTTTTGCTCCCATATTTCTTTTAAAATCTTTTAATTTTCTAGGTTGAAAGATTGAAGGATGGGTTGGAAGTTAGAAGTTGGGAAGATGGTACTTTACATGGCTTTCCCACTCGCAACATTTCACTACTTCAACCAGCCGCAATACTATGAAGAGTGGGTTATGAAAACGAAAAGAGAACTTTATCCTCCAGAATCAGAAGAAGTTAATGAACAGATTCGAGCACAGTTACTTGAAGTTCGACGTGCACGAGAACTGAATGAACTGAAAAAGATGGAATTGAAATTAAAGTAAATTCAGAATAGGCATTGTTAGTGTAAATACTGTGATTTATAACTAATTTAATAAGTATATTTATAAAATAAGATGTTTTGCAGTATAGCATACCCAGTAAATACTAACAAATAAAACTGTTATGTTATTGTAAAAGGAGTTAAGTTAATTTTGTTTTCCTGTATTTCCCCTCAGTTAATTAGTAGTTCATCATCATTCATCATTTTTTCGGATTAGGAAACCCAAGCATAGCTGCTAGGCACATCTTTCACAAGCGGGAATATTGTGCTGGTTACTGGGAGGATAGGATATAGCAGGAATGGAAAGGGCGAAATGGGACGTCAGCCAAATCGAGGGCCAACTAACTCCCGTGCCCCTGTGACAGCTGGTATGAGGCTCAAACCTGGGACCCACATTCTGCTCTCCAACTGGTCAACTCAACTGACAGGGTATCAGTGTATAAAAGCCAGAGACCATCCGCTCTCAGGTTATTGGCAGGTTGGGGACTAAACCCGGAAATTCTATCCCTAGCCGCTGCAAATGGAGGAACCAAAGGTGAAAGGGAAGTTTGTCATAATGGGCAGCCAAAAGACTTGGGGGGGCCATACACATATTACGTAATGCATTTTTTCGTCAATTCAGACCCCCCCCTCCCCCATATAATGCACCGTAACGCTTGACCATAACCCCCAACCCCCAAATGTGTTACAAAATAACGTATGCTGTAAAACAGCTTAAACCTTTTAAACATTGTTTTATTAGCAATTTAGAATATGGATTTCAGTGAATCATTGAACTTTAAATTACTTTCTTTTAACAACCTTTTTTAAACTTATTTCAAAGCAAAATGTATGCAAACGAACAAGACTGTTACTAATAATGTAAACAACAAAATAAACTACCTCGTCTAAAACGTAACAAATTTAATTTATAACTAATACAAATACAAACCAACTTAACAAATTCAAGATATGGTGGCATTGTGCAATACTGTATCAAGTCATGATTTCACACTCTAAATCAACACCAAAACGTAGGTTTTAAAGCAATAAAGTCGTTATGAATTCATTTTGAGTTTAACTGTTATTAAAATAGTATGATGGAAGTATTTTTATATGACTAACTGTAACCTTGATTTAGATATCAACTTGATTATTTTTTAATTTTGAAAGATTTATAACAGTATCAATAGATACGGGAGTGCGCCAACTCTTAGGGTTAATGTGTGTGAGTTACGTAACTTTGATCCAAACCCCCCTCTCTCAATTAACGCTACGCCATACCTCCCCCAAGTGGGTTACGTAATATGTGTATGGCCCCTTACCATATGTAATGACAACTTCATATGCTGTACCCAATGTCAGCCTAAAAGACCAGTTTTATGGTAGTCCTGGGACTAATTAGTAGTTATTTTTGGACTAATAGATTCTACCCTAGAGAAAATCTGCTTAGAGATATTGGCTGTTATTTAGTACACATGGGACAGAGGTCATATCAGATTAATTCCTACTAGTTCTCCGGTTGCTCGAATTGGAGCAAGTTTGTACCCAACGAAAGGTTACGTCAGTTGTAAACAAACATAACAAAACATCTGATATTAAAAAGAATAACAATCTGAAAACAATGCAGATTTTGTAAAGTAAGAGGCACTTAAGTTGGCACACGAGTGAGCTCTTCATTTCAACCACTTTTTGTATACTAGTAACACTAAAAATATTGTAGGCCCATATGTTTACAACCATAAAGTAACATTATTGTTCACAATTCTCACATTGTCAGATGGTGTTTGCTAACAAATAAATTTGTCACTGTTTTGTTTGTGAAATTCAACATGGATTAACTTTGATGTTGAAATAACTTGTATACGCTTTTAAGCATGAGTTGAAACAGTTCTTAATCAAGAAAATAACATTCACATAAGTAAAATCAATATTCCACATACACAAAATAATTAAAAAAAAAAACAGTTACACCCATAAAGAACTGTGTAATGGAACTGGCTGTCCCACTAGCACATATCGCAAATTCTACTTTTCAGATGGGTCACTTTCCTAATGCACTCAAACTGTCAATAGTAAATCCATTGTTTAAAAAGGGCAATAAACATGACCGCGGTAATTACCGACCCATATCGATACTGTCAACATTTTCCAAGGTTCTTGAAAAGTTAGTTCTCTTCAGATTGACTAATTACTTTACAAGAAACAACATCTTTCGAACCTCCAATTTGGTTTTAGGGACAAACTGTCAACTCTGAACGCAATGCACAGTCTCGTGAAGAGGCAGGATCAGCTCTAGACAATAGAAAACCGACTTTTGGCCTATTTTTGGACTTGAGCAAGGCTTTCGATGTGATCGACCATGGTCTTCTCTTACGAAAGTTTTCGGATGTTGGTATTGGCTGGAAGGCATTTGATTGGTTGGCGTCTTTTCTTGTATTCCGGAAGCAAAGTGTTAAAATTCCATATATTGATGACGGGCAATGTCTGAAAGTTTGTTACTCACATCCAGCTACTGTTAAAAGTGGTGTTCCACAGGGATCTGTACTCGGACCAATTTTGTTTTTATTGTTTATTAATGATATTCACACCAGTCTTATTATAGGAAATTATCATCTATGCCTTTTTGCCGACGACACAACTCTTGTAGTATCTGCCCCTGATCGTGAGACACTCGAAATGAGTACATTTTTACAGGGCAGTTTACTTTTTCAATGGCTATCCAATAATTCACTCTGCATTAACACCCTGAAAACAAAGCTATTAGACTTCCACTTGCGAAATGTCACTAATTCCTTGCCATCTCTTAACATTATAATTGGTGAAGATGAAATAAGTCCGTGCCAAGAAGTTAATTATCTGGGTTTAATCATCGATGATAAATTAAATTTTTCAGCTCATGTCGACAAAGTGATTAAAAAATTGAGCTCTGGAATTTTTGTTCTACGCAGACTGGCTTTTTTCTGGTATTGATGTTCTTTTGTCAGCATACTATAGCTGCCTGTATCCATATATATCATATTGTGTCCCTGTTTGGGGATCTGAAAGCGTTAAAACCCTTTCTATCTTTGTCCTGCAGAAGAAAGCATTGAGAGTTATTCTTGGCCTTAAATACACAGACTCCTGTAAATCACATTTCAAGTCCAACAACTTGCAGACTTCTCCATGTATCTACATTCTCGAGAGTTTACATTCTTTAAACGCAATAGCCATCTTTTTACATCTCATTTATTTGTTAACCATTCCTACAATTTACGAAATAGAAATAAAATCCCACCACCTCCCCACCATACAACATTCTCTGAAAATCAAATGCACCAGTCTTGCATAACTCTTTTAAATGTCCTTCCTTCCCACTTAAAAAAGAGGAAAATATCAATGTTTTTAAGCGAAGTCTAAAAAAGTTTTTGCCGGGGAAGGAATATTACCGTGTAAAAAGTTATTTGAAAGAGAAGAAAGATTAAAAAGCATATGTGTTTTATTTTTATTTTTTGTATTATAAAATTGTTTTAATTATAAAAATGCTATGGTATTTAGTTTTAGATATGTTCTGTGTATTCTGTATGACACTTGCCCATGAATTGTGATATTTTATTTGACAAATAAAGAACTTTGACTTTAAATAATTTTAAAGGCGCGTTTTGCTTGCAATAAAAATTGCTACAGTTTGAATACAAGTAAATGTAATTGTACACATCACGCGGAATATCTTGACCTGTGGCTTACTCTACTGCCAGAGTGACTGACGTAACCAGCTGGGTCATCTCGAGCTTCAGTTGTGCCGTTGACGGTAATATTATTGTTGTTTGCATAACAACATTATACGATTAATTTTTTTAACTTTATTTTATTTACAATCTGTTCTAAAAACTATTGAACATTAAGTAAATTTGATAAAATAACAAAACATTTGTCGGTCTTCATCCACTTAAAAAGCCAACACAAACACTGTGTAATACAATACAAATTTAAAGTAAAAAAGAGTTAATTACTTAAGAAAACGAGTACTCAAATCCAAAACATGGCATCTTTTCAGTCTGTACACAAAGTTGCTATTGTCCAAAAGATTTAAAGCCAGATAGTTCGGATGATTTTCTAATTTATTTTGGTACTTGGCACTATATCTTGTTATTTCGTCTCTTACGGTTGGAATACGTCTGTCTCTGTGTAAGACTTCATTGTTTACGTACCACGGTGCTTGAAGAATGTACCTTAGAACTTTTGATTGGAACCTTTGAATGATGTTTAAATTTGAATTACTGGATGTCCCCCAAAGTTGAATACCATACGTCCAGATTGGTTTCAAGATTACTTTATATAATAACAGTTTGTTTTCAGATGACAATTTAGAATTTTTATTTAATAGCCAATAACAGTTTCTGAATTTCAGATTCAATGAGAGTCTTTTATTCCATATATGACTTTTCCATGTCAGTTTTCTGAAGAATCATGCCTAAATACTTAACTTCATTGGTTTGAGGAATTTGAATGTTATTTAGGGAGACCAGGGGACATGTACTTAATCTTGTTGTGAATGTTGTATGCGTGGATTTATTTTCATTCACCTTTATCCTCCATTTTTGCAGCCATTTTGAGAGATCGTTCAACCCTGATTGTAACATTTGGGATGCTATCGCTGGATCCTCACTAGATGCCATTATGGCAGTATCGTCAGCGAAGGTCGCAATACTGACATTTGGATTTTCAGGAAGGTCTGCTGTATATAAGGTATAGAGGACTGGGCCCACACGCTTCCTTGAGGAACGCCTGCTTGTATTTTGTGAAGTTTTGTGACACTATCTCCAAATCTCACTCTGAAATATCTGTTAGACAAATATGATTTGATGACACTGTAAAATGTATGAGGAAGATGAAGTTTGAGTTTATAAAGAAGACCTGCATGCCAAACTTTATCAAATGCTTGACTCACGTCAATAAATACAGCTGAACAGAACTTCTTGGTCTCGAGGTCCTCTTTGATAATATTTACAACTCTATGTACCTGTTCTACTGTAGAATGTTCTTGCCGGAAACCAAACTGGTGATTTTGAATTAAGTTTGTTTCTTCTATTACAGTTCGAAGACGATTCAAAAAGAGTTTCAAAAATTTCGGAAGCAATCGGGAGAAGCCTAATTGGTCGGTAAGAACACACTTGATTTGGGGGTTTTCCTGGCTTAGCAATCATTATGATTTCGGATATTTTCCATTGGGCTGGAAAATGTTCAGTTCGCAAAATCAAATTAAACATTAGAGTCAAAAATTAAACGGCCTTTTTTGGGAGTTCTTTTAGAATTTTTCCCGTGATCAAATCGTATCCAGGAGCTTTGTGTGAATTTAACGCCTTTATTATGTTTGTAGCTTCTGAGGGTGTAAAGGGTGTTATTGGTAATGATAGCTGATTTGGAGAATCAATAAATTCATGTATTTCCTGATAATCAATTGGACTAGGGTGTGGGGTGAATACTGTGGATAGATGGTCGGCAAATACCTCAGGTTTCTCGTCATTACTTCTGGCCCATAAACCATTGGGTTTACAGATGGGAGGTACTGGAGTCTTATAGTCTGATTGTTAAGGGAGTGCGGCTGGAGCTCCGTTCTACCTGCGAGGAACCCAACTCACGCACGCACACTGACGCACACTCACCACCGTCCTAATTGCCTGGAAGCCCCGATCCCCTTCACTACCTAGAAATATAACACCTGCTGTATGATACCTCAAAACAGTGGCGGCTCCAGGGGGGGGGGCCATGGCCCCCCCCCCCAGAGAGTTCCAAAATATACCTATATAAAACTACGATCTAGTTACGGGAAAATATAAAACATGGTCATTAATATTTTGTAGTCTTTATCCTTATAAATATAAAAGTTAAGTATCATTAAATTAGCTTGACTGTCGTCGATATAGATTAAAGCACGCTGGCGCTTGTTGATTTTGAATTTAGAAGCTCAAGGCGGGTGTATTACACCAGCGTATAGAACCCTATTAATTGAGTTATATGCACCAGCGTCATATGCGCGCCGGGCCCCGAGAATCCACTCCCGCTCCCGACCAGCGAGCACCGTTTCGTGTGCTCTGCTCCCAACCCCCTCCCACGATCACTAGAATCCCCCACCACTCAGACCGACGTGACGCGACAGCAGGATGGCCACCCTCCCCGCCCTGAAGTTCTAAGTTCTACACAGAAGCAGTGTCAAGAGGTTGGAGTTGGCTTGTGTACCTACAACGATTCATAAAGTTGTCTATATAGTTATTAGGGGTCTGCGGTGCACCGAAAAAACTGTACCGGTACGGTACACAACTAATTACCGTCATCGGTTCGGTACAGAACATAACCCCGGTACAGATTCGGTACGGTACAGTTTACTGCTTCAAACAATAAACAGAGATAAGCTAAACAATGTTTAATAAAATAAGTGGTTTAAATAAGACCGACTCCTATTTATAACTAGTCATTTCCTTTAAGGAAAACAAGCCCCAAAACTCATACGAAAAGAGACGTTGACAGGTGTTATTTATAGCTGAACGAGAATGGAGATAAGAAAGGTGGGCAGGGGGAGTGGGGAGTAGCTGGTTAGGGTCGGCAAAAAATATGTCCTTGAAGACAAGAAAGGTTTAGACGAGGAAAGCGTGAGGGGTAAGGGGGGAGGGATCCGGTAATTAGCTGTAAATCAGTTGTTTGTCAACATCATTCCTATACTCTGATTGTTACGGGAGTGCGGCTGGCAGAAAGGTGGGCCCTACTCACACACACAGACGCAGGGGATTAGGACGGACCACTGACCTGCCGCCTGAGTCATCACTGGCTCACAGAAATTTGACTATCATTCTTTTTAATTTTTCCTTCTTTGTAAAATCTATTAATGTTTTTGACTTTAGCTCAAAGTGATAAGTAAAATGATACCAAACAATATATATTTTGCTTAAAAAATGTGGAAGTTACGAACATTTCAATACTAGAAGTTACGAATATTTTCATATTAACTATCATAACCGCGGGATTCCTTTCACAAAGGACTTGAGAAAACCTGAGGTCTATCAACTTGTACGTCTGAATAAACCGCCGTTGCTAACCTATGAAATCGACGATAAGGCTGCGAACGACGATAAACGTTTCTGACCAATCTGACTTTTTACTATCCCCATTCAGTAAACTATTTTTTGTCATAATCATTTCGTGTTTGGACTCATTTTTAATGGAATTAAACAACAGATTTAGTGACACAAAGCTTTTTACTGTATATCTAACTTGAAATGAATTGCGATTTTGAGGTATCATACAGCAGGTGTTATATTTTTAGGTAGTGAAGGGGATCGGGGCTTTCAGGCATTTAGGACGGTGGTGAGTGTGCGTCAGTGTGCGTGCGTGAGTTGGGTCCCTCGCAGGTAGAGCGGAGCTCCAGCCGCACTCCCTTAACAATCAGACTATAGAGTGGGAAAAGGAATACTATCTTTTAAATCGCGTTAGTTCTCCATTATGATTTCAAATTAAACTGCTTTTATTTATGTACTATTATTATTGTTATTGAAGTATACTAGTGAAATTTTTAAATTATATAAAAAAGGTTTCAAAAATGGGGGGCGGGGGCGTAGGCGGATTTGGGTCCAAAAGTGGTGGGGGGGATGGCTGAGGTGAAGGCGGTGGCATGGGCTGGGTCGGAGAAGACAAGTAGGGTGGACTGGTTTTTGTGGCTGAAGAAATTGGTAGGTGGGGGGAACTTGAGGTTGTGAAGGTGCATCAGGCGGACCAGGTGGAAGGGGTTGTTGGCACCGGCGATGTGGTTGGTGATGAGGATTCGGTGGGTTGCTGATGACGGGGAGGGTGGGGGGTGAGGGAGGCAACGGGCGGTGTGGGTGTTGTCGGCAGGAGTCTGGGACGGAGCAGGGTTAGTGGAGGCAACATGGCGCTGGTGGTCAGGAGGTGCTTGGACAGCGGGGACAGAAGGGGTGGGAGTGGGAGTGGGTGTCTGACGGGTCGGTGAGTGCGAGGGCGTGGATGGGGGTGAGGGTGATCGAGAGCCTGGGGAGGAGGTCCTGGCGTGCGTTGGGGTGGAGCGGGATGATGGAGTTGGAGTTGGTGACCGGGAGGGGGTGGGGGAGGTAGCAGCAGTCGAGGGTTGAGAGAGCGTGGGGGGGAGTGAGGGTGGCGGGTTTGCAGGGGGTTTGGGCAGGGCAACGGTGATTTTGCGGTAGGGACTGGGGACGTGAGCGGGTTTGTCGTAGGTTGGCGGAGAGGCGGAGGCGGAGGGTTTGGTTTTGGAGGAGCGAGGGGGGTTTGAGCCCGGAGGGGGGGGGGGTGGGGATCACACGGAAGATCGGATTTGGAGTTGTGGAGGTTGGTGGTCGGGTAGGGTTGGTTCTGGAACGGGTGAGAGGGGGGGAGTTTAGGTCTGGGATTGCCTTGGCCTGCTGGGACTTTTTAGGCAAACTTCCCTGTTTATAACGATTGCCCAGCAAGGCGTCGGCAGAGTCAGGAGCCCTATCCTTAAGCCTAGGAGGGTCCCTAACCGCAGGAAACTTACCCGCACCACTGGAATTCTCGGCCATCTCGGGCGGCGGCTGAGCAGCAGGTGGGCAGCAGATGGACAGCAGGCGGACAGCAGGCGGGCAGCAGGTGGGCAGCAGGCAGGCGGCAGGCGGAGATCGTCGGGTCGGAGTAGCAGAGGCCGGGTCGCAGAGCAGGAGCAGCGGGGTGGCAGGCACGGACGGGCCGAGTCGCAGGGGCGGCTGGTGGGCCGACGGGGGGGGGTCCCCGGGGCTGGCCGGAACACAGAAGCGGTGACGGGCAGGCACGGGGTGGGCAGTCCGGGTACCAGGAACTCGCAGGTCACTCGGGCCGGGGCGTTGTCCTCTGGGCCGGAGAGGGTTAGTCGCAGGAATGCAGGAATGCGGAGAGCGCAGCTGAGGATCGCTGGAGAAACGCAGACAGGCAGGCTGGCGGGTGTCTCCCTCGATGAGTCATGGCTTCCCAAGTTGTTGTTGTTTTGAGAGGTTCCAGTGGGCGGGAAAGTCCCTGGCCCACTGAGGCTGCTTTAGGGCGCTTGGGCGCTCTTCAGCCGTCGGATAGGGTTGGTTGGTGAGGGGGAGATTGACGCACTGCAACAGGACTTTTTTTATTATTTTTTTTCGTTGCCTGCTACAGTGGCCAGGGAATGGTTTGGGGTTGGAGGTGAGCACACTGCAACAGGACTTTTTTTATTATTTTTTTTCGTTGCCTGCTAAAGTGGCCAGGGAATGGTTAGAGGTGAACACACTGCAACAGGACTTTTTTTTTGCCTGCTACAGTGGCCAGGGGAAGGTTTGGGGGGAGGAGAGATGAACACACTGCGACAGGACTTTTTTTGTTTTATAACGAGTGCCTGTCACAGTGGTCAGGAGTGGGAGCTAGGCTAGGTTTTCATGGGGTTTAGTGGTGGGGGTTATGGGTCGGGCTACTGGTCTAGGTCGGCAAGGTGGTGGATTGTGAGGCTGGGGTGGTCAGTGAAGTAGGGTTGGAAGTAGGGTTGGAGGATGTCGGAGGTGCGGGCTTTCTCAAGGTAGGTGATGTTGAGGTGGTGGAGGAAGTCGTTGAGTCTGGGGATTGAGTGGGCCTCGTAAGCCGTGTGGTTACGGGCCCAAGGTGGGAAGTGGGAGGCAAGGCGGAGGGCGCGTCTCTCAGTGGCCTCGAAGCTGGAAAGGAAGCTGTTCGGGGCGGATAGAAGGAGCGGGTGGGCGTATGTTAAAACAGGGCGGACCACTGAGGTGTACAGGCGGGCAAGAGTGGGTTTGGAACAGCCACGGCTGCAGTGGTTGAGGATACGGAGGGCACGGAGGCGGGTGGTAGCTCTCTTTTTGGATTCACGGAGATGGGGGACGAAGGAGAGTCGGGAGTCAAGGGTGACACCTAGGTAGGTGCAGGATGTTTTGAGGGGGAGACGGACGTTGTTGAGGAAAATGGGATCTCTCTTGGTGCGGGAGAAGCGGCGGGCGTGGAAATTAAAGAAACAGAGTTGGGTTTTGGATGCATTGAGGAGGATGCGCCATTTGTTGCAGAAGGAAAGGTAATTCTGAAGGGTTTGGGAGGTTTTCCGGATAAGGGTGTCATGGTATAGTTCGGATATCCAGAAGGCGGTGTCATCAGCAAACTGGGCAAGGCCACAGGAGGTGTCAGTGGGATTGCGTGGAATAAGGGCAGGGAGGTCACGGACATAAAGGATGTAGAGGAGGGGGCTGATGGCGGAGCCTTGGGGGACGCCGGCACGCAAGGTGAAGGGAGAGGAGAGGGAGCCACGAAATCGGACCTGGGCCGTTCGGCCGTCGAGGAAGTGGGATATCCACCTGATGATAGGAGCGGGGAGTTGGAGGTCCAGTAGCTTGACACGAAGGCCGTTGTGCCAGACGGTGTCGAAAGCTTTCTGGACATCCATGAGGGCAAGGATTGAGGGACGGTGGAGGGCGTTGTTGGTCTGGAGGCATGTAACGACCCGCAAAAGCTGGTCGTACATGTTGACTCCGGGACGGAAACCGGCTTGGGTGGTGGGGAGGAGGCCGAGTGTGTTGAGGTGGAGGTGGATCCTGGAGGCGAGGACTTTCTCGAAGAGTTTCGAGAGGGTGGAAGTGAGGCTGATGGGACGGTAGTTGTTGGGATTGCGGGGATCTTTGTGGGGCTTGGCAAAGAGGATGACATGGGCATGCTTCCAGGATCGCGGGGAGAAGCCCAGGAGGAGGACGGAGGTGTAGAGGGTGGCAAGAAGAGTGACAAGAAGTGGGGGAGCTTGTTTGAGGAGGAGGTTGGAAATGCCGTCAGGACCGGGGGCAGTGTTCCGGAGGTGCTTCCACTTGAGGTTGATTTCCTGGGTGGTGATTGGGAGAAGGAGGTCATGGCGAGGGATATCTGGCATAATGGAATCTAGTGGGTTGAAGGTGGCAGGTTGTTGGGTGACATGGGCGTTCACCTGGTTGAAGTGGGCCTCATCAAAGTCAGGATGGGACGGGACAGAGTGAATGGAGGACAGCGCATCTCGGAAAGCCTCGGACATGCCTTGACTATCGGAGATAACGGTGCCGTTGACAAGGAGGGGAGTGGAGGGGGTTGATGGATTGTTGTAGTGCTTGACGAGGCGCCAGAAACTACGGGGGTTGTTGGAGAAGTCGGAATCTGCCTTCTCGCATACCTTCTGAGCCCTGGCGTCCTTGAAGGAGCGCATGGTTGCTTTCACGCGTTCGACCAGGGCTCTGTAGGTGTCGTGAAGGTAGGGGGAGGAGGGATCACGGAGGAGGAGTCGACGGGCACGACGTTTCGCCTTGATGAGACCCAGGATGTCTGGTGGGAGTCTGAGGGGGGTATGGAGGACTCGTTTTACCGGGATGGCAAGGTTCTTTGCTGAGAGGATGGCGGAAGTGATGGTGGAGTGGAATTCTTCGACTTGGGCAGGGGTGTTGGGAGGTGGTTGTTGGGTGAGTGGAGTTAGTGAGGCAGTGAGGTGTCTGGAATAGAGGTTCCAATCCGCATTTCGATAGTCTGTGACTTCGAAAGCTTCATGGTGGTCGGACTTGTAAGGGTAGGGGGTGATTTTGAGGTCAAAGGTGAGAGGGATGTGGTCGGAGCCAAGGTCGAAGCCGGAGGTGATGTTTGTGATTTTTCGGGAGAGGGATGCAGAGGAAAGGAGCTTGTCAGGGGAAGTGGGGACCTGGCCTTCGTGGGCAGGGTACCTGGTGGGCGGGGTCATGTGATGCTGGAGGCCGGAGTTGGTCAGGAATTGGACTAGCAGCCTACCCGGGGGCGTGGAAGTACGGTCCCCCAGGGCCTGATGGTGGCAGTTCAGATCGGCTGCTATCACCAGTCGTGGGTGGGCAGCAGCGACCTGGGCCATTAGGTCTACTAAGTCCTGAGTGAGGGGCAAGGCGTGTATGGTAAGGAGAGTGATTGGAGGTTGTCTTGGGAGGTGAATGATTGCCATAAGGGCATCGGAGGGATCGCCTGGGAGTGGGGAGTGTCGGACGTCAAGCTCGGATTTGAAGGCGATGGCCAGGCCTCCAGAGCGGGCTAGGTGGTCTCGGTGGAGGATGGTGAAACCAGGAAGTCGGGCGGGGCGTGTTGGGGTGAGTTTGGTTTCGTTGAGGGTAAGGATGTCGATCTGGAAGTCGGTGATGAGGTCGCGGAGGGCGGGAAGTTTGCTGTGGAAGGAGTTGAGGTTGATGTGGCAGATGCGGAGGCAGGATCTGGATTTAGTGACGACTACCATGAGCAGGACGCTTGGAGGAGGTGTGGATGACATTCAGGCCAGAGCCAACAGCCTGCAGGATGGTGCGAGTGTCAAAAAGTTTCTTAGTGACACTGTTGACAGCCTCCCTAACACGCTGCTGGCCCTGGACTGGGGCGGATGTGAGGAGGAGGGTGAGGAGGGCGTCGAAGGTGCGCTTGAAGCCCTCACTGAGAACAGCGAGAACCTGGTCAAGGAACGAGTTGAGGACTTCGTGAGTGACGTAGGACTGGCGAGTAGGGGCGGGGCTTGAGTCGGTGGTGTCATTGGAGGGACTGGCAGAGGTCTGAGGTTCGTCGGTGGTCTCAGTTGGTGTAGGGTGGGTTGGTGGTGTGAGGGTGGACTCGGTTCGAAGGACTGGGAAATCAGTCAAGCGGAGGTTCCAGGGATTGGAGGCAGGGGTGGTTGAGGGGGCGATGATCCTGACGGGCTGAGGATCACGCTGGTCGCGGGGGTAAAAGGGGCAGTGGCGCTGGCCCGTGTAGTGCCCGAACCTGTTGCAGGTAGCGCAGTACGGCAAGGACAGGTCGTGCCCCTCGTGGTCGCACATAGCACCCGCAGGAATGGACAGCCCACAGACCCGGCACCAGGCTTGGGACCTGGATCACCTAGGAGCTTCATGCCCGTAATCGTGGCAGCGTCCACATGGTCGGATGAGGACGGATCACGGCGCCTCCACCTTGTAGGCTCGCCCGTACACAGCGAGACCATTCGCCAGGAGTCCCTCGCAACAGGTCTTGCAGGTCATAAAGAGCCTGACTAAGCCCGTTGGTTGGTCGTCCCGACCAATGATCCGCTGCGCCCGCACGAAACTACGGCCACAGGAGCAGGAGTCGGGGGGGCTTAAGGCCTCCAGGAACTCCTTGTCTCCTATGTCTTGGCTGACGCTGCGTACCACTACGTGCAGAAGGGGTGGGCGGGTGGTGGTGGGCTTTGAGGATTTGGGTTTGGCGGCTGGGCGTGGGGCGGAGGCGTAGGCGGATTTGGGTCCAAAAGTGGTGGGGGAGATGGCTGAGGTGAAGGCGGTGGCATGGGCTGGGTCGGAGAAGACAAGTAGGGTGGACTGGTTTTTTGTGGCTGAAGAAATTGGTAGGTGGGGGGAACTTGAGGTTGTGAAGGTGCATCAGGCGGACCAGGTGGAAGGGGTTGTTGGCACCGGCGATGTGGTTGGTGATGAGGATTCCGTGGGTTGTTGATGACGGGGAGGGTGGGGGGTGAGGGAGGCAACGGGCGGTGTGGGTGTTGTCGGCAGGAGTCTGGGACGGAGCAGGGTTAGTGGAGGCAACATGGCGCTGGTGGTCAGGAGGTGCTTGGACAGCGGGGACAGCAGGCGTGGGAGTGGGAGTGGGTGTCTGACGGGTCGGTGAGTGCGAGGGCGTGGATGGGGGTGAGGGTGATCGAGAGCCTGGGGAGGAGGTCCTGGAGTGCGTTGGGGTGGAGCGGGATGATGGAGTTGGAGTTGGTGACCGGGAGGGGGTGGGGGAGGTAGCAGCAGTCAAGGGTTGAGAGAGCGTGGGGGGGAGTGAGGGTGGCGGGTTTGCAGGGGGTTTGGGCAGGGCAACGGTGATTTTGCGGTAGGGACTGGGGACGTGAGCGGGTTTGTCGTAGGTTGGCGGAGAGGCGGAGGCGGAGGGTTTGGTTTTGGAGGAGCGAGGGGGGTTTGAGCCCGGAGGGGGGTGGGGATCACACGGAAGTTCGGATTTGGAGTTGTGGAGGTTGGTGGTCGGGTAGGGTTGGTTCTGGAACGGGTGAGAGGGGGGGAGTTTAGGTCTGGGATTGCCTTGGCCTACTGGGACTTTTTAGGCAAACTTCCCTGTTTATAACGATTGCCCAGCAAGGCGTCGGCAGAGTCAGGAGCCCTATCCTTAAGCCTAGGAGGGTCCCTAACCGCAGGAAACTTACCCGCACCACTGGAATTCTCGGCCATCTCGGGCGGCGGCTGAGCAGCAGGTGGGCAGCAGATGGACAGCAGGCGGACAGCAGGCGGGCAGCAGGTGGGCAGCAGGCAGGCGGCAGGCGGAGATCGTCGGGTCGGAGTAGCAGAGGCCGGGTCGCAGAGCAGGAGCAGCGGGGTGGCAGGCACGGACGGGCCGAGTCGCAGGGGCGGCTGGTGGGCCGACGGGGGGGGGTCCCCGGGGCTGGCCGGAACACAGAAGCGGTGACGGGCAGGCACGGGGTGGGCAGTCCGGGTACCAGGAACTCGCAGGTCACTCGGGCCGGGGCGTTGTCCTCTGGGCCGGAGAGGGTTATTCGCAGGAATGCAGGAATGCGGAGAGCGCAGCTGAGGATCGCTGGAGAAACGCAGACAGGCAGGCTGGCGGGTGTCTCCCTCGATGAGTCATGGCTTCCCAAGTTGTTGTTGTTTTGAGAGGTTCCAGTGGGCGGGAAAGTCCCTGGCCCACTGAGGCTGCTTTAGGGCGCTTGGGCGCTCTTCAGCCGTCGGATAGGGTTGGTTGGTGAGGGGAAGATTGACGCACTGCAACAGGACTTTTTTTATTATTTTTTTTCGTTGCCTGCTACAGTGGCCAGGGAATGGTTTGGGGTTGGAGGTGAGCACACTGCAACAGGACTTTTTTTATTATTTTTTTTCGTTGCCTGCTAAAGTGGCCAGGGAATGGTTAGAGGTGAACACACTGCAACAGGACTTTTTTTTTGCCTGCTACAGTGACCAGGGAATGGTTTGGGGTTGGAGGTGAGCACACTGCAACAGGACTTTTTTTATTATTTTTTTTCGTTGCCTGCTACAGTGGCTAGGGAATGGTTAGAGGTGAACACACTGCAACAGGACTTTTTTTTGTTTTATAACGAGTGCCTGTCACAGTGGTCAGGAGTGGGAGCTAGGCGAGGTTTGCATGGGGTTTAGTGGTGGGGGTTATGGGTCGGGCTACTGGTCTAGGTCGGCAAGGTGGTGGATTGTGAGGCTGGGGCGGTCAGTGAAGTAGGGTTGGAAGTAGGGTTGGAGGATGTCGGAGGTGCGGGCTTTCTCAAGGTAGGTGATGTTGAAGTGGTGGAGGAAGTCGTTGAGTCTGGGGATTGAGTGGGCCTCGTAAGCCGTGTGGTTACGGGCCCAAGGTGGGAAGTGGGAGGCAAGGCGGAGGGCGCGTCTCTCAGTGGCCTCGAAGCTGGAAAGGAAGCTGTTCGGGGCGGATAGAAGGAGCGGGTGGGCGTATGTTAAAACAGGGCGGACCACTGAGGTTTACAGGCGGGCAAGAGTGGGTTTGGAGCAGCCACGGCTGCAGTGGTTGAGGATACGGAGGGCACGGAGGCGGGTGGTAGCTCTCTTTTTGGATTCACGGAGATGGGGGACGAAGGAGAGTCGGGAGTCAAGGGTGACACCTAGGTAGGTGCAGGATGTTTTGAGGGGGAGACGGACGTTGTTGAGGAAAATGGGATCTCTCTTGGTGCGGGAGAAGCGGCGGGCGTGGAAATTAAAGAAACAGAGTTGGGTTTTGGATGCATTGAGGAGGATGCGCCATTTGTTGCAGAAGGAAAGGTAATTCTGAAGGGTTTGGGAGGTTTTCCAGATAAGGGTGTCATGGTATCGTTCGGATATCCAGAAGGCGGTGTCATCAGCAAACTGGTTAAGGCCACAGGAGGTGTCAGTGGGATTGCGTGGAATAGGGGCAGGGAGGTCACGGACATAAAGGATGTAGAGGAGGGGGCTGATGGCGGAGCCTTGGGGGACGCCGGCACGCAAGGTGAAGGGAGAGGAGAGGGAGCCACGAAATCGGACCTGGGCCGTTCGGCCGTCGAGGTAGTGGGATATCCACCTGATGATAGGAGCGGGGAGTTGGAGGTCCAGTAGCTTGACACGAAGGCCGTTGTGCCAGACGGTGTCGAAAGCTTTCTGGACATCCATGAGGGCAAGGATTGAGGGACGGTGGAGGGCGTTGTTGGTCTGGAGGCATGTAACGACCCGCAGAAGCTGGTCGTACATGTTGACTCCGGGACGGAAACCGGCTTGGGTGGTGGGAAGGAGGCCGAGTGTGTTGAGGTGGAGGTGGATCCTGGAGGCGAGGACTTTCTCGAAGAGTTTCGAGAGGGTGGAAGTGAGGTTGATGGGACGGTAGTTGTTGGGATTGCGGGGATCTTTGTGGTGCTTGGCAAAGAGGATGACATGGGCATGCTTCCAGGATCGCGGGGAGAAGCCCAGGAGGAGGACGGAGGTGTAGAGGGTGGCAAGAAGAGTGACAAGAAGTGGGGGAACTTGTTTGAGGTGGAGGTTGGAAATGCCGTCAGGACCGGGGGCAGTGTTCCGGAGGTGCTTCCGCTTGAGGTTGATTTCCTGGGTGGTGATTGGGAGAAGGAGGTCATGGCGAGGGATATCTGGCACAATGAAATCTAGTGGGTTGAAGGTGGCAGGTTGTTGGGTGACATGGGCGTTCACCTGGTTGAAGTGGGCCTCATCAAAGTCAGGATGGGACGGGACAGAGTGAATGGAGGACAGCGCTTCTCGTAAAGCCTCGGACATGCCTTGACTATCGGAGATAACGGTGCCGTTGACAAGGAGGGGAGTGGAGGGGGTTGATGGATTGTTGTAGTGCTTGACGAGGCGCCAGAAACTACGGGGGTTGTTGGAGAAGTCCGAATCTGCCTTCTCGCATACCTTCTGAGCCCTGGCGTCCTTGAAGGAGCGCATGGTTGCTTTCACGCGTTCGACCAGGGCCCTGTAGGTGTCGTGAAGGTAGGGGAGGAGGGATCACGGAGGAGGAGTCGACGGGCACGACGTTTCGCCTTGATGAGACCCAGGATGTCTGGTGGGAGTCTGAGGGGGGTATGGAGGACTCGTTTTACCGGGATGGCAAGGTTCTTTGCTGAGAGGATGGCGGAAGTGATGGTGGAGTGGAATTCTTCGACTTGGGCAGGGGTGTTGGGAGGTGGTTGTTGGGTGAGTGGAGTTAGTGAGGCAGTGAGGTGTCTGGAATAGAGGTTCCAATCCGCATTTCGATAGTCTGTGACTTCGAAAGCTTCATGGTGGTCGGACTTGTAAGGGTAGGGGGTGATTTTGAGGTCAAAGATGAGAGGGATGTGGTCGGAGCCAAGGTCGAAGCCGGAGGTGATGTTTGTGATTTTTCGGGAGAGGGATGCAGAGGAAAGGAGCTTGTCAGGGGAAGTGGGGACCTGGCCTTCATGGGCAGGGTACCTGGTGGGAGGGGTCATGTGATGCTGGAGGCCGGAGTCCGTCAGGAATTGGACTAGCAGCCTACCCGGGGGCGTGGAAGTACGGTCCCCCAGGGCCTGATGGTGGCAGTTCAGATCGGCTGCTATCACCAGTCGTGGGTGGGCAGCAGCGACCTGGGCCATTAGGTCTACTAAGTCCTGAGTGAGGGGCATGGCGTGTATGGTAAGGAGAGTGATTGGAGGTTGTCTTGGGAGGTGAATGATTGCCATAAGGGCATCGGAGGGATCGCCTGGGAGTGGGGAGTGTCGGACGTCAAGCTCGGATTTGAAGGCGATGGCCAGGCCTCCAGAGCGGGCTAGGTGGTCTCGGTGGAGGATGGTGAAACCAGGAAGTCGGGCGGGGCGTGTTGGGGTGAGTTTGGTTTCGTTGAGGGTAAGGATGTCGATCTGGAAGTCGGTGATGAGGTCTTGGAGGGCGGGAAGTTTGCTGTGGAAGGAGTTGAGGTTGATGTGGCAGATGCGGAGGCAGGATCTGGATTTAGTGACGACTACCATGAGCAGGACGCTTGGAGGAGGTGTGGATGACATTCAGGCCAGAGCCAACAGCCTGCAGGATGGTGCGAGTGTCAAAAAGTTTCTTAGTGACACTGTTGACAGCCTCCCTAACACGCTGATGGCCCTGGACTGGGGCGGATGTGAGGAGGAGGGTGAGGAGGGCGTCGAAGGTGCGCTTGAAGCCCTCACTGAGGGCAGCGAGAAGCTGGTCAAGGAACGAGTTGAGGACTTCGTGAGTGACGTAGGACTGGCGAGTAGGGGCGGGGCTTGAGTCGGTGGTGTCGTTGGAGGGACTGGCAGAGGTCTGAGGTTCGTCGGTGGTCTCAGTTGGTGTAGGGTGGGTTGGTGGTGTGAGGGTGGACTCGGTTCGGAGGACTGGGAAATCAGTCAAGCGGAGGTTCCAGGGATTGGAGGCAGGGGTGGTTGAGGGGGCGATGATCCTGACGGGCTGAGGATCACGCTGGTCGCGGGGGTAAAAGGGGCAGTGGCGCTGGCCCGTGTAGTGCCCGAACCTGTTGCAGGTAGCGCAGTACGGCAAGGACAGGTCGTGCCCCTCGTGGTCGCACATAGCACCCGCAGGAACGGACAGCCCACAGACCCGGCACCGGGCTTGGGACCTGGAGCACCTAGGAGCTTCATGCCCGTAATCGTGGCAGCGTCCACATGGTCGGATGAGGACGGATCACGGCGCCTCCACCTTGTAGGCTCGCCCGTACACAGCGAGACCATTCGCCAGGAGTCCCTCGCAACAGGTCTTGCAGGTCATAAAGAGCCTGACTAAGCCCGTTGGTTGGTCGTCCCGACCAATGATCCGCTGCGCCCGCACGAAACTACGGCCACAGGAGCAGGAGTCGGGGGGCTTAAGGCCTCCAGGAACTCCTTGTCTCCTATGTCTTGGCTGACGCTGCGTACCACTACGTGCAGAAGGGGTGGGCGGGTGGTGGTGGGCTTTGAGGATTTGGGTTTGGCGGCTGGGCGTGGGGCGGAGGCGTAGGCGGATTTGGGTCCAAAAGTGGTGGGGGGGATGGCTGAGGTGAAGGCGGTGGCATGGGCTGGGTCGGAGAAGACAAGTAGGGTGGACTGGTTTTTGTGGCTGAAGAAATTGGTAGGTGGGGGGAACTTGAGGTTGTGAAGGTGCATCAGGCGGACCAGGTGGAAGGGGTTGTTGGCACCGGCGATGTGGTTGGTGATGAGGATTCCGTGGGTTGTTGATGACGAGGAGGGTGGGGGGTGAGGGAGGCAACGGGCGGTGTGGGTGTTGTCGGCAGGAGTCTGGGACGGAGCAGGGTTAGTGGAGGCAACATGGCGCTGGTGGTCAGGAGGTGCTTGGACAGCGGGGGCTGCAGGGGTGGGAGTGGGAGTGGGCGTCTGACGGGTCGGTGAGTGCGAGGGCGTGGATGGGGGTGAGGGTGATCGAGAGCCTGGGGAGGAGGTCCTGGAGTGCGTTGGGGTGGAGCGGGATGATGGAGTTGGAGTTGGTGACCGGGAGGGGGTGGGGGAGGTAGCAGCAGTCGAGGGTTGAGAGAGCGTGGGGGGGAGTGAGGGTGGCGGGTTTGCAGGGGGTTTGGGCAGGGCAACGGTGATTTTTTGGTAAGGACTGGGGACGTGAGCGGGTTTGTCGTAGGTTGGCGGAGAGGCGGAGGCGGAGGGTTTGGTTTTGGAGGAGCGAGGGGGGTTTGAGCCCGGAGGGGGGGTGGAGATCACACGGAAGTTCGGATTTGGAGTTGTGGAGGTTGGTGGTCGGGTAGGGTTGGTTCTAGAACGGGTGAGAGGGGGGGAGTTTAGGTCTGGGATTGCCTTGGCCTGCTGGGACTTTTTAGGCAAACTTCCCTGTTTATAACGATTGCCCAGCAAGGCGTCGGCAGAGTCAGGAGCCCTATCCTTAAGCCTAGGAGGGTCCCTAACCGCAGGAAACTTACCCGCACCACTGGAATTCTCGGCCATCCCGGGCGGCGGCTGAGCAGCAGGTGGGCAGCAGATGGACAGCAGGCGGGCAGCAGGCGGGCAGCAGGCAGGCGGCAGGCGGAGATCGTCGGGTCGGAGTAGCAGAGGCCGGGTCACAGAGCAGGAGCAGCGGGGTGGCAGGCACGGACGGGCCGAGTCGCAGGGGCCGACGGGGGGGCTGATGACGGGGGTGGGCCGACGGGGGGGGTCCCCGGGGCTGGCCGGAACACAGAAGCGGTGACGGGCAGGCACGGGGCGGGCAGTCCGGGTACCAGGAACTCGCAGGTCACTCGGGCCGGGGCGTTGTCCTCTGGGCCGGAGAGTATTAGTCGCAGGAATGCAGGAATGCGGAGAGCGCAGCTGAGGATCGCTGGAGAAACGCAGACAGGCAGGCTGGCGGGTGTCTCCCTCGATGAGTCATGGCTTCCCAAGTTGTTGTTGTTTTGTGAGGTTCCAGTGGGCGGGAAAGTCCCTGGCCCACTGAGGCTGCTTTAGGGCGCTGGGGCCCTCTTCAGCCGTCGGATAGGGTTGGTTGGTGAGGGGGAGATTGACGCACTGCAACAGGACTTTTTTTATTATTTTTGTTCGTTGCCTGCTACAGTGGCCAGGGAATGGTTTGGGGTTGGAGGTGAGCACACTGCAACAGGACTTTTTTATTATTTTTTTTCGTTGCCTGCTACAGTGGCTAGGGAATGGTTAGAGGTGAACACACTGCAACAGGACTTTTTTTTTGCCTGCTACAGTGGCCAGGGGAAGGTTTGGGGGGAGGAGAGATGAACACGCTGCGACAGGACTTTTTTTGTTTGTTTTATAACGAGTGCCTGTCACAGTGGTCAGGAGTGGGAGCTAGGTGAGGTTTGCATGGGGTTTAGTGGTGGGGGTTATTGGTCGGGCTACTGGTCTAGTTTGGCAAGGTGGTGGATTGTGAGGCTGGGGCGGTCAGTGAAGTAGGGTTGGAAGTAGGGTTGGAGGATGTCGGAGGTGCGGGCTTTCTCAAGGTAGGTGATGTTGAGGTGGTGGAGGAAGTCGTTGAGTCTGGGGATTGAGTGGGCCTCGTAAGCCGTGTGGTTACGGGCCCAGGGTAGGAGGTGGGAGGCAAGGCGGAGGGCGCGTCTCAGTGGCCTCGAAGCTGGAAAGGAAGCTGTTCGGGGCGGATAGAAGGAGCGGGTGGGCGTATGTTAAAACAGGGCGGATGACTGAGGTGTACAGGCGGGCAAGAGTGGGTTTGGAGCAGCCACGGCTGCGGTGGTTGAGGATACGGAGGGCACGGAGGCGGGTGGTAACTCTCTTTTTGGATTCACGGAGATGGGGGACGAAGGAGAGTCGGGAGTCAAGGGTGACACCTTGGTAGGTGCAGGATGTTTTGAGGGGGAGACGGACGTTGTTAAGGAAAATGGGATCTCTCTTGGTGCGGGAGAAGCGGCGGGCGTGAAAATTAAAGAAACAGAGTTGGGTTTTGGATGCATTGAGGAGGATGCGCCATTTGTTGCAGAAGGAAAGGTAATTCTGGAGGGTTTGGGAGGTTTTCCGGATAAGGGTGTCATTGTATCGTTCGGATATTCAGAAGGTGGTGTCATCAGCAAACTGGGCAAGGCCACAGGAGGTGTCAGTGGGATTTCGTGGAATAGGGGCAGGGAGGTCACGGACATAAAGGATGTAGAGGAGGGGGCTGATGGCGGAGCCTTGGGGGACGCCGGCACGCAAGGTGAAGGGAGAGGAGAGGGATCCACGAAATCGGACCTGGGCCGTTCGGCCGTCGAGGAAGTGGGATATCCACCTGATGATAGGAGCGGGGAGTTGGAGGTCCAGTAGCTTGACACGAAGGCCGTTGTGCCAGACGGTGTCGAAAGCTTTCTGGACATCCATGAGGGCAAGGATTGAGGGACGGTGGAGGGCGTTGTTGGTCTGGAGGCATGTAACGACCCGCAGAAGCTGGTCGTACATGTTGACTCCGGGACGGAAACCGGCTTGGGTGGTGGGGAGGTTGCCGAGTGTGTTGAGGTGGAGGTGGATCCTGGAGGCGAGGACTTTCTCGAAGAGTTTCGAGAGGGTGGAAGTGATGCTGATGGGACGGTAGTTGTTGGGATTGCGGGGATCTTTGTGGGGCTTGGCAAAGAGGATGACATGGGCATGCTTCCAGGATCGCGGGGAGAAGCCCAGGAGGAGGACGGAGGTGTAGAGGGTGGCAAGAAGAGTGACAAGAAGTGGGGGAACTTGTTTGAGGAGGAGGTTGGAAATGCCGTCAGGACCGGGGGCAGTGTTCCGGAGGTGCTTCCGCTTGAGGTTGATTTCCTGGGTGATGATTGGGAGAAGGAGGTCATGGCGAGGGATATCTGGCACAATGGAATCTAGTGGGTTGAAGGTGGCAGGTTGTTGGGTGACATGGGCGTTCACCTGGTTGAAGTGGGCCTCATCAAAGTCGGGATGGGACGGGACAAAGTGAATGGAAGACAGCGCATCTCGGAAAGCCTCGGACATGCCTTGACTATTGGAGATAACGGTGCCGTTGACAAGGAGTGGAGTGGAGGGGGTTGATGGATTGTTGTAGTGCTTGACGAGGCGCCAGAAACTACGGGGGTTGTTGGAGAAGTCCGAATCTGCCTTCTCGCATACCTTCTGAGCCCTGGCGTCCTTGAAGGAGCGCATGGTTGCTTTCACGCGTTCGACCAGGGCCCTGTAGGTGTCGTGAAGGTAGGGGGAGGAGGGATCTCGGAGGAGGAGTCGACGGGCACAACGTTTCGCCTTTATGAGACCCAGGATGTCTGGTGGGAGTCTGAGGGGGGTATGGAGGACTTGTTTTACCGGGATGGCAAGGTTCTTTGCTGAGAGGATGGCGGAAGTGATGGTTGAGTGGAATTCTTCGACTTGGGCAGGGGTGTTGGGAGGTGGTTGTTGGGTGAGTGGAGTTAGTGAGGCAGTGAGGTGTCTGGAATAGAGGTTCCAATCCGCATTTCGATAGTCTGTGACTTCGAAAGCTTCATGGTGGTCTGACTTGTAAGGGTAGGGGGTGATTTTGAGGTCAAAGATGAGAGGGATGTGGTCGGAGCCAAGGTCGAAGCCGGAGGTGATGTTTGTGATTTTTCGGGAGAGGGATGCAGAGGAAAGGAGCTTGTCAGGGGAAGTGGGGACCTGGCCTTCATGGGCAGGGTACCTGGTGGGAGGGGTCATGTGATGCTGGTAGCCGGAGTCGGTCAGGAATTGGACTAGCAGCCTACCCGGGGGCGTGGAAGTACGGTCCCCCAGGGCCTGATGGTGGCAGTTCAGATCGGCTGCTATCACCAGTCGTGGGTGGGCAGCAGCGACCTGGGCCATTAGGTCTACTAAGTCCTGAGTGAGGGGCAAGGCGTGTATGGTAAGGAGAGTGATTGGAGGTTGTCTTGGGAGGTGAATGATTGCCATAAGGGCATCGGAGGGATCGCCTGGGAGTGGGGAGTGTCGGACGTCAAGCTCGGATTTGATGGCGACGGCCAGGCCTCCAGAGCGGGCTAGGTGGTCTCGGCGGAGGATGGTGAAACCAGGAAGTCGGGCGGAGCGTGTTGGGGTGAGTTTGGTTTCGTTGAGGGTAAGGATGTCGATCTGGAAGTCGGTGATGAGGTCTTGGTGGGCGGGAAGTTTGCTGTGGAAGGAGTTGAGGTTGATGTGGCAGATGGGGAGGCAGGATCTGGATTTAGTGACGACTACCATGAGCAGGACACTTGGAGGAGGTGTGGATGACATTCAGGCCAGAGCCAACAGCCTGCAGGATGGTGCGAGTGTCACAAAGTTTCTTAGTGACACTGTTGACAGCCTCCCTAACACGCTGCTGGCCCTGGACTGGGGCGGATGTGAGGAGGAGGGTGAGGAGGGCGTCGAAGGTACGCTTGAAGCCCTCACTGAGGACAGTGAGAAGCTGGTCAAGGAAGGAGTTGAGGACTTCATGAGTGACGTAGGACTGGGGAGTAGGGGCGGGGCCGGAGTCGGTGGTGTCGTCGGAGGGGCTGGCAGAGGTCTGAGGGTCGTCGATGGTCTCATTGGGTGTTGGGTGGGTTGGTGGTGTGATGGTGGACTCGGGTCGGAGGACTGGGAAATCAGTCAAGCGGAGGTTCCAGGGATTTGAGGCAGGGGTGGTTGAGGGGGCGATGATCCTGACGGGCTGAGGATCACGCTGGTCGCGGGGGTAGAATGGGCAGTGGCGCTGGCCCGTGTAGTGCCCGAACCTGTTGCAGGTAGCGCAGTACGGCCGGGACAGGTCGTGCCCCTCGAGGTCGCGCTTAGCACCCACAGGAACGGACAGCCCACAGACCCGGCACCGGGCTTGGGACCTGGAGCACCTAGGAGCTTCATGCCCGTAATCGTGGCAGCGTCCACATGGTCGGATGAGGACGGATCGCGGCGCCTCCACCTTGTAGGCTCGCCCGTACACACCGAGACCATTTGCCAGGAGTCCCTCGCAACAGGTCTTGCAGGTCATAAAGAGCCTGACTAAGCCCGTTGGTTGGTCGTCCCGACCAATGATCCGCTGCGCCCGCACGAAACTACGGCCACAGGAGCAGGAGTCGGGGGGGCTTAAGGCCTCCAGGAACTCCTTGTCCCCTATGTCGTGGCTGACGCCGCGTACCACTACGTGCAGAAGGGGTGGGCGGGTGGTGGTGGGCTTTGAGGATTTGGGTTTGGCGGCTGGGCGGGGAGCGGGGGCGTAGTCGGATTTGGGTCCAAAAGTGGTGGGGGGAATGGCTGAGGTGAAGGCGGTGGCATGGGCTGGGTCGGAGAAGACAAGTAGGGTGGACTGGTTTTTGTGGCTGAAGAAATTGGTAGGTGGGGGGAACTTGAGGTTGTGAAGGTGCATCAGGCGGACCAGGTGGAAGGGGTTGTTGGCACCGGCGATGTGGTTGGTGATGAGGATTCGGTGGGTTGCTGATGACGGGGAGGGTGGGGGTGAGGGAGGCGACGGGCGGTGTGGGTGTTGTCGGCAGGAGTCTGGGACGGAGCAGGGTCATTGGAGGCAACATGGCGCTGGTGGTCAGGAGGTGCTTGGACAGCGGGGGCAGCAGGGGTGGGACTGGATGTCTGACGGGTTGGTGAGTGCGAGGGCGTGGATGGGGGTGAGGGTGATCGAGAGCCTGGGGAGGAGGTCCTGGAGTGTGCTGGGGTGGAGCGGGACGATGGAGTTGGAGTTGGAGACCGGGAGGGGGTGGGGGAGGTAGCAGCAGTCGAGGGTTGAGAGAGCGTGGGGGGGAGTGAGGGTGGCGGGTTAGCAGGGGGTTTGGGCAGGGCACCGGTGATTTTGCGGTAGGGACTGGGGACGTGAGCGGGTTTGTCGTAGGTTGGCGGAGAGGCGGAGGCGGAGGGTTTGGTTTTGGAGGAGCGAGGGGGGTTTGAGCCCGGTGGGGGGGCGGGGATCACACGGAAGTTCGGATTTGGAGTTGTGGAAGTTGGTGGTCGGGTAGGGTTGGTTCTGGAACGGGTGAGAGGGGGGGAGTTTAGGTCTGGGATTGCCTTCGCCTGCTGGGACTTTTTAGGCAAACTTCCCTGTTTATAACGATTGCCCAGCAAGGCGTCGGCGGAGTCAGGAGCCCTATCCTTAAGCCTAGGAGGGTCCCTAACCGCAGGAAACTTACCCGCACCACTGGAATTCTCGGCCATCTCGGGTGGCGGCTGAGCAGCAGGTGGACAGCAGGCGGGCAGCAGGCGGGCAGCAGGCAGGCGGCAGGCGGAGATCGTCGGGTCGGAGTAGCAGAGGCCGGGTTGCAGAGCAGGAACAGCGGGGTTGCAGGCACGGACGGGCCGAGTCGCAGGGGCGGCTGGTGGGCCGACGGGGGGGGGGGTCCCCGGGGCTGGCTTGAACACAGATGCGGTGACGGGCAGGCACGGGGCGGGAAGACCGGATACCAGGAACTCGCAGGTCACTCGGGCCGGGGCGTTGTCCTCTGGGCCGGAGGGGGTGAGTCGCAGGAATGCAGGAATGCGGAGAGCGCAGCTGAGGATCGCTGGAGATACGCAGACAGGCAGGCTGGCGGGTGTCTCCCTCGATGAGTCATGGCTTCCCAAGTTGTTGTTGTTGTTTTGTGAGGTTCCAGTGGGCGGGAAAGTCCCTGGCCCACTGAGGCTGCTTTAGGGCGCTTGGGCCCTCTTCAGCCGTCGGATAGGGTTGATTGGTGAGGGGGAGATTGACGCACTGCAACAGGACTTTTTTTATTATTTTTTTTCGTTGCCTGCTACAGTGGCCAGGGAATGGCTTGGGTTTGGAGGTGAGCACACTGCAACAGGACTTTTTTATTATTTTTTTCGTTGCCTGCTACAGTGGCCAGGGAATGGTTAGAGGTGAACACACTGCAACAGGACTTTTTTTGCCTGCTTCAGTGGCCAGGGAAAGGTTTGGGGGGAGGAGAGATGAACCAAATGCGACAGGTTTTTTTTTTTGTTTTATAACGAGTGCCTGTCACAGTGGTCAGGAGTGGGAGCTAGGCTAGGTTTGCATGGGGTTTAGTGGTGGGGGTTATGGTTTGGGCTACTGGTCTAGGTCGGCAAGGTGGTGGATTGTGAGGCTGGGGCGGTCAGTAAAGTAGGGTTGGAAGTAAGGTTGGAGGATGTCGGAGGTGCGGGCTTTGTCAAGGTAGGTGATGTTGAGGTGGTGTAGGAAGTCTTTGAGTCTGGGGATTGAGTGGGCCTCGTAAGCCGTGTGGTTACGGGCCCAGGGTGGGAGGTGGGAGGCAAGGCGGAGGGCGCGTCTCTCAGTAGCCTCGAAGCTGGAAAGGAAGCAGTTCGGGGTGGATAGAAGGAGCGGGTGGGCGTATGTTAAAACAGGGCGGATGACTGAGGTGTACAGGCGGGCAAGAGTGGGTTTGGAGCAGCCACGGCTGCGGTGGTTGAGGATACGGAGGGCACGGAGGCGGGTGGTGGCTCTCTTTTTGGATTCACGGAGATGGGGGACGAAGGAAAGTCGGGAGTCAAGGGTGACACCTGCTTCCCAAGTTGTTGTTGTTTTGTGAGGTTCCAGTGGGCGGGAAAGTCCCTGGCCCACTGAGGCTGCTTTAGGGCGCTTGGGCCCTCTTCAGCCGTCGGATAGGGTTGATTGGTGAGGGGGAGATTGACGCACTGCAACAGGACTTTTTTTATTATTTTTTTTCGTTGCCTGCTGCAGTGGCCAGGGAATGGTTTGGGTTTGGAGGTGAGCACACTGCAACAGGACTTTTTTTATTATTTTTTTTTTCGTTGCCTGCTACAGTGGCCAGGGAATGGTTAGAGGTGAACACACTGCAACAGGACTTTTTTTTTTTTTTTTTGCCTGCTACAGTGGCCAGGGGAAGGTTTGGGGGGAGGAGAGATGAACCAACTGCGACAGGACTTTTTTTTGTTTTATAACGAGTGCCTGTCACAGTGGTCAGGAGTGGGAGCTAGGCTAGGTTTGCATGGGGTTTAGTGGTGGGGGTTATGGTTCTTGCTGCTGGTCTAGGTCGGCAAGGTGGTGGATAGTGAGGCTGGGGCGGTCAGTAAAGTAGGGTTGGAAGTAAGGTTGGAGGATGTCGGAGGTGCGGGCTTTGTCAAGGTAGGTGATGTTGAGGTGGTGGAGGAAGTCTTTGAGTCTGGGGATTGAGTGGGCCTCGTAAGCCGTGTGGTTACGGGCCCACGGTGGGAGGTGGGAGGCAAGGCGGAGGGCGCGTCTCAGTGGCCTCGAAGCTGGAAAGGAAGCTGTTCGGGGCGGATAGAAGGAGCGGGTGGGCGTATGTTAAAACAGGGCGGATGAATGAGGTGTACAGGCGGGCAAGAGTGGGTTTGGAGCAGCCACGGCTGCGGTGGTTGAGGATACGGAGGGCACGGAGGCGGGTGGTAGCTCTCTTTTTGGATTCACGGAGATGAGGGACGAAGGAAAGTCGGGAGTCAAGGGTGACACCTAGGTAGGTGCAGGATGTTTTGAGGGGGAGACGGACGTTGTTAAGGAAAATGGGATCTCTTTTGGTGCGGGTGAAGTGGCGGGCGTGGAAATTAAAGAAACAGAGTTGGGTTTTGGATGCATTGAGGAGGATGCACCATTTGTTGCAGAAGGAAAGGTAATTCTGGAGGGTTTGGGAGGTTTTCCGGATAAGGGTGTCATGGTATCGTTCGGATATCCAGAAGGCGGTGTCATCAGCAAACTGGGCAAGGCTACAGGAGGTGTCGGTGGGATTGCGTGGAATAGGGGCAGGGAGGTCACGGACATAAAGGATGTAGAGGAGGGGGCTGATGGCGGAGCCTTGGGGGACGCCGGCACGCAAGGTTAAAGGAGAGGAGAGGGAGCCACGAAATCGGACCTGGGCCGCTCGGCCGTCGAGGAAGTGGGATATCCACCTGATGATAGGAGCGGGGAGTTGGAGGTCCAGTAGCTTGACACGAAGGCCGTTGTGCCAGACGGTGTCGAAAGCTTTCTGGAAATCCATGAGGGCAAGGATTGAGGGACGGTGGAGGGCGTTGTTGGTCTGGAGGCATGTAACGACCCGCAGAAGCTGGTCGTACATGTTGACTCCGGGACGGAAACCGGCTTGGGTGATGGGGAGGAGGCCGAGTGTGTTGAGGTGGAGGTGGATCCTGGAGGCGAGGACTTTCTCGAAGAGTTTCGAGAGGGTGGAAGTGAGGCTGATGGGACGGTAGTTGTTGGGATTGCGGGGATCTTTGTGGGTCTTGGCAAAGAGGATGACATGGGCGTGCTTCCAGGATCTCGGGGAGAAGCCCAGGAGGAGGACGGAGGTGTAGAGGGTGGCAAGAAGAGTTACAAGAAGTGGGGGAGCTTGTTTGAAGAGGAGGTTGGAAATGCCGTCAGGACCAGGGGCAGTGGTCCGGAGGTGCTTCCGCTTGAGGTTGATTTCCTGGGTGGTGATCGGGAGAAGGAGGTCATGGCGAGGGATGTCTGGCATGATGGAATCAAGTGGGTTGAAGGTGGCAGGTTGCTGGGTGACTTGGGCGTTCACCTGGTTGAAGTGGGCCTCATCAAAATTCAGGATGGGACGGGACAGAGTGAGTGGAGGACAGCGCATCTCGGAAAGCCTCGGCCATGCCTTGACTATCGGAGATAACGGTGTCGTTGACAAGGAGGGGAGTGGAGGGGGTTGATGGATTGTTGTAGTGCTTGACGAGGCGCCAGAAACTACGGGGGTTGTTGGAGAAGTCGGAATCTGCCTTCTCGCATACCTTCTGAGCCCTGGCGTCCTTGAAGGAGCGCATGGTTGCTTTCACGCGTTCGACCAGGGCCCTGTAGGCGTCGTGAAGGTAGGGGGAGGAGGGATCTCGGAGGAGGAGTCGACGGGCACGACGTTTCGCCTTGATGAGACCCAGGATGTCTGGCGGGAGTCTGAGGGGGGTATGGAGGACCCGTTTGACCGGGATGGCAAGGTTCTTTGCGGAGAGGATGGCGGAAGTGATGGTGGAGTGGAATTCTTCGACTTGGGCAGGGGTGTTGGGAGGTGGTTGTTGGGTGAGTGGAGTCAGTGTGGCAGTGAGGTGTCTGGAATAGAGGTTCCAATCCGCATTTCGATAGTCTGTGACTTCGAAAGCTTCATGGTGGTCGGACTTGTAAGGGTAGGGGATGATTTTGAGGTCAAAGATGAGAGGGGTGTGGTCGGAGCCAAGGTCGAAGCCGGAGGTGATGTTTGTGATATTTCGGGAGAGGGATGCAGAGGAAAGGAGCTTGTCAGGGGAAGTGGGGACCTGGCCTTCATGGCCAGGGTACCTGGTGGGTGGGGTCATGTGGTGCTGGAGGCCGGAGTCGGTCAGGAATTGGACTAGCAGCCTACCCGGGGGCGTGGAGGTACGGTCCCCCAGGGCCTGATGGTGGCAGTTCAGATCGGCTGCTATCACCAGTCGTGGGTGGGCAGCAGCGACCTGGGCCATTAGGTCTACTAAGTCCTGAGTGAGAGGCAAGGCGTGTATGGTAAGGAGAGTGATTGGAGGTTGTCTTGGGAGGTGAATGATTGCCACCGTGATTTGTTATTAAAAATTGCCTTTACGGATGATACTTGACAAAAACACGCAATTGCCTTTGGCTGTTTCATACAAGTCTACAGTAAATAAATAAACAACGCAACGGTTAGAAAGCGAAAGCCACTGGACGAATCGATATACACACAAAACAACATAGAGCGAAAATTGAACAAATAACACGCGGATCGCCGGGAAAAATTCATCAAGTGCTATTTGAGATAGCAGGTGACAGAGGGAAAAATAAAATTCAGCCATAGCAGAGTTTAGAAACGAGTGAGTAAATGGTGGCCTTGATAAAGGCCGTTTATACTCGCAGGCGCGGAGCAGAGCGTCTACTTCTTTTTGGCCGCTGTCTTCTTCGGGGTCTTGGCCTTTTTCACCGCAGCCTTCTTCGGTTTCGGTGACTTGGGCTTCTTGGTCGGCGGCTTGGAGACCTTCTTTGCCTTCGGAGATTTGGCGGGCTTCGCAGCTTTGGGCTTGGCCGCAGCAGGCTTCTTTGCAGTTTTCTTCGCCGCTGTCGCCTTGGGTTTCTTCTCTCCCTTAGGCTTCGCTGCAGCGGGTTTCTTGGCGATCTTCTTGCCAACGGTCGCTGACTTGCCCTCGCTCTTGACGGACAGCTTGAACGAGCCAGAAGCCCCCTTGCCTTTCGGCTGGGTGAGAGTGCCGGCCACGGCCGCAGACTTGAGGTACTTGCGGATGAACGGTGCTAGCTTCTCAGCGTCAACCTTGTAGTTGGCAGCGATGTACTTCTTGATCGCCTGCAGGGAGGAGCCGCCGCGCTCCTTCAAACTTTTGATAGCGGCGTTCACCATGTCGGATGTTGGTGGGTGAGCCGGCTTGACACGGGGCTTCTTGCTCGCCGCCGCCGCCTTGGATTTATTCGGTGTCGCCGTAGCCGGGGCCGGTGCGCTGGTTGCCGAGTCTGCCATCGTTGAGTTGACGGAGAATTCAATGGCTTCCCAAGTGTTGTTGTTGTTGTTTTGTGAGGTACCAGTGGGCGGGAAAGTCCCTGGCCCACTGAGGCTGCTTTAGGGCGCTTGGGCCCTAATCAGCCGTCGGATAGGGTTGATTGGTGAGGGGGAGATTGACGCACTGCAACAGTACTTTTTTATTATTTTTTTCGTTGCCTTCTACAGTCGCCAGGGAATGGTTTGGGTTTGGAGGTGAGCACACTGCAACAGGACTTTTTTTATTATTTTTTTTCGTTGCCTGCTACAGTGGCCAGGGAATGGTTAGAGGTGAACACACTGCAGCAGGACTTTTTTTTGCCTGCTACAGTGGCCAGGGGAAGGTTTGGGGGGAGGTGAGATGAACCAACCGCGACAGGACTTTTTTTTTTTTTTGTTCTATAACGAGTGCCTGTCACAGTGGTCAGGAGTGGGAGCTAGGCTAGGTTTGCATGGGGTTTAGTGGTGGGGGTTATGGTTCGGGCTGCTGGTCTAGGTCGGCTAGGTGGTGGATAGTGAGGCTGGGGTGGTCAGTAAAGTAGGGTTGGAAGTAAGGTTGGAGGATGTCGGAGGTGCGGGCTTTGTCAAGGTAGGTGATGTTGAGGTGGTGGAGGAAGTCTTTGAGTCTGGGGATTGAGTGGGCCTCGTAAGCCGTGTGGTTACGGGCCCAGGGTGGGAGGTGGGAGGCAAGGCGGAGGGCGCGTCTCTCAATGGCCTCGAAGCTGGAAAGGAAGCTGTTCGGGGCGGTTAGAAGGAGCGGGTGGGCGTATGTTAAAACAGGGCGGATAACTGAGGTGTACAGGCGGGCAAGAGTGGGTTTGGAGCAGCCACGGCTGCGGTGGGTGAGGATACGGAGGGCACGGAGGCGGGTGGTAGCTCTCTTTTTGGATTCACGGAGATGAGGGACGAAGGAAATTCGGGAGTCAAGGGTGACACCCAGGTAGGTGCAGGATGTTTTGAGGGGGAGACGGACGTTGTTAAGGAAAATGGGATCTCTTTTGGTGCGGGTGAAGCGGCGGGCGTGGAAATTAAAGAAGCAGAGTTGGGTTTTGGATGCATTGAGGAGGATGCGCCATTTGTTGCAGAAGGAAAGGTAATTCTGGAGGGTTTGGGAGGTTTTCCGGATAAGGGTGTCATGGTATCGTTCGGATATCCAGAAGGCGGTTTCATCAGCAAACTGGGCAAGGCCACAGGAGGTGTCAGTGGGATTGCGTGGAATAGGGGCAGGGAGGTCACGGACATAAAGGATGTAGAGGAGGGGGCTGATGGCGGAGCCTTGGGGGACGCCGGCACGCAAGGTGAAGGGAGAGGAGAGGGAGCCACTGCTTCCCAAGTTGTTGTTGTTGTTTTGTGAGGTTCCAGTGGGCGGGAAAGTCCCTGGCCCACTGAGGCTGCTTTAGGGCGCTTGGGCCCTCTTTAGCCGTCGGATAGGGTTGATTGGTGAGGGGGAGATTGACGCACTGCAACAGGACTTTTTTTATTTTTTTTTTCGTTGCCTGCTACAGTGGCCAGGGAATGGTTAGAGGTGAACACACTGCAACAGGACTTTTTTTTTTTTTGCCTGCTACAGTCGCCAGGGGAAGGTTTGTGGGGAGGAGAGATGAACCAACCGCGACAGGACTTTTTTTTTTGTTTTATAACGAGTGCCTGTCACAGTGGTCAGGAGTGGGAGCTAGGCTAGGTTTGCATGGGGTTTAATGGTGGGGGTTATGGTTCGGGTTGCTGGTCTAGGTCGGCAAGGTGGTGGATAGTGAGGCTGGGGCGGTCAGTAAAGTAGGGTTGGAAGTAAGGTTGGAGGATGTCGGAGGTGCGGGCTTTGTCAAGGTAGGTGAAGTTGAGGTGGTGGAGGAAGTCTTTGAGTCTGGGGATTGAGTGGGCCTCGTAAGCCGTGTGGTTACGGGCCCAGGATGGGAGGTGGGAGGCAAGGCGGAGGGCGCGTCTCTCAGTGGCCTCGAAGCTGGAAAGGAAGCTTTTCGGGGCGGATAGAAGGAGCGGGTGGGCGTATGTTAAAACAGGGCGGATGACTGAGGTGTACAGGCGGGCAAGAGTGGGTTTGGAGCAGCCATGGCTGCGGTGGTTGAGGATACGGAGGGCACGGAGCCGGGTGGTAGCTCTCTTTTTGGATTCACGGAGATGAGGGACGAAGGAAAGTCGGGAGTCAAGGGTGACACCCAGGTAGGTGCAGGATGTTTTGAGGGGGAGACGGACGTTGTTAAGGAAAATGGGATCTCTTTTGGTGCGGGTGAAGCGGCGGGCGTGGAAATTAAAGAAGCAGAGTTGGGTTTTGGATGCATTGAGGAGGATGCGCCATTTGTTGCAGAAGGAAAGGTAATTCTGGAGGGTTTGGGAGGTTTTCCGGATAAGGGTGTCATGGTATCGTTCGGATATCCAGAAGGCGGTGTCATCAGCAAACTGGGCAAGGCCACAGGAGGTGTCAGTGGGATTGCGTGGAATAGGGGCAGGGAGGTCACGGACATAAAGGATGTAGAGGAGGGGGCTGATGGCGGAGCCTTGGGGGACGCCGGCACGCAAGGTGAAGGGAGAGGAGAGGGAGCCACGAAATCGGACCTGGGCCGTTCGGCCGTCAAGGAAGTGGGATATCCACCTGATGATAGGAGCGGGGAGTTGGAGGTCCAGTAGCTTGACACGAAGGCCGTTGTGCCAGACGGTGTCGAAAGCTTTCTGGACATCCATGAGGGCAAGGATTGAGGGACGGTGGAGGGCGTTGTTGGTCTGGAGGCATGTAACGACCCGCAGAAGCTGGTCGTACATGTTGACTCCGGGACGGAAACCGGCTTGGGTGGTGGGGAGGAGGCCGAGTGTGTTGAGGTGGAGGTGGATCCTGGAGGCGAGGACTTTCTCGAAGAGTTTCGAGAGGGTGGAAGTGAGGCTGATGGGACGGTAGTTGTTGGGATTGCGGGGATCTTTGTGGGGCTTGGCAAAGAGGATGACATGGGCATGCTTCTAGGATCGCGGGGAGAAGCTCAGGAGGAGGACGGAGGTGTAGAGGGTGGCAAGAAGAGTGACAAGAAGTGGGGGAGCTTGTTTGAGGAGGAGGTTGGAAATGCCGTCAGGACCGGGGCAGTGTTCCGGAGGTGCTTCCGCTTGAGGTTGATTTCCTGGGTGGTGATTGGGAGAAGGAGGTCATGGCGAGGGATATCTGGCACAATGGAATCTAGTGGGTTGAAGGTGGCAGGTTGTTGGGTGACTTGGGCGTTCACCTGGTTGAAGTGGGCCTCATCAAAGTCAGGATGGGACGGGACAGAGTGAATGGAGGACAGCGCATCTCGGAAAGCCTCGGACATGCCTTGACTATCGGAGATAACGGTGCCGTTGACAAGGAGGGGAGTGGAGGGGGTTGATGGATTGTTGTAGTGCTTGACGAGGCGCCAGAAACTACGGGGGTTGTTGGAGAAGTCGGAATCTGCCTTCTCGCATACCTTCTGAGCCCTGGCGTCCTTGAAGGAGCGCATGGTTGCTTTCACGCGTTCGACCAGGGCCCTGTAGGTGTCGTGAAGGTAGGGGGAGGAGGGATCTCGGAGGAGGAGTCGACGGGCACGACGTTTCGCCTTGATGAGACCCAGGATGTCTGGTGGGAGCCTGAGGGGGGTATGGAGGACTCGTTTTACCGGGACGGCAAGGTTCTTTGCAGAGAGGATGGCGGAAGTGATGGTGGAGTGGAATTCTTCGACTTGGGCAGGGGTGTTGGGAGGTGGTTGTTGGGTGAGTGGAGTTAGTGAGGTAGTGATGTGTCTGGAATAGAGGTTCCAATCCGCATTTCGATAGTCTGTGACTTCGAAAGCTTCATGGTGGTCGGACTTGTAAGGGTAGGGGGTGATTTTGAGGTCAAAGATGAGAGGGATGTGGTCGGAGCCAAGGTCGAAACCGGAGGTGATGTTTGTGATTTTTCGGGAGAGGGATGCAGAGGAAAGGAGCTTGTCAGGGGAAGTGGGGACCTGGCCTTCATGGGCAGGGTACCTGGTGGGCGGGGTCATGTGGTGCTGGAGGCCGGAGTCGGTCAGGAATTGGACTAGCAGCCTACCCGGGGGCGTGGAAGTACGGTCCCCCAGGGCCTGATGGTGGAAGTTCAGATCGGCTGCTATCACCAGTCGTGGGTGGGCAGCAGCGACCTGGGCCATTAGGTCTACTAAGTCCTGAGTGAGGGGCAAGGCGTGTATGGTAATGAGAGTGATTGGAGGTTGTCTTGGGAGGTGAATGATTGCCATAAGGGCATCGGAGGGATTGCCTGGGAGTGGGGAGTGTCGGACGTCAAGCTCGGATTTGAAGGCGATGGCTAGGCCTCCAGAGAGGGCTAGGTGGTCTCGGCGGAGGATGGTGAAACCAGGAAGTCGGGCGGGGCGTGTAGGGGTGAGTTTGGTTTCGTTGAGGGTAAGGATGTCGATCTGGAAGTCGGTGATGAGGTCGCGGAGGGCGGGAAGTTTGCTGTGGAAGGAGTTGAGGTTGATGTGGCAGATGCGGAGGCAGGATCTGGATTTAGTGACGACTACCATGAGCAGGACGCTTGGAGGAGGTGTGGATGACGTTTAGGCCTGAGCCAACAGCCTGCAGGATGGTGCGAGTGTCAAAAAGCTTCTTGGTGACACTGTTGACAGCCTCCCTAACACGCTGCTGGCCCTGGACTGGGGCGGATGTGAGGAGGAGGGTGAGGAGGAGGGTGAGGAGGGCGTCGAAGGTTCGCTTGAAGCCCTCACTTAGGACAGTGAGAAGCTGGTCAAGGAAGGAGTTGAGGACTTCATGGGTGACGTAGGGCTGGGGAGTAGGAGCGGGAACGGAGTCGGTGGTGACGTCGGAGGGATTGGCAGAGGTCTGAGGGTCGTCAATGGTCTCAGTGGGTGTTGGGTGGGTTGGTGGTGTGGGGGTGGACTCAGGTCGGAGGACTGGAAAATCAGTCAAGCGGAGGTTCCAGGGATTGGAAGCAGGGGTGGTTGAGGGAGCGATGATCCTGACGGGCTGGGGATCACGCTGGTCGCGGGGGTAGAAGGGGCAGTGGCGCTGGCCCGTGTAGTGCCCGAACCTGTTGCAGGTAGCGCAGTACGGCCGGGACAGGTCATGCCCCTCGTGGTCGCACTTAGCACCCGCAGGAACGGACAGCCCACAGACCCGGCACCGGTTTTGGGACCTGGAGCACCTAGGAGCTTCATGCCCGTAATCGTGGCAGCGTCCACATGGTCGGATGAGGACAGAGCGCGGCGCCTCCACCTTGTATGCTCGCCCGTACACAGCGAGACCATTCGCCAGGAGTCCCTCGCAACAGGTCTTGCAGGTCATAAAGAGCCTGACTAAGCCCGTTGGTTGGTCGTCCCGACCAACGATCCGCTGCGCCCGCACGAAACTACGGCCACAGGAGCAGGAGTCGGGGGGGCTTAAGGCCTCCAGGAACTCCTTGTCCCCTATGTCGTGGCTGACGCCGCGTACCACTACGTGCAGAAGGGGTGGGCGGGTGGTGGTGGGCTTTGAGGATTTGGGTTTGGCGGCTGGGCGAGGGGCGGGGGCGTAGGCGGATTTGGGTCCAAAAGTGGTGGGGGGGATGGCTGAGGTGAAGGCGGTGGCATGGGCTGGATCGGAGAAGACAAGTAGGGTGGACTGGTTTTTGTGGCTGAAGAAATTGGTAGGTGGGGGGAACTTGAGGTTGTGAAGGTGCATCAGGCGGACCAGGTGGAAGGGGTTGTTGGCACCGGCGATGTGGTTGGTGATGAGGATTCGGTGGGTTGCTGATGACGGGGAGGGTGGGGGGTGAGAGAGGCGGCGGGTGGTGTGGGTGTTGTCGGCAGGAGTCTGGGACGGAGCAGGGTCAGTGGAGGCAACATGGCGCTGGTGGTCAGGAGGTGCTTGGACAGCGGGGGTAGCAGGGGTGGGAGTGGGAGTGGGTGTGGGTGTCTGACGGGTTGGTGAGTGCGAGGGCGTGGATGGGGGTGAGGGTGATCGAGAGCCTGGGGAGGAGGTCCTGGAGTGTGCTGGGGTGGAGCGGGACGATGGAGTTGGAGTTGGAGACCGGGAGGGGGTGGGGGAGGTAGCAGCAGTCGAGGGTTGAGAGAGCGTGGGGGGGAGTGAGGGTGGTGGGTTAGCAGGGGGTTTGGGCAGGGCAACGGTGATTTTGCGGTAGGGACTGGGGACGTGAGCGGGTTTGTCGTAGGTTGGCGGAGAGGCGGAGGCGGAGGGATTGGTTTTGGAGGAGCGAGGGGGGTTTGAGCCCGGTGGGGGGGCGGGGATCACACGGAAGTTCGGATTTGGAGTTGTGGAGGTTGGCGGTCGGGTTGGGTTCGTTCTGGAACGGGTGAGAGGGGGGGGAGTTTAGGTCTGGGATTGCCTTGGCCTGCTGGGACTTTTTAGGCAAACTTCCCTGTTTATAACGATTGCCCAGCAAGGCGTCGGCGGAGTCAGGAGCCCTATCCTTAAGCCTAGGAGGGTCCCTAACCGCTGGAAACTTACCCGCACCACTGGAATTCTCGGCCATCTCGGGCGGCGGCTGAGCAGCAGATGGGCAGCAGGCGGACAGCAGGCGGGCAGCAGGCGGGCAGCAGGCAGGCGGCAGGCGGAGATCGTCGGGTCGGAGTAGCAGAGGCCGGGTCGCAGAGCAGGAACAGCGGGGTGGCAGGCACGGACGGGCCGAGTCGCAGGGGCAGCTGGTGGACCGACGGGGGGGTCCCCGGGGCTGGCCGGAACACAGATGCGGTGACGGGCAGGCACGGGGCGGGAAGTCCGGATACCAGGAATTCGCAGGTCACTCGGGCCGGGGCGTTGTCCTCTGGGCCGGAGGGGGTGAGTCGCAGGAATGCAGGAATGCGGAGAGCGCAGCTGAGGATCGCTTGAGATACGCAGACAGGCAGGCTGGCGGGTGTCTCCCTCGATGAGATCAATGGCTTCCCAAGCTTGTTGTTGTTGTTTTGTGAGGTTCCAGTGGGCGGGAAAGTCCCTGGCCCACTGAGGCTGCTTTAGGGCGCTTGGGCCCTCTTCAGCCGTCGGATAGGGTTGATTGGTGAGGGGGAGATTGACGCACTGCAACAGGACTTTTTTTATTATTTTTTTTTGTTGCCTGTTACAGTCGCCAGGGAATGGTTTGGGTTTGGAGGTGAGCACACTGCAACAGGACTTTTTTTATTATTTTTTTTTCGTTGCCTGCTACAGTGGCCAGGGAATGGTTAGAGGTGAACACACTGCAACAGGACTTTTTTTTTTGCCTGCTACAGTGGCCAGGGGAAGGTTTGGGGGGAGGAGAGATGAACCAACCGCGACAGGACTTTTTTTTTTATTTTATAACGAGTGCCTGTCACAGTGGTCAGGAGTGGGAGCTAGGCTAGGTTTGCATGAGGTTTAGTGGTGGGGGTTATGGTTCGGGCTGCTGGTCTAGGTCAGCAAGCTGGTGGATAGTGAGGCTGGGGCGGTCAGTAAAGTAGGGTTGGAAGTAAGGTTGGAGGATGTCGGAGGTGCGGGCTTTCTCAAGGTAGGTGATGTTGAGGTGGTGGAGGAAGTCGTTGGGTCTGGGGATTGAGTGGGCCTCGTAAGCCGTGTGGTTACGGGCCCAAGGTGGGAAGTGGGAGGCAAGGCGGAGGGCGCGTCTCTCAGTGGCCTCGAAGCTGGAAAGGAAGCTGTTCGGGGCGGATAGAAGGAGCGGGTGGGCGTATGTTAAAACAGGGCGGACCACTGAGGTGTACAGGCGGGCAAGAGTGGGTTTGGAGCAGCCACGGCTGCGGTGGTTGAGGATACGGAGGGCACGGAGGCGGGTGGTAGCTCTCTTTTTGGATTCACGGAGATGAGGGACGAAGGAAAGTCGGGAGTCAAGGGTGACACCCAGGTAGGTGCAGGATGTTTTGAGGGGGAGACGGACGTTGTTAAGGAAAATGGGATCTCTTTTGGTGCGGGTGAAGCGGCGGGCGTGGAAATTAAAGAAGCAGAGTTGGGTTTTGGATGCATTGAGGAGGATGCGCCATTTGTTGCAGAAGGAAAGGTAATTCTGGAGGGTTTGGGAGGTTTTCCGGATAAGGGTGTCATGGTATCGTTCGGATATCCAGAAGGCGGTGTCATCAGCAAACTGGGCAAGGCCACAGGAGGTGTCAGTGGGATTGCGTGGAATAGGGGCAGGGAGGTCACGGGCATAAAGGATGTAGAGGAGGGGGCTGATGGCGGAGCCTTGGGGGACGCCGGCACGCAAGGTGAAGGGAGAGGAGAGGGAGCCACGAAATCGGACCTGGGCCGTTCGGCCGTCAAGGAAATGGGATATCCACCTGATGATAGGAGTGGGGAGTTGAAGGTCAAGGACTTTTTAAGTTGTTGTTGTTGTTTTGTGAGGTTCCAGTGGGCGGGAAAGTCCCTGGCCCACTGAGGCTGCTTTAGGGCGCTTGGGCCCTCTTCAGCCGTCGGATAGGGTTGATTGGTGAGAGGGAGATTGACGCACTGCAACAGGACTTTTTTTATTTTTTTTTTCGTTGCCTGCTACAGTCGCCAGGGAATGGTTTGGGTTTGGAGGTGAGCACACTGCAACAGGACTTTTTTTATTATTTTTTTTTTGTTGCCTGCTACAGTGGCCAGGGAATGGTTAGAGGTGAACACACTGCAACAGGACTTTTTTTTTTTTTTGCCTGCTACAGTGACCAGGGGAAGGTTTGGGGGGAGGAGAGATGAACCAACCGCGACAGGACTTTTTTTTTATTTTATAACGAGTGCCTGTCACAGTGGTCAGGAGTGGGAGCTAGGCTAGGTTTGCATGGGGTTTAGTGGTGGGGGTTATGGTTCGGGCTGCTGGTCTAGGTCGGCAAGGTGGTGGATAGTGAGGCTGGGGCGGTCAGTAAAGTCGGGTTGGAAGTAAGGTTGAAGGATGTCGGAGGTGCGGGCTTTGTCAAGGTAGGTGATGTTGAGGTGGTGGAGGAAGTCTTTGAGTCTGGGGATTGAGTGGGCCTCGTAAGCCGTGTGGTTACGGGCCCAGGGTGGGAGGTGGGAGGCAAGGCGGAGGGCGCGTCTCTCAGTGGCCTCGAAGCTGGAAAGGAAGCTGTTCGGGGCGGATAGAAGGAGCGGGTGGGCGTATGTTAAAACAGGGCGGATGACTGAGGTGTACAGGCGGGCAAGAGTGGGTTTGGAGCAGCCACGGCTGCGGTGGTTGAGGATACGGAGGGCACGGAGGCGGGTGGTAGCTCTCTTTTTGGATTCACGGAGATGAGGGACGAAGGAAAGTCGGGAGTCAAGGGTGACACCCAGGTAGGTGCAGGATGTTTTGAGGGGGAGACGGACGTTGTTAAGGAAAATGGGATCTCTTTTGGTGCGGGTGAAGCGGCGGGCGTGGAAATTAAAGAAGCAGAGTTGGGTTTTGGATGCATTGAGGAGGATGCGCCATTTGTTGCAGAAGGAAAGGTAATTCTGGAGGGTTTGGGAGGTTTTCCGGATAAGGGTGTCATGGTATCGTTCGGATATCCAGAAGGCGGTGTCATCAGCAAACTGGGCAAGGCCACAGGAGGTGTCAGTGGGATTGCGTGGAATAGGGGCAGGGAGGTCACGGACATAAAGGATGTAGAGGAGGGGGCTGATGGCGGAGCCTTGGGGGACGCCGGCACGCAAGGTGAAGGGAGAGGAGAGGGAGCCACGAAATCGGACCTGGGCCGTTCGGCCGTCAAGGAAGTGGGATATCCACCTGATGATAGGAGCGGGGAGTTGGAGGTCCAGTAGCTTGACACGAAGGCCGTTGTGCCAGACGGTGTCGAAAGCTTTCTGGACATCCATGAGGGCAAGGATTGAGGGACGGTGGAGGGCGTTGTTGGTCTGGAGGCATGTAACGACCCGCAGAAGCTGGTCGTACATGTTGACTCCGGGACGGAAACCGGCTTGGGTGGTGGGGAGGAGGCCGAGTGTGTTGAGGTGGAGGTGGATCCTGGAGGCGAGGACTTTCTCGAAGAGTTTCGAGAGGGTGGAAGTGAGGCTGATGGGACGGTAGTTGTTGGGATTGCGGGGATCTTTGTGGGGCTTGGCAAAGAGGATGACATGGGCATGCTTCTAGGATCGCGGGGAGAAGCCCAGGAGGAGGACGGAGGTGTAGAGGGTGGCAAGAAGAGTGACAAGAAGTGGGGGAGCTTGTTTGAGGAGGAGGTTGGAAATGCCGTCAGGACCGGGGCAGTGTTCCGGAGGTGCTTCCGCTTGAGGTTGATTTCCTGGGTGGTGATTGGGAGAAGGAGGTCATGGCGAGGGATATCTGGCACAATGGAATCTAGTGGGTTGAAGGTGGCAGGTTGTTGGGTGACTTGGGCGTTCACCTGGTTGAAGTGGGCCTCATCAAAGTCAGGATGGGACGGGACAGAGTGAATGGAGGACAGCGCATCTCGGAAAGCCTCGGACATGCCTTGACTATCGGAGATAACGGTGCCGTTGACAAGGAGGGGAGTGGAGGGGGTTGATGGATTGTTGTAGTGCTTGACGAGGCGCCAGAAACTACGGGGGTTGTTGGAGAAGTCGGAATCTGCCTTCTCGCATACCTTCTGAGCCCTGGCGTCCTTGAAGGAGCGCATGGTTGCTTTCACGCGTTCGACCAGGGCCCTGTAGGTGTCGTGAAGGTAGGGGGAGGAGGGATCTCGGAGGAGGAGTCGACGGGCACGACGTTTCGCCTTGATGAGACCCAGGATGTCTGGTGGGAGCCTGAGGGGGGTATGGAGGACTCGTTTTACCGGGACGGCAAGGTTCTTTGCAGAGAGGATGGCGGAAGTGATGGTGGAGTGGAATTCTTCGACTTGGGCAGGGGTGTTGGGAGGTGGTTGTTGGGTGAGTGGAGTTAGTGAGGTAGTGATGTTTCTGGAATAGAGGTTCCAATCCGCATTTCGATAGTCTGTGACTTCGAAAGCTTCATGGTGGTCGGACTTGTAAGGGTAGGGGGTGATTTTGAGGTCAAAGATGAGAGGGATGTGGTCGGAGCCAAGGTCGAAACCGGAGGTGATGTTTGTGATTTTTCGGGAGAGGGATGCAGAGGAAAGGAGCTTGTCAGGGGAAGTGGGGACCTGGCCTTCATGGGCAGGGTACCTGGTGGGCGGGGTCATGTGGTGCTGGAGGCCGGAGTCGGTCAGGAATTGGACTAGCAGCCTACCCGGGGGCGTGGAAGTACGGTCCCCCAGGGCCTGATGGTGGAAGTTCAGATCGGCTGCTATCACCAGTCGTGGGTGGGCAGCAGCGACCTGGGCCATTAGGTCTACTAAGTCCTGAGTGAGGGGCAAGGCGTGTATGGTAATGAGAGTGATTGGAGGTTGTCTTGGGAGGTGAATGATTGCCATAAGGGCATCGGAGGGATTGCCTGGGAGTGGGGAGTGTCGGACGTCAAGCTCGGATTTGAAGGCGATGGCTAGGCCTCCAGAGAGGGCTAGGTGGTCTCGGCGGAGGATGGTGAAACCAGGAAGTCGGGCGGGGCGTGTAGGGGTGAGTTTGGTTTCGTTGAGGGTAAGGATGTCGATCTGGAAGTCGGTGATGAGGTCGCGGAGGGCGGGAAGTTTGCTGTGGAAGGAGTTGAGGTTGATGTGGCAGATGCGGAGGCAGGATCTGGATTTAGTGACGACTACCATGAGCAGGACGCTTGGAGGAGGTGTGGATGACGTTTAGGCCAGAGCCAACAGCCTGCAGGATGGTGCGAGTGTCAAAAAGCTTCTTGGTGACACTGTTGACAGCCTCCCTAACACGCTGCTGGCCCTGGACTGGGGCGGATGTGAGGAGGAGGGTGAGGAGGAGGGTGAGGAGGGCGTCGAAGGTTCGCTTGAAGCCCTCACTGAGGACAGTGAGAAGCTGGTCAAGGAAGGAGTTGAGGACTTCATGGGTGACGTAGGGCTGGGGAGTAGGAGCGGGAACGGAGTCGGTGGTGTCGTCGGAGGGATTGGCAGAGGTCTGAGGGTCGTCAATGGTCTCAGTGGGTGTTGGGTGGGTTGGTGGTGTGGGGGTGGACTCAGGTCGGAGGACTGGAAAATCAGTCAAGCGGAGGTTCCAAGGATTGGAAGCAGGGGTGGTTGAGGGAGCGATGATCCTGACGGGCTGGGGATCACGCTGGTCGCGGGGGTAGAAGGGGCAGTGGCGCTGGCCCGTGTAGTGCCCGAACCTGTTGCAGGTAGCGCAGTACGGCCGGGACAGGTCATGCCCCTCGTGGTCGCACTTAGCACCCGCAGGAACGGACAGCCCACAGACCCGGCACCGGTTTTGGGACCTGGAGCACCTAGGAGCTTCATGCCCGTAATCGTGGCAGCGTCCACATGGTCGGATGAGGACAGAGCGCGGCGCCTCCACCTTGTAGGCTCGCCCGTACACAGCGAGACCATTCGCCAGGAGTCCCTCGCAACAGGTCTTGCAGGTCATAAAGAGCCTGACTAAGCCCGTTGGTTGGTCGTCCCGACCAACGATCCGCTGCGCCCGCACGAAACTACGGCCACAGGAGCAGGAGTCGGGGGGGCTTAAGGCCTCCAGGAACTCCTTGTCCCCTATGTCGTGGCTGACGCCGCGTACCACTACGTGCAGAAGGGGTGGGCGGGTGGTGGTGGGCTTTGAGGATTTGGGTTTGGCGGCTGGGCGAGGGGCGGGGGCGTAGGCGGATTTGGGTCCAAAAGTGGTGGGGGGGATGGCTGAGGTGAAGGCGGTGGCATGGGCTGGATCGGAGAAGACAAGTAGGGTGGACTGGTTTTTGTGGCTGAAGAAATTGGTAGGTGGGGGGAACTTGAGGTTGTGAAGGTGCATCAGGCGGACCAGGTGGAAGGGGTTGTTGGCACCGGCGATGTGGTTGGTGATGAGGATTCGGTGGGTTGCTGATGACGGGGAGGGTGGGGGGTGAGAGAGGCGGCGGGTGATGTGGGTGTTGTCGGCAGGAGTCTGGGACGGAGCAGGGTCAGTGGAGGCAACATGGCGCTGGTGGTCAGGAGGTGCTTGGACAGCGGGGGTAGCAGGGGTGGGAGTGGGAGTGGGTGTGGGTGTCTGACGGGTTGGTGAGTGCGAGGGCGTTGATGGGGGTGAGGGTGATCGAGAGCCTGGGGAGGAGGTCCTGGAGTGTGCTGGGGTGGAGCGGGACGATGGAGTTGGAGTTGGAGACCGGGAGGGGGTGGGGGAGGTAGCAGCAGTCGAGGGTTGAGAGAGCGTGGGGGGGAGTGAGGGTGGTGGGTTAGCAGGGGGTTTGGGCAGGGCAACGGTGATTTTGCGGTAGGGACTGGGGACGTGAGCGGGTTTGTCGTAGGTTGGCGGAGAGGCGGAGGCGGAGGGATTGGTTTTGGAGGAGCGAGGGGGGTTTGAGCCCGGTGGGGGGGCGGGGATCACACGGAAGTTCGGATTTGGAGTTGTGGAGGTTGGCGGTCGGGTTGGGTTCGTTCTGGAACGGGTGAGAGGGGGGGAGTTTAGGTCTGGGATTGCCTTGGCCTGCTGGGACTTTTTAGGCAAACTTCCCTGTTTATAACGATTGCCCAGCAAGGCGTCGGCGGAGTCAGGAGCCCTATCCTTAAGCCTAGGAGGGTCCCTAACCGCAGGAAACTTACCCGCACCACTGGAATTCTCGGCCATCTCGGGCGGCGGCTGAGCAGCAGATGGGCAGCAGGCGGACAGCAGGCGGGCAGCAGGCGGGCAGCAGGCAGGCGGCAGGCGGAGATCGTCGGGTCGGAGTAGCAGAGGCCGGGTCGCAGAGCAGGAACAGCGGGGTGGCAGGCACGGACGGGCCGAGTCGCAGGGGCAGCTGGTGGACCGACGGGGGGGTCCCCGGGGCTGGCCGGAACACAGATGCGGTGACGGGCAGGCACGGGGCGGGAAGTCCGGATACCAGGAATTCGCAGGTCACTCGGGCCGGGGCGTTGTCCTCTGGGCTGGGCCGGAGGGGGTGAGTCGCAGGAATGCAGGAATGCGGAGAGCGCAGCTGAGGATCGCTTGAGATACGCAGACAGGCAGGCTGGCGGGTGTCTCCCTCGATGAGATCAATGGCTTCCCAAGCTTGTTGTTGTTGTTTTGTGAGGTTCCAGTGGGCGGGAAAGTCCCTGGCCCACTGAGGCTGCTTTAGGGCGCTTGGGCCCTCTTCAGCCGTCGGATAGGGTTGATTGGTGAGAGGGAGATTGACGCACTGCAACAGGACTTTTTTTATTTTTTTTTTCGTTGCCTGCTACAGTCGCCAGGGAATGGTTTGGGTTTGGAGGTGAGCACACTGCAACAGGACTTTTTTTATTATTTTTTTTTTGTTGCCTGCTACAGTGGCCAGGGAATGGTTAGAGGTGAACACACTGCAACAGGACTTTTTTTTTTTTTTGCCTGCTACAGTGGCCAGGGGAAGGTTTGGGGGGAGGAGAGATGAACCAACCGCGACAGGACTTTTTTTTTATTTTATAACGAGTGCCTGTCACAGTGGTCAGGAGTGGGAGCTAGGCTAGGTTTGCATGGGGTTTAGTGGTGGGGGTTATGGTTCGGGCTGCTGGTCTAGGTCGGCAAGGTGGTGGATAGTGAGGCTGGGGCGGTCAGTAAAGTAGGGTTGGAAGTAAGGTTGAAGGATGTCGGAGGTGCGGGCTTTGTCAAGGTAGGTGATGTTGAGGTGGTGGAGGAAGTCTTTGAGTCTGGGGATTGAGTGGGCCTCGTAAGCCGTGTGGTTACGGGCCCAGGGTGGGAGGTGGGAGGCAAGGCGGAGGGCGCGTCTCTCAGTGGCCTCGAAGCTGGAAAGGAAGCTGTTCGGGGCGGATAGAAGGAGCGGGTGGGCGTATGTTAAAACAGGGCGGATGACTGAGGTGTACAGGCGGGCAAGAGTGGGTTTGGAGCAGCCACGGCTGCGGTGGTTGAGGATACGGAGGGCACGGAGGCGGGTGGTAGCTCTCTTTTTGGATTCACGGAGATGAGGGACGAAGGAAAGTCGGGAGTCAAGGGTGACACCCAGGTAGGTGCAGGATGTTTTGAGGGGGAGACGGACGTTGTTAAGGAAAATGGGATCTCTTTTGGTGCGGGTGAAGCGGCGGGCGTGGAAATTAAAGAAGCAGAGTTGGGTTTTGGATGCATTGAGGAGGAGGCGCCATTTGTTGCAGAAGGAAAGGTAATTCTGGAGGGTTTGGGAGGTTTTCCGGATAAGGGTGTCATGGTATCGTTCGGATATCCAGAAGGCGGTGTCATCAGCAAACTGGGCAAGGCCACAGGAGGTGTCAGTGGGATTGCGTGGAATAGGGGCAGGGAGGTCACGGACATAAAGGATGTAGAGGAAGGGGCTGATGGCGGAGCCTTGGGGGACGCCGGCACGCAAGGTGAAGGGAGAGGAGAGGGAGCCACGAAATCGGACCTGGGCCGTTCGGCCGTCAAGGAAGTGGGATATCCACCTGATGATAGGAGCGGGGAGTTGGAGGTCCAGGACTTTTTAAGTTGTTGTTGTTGTTTTGTGAGGTTCCAGTGGGCGGGAAAGTCCCTGGCCCACTGAGGCTGCTTTAGGGCGCTTGGGCCCTCTTCAGCCGTCGGATAGGGTTGATTGGTGAGGGGGAGATTGACGCACTGCAACAGGACTTTTTTTATTATTTTTTTTCGTTGCCTGCTACAGTCGCCAGGGAATGGTTTGGGTTTGGAGGTGAGCACACTGCAACAGGACTTTTTTTATTATTTCTTTTCGTTGCCTGCTACAGTGGCCAGGGAATGGTTAGAGGTGAACACACTGCAACAGGACTTTTTTTTTTTTTTGCCTGCTACAGTGGCCAGGGGAAGGTTTGGGGGGAGGAGAGATGAACCAACCGCGACAGGACTTTTTTTTTTATTTTATAACGAGTGCCTGTCACAGTGGTCAGGAGTGGGAGCTAGGCTAGGTTTGCATGGGGTTTAGTGGTGGGGGTTATGGTTCGGGCTGCTGGTCTAGGTCGGCAAGGTGGTGGATAGTGAGGCTGGGGCGGTCAGTAAAGTAGGGTTGGAAGTAAGGTTGAAGGATGTCGGAGGTGCGGGCTTTGTCAAGGTAGGTGATGTTGAGGTGGTGGAGGAAGTCTTTGAGTCTGGGGATTGAGTGGGCCTCGTAAGCCGTGTGGTTACGGGCCCAGGGTGGGAGGTGGGAGGCAAGGCGGAGGGCGCGTCTCTCAGTGGCCTCGAAGCTGGAAAGGAAGCTGTTCGGGGCGGATAGAAGGAGCGGGTGGGCGTATGTTAAAACAGGGCGGATGACTGAGGTGTACAGGCGTGCAAGAGTGGGTTTGGAGCAGCCACGGCTGCGGTGGTTGAGGATACGGAGGGCACGGAGGCGGGTGGTAGCTCTCTTTTTGGATTCACGGAGATGAGGGACGAAGGAAAGTCGGGAGTCAAGGGTGACACCCAGGTAGGTGCAGGATGTTTTGAGGGGGAGACGGACGTTGTTAAGGAAAATGGGATCTCTTTTGGTGCGGGTGAAGCGGCGGGCGTGGAAATTAAAGAAGCAGAGTTGGGTTTTGGATGCATTGAGGAGGATGCGCCATTTGTTGCAGAAGGAAAGGTAATTCTGGAGGGTTTGGGAGGTTTTCCGGATAAGGGTGTCATGGTATCGTTCGGATATCCAGAAGGCGGTGTCATCAGCAAACTGGGCAAGGCCACAGGAGGTGTCAGTGGGATTGCGTGGAATAGGGGCAGGGAGGTCACGGACATAAAGGATGTAGAGGAAGGGGCTGATGGCGGAGCCTTGGGGGACGCCGGCACGCAAGGTGAAGGGAGAGGAGAGGGAGCCACGAAATCGGACCTGGGCCGTTCGGCCGTCAAGGAAGTGGGATATCCACCTGATGATAGGAGCGGGGAGTTGGAGGTCCAGGACTTTTTAAGTTGTTGTTGTTGTTTTGTGAGGTTCCAGTGGGCGGGAAAGTCCCTGGCCCACTGAGGCTGCTTTAGGGCGCTTGGGCCCTCTTCAGCCGTCGGATAGGGTTGATTGGTGAGGGGGAGATTGACGCACTGCAACAGGACTTTTTTTATTATTTTTTTTCGTTGCCTGCTACAGTCGCCAGGGAATGGTTTGGGTTTGGAGGTGAGCACACTGCAACAGGACTTTTTTTATTATTTCTTTTCGTTGCCTGCTACAGTGGCCAGGGAATGGTTAGAGGTGAACACACTGCAACAGGACTTTTTTTTTTTTTTGCCTGCTACAGTGGCCAGGGGAAGGTTTGGGGGGAGGAGAGATGAACCAACCGCGACAGGACTTTTTTTTTATTTTATAACGAGTGCCTGTCACAGTGGTCAGGAGTGGGAGCTAGGCTAGGTTTGCATGGGGTTTAGTGGTGGGGGTTATGGTTCGGGCTGCTGGTCTAGGTCGGCAAGGTGGTGGATAGTGAGGCTGGGGCGGTCAGTAAAGTAGGGTTGGAAGTAAGGTTGAAGGATGTCGGAGGTGCGGGCTTTGTCAAGGTAGGTGATGTTGAGGTGGTGGAGGAAGTCTTTGAGTCTGGGGATTGAGTGGGCCTCGTAAGCCGTGTGGTTACGGGCCCAGGGTGGGAGGTGGGAGGCAAGGCGGAGGGCGCGTCTCTCAGTGGCCTCGAAGCTGGAAAGGAAGCTGTTCGGGGCGGATAGAAGGAGCGGGTGGGCGTATGTTAAAACAGGGCGGATGACTGAGGTGTACAGGCGTGCAAGAGTGGGTTTGGAGCAGCCACGGCTGCGGTGGTTGAGGATACGGAGGGCACGGAGGCGGGTGGTAGCTCTCTTTTTGGATTCACGGAGATGAGGGACGAAGGAAAGTCGGGAGTCAAGGGTGACACCCAGGTAGGTGCAGGATGTTTTGAGGGGGAGACGGACGTTGTTAAGGAAAATGGGATCTCTTTTGGTGCGGGTGAAGCGGCGGGCGTGGAAATTAAAGAAGCAGAGTTGGGTTTTGGATGCATTGAGGAGGATGCGCCATTTGTTGCAGAAGGAAAGGTAATTCTGGAGGGTTTGGGAGGTTTTCCGGATAAGGGTGTCATGGTATCGTTCGGATATCCAGAAGGCGGTGTCATCAGCAAACTGGGCAAGGCCACAGGAGGTGTCAGTGGGATTGCGTGGAATAGGGGCAGGGAGGTCACGGACATAAAGGATGTAGAGGAGGGGGCTGATGGCGGAGCCTTGGGGGACGCCGGCACGCAAGGTGAAGGGAGAGGAGAGGGAGCCACGAAATCGGACCTGGGCCGTTCGGCCGTCAAGGAAGTGGGATATCCACCTGATGATAGGAGCGGGGAGTTGGAGGTCCAGGACTTTTTAAGTTGTTGTTGTTGTTTTGTGAGGTTCCAGTGGGCGGGAAAGTCCCTGGCCCACTGAGGCTGCTTTAGGGCGCTTGGGCCCTCTTCAGCCGTCGGATAGGGTTGATTGGTGAGGGGGAGATAGACGCACTGCAACAGGACTTTTTTTATTATTTTTTTTCGTTGCCTGCTACAGTCGCCAGGGAATGGTTTGGGTTTGGAGGTGAGCACACTGCAACAGGACTTTTTTTATTATTTTTTTTTCGTTGCCTGCTACAGTGGCCAGGGAATGGTTAGAGGTGAACACACTGCAACAGGACTTTTTTTTTTTTTTTGCCTGCTACAGTGGCCAGGGGAAGGTTTGGGGGGAGGAGAGATGAACCAACTGCGACAGGACTTTTTTTTTGTTGTTTTATAACGAGTGCCTGTCACAGTGGTCAGGAGTGGGAGCTAGGCTAGGTTTGCATGAGGTTTAGTGGTGGGGGTTATGGTTCGGGCTGCTGGTCTAGGTCGGCAAGGTGGTGGATAGTGAGGCTGGGGCGGTCAGTAAAGTAGGGTTGGAAGTAAGGTTGGAGGATGTTGGAGGTGCGGGCTTTGTCAAGGTAGGTGATGTTGAGGTGGTGGAGGAAGTCTTTGAGTCTGGGGATTGAGTGGGCCTCGTAAGCCGTGTGGTTACGGGCCCAGGGTGGGAGGTGGGAGGCAAGGCGGAGGGCGCGTCTCTCAGTGGCCTCGAAGCTGGAAAGGAAGCTGTTCGGGGCGGATAGAAGGAGCGGGTGGGCGTATGTTAAAACAGGGCGGATGACTGAGGTGTACAGGCGGGCAAGAGTGGGTTTGGAGCAGCCACGGCTGCGGTGGTTGAGGATACGGAGGGCACGGAGGCGGGTGGTAGCTCTCTTTTTGGATTCACGGAGATGAGGGACGAAGGAAAGTCGGGAGTCAAGGGTGACACCCAGGTAGGTGCAGGATGTTTTGAGGGGGAGACGGACGTTGTTAAGGAAAATGGGATCTCTTTTGGTGCGGGTGAAGCGGCGGGCGTGGAAATTAAAGAAGCAGAGTTGGGTTTTGGATGCATTGAGGAGGATGCGCCATTTGTTGCAGAAGGAAAGGTAATTCTGGAGGGTTTGGGAGGTTTTCCGGATAAGGGTGTCATGGTATCGTTCGGATATCCAGAAGGCGGTGTCATCAGCAAACTGGGCAAGGCCACAGGAGGTGTCAGTGGGATTGCGTGGAATAGGGGCAGGGAGGTCACGGACATAAAGGATGTAGAGGAGGGGGCTGATGGCGGAGCCTTGGGGGACGCCGGCACGCAAGGTGAAGGGAGAGGAGAGGGAGCCACGAAATCGGACCTGGGCCGTTCGGCCGTCAAGGAAGTGGGATATCCACCTGATGATAGGAGCGGGGAGTTGGAGGTCCAGGACTTTTTAAGTTGTTGTTGTTGTTTTGTGAGGTTCCAGTGGGCGGGAAAGTCCCTGGCCCACTGAGGCTGCTTTAGGGCGCTTGGGCCCTCTTCAGCCGTCGGATAGGGTTGATTGGTGAGGGGGAGATTGACGCACTGCAACAGGACTTTTTTTATTATTTTTTTTCGTTGCCTGCTACAGTCGCCAGGGAATGGTTTGGGTTTGGAGGTGAGCACACTGCAACAGGACTTTTTTTATTATTTTTTTTTCGTTGCCTGCTACAGTGGCCAGGGAATGGTTAGAGGTGAACACACTGCAACAGGACTTTTTCTTTTTTTTTTGCCTGCTACAGTGGCCAGGGGAAGGTTTGGGGGGAGGAGAGATGAACCAACCGCGACAGGACTTTTTTTTTTTATTTTATAACGAGTGCCTGTCACAGTGGTCAGGATTGGGAGCTAGGCTAGGTTTGCATGGGGTTTAGTGGTGGGGGTTATGGTTCGGGCTGCTGGTCTAGGTCGGCAAGGTGGTGGATAGTGAGGCTGGGGCGGTCAGTAAAGTAGGGTTGGAAGTAAGGTTGGAGGATGTCGGAGGTGCGGGCTTTGTCAAGGTAGGTGATGTTGAGGTGGTGGAGGAAGTCTTTGAGTCTGGGGATTGAGTGGGCCTCGTAAGCCGTGTGGTTACGGGCCCAGGGTGGGAGGTGGGAGGCAAGGCGGAGGGCGCGTCTCTCAGTGGCCTCGAAGCTGGAAAGGAAGCTGTTCGGGGCGGATAGAAGGAGCGGGTGGGCGTATGTTAAAACAGGGCGGATGACTGAGGTGTACAGGCGGGCAAGAGTGGGTTTGGAGCAGCCACGGCTGCGGTGGTTGAGGATACGGAGGGCACGGAGGCGGGTGGTAGCTCTCTTTTTGGATTCACGGAGATGAGGGACGAAGGAAAGTCGGGAGTCAAGGGTGACACCCAGGTAGGTGCAGGATGTTTTGAGGGGGAGACGGACGTTGTTAAGGAAAATGGGATCTCTTTTGGTGCGGGTGAAGCGGCGGGCGTGGAAATTAAAGAAGCAGAGTTGGGTTTTGGATGCATTGAGGAGGATGCGCCATTTGTTGCAGAAGGAAAGGTAATTCTGGAGGGTTTGGGAGGTTTTCCGGATAAGGGTGTCATGGTATCGTTCGGATATCCAGAAGGCGGTGTCATCAGCAAACTGGGCAAGGCCACAGGAGGTGTCAGTGGGATTGCGTGGAATAGGGGCAGGGAGGTCACGGACATAAAGGATGTAGAGGAGGGGGCTGATGGCGGAGCCTTGGGGGAAGCCGGCACGCAAGGTGAAGGGAGAGGAGAGGGAGCCACGAAATCGGACCTGGGCCGTTCGGCCGTCAAGGAAGTGGGATATCCACCTGATGATAGGAGCGGGGAGTTGGAGGTCCAGGACTTTTTAAGTTGTTGTTGTTGTTTTGTGAGGTTCCAGTGGGCGGGAAAGTCCCAGGCCCACTGAGGCTGCTTTAGGGCGCTTGGGCCCTCTTCAGCCGTCGGATAGGGTTGATTGGTGAGGGGGAGATTGACGCACTGCAACAGGACTTTTTTTATTATTTTTTTTGTTGCCTGCTACAGTCGCCAGGGAATGGTTTGGGTTTGGAGGTTAGCACACTGCAACAGGACTTTTTTTATTATTTTTTTTTCGTTGCCTGCTACAGTGGCCAGGGAATGGTTAGAGGTGAACACACTGCAACAGGACTTTTTTTTTTTGCCTGCTACAGTGGCCAGGGGAAGGTTTGGGGGGAGGAGAGATGAACCAACTGCGACAGGACTTTTTTTGTTGTTTTATAACGAGTGCCTGTCACAGTGGTCAGGAGTGGGAGCTAGGCTAGGTTTGCATGAGGTTTAGTGGTGGGGGTTATGGTTCGGGCTGCTGGTCTAGGTCGGCAAGGTGGTGGATAGTGAGGCTGGGGCGGTCAGTAAAGTAGGGTTGGAAGTAAGGTTGGAAGTAAGGTTGGAGGATGTCGGAGGTGCGGGCTTTGTCAAGGTAGGTGATGTTGAGGTGGTGGAGGAAGTCTTTGAGTCTGGGGATTGAGTGGGCCTCGTAAGCCGTGTGGTTACGGGCCCAGGGTGGGAGGTGGGAGGCAAGGCGGAGGGCGCGTCTCTCAGTGGCCTCGAAGCTGGAAAGGAAGCTGTTCGGGGCGGATAGAAGGAGCGGGTGGGCGTATGTTAAAACAGGGCGGATGACTGAGGTGTACAGGCGGGCAAGAGTGGGTTTGGAGCAGCCACGGCTGCGGTGGTTGAGGATACGGAGGGCACGGAGGCGGGTGGTAGCTCTCTTTTTGGATTCACGGAGATGAGGGACGAAGGAAAGTCGGGAGTCAAGGGTGACACCCAGGTAGGTGCAGGATGTTTTGAGGGGGAGACGGACGTTGTTAAGGAAAATGGGATCTCTTTTGGTGCGGGTGAAGCGGCGGGCGTGGAAATTAAAGAAGCAGAGTTGGGTTTTGGATGCATTGAGGAGGATGCGCCATTTGTTGCAGAAGGAAAGGTAATTCTGGAGGGTTTGGGAGGTTTTCCGGATAGGGGTGTCATGGTATCGTTCGGATATCCAGAAGGCGGTGTCATCAGCAAACTGGGCAAGGCCATTAGGTGTCAGTGGGATTGCGTGGAATAGGGGCAGGGAGGTCACGGACATAAAGGATGTAGAGGAGGGGGCTGATGGCGGAGCCTTGGGGGACGCCGGCACGCAAGGTGAAGGGAGAGGAGAGGGAGCCACGAAATCGGACCTGGGCCGTTCGGCCGTCAAGGAAGTGGGATATCCACCTGATGATAGGAGCGGGGAGTTGGAGGTCCAGGACTTTTTAAGTTGTTGTTGTTGTTTTGTGAGGTTCCAGTGGGCGGGAAAGTCCCTGGCCCACTGAGGCTGCTTTAGGGCGCTTGGGCCCTCTTCAGCCGTCGGATAGGGTTAATTGGTGAGGGGGAGATTGACGCACTGCAACAGGACTTTTTTTATTATTTTTTTTCGTTGCCTGCTACAGTCGCCAGGGAATGGTTTGGGTTTGGAGGTGAGCACACTGCAACAGGACTTTTTTTATTATTTTTTTTTCGTTGCCTGCTACAGTGGCCAGGGAATGGTTAGAGGTGAACACACTGCAACAGGACTTTTTTTTTTTGCCTGCTACAGTGGCCAGGGGAAGGTTTGGGGGGAGGAGAGATGAACCAACCGCGACAGGACTTTTTTTTTATTTTATAACGAGTGCCTGTCACAGTGGTCAGGAGTGGGAGCTAGGCTAGGTTTGCATGGGGTTTAGTGGTGGGGGTTATGGTTCGGGCTGCTGGTCTAGGTCGGCAAGGTGGTGGATAGTGAGGCTGGGGCGGTCAGTAAAGTAGGGTTGGAAGTAAGGTTGAAGGATGTCGGAGGTGCGGGCTTTGTCAAGGTAGGTGATGTTGAGGTGGTGGAGGAAGTCTTTGAGTCTGGGGATTGAGTGGGCCTCGTAAGCCGTGTGGTTACGGGCCCAGGGTGGGAGGTGGGAGGCAAGGCGGAGGGCGCGTCTCTCAGTGGCCTCGAAGCTGGAAAGGAAGCTGTTCGGGGCGGATAGAAGGAGCGGGTGGGCGTATGTTAAAACAGGGCGGATGACTGAGGTGTACAGGCGGGCAAGAGTGGGTTTGGAGCAGCCACGGCTGCGGTGGTTGAGGATACGGAGGTCACGGAGGCGGGTGGTAGCTCTCTTTTTGGATTCACGGAGATGAGGGACGAAGGAAAGTCGGGAGTCAAGGGTGACACCCAGGTAGGTGCAGGATGTTTTGAGGGGGAGACGGACGTTGTTAAGGAAAATGGGATCTCTTTTGGTGCGGGTGAAGCGGCGGGCGTGGAAATTAAAGAAGCAGAGTTGGGTTTTGGATGCATTGAGGAGGATGCGCCATTTGTTGCAGAAGGAAAGGTAATTCTGGAGGGTTTGGGAGTTTTTCCGGATAAGGGTGTCATGGTATCGTTCGGATATCCAGAAGGCGGTGTCATCAGCAAACTGGGCAAGGCCACAGGAGGTGTCAGTGGGATTGCGTGGAATAGGGGCAGGGAGGTCACGGACATAAAGGATGTAGAGGAGGGGGCTGATGGCGGAGCCTTGGGGGACGCCGGCACGCAAGGTGAAGGGAGAGGAGAGGGAGCCACGAAATCGGACCTGGGCCGTTCGGCCGTCAAGGAAGTGGGATATCCACCTAAAGATAGGAGCGGGGAGTTGGAGGTCCAGGACTTTTTAAGTTGTTGTTGTTGTTTTGTGAGGTTCCAGTGGGCGGGAAAGTCCCTGGCCCACTGAGGCTGCTTTAGGGCGCTTGGGCCCTCTTCAGCCGTCGGATAGGGTTGATTGGTGAGGGGGAGATTGACGCACTGCAACAGGACTTTTTTTATTATTTTTTTTCGTTGCCTGCTACAGTCGCCAGGGAATGGTTTGGGTTTGGAGGTGAGCACACTGCAACAGGACTTTTTTTATTATTTTTTTTTCGTTGCCTGCTACAGTGGCCAGGGAATGGTTAGAGGTGAACACACTGCAACAGGACTTTTTTTTTTTTTGCCTGCTACAGTGGCCAGGGGAAGGTTTGGGGGGAGGAGAGATGAACCAACTGCGACAGGACCTTTTTTTTGTTGTTTTATAACGAGTGCCTGTCACAGTGGTCAGGAGTGGGAGCTAGGCTAGGTTTGCATGAGGTTTAGTGGTGGGGGTTATGGTTCGGGCTGCTGGTCTAGGTCGGCAAGGTGGTGGATAGTGAGGCTGGGGCGGTCAGTAAAGTAGGGTTGGAAGTAAGGTTGGAGGATGTCGGAGGTGCGGGCTTTGTCAAGGTAGGTGATGTTGAGGTGGTGGAGGAAGTCTTTGAGTCTGGGGATTGAGTGGGCCTCGTAAGCCGTGTGGTTACGGGCCCAGGGTGGGAGGTGGGAGGCAAGGCGGAGGGCGCGTCTCTCAGTGGCCTCGAAGCTGGAAAGGAAGCTGTTCGGGGCGGATAGAAGGAGCGGGTGGGCGTATGTTAAAACAGGGCGGATGACTGAGGTGTACAGGCGGGCAAGAGTGGGTTTGGAGCAGCCACGGCTGCGGTGGTTGAGGATACGGAGGGCACGGAGGCGGGTGGTAGCTCTCTTTTTGGATTCACGGAGATGAGGGACGAAGGAAAGTCGGGAGTCAAGGGTGACACCCAGGTAGGTGCAGGATGTTTTGAGGGGGAGACGGACGTTGTTAAGGAAAATGGGATCTCTTTTGGTGCGGGTGAAGCGGCGGGCGTGGAAATTAAAGAAGCAGAGTTGGGTTTTGGATGCATTGAGGAGGATGCGCCATTTGTTGCAGAAGGAAAGGTAATTCTGGAGGGTTTGGGAGGTTTTCCGGATAGGGGTGTCATGGTATCGTTCGGATATCCAGAAGGCGGTGTCATCAGCAAACTGGGCAAGGCCCCATTAGGTGTCAGTGGGATTGCGTGGAATAGGGGCAGGGAGGTCACGGACATAAAGGATGTAGAGGAGGGGGCTGATGGCGGAGCCTTGGGGGACGCCGGCACGCAAGGTGAAGGGAGAGGAGAGGGAGCCACGAAATCGGACCTGGGCCGTTCGGCCGTCAAGGAAGTGGGATATCCACCTAAAGATAGGAGCGGGGAGTTGGAGGTCCAGGACTTTTTAAGTTGTTGTTGTTGTTTTGTGAGGTTCCAGTGGGCGGGAAAGTCCCTGGCCCACTGAGGCTGCTTTAGGGCGCTTGGGCCCTCTTCAGCCGTCGGATAGGGTTGATTGGTGAGGGGGAGATTGACGCACTGCAACAGGACTTTTTTTATTATTTTTTTTCGTTGCCTGCTACAGTCGCCAGGGAATGGTTTGGGTTTGGAGGTGAGCACACTGCAACAGGACTTTTTTTATTATTTTTTTTTCGTTGCCTGCTACAGTGGCCAGGGAATGGTTAGAGGTGAACACACTGCAACAGGACTTTTTTTTTTTTTTTGCCTGCTACAGTGGCCAGGGGAAGGTTTGGGGGGAGGAGAGATGAACCAACTGCGACAGGACTTTTTTTTTGTTGTTTTATAACGAGTGCCTGTCACAGTGGTCAGGAGTGGGAGCTAGGCTAGGTTTGCATGAAGTTTAGTGGTGGGGGTTATGGTTCGGGCTGCTGGTCTAGGTCGGCAAGGTGGTGGATAGTGAGGCTGGGGCGGTCAGTAAAGTAGGGTTGGAAGTAAGGTTGGAGGATGTCGGAGGTGCGGGCTTTGTCAAGGTAGGTGATGTTGAGGTGGTGGAGGAAGTCTTTGAGTCTGGGGATTGAGTGGGCCTCGTAAGCCGTGTGGTTACGGGCCCAGGGTGGGAGGTGGGAGGCAAGGCGGAGGGCGCGTCTCTCAGTGGCCTCGAAGCTGGAAAGGAAGCTGTTCGGGGCGGATAGAAGGAGCGGGTGGGCGTATGTTAAAACAGGGCGGATGACTAAGGTGTACAGGCGGGCAAGAGTGGGTTTGGAGCAGCCACGGCTGCGGTGGTTGAGGATACGGAGGTCACGGAGGCGGGTGGTAGCTCTCTTTTTGGATTCACGGAGATGAGGGACGAAGGAAAGTCGGGAGTCAAGGGTGACACCCAGGTAGGTGCAGGATGTTTTGAGGGGGAGACGGACGTTGTTAAGGAAAATGGGATCTCTTTTGGTGCGGGTGAAGCGGCGGGCGTGGAAATTAAAGAAGCAGAGTTGGGTTTTGGATGCATTGAGGAGGATGCGCCATTTGTTGCAGAAGGAAAGGTAATTCTGGAGGGTTTGGGAGGTTTTCCGGATAAGGGTGTCATGGTATCGTTCGGATATCCAGAAGGCGGTGTCATCAGCAAACTGGGCAAGGCCACAGGAGGTGTCAGTGGGATTGCGTGGAATAGGGGCAGGGAGGTCACGGACATAAAGGATGTAGAGGAGGGGGCTGATGGCGGAGCCTTGGGGGACGCCGGCACGCAAGGTGAAGGGAGAGGAGAGGGAGCCACGAAATCGGACCTGGGCCGTTCGGCCGTCAAGGAAGTGGGATATCCACCTGATGATAGGAGCGGGGAGTTGGAGGTCCAGGACTTTTTAAGTTGTTGTTGTTGTTTTGTGAGGTTCCAGTGGGCGGGAAAGTCCCTGGCCCACTGAGGCTGCTTTAGGGCGCTTGGGCCCTCTTCAGCCGTCGGATAGGGTTGATTGGTGAGGGGGAGATTGACGCACTGCAACAGGACTTTTTTTATTATTTTTTTTTGTTGCCTGCTACAGTCGCCAGGGAATGGTTTGGGTTTGGAGGTGAGCACACTGCAACAGGACTTTTTTTATTATTTTGTTTTCGTTGCCTGCTACAGTGGCCAGGGAATGGTTAGAGGTGAACACACTGCAACAGGACTTTTTTTTTTGTTTTTTTTGCCTGCTACAGTGGCCAGGGGAAGGTTTGGGGGGAGGAGAGATGAACCAACTGCGACAGGACTTTTTTTTGTTGTTTTATAACGAGTGCCTGTCACAGTGGTCAGGAGTGGGAGCTAGGCTAGGTTTGCATGAAGTTTAGTGGTGGGGGTTATGGTTCGGGCTGCTGGTCTAGGTCGGCAAGGTGGTGGATAGTGAGGCTGGGGCGGTCAGTAAAGTAGGGTTGGAAGTAAGGTTGGAGGATGTCGGAGGTGCGGGCTTTGTCAAGGTAGGTGATGTTGAGGTGGTGGAGGAAGTCTTTGAGTCTGGGGATTGAGTGGGCCTCGTAAGCCGTGTGGTTACGGGCCCAGGGTGGGAGGTGGGAGGCAAGGCGGAGGGCGCGTCTCTCAGTGGCCTCGAAGCTGGAAAGGAAGCTGTTCGGGGCGGATAGAAGGAGCGGGTGGGCGTATGTTAAAACAGGGCGGATGACTAAGGTGTACAGGCGGGCAAGAGTGGGTTTGGAGCAGCCACGGCTGCGGTGGTTGAGGATACGGAGGTCACGGAGGCGGGTGGTAGCTCTCTTTTTGGATTCACGGAGATGAGGGACGAAGGAAAGTCGGGAGTCAAGGGTGACACCCAGGTAGGTGCAGGATGTTTTGAGGGGGAGACGGACGTTGTTAAGGAAAATGGGATCTCTTTTGGTGCGGGTGAAGCGGCGGGCGTGGAAATTAAAGAAGCAGAGTTGGGTTTTGGATGCATTGAGGAGGATGCGCCATTTGTTGCAGAAGGAAAGGTAATTCTGGAGGGTTTGGGAGGTTTTCCGGATAAGGGTGTCATGGTATCGTTCGGATATCCAGAAGGCGGTGTCATCAGCAAACTGGGCAAGGCCACAGGAGGTGTCAGTGGGATTGCGTGGAATAGGGGCAGGGAGGTCACGGACATAAAGGATGTAGAGGAGGGGGCTGATGGCGGAGCCTTGGGGGACGCCGGCACGCAAGGTGAAGGGAGAGGAGAGGGAGCCACGAAATCGGACCTGGGCCGTTCGGCCGTCAAGGAAGTGGGATATCCACCTAAAGATAGGAGCGGGGAGTTGGAGGTCCAGGACTTTTTAAGTTGTTGTTGTTGTTTTGTGAGGTTCCAGTGGGCGGGAAAGTCCCTGGCCCACTGAGGCTGCTTTAGGGCGCTTGGGCCCTCTTCAGCCGTCGGATAGGGTTGATTGGTGAGGGGGAGATTGACGCACTGCAACAGGACTTTTTTTATTATTTTTTTTCGTTGCCTGCTACAGTCGCCAGGGAATTGTTTGGGTTTGGAGGTGAGCACACTGCAACAGGACTTTTTTTATTATTTTTTTTTCGTTGCCTGCTACAGTGGCCAGGGAATGGTTAGAGGTGAACACACTGCAACAGGACTTTTTTTTTTTTTTTGCCTGCTACAGTGGCCAGGGGAAGGTTTGGGGGGAGGAGAGATGAACCAACTGCGACAGGACTTTTTTTTGTTGTTTTATAACGAGTGCCTGTCACAGTGGTCAGGAGTGGGAGCTAGGCTAGGTTTGCATGAGGTTTAGTGGTGGGGGTTATGGTTCGGGCTGCTGGTCTAGGTCGGCAAGGTGGTGGATAGTGAGGCTGGGGCGGTCAGTAAAGTAGGGTTGGAAGTAAGGTTGGAGGATGTCGGAGGTGCGGGCTTTGTCAAGGTAGGTGATGTTGAGGTGGTGGAGGAAGTCTTTGAGTCTGGGGATTGAGTGGGCCTCGTAAGCCGTGTGGTTACGGGCCCAGGGTGGGAGGTGGGAGGCAAGGCGGAGGGCGCGTCTCTCAGTGGCCTCGAAGCTGGAAAGGAAGCTGTTCGGGGCGGATAGAAGGAGCGGGTGGGCGTATGTTAAAACAGGGCGGATGACTGAGGTGTACAGGCGGGCAAGAGTGGGTTTGGAGCAGCCACGGCTGCGGTGGTTGAGGATACGGAGGGCACGGAGGCGGGTGGTAGCTCTCTTTTTGGATTCACGGAGATGAGGGACGAAGGAAAGTCGGGAGTCAAGGGTGACACCCAGGTAGGTGCAGGATGTTTTGAGGGGGAGACGGACGTTGTTAAGGAAAATGGGATCTCTTTTGGTGCGGGTGAAGCGGCGGGCGTGGAAATTAAAGAAGCAGAGTTGGGTTTTGGATGCATTGAGGAGGATGCGCCATTTGTTGCAGAAGGAAAGGTAATTCTGGAGGGTTTGGGAGGTTTTCCGGATAAGGGTGTCATGGTATCGTTCGGATATCCAGAAGGCGGTGTCATCAGCAAACTGGGCAAGGCCACAGGAGGTGTCAGTGGGATTGCGTGGAATAGGGGCAGGGAGGTCACGGACATAAAGGATGTAGAGGAGGGGGCTGATGGCGGAGCCTTGGGGGACGCCGGCACGCAAGGTGAAGGGAGAGGAGAGGGAGCCACGAAATCGGACCTGGGCCGTTCGGCCGTCAAGGAAGTGGGATATCCACCTGATGATAAGAGCGGGGAGTTGGAGGTCCAGGACTTTTTAAGTTGTTGTTGTTGTTTTGTGAGGTTCCAGTGGGCGGGAAAGTCCCTGGCCCACTGAGGCTGCTTTAGGGCGCTTGGGCCCTCTTCAGCCGTCGGATAGGGTTGATTGGTGAGGGGGAGATTGACGCACTGCAACAGGACTTTTTTTATTATTTTTTTTGTTGCCTGCTACAGTCGCCAGGGAATGGTTTGGGTTTGGAGGTGAGCACACTGCAACAGGACTTTTTTTATTATTTTTTTTTTGTTGCCTGCTACAGTGGCCAGGGAATGGTTAGAGGTGAACACACTGCAACAGGACTTTTTTTTTTTTTTTTTTGCCTGCTACAGTGGCCAGGGGAAGGTTTGGGGGGAGGAGAGATGAACCAACTGCGACAGGACTTTTTTTTGTTGTTTTATAACGAGTGCCTGTCACAGTGGTCAGGAGTGGGAGCTAGGCTAGGTTTGCATGAAGTTTAGTGGTGGGGGTTATGGTTCGGGCTGCTGGTATAGGTCGGCAAGGTGGTGGATAGTGAGGCTGGGGCGGTCAGTAAAGTAGGGTTGGAAGTAAGGTTGGAGGATGTCGGAGGTGCGGGCTTTGTCAAGGTAGGTGATGTTGAGGTGGTGGAGGAAGTCTTTGAGTCTGGGGATTGAGTGGGCCTCGTAAGCCGTGTGGTTACGGGCCCAGGGTGGGAGGTGGGAGGCAAGGCGGAGGGCGCGTCTCTCAGTGGCCTCGAAGCTGGAAAGGAAGCTGTTCGGGGCGGATAGAAGGAGCGGGTGGGCGTATGTTAAAACAGGGCGGATGACTAAGGTGTACAGGCGGGCAAGAGTGGGTTTGGAGCAGCCACGGCTGCGGTGGTTGAGGATACGGAGGTCACGGAGGCGGGTGGTAGCTCTCTTTTTGGATTCACGGAGATGAGGGACGAAGGAAAGTCGGGAGTCAAGGGTGACACCCAGGTAGGTGCAGGATGTTTTGAGGGGGAGACGGACGTTGTTAAGGAAAATGGGATCTCTTTTGGTGCGGGTGAAGCGGCGGGCGTGGAAATTAAAGAAGCAGAGTTGGGTTTTGGATGCATTGAGGAGGATGCGCCATTTGTTGCAGAAGGAAAGGTAATTCTGGAGGGTTTGGGAGGTTTTCCGGATAAGGGTGTCATGGTATCGTTCGGATATCCAGAAGGCGGTGTCATCAGCAAACTGGGCAAGGCCACAGGAGGTGTCAGTGGGATTGCGTGGAATAGGGGCAGGGAGGTCACGGACATAAAGGATGTAGAGGAGGGGGCTGATGGCGGAGCCTTGGGGGACGCCGGCACGCAAGGTGAAGGGAGAGGAGAGGGAGCCACGAAATCGGACCTGGGCCGTTCGGCCGTCAAGGAAGTGGGATATCCACCTAAAGATAGGAGCGGGGAGTTGGAGGTCCAGGACTTTTTAAGTTGTTGTTGTTGTTTTGTGAGGTTCCAGTGGGCGGGAAAGTCCCTGGCCCACTGAGGCTGCTTTAGGGCGCTTGGGCCCTCTTCAGCCGTCGGATAGGGTTGATTGGTGAGGGGGAGATTGACGCACTGCAACAGGACTTTTTTTATTATTTTTTTTCGTTGCCTGCTACAGTCGCCAGGGAATTGTTTGGGTTTGGAGGTGAGCACACTGCAACAGGACTTTTTTTATTATTTTTTTTTCGTTGCCTGCTACAGTGGCCAGGGAATGGTTAGAGGTGAACACACTGCAACAGGACTTTTTTTTTTTTTTGCCTGCTACAGTGGCCAGGGGAAGGTTTGGGGGGAGGAGAGATGAACCAACTGCGACAGGACTTTTTTTTGTTGTTTTATAACGAGTGCCTGTCACAGTGGTCAGGAGTGGGAGCTAGGCTAGGTTTGCATGAGGTTTAGTGGTGGGGGTTATGGTTCGGGCTGCTGGTCTAGGTCGGCAAGGTGGTGGATAGTGAGGCTGGGGCGGTCAGTAAAGTAGGGTTGGAAGTAAGGTTGGAGGATGTCGGAGGTGCGGGCTTTGTCAAGGTAGGTGATGTTGAGGTGGTGGAGGAAGTCTTTGAGTCTGGGGATTGAGTGGGCCTCGTAAGCCGTGTGGTTACGGGCCCAGGGTGGGAGGTGGGAGGCAAGGCGGAGGGCGCGTCTCTCAGTGGCCTCGAAGCTGGAAAGGAAGCTGTTCGGGGCGGATAGAAGGAGCGGGTGGGCGTATGTTAAAACAGGGCGGATGACTGAGGTGTACAGGCGGGCAAGAGTGGGTTTGGAGCAGCCACGGCTGCGGTGGTTGAGGATACGGAGGGCACGGAGGCGGGTGGTAGCTCTCTTTTTGGATTCACGGAGATGAGGGACGAAGGAAAGTCGGGAGTCAAGGGTGACACCCAGGTAGGTGCAGGATGTTTTGAGGGGGAGACGGACGTTGTTAAGGAAAATGGGATCTCTTTTGGTGCGGGTGAAGCGGCGGGCGTGGAAATTAAAGAAGCAGAGTTGGGTTTTGGATGCATTGAGGAGGATGCGCCATTTGTTGCAGAAGGAAAGGTAATTCTGGAGGGTTTGGGAGGTTTTCCGGATAAGGGTGTCATGGTATCGTTCGGATATCCAGAAGGCGGTGTCATCAGCAAACTGGGCAAGGCCACAGGAGGTGTCAGTGGGATTGCGTGGAATAGGGGCAGGGAGGTCACGGACATAAAGGATGTAGAGGAGGGGGCTGATGGCGGAGCCTTGGGGGACGCCGGCACGCAAGGTGAAGGGAGAGGAGAGGGAGCCACGAAATCGGACCTGGGCCGTTCGGCCGTCAAGGAAGTGGGATATCCACCTGATGATAGGAGCGGGGAGTTGGAGGTCCAGGACTTTTTAAGTTGTTGTTGTTGTTTTGTGAGGTTCCAGTGGGCGGGAAAGTCCCTGGCCCACTGAGGCTGCTTTAGGGCGCTTGGGCCCTCTTCAGCCGTCGGATAGGGTTGATTGGTGAGGGGGAGATTGACGCACTGCAACAGGACTTTTTTTATTATTTTTTTTGTTGCCTGCTACAGTCGCCAGGGAATGGTTTGGGTTTGGAGGTGAGCACACTGCAACAGGACTTTTTTTATTATTATTTTTTCGTTGCCTGCTACAGTGGCCAGGGAATGGTTAGAGGTGAACATACTGCAACAGGACTTTTTTTTTGCCTGCTACAGTGGCCAGGGGAAGGTTTGGGGGGAGGAGAGATGAACCAACTGCGACAGGACTTTTTTTTGTTGTTTTATAACGAGTGCCTGTCACAGTGGTCAGGAGTGGGAGCTAGGCTAGGTTTGCATGAGGTTTAGTGGTGGGGGTTATGGTTCGGGCTGCTGGTCTAGGTCGGCAAGGTGGTGGATAGTGAGGCTGGGGCGGTCAGTAAAGTAGGGTTGGAAGTAAGGTTGGAGGATGTCGGAGGTGCGGGCTTTGTCAAGGTAGGTGATGTTGAGGTGGTGGAGGAAGTCTTTGAGTCTGGGGATTGAGTGGGCCTCGTAAGCCGTGTGGTTACGGGCCCAGGGTGGGAGGTGGGAGGCAAGGCGGAGGGCGCGTCTCTCAGTGGCCTCGAAGCTGGAAAGGAAGCTGTTCGGGGCGGATAGAAGGAGCGGGTGGGCGTATGTTAAAACAGGGCGGATGACTGAGGTGTACAGGCGGGCAAGAGTGGGTTTGGAGCAGCCACGGCTGCGGTGGTTGAGGATACGGAGGGCACGGAGGCGGGTGGTAGCTCTCTTTTTGGATTCACGGAGATGAGGGACGAAGGAAAGTCGGGAGTCAAGGGTGACACCCAGGTAGGTGCAGGATGTTTTGAGGGGGAGACGGACGTTGTTAAGGAAAATGGGATCTCTTTTGGTGCGGGTGAAGCGGCGGGCGTGGAAATTAAAGAAGCAGAGTTGGGTTTTGGATGCATTGAGGAGGATGCGCCATTTGTTGCAGAAGGAAAGGTAATTCTGGAGGGTTTGGGAGGTTTTCCGGATAAGGGTGTCATGGTATCGTTCGGATATCCAGAAGGCGGTGTCATCAGCAAACTGGGCAAGGCCACAGGAGGTGTCAGTGGGATTGCGTGGAATAGGGGCAGGGAGGTCACGGACATAAAGGATGTAGAGGAGGGGGCTGATGGCGGAGCCTTGGGGGACGCCGGCACGCAAGGTGAAGGGAGAGGAGAGGGAGCCACGAAATCGGACCTGGGCCGTTCGGCCGTCAAGGAAGTGGGATATCCACCTGATGATAGGAGCGGGGAGTTGGAGGTCCAGGACTTTTTAAGTTGTTGTTGTTGTTTTGTGAGGTTCCAGTGGGCGGGAAAGTCCCTGGCCCACTGAGGCTGCTTTAGGGCGCTTGGGCCCTCTTCAGCCGTCGGATAGGGTTGATTGGTGAGGGGGAGATTGACGCACTGCAACAGGACTTTTTTTATTATTTTTTTTGTTGCCTGCTACAGTCGCCAGGGAATGGTTTGGGTTTGGAGGTGAGCACACTGCAACAGGACTTTTTTTATTATTTTTTTTTCGTTGCCTGCTACAGTGGCCAGGGAATGGTTAGAGGTGAACACACTGCAACAGGACATTTTTTGCCTGCTACAGTGGCCAGGGGAAGGTTTGGGGGAGGAGAGATGAACCAACTGCGACAGGACTTTTTTTTGTTGTTTTATAACGAGTGCCTGTCACAGTGGTCAGGAGTGGGAGCTAGGCTAGGTTTGCATGAGGTTTAGTGGTGGGGGTTATGGTTCGGGCTGCTGGTCTAGGTCGGCAAGGTGGTGGATAGTGAGGCTGGGGCGGTCAGTAAAGTAGGGTTGGAAGTAAGGTTGGAGGATGTCGGAGGTGCGGGCTTTGTCAAGGTAGGTGATGTTGAGGTGGTGGAGGAAGTCTTTGAGTCTGGGGATTGAGTGGGCCTCGTAAGCCGTGTGGTTACGGGCCCAGGGTGGGAGGTGGGAGGCAAGGCGGAGGGCGCGTCTCTCAGTGGCCTCGAAGCTGGAAAGGAAGCTGTTCGGGGCGGATAGAAGGAGCGGGTGGGCGTATGTTAAAACAGGGCGGATGACTGAGGTGTACAGGCGGGCAAGAGTGGGTTTGGAGCAGCCACGGCTGCGGTGGTTGAGGATACGGAGGGCACGGAGGCGGGTGGTAGCTCTCTTTTTGGATTCACGGAGATGAGGGACGAAGGAAAGTCGGGAGTCAAGGGTGACACCCAGGTAGGTGCAGGATGTTTTGAGGGGGAGACGGACGTTGTTAAGGAAAATGGGATCTCTTTTGGTGCGGGTGAAGCGGCGGGCGTGGAAATTAAAGAAGCAGAGTTGGGTTTTGGATGCATTGAGGAGGATGCGCCATTTGTTGCAGAAGGAAAGGTAATTCTGGAGGGTTTGGGAGGTTTTCCGGATAAGGGTGTCATGGTATCGTTCGGATATCCAGAAGGCGGTGTCATCAGCAAACTGGGCAAGGCCACAGGAGGTGTCAGTGGGATTGCGTGGAATAGGGGCAGGGAGGTCACGGACATAAAGGATGTAGAGGAGGGGGCTGATGGCGGAGCCTTGGGGGACGCCGGCACGCAAGGTGAAGGGAGAGGAGAGGGAGCCACGAAATCGGACCTGGGCCGTTCGGCCGTCAAGGAAGTGGGATATCCACCTGATGATAGGAGCGGGGAGTTGGAGGTCCAGGACTTTTTAAGTTGTTGTTGTTGTTTTGTGAGGTTCCAGTGGGCGGGAAAGTCCCTGGCCCACTGAGGCTGCTTTAGGGCGCTTGGGCCCTCTTCAGCCGTCGGATAGGGTTGATTGGTGAGGGGGAGATTGACGCACTGCAACAGGACTTTTTTTATTATTTTTTTTGTTGCCTGCTACAGTCGCCAGGGAATGGTTTGGGTTTGGAGGTGAGCACACTGCAACAGGACTTTTTTTATTATTTTTTTTTCGTTGCCTGCTACAGTGGCCAGGGAATGGTTAGAGGTGAACACACTGCAACAGGACTTTTTTTTTTTTTTTTTGCCTGCTACAGTGGCCAGGGGAAGGTTTGGGGGGAGGAGAGATGAACCAACTGCGACAGGACTTTTTTTTGTTGTTTTATAACGAGTGCCTGTCACAGTGGTCAGGAGTGGGAGCTAGGCTAGGTTTGCATGAGGTTTAGTGGTGGGGGTTATGGTTCGGGCTGCTGGTCTAGGTCGGCAAGGTGGTGGATAGTGAGGCTGGGGCGGTCAGTAAAGTAGGGTTGGAAGTAAGGTTGGAGGATGTCGGAGGTGCGGGCTTTGTCAAGGTAGGTGATGTTGAGGTGGTGGAGGAAGTCTTTGAGTCTGGGGATTGAGTGGGCCTCGTAAGCCGTGTGGTTACGGGCCCAGGGTGGGAGGTGGGAGGCAAGGCGGAGGGCGCGTCTCTCAGTGGCCTCGAAGCTGGAAAGGAAGCTGTTCGGGGCGGATAGAAGGAGCGGGTGGGCGTATGTTAAAACAGGGCGGATGACTGAGGTGTACAGGCGGGCAAGAGTGGGTTTGGAGCAGCCACGGCTGCGGTGGTTGAGGATACGGAGGGCACGGAGGCGGGTGGTAGCTCTCTTTTTGGATTCACGGAGATGAGGGACGAAGGAAAGTCGGGAGTCAAGGGTGACACCCAGGTAGGTGCAGGATGTTTTGAGGGGGAGACGGACGTTGTTAAGGAAAATGGGATCTCTTTTGGTGCGGGTGAAGCGGCGGGCGTGGAAATTAAAGAAGCAGAGTTGGGTTTTGGATGCATTGAGGAGGATGCGCCATTTGTTGCAGAAGGAAAGGTAAGTCTGGAGGGTTTGGGAGGTTTTCCGGATAAGGGTGTCATGGTATCGTTCGGATATCCAGAAGGCGGTGTCATCAGCAAACTGGGCAAGGCCACAGGAGGTGTCAGTGGGATTGCGTGGAATAGGGGCAGGGAGGTCACGGACATAAAGGATGTAGAGGAGGGGGCTGATGGCGGAGCCTTGGGGGACGCCGGCACGCAAGGTGAAGGGAGAGGAGAGGGAGCCACGAAATCGGACCTGGGCCGTTCGGCCGTCAAGGAAGTGGGATATCCACCTGATGATAGGAGCGGGGAGTTGGAGGTCCAGGACTTTTTAAGTTGTTGTTGTTGTTTTGTGAGGTTCCAGTGGGCGGGAAAGTCCCTGGCCCACTGAGGCTGCTTTAGGGCGCTTGGGCCCTCTTCAGCCGTCGGATAGGGTTGATTGGTGAGGGGGAGATTGACGCACTGCAACAGGACTTTTTTTATTATTTTTTTTTTGTTGCCTGCTACAGTCGCCAGGGAATGGTTTGGGTTTGGAGGTGAGCACACTGCAACAGGACTTTTTTTATTATTTTTTTTCGTTGCCTGCTACAGTGGCCAGGGAATGGTTAGAGGTGAACACACTGCAACAGGACTTTTTTTGCCTGCTACAGTGGCCAGGGGAAGGTTTGGGGGGAGGAGAGATGAACCAACTGCGACAGGACTTTTTTTTTGTTGTTTTATAACGAGTGCCTGTCACAGTGGTCAGGAGTGGGAGCTAGGCTAGGTTTGCATGAGGCTTAGTGGTGGGGGTTATGGTTCGGGCTGCTGGTCTAGGTCGGCAAGGTGGTGGATAGTGAGGCTGGGGCGGTCAGTAAAGTAGGGTTGGAAGTAAGGTTGGAGGATGTCGGAGGTGCGGGCTTTGTCAAGGTAGGTGATGTTGAGGTGGTGGAGGAAGTCTTTGAGTCTGGGGATTGAGTGGGCCTCGTAAGCCGTGTGGTTACGGGCCCAGGGTGGGAGGTGGGAGGCAAGGCGGAGGGCGCGTCTCTCAGTGGCCTCGAAGCTGGAAAGGAAGCTGTTCGGGGCGGATAGAAGGAGCGGGTGGGCGTATGTTAAAACAGGGCGGATGACTGAGGTGTACAGGCGGGCAAGAGTGGGTTTGGAGCAGCCACGGCTGCGGTGGTTGAGGATACGGAGGGCACGGAGGCGGGTGGTAGCTCTCTTTTTGGATTCACGGAGATGAGGGACGAAGGAAAGTCGGGAGTCAAGGGTGACACCCAGGTAGGTGCAGGATGTTTTGAGGGGGAGACGGACGTTGTTAAGGAAAATGGGATCTCTTTTGGTGCGGGTGAAGCGGCGGGCGTGGAAATTAAAGAAGCAGAGTTGGGTTTTGGATGCATTGAGGAGGATGCGCCATTTGTTGCAGAAGGAAAGGTAATTCTGGAGGGTTTGGGAGGTTTTCCGGATAAGGGTGTCATGGTATCGTTCGGATATCCAGAAGGCGGTGTCATCAGCAAACTGGGCAAGGCCACAGGAGGTGTCAGTGGGATTGCGTGGAATAGGGGCAGGGAGGTCACGGACATAAAGGATGTAGAGGAGGGGGCTGATGGCGGAGCCTTGGGGGACGCCGGCACGCAAGGTGAAGGGAGAGGAGAGGGAGCCACGAAATCGGACCTGGGCCGTTCGGCCGTCAAGGAAGTGGGATATCCACCTGATGATAGGAGCGGGGAGTTGGAGGTCCAGGACTTTTTAAGTTGTTGTTGTTGTTTTGTGAGGTTCCAGTGGGCGGGAAAGTCCCTGGCCCACTGAGGCTGCTTTAGGGCGCTTGGGCCCTCTTCAGCCGTCGGATAGGGTTGATTGGTGAGGGGGAGATTGACGCACTGCAACAGGACTTTTTTTATTATTTTTTTTTGTTGCCTGCTACAGTCGCCAGGGAATGGTTTGGATTTGGAGGTGAGCACACTGCAACAGGACTTTTTTTATTATTTTTTTTTCGTTGCCTGCTACAGTGGCCAGGGAATGGTTAGAGGTGAACACACTGCAACAGGACTTTTTTTTTGCCTGCTACAGTGGCCAGGGGAAGGTTTGGGGGGAGGAGAGATGAACCAACTGCGACAGGACTTTTTTTTGTTGTTTTATAACGAGTGCCTGTCACAGTGGTCAGGAGTGGGAGCTAGGCTAGGTTTGCATGAGGTTTAGTGGTGGGGGTTATGGTTCGGGCTGCTGGTCTAGGTCGGCAAGGTGGTGGATAGTGAGGCTGGGGCGGTCAGTAAAGTAGGGTTGGAAGTAAGGTTGGAGGATGTCGGAGGTGCGGGCTTTGTCAAGGTAGGTGATGTTGAGGTGGTGGAGGAAGTCTTTGAGTCTGGGGATTGAGTGGGCCTCGTAAGCCGTGTGGTTACGGGCCCAGGGTGGGAGGTGGGAGGCAAGGCGGAGGGCGCGTCTCTCAGTGGCCTCGAAGCTGGAAAGGAAGCTGTTCGGGGCGGATAGAAGGAGCGGGTGGGCGTATGTTAAAACAGGGCGGATGACTGAGGTGTACAGGCGGGCAAGAGTGGGTTTGGAGCAGCCACGGCTGCGGTGGTTGAGGATACGGAGGGCACGGAGGCGGGTGGTAGCTCTCTTTTTGGATTCACGGAGATGAGGGACGAAGGAAAGTCGGGAGTCAAGGGTGACACCCAGGTAGGTGCAGGATGTTTTGAGGGGGAGACGGACGTTGTTAAGGAAAATGGGATCTCTTTTGGTGCGGGTGAAGCGGCGGGCGTGGAAATTAAAGAAGCAGAGTTGGGTTTTGGATGCATTGAGGAGGATGCGCCATTTGTTGCAGAAGGAAAGGTAATTCTGGAGGGTTTGGGAGGTTTTCCGGATAAGGGTGTCATGGTATCGTTCGGATATCCAGAAGGCGGTGTCATCAGCAAACTGGGCAAGGCCACAGGAGGTGTCAGTGGGATTGCGTGGAATAGGGGCAGGGAGGTCACGGACATAAAGGATGTAGAGGAGGGGGCTGATGGCGGAGCCTTGGGGGACGCCGGCACGCAAGGTGAAGGGAGAGGAGAGGGAGCCACGAAATCGGACCTGGGCCGTTCGGCCGTCAAGGAAGTGGGATATCCACCTGATGATAGGAGCGGGGAGTTGGAGGTCCAGGACTTTTTAAGTTGTTGTTGTTGTTTTGTGAGGTTCCAGTGGGCGGGAAAGTCCCTGGCCCACTGAGGCTGCTTTAGGGCGCTTGGGCCCTCTTCAGCCGTCGGATAGGGTTGATTGGTGAGGGGGAGATTGACGCACTGCAACAGGACTTTTTTTATTATTTTTTTTTTGTTGCCTGCTACAGTCGCCAGGGAATGGTTTGGGTTTGGAGGTGAGCACACTGCAACAGGACTTTTTTTATTATTTTTTTTCGTTGCCTGCTACAGTGGCCAGGGAATGGTTAGAGGTGAACACACTGCAACAGGACTTTTTTTTTTTTGCCTACTACAGTGGCCAGGGGAAGGTTTGGGGGGAGGAGAGATGAACCAACTGCGACAGGACTTTTTTTTTGTTGTTTTATAACGAGTGCCTGTCACAGTGGTCAGGAGTGGGAGCTAGGCTAGGTTTGCATGAGGTTTAGTGGTGGGGGTTATGGTTCGGGCTGCTGGTCTAGGTCGGCAAGGTGGTGGATAGTGAGGCTGGGGCGGTCAGTAAAGTAGGGTTGGAAGTAAGGTTGGAGGATGTCGGAGGTGCGGGCTTTGTCAAGGTAGGTGATGTTGAGGTGGTGGAGGAAGTCTTTGAGTCTGGGGATTGAGTGGGCCTCGTAAGCCGTGTGGTTACGGGCCCAGGGTGGGAGGTGGGAGGCAAGGCGGAGGGCGCGTCTCTCAGTGGCCTCGAAGCTGGAAAGGAAGCTGTTCGGGGCGGATAGAAGGAGCGGGTGGGCGTATGTTAAAACAGGGCGGATGACTGAGGTGTACAGGCGGGCAAGAGTGGGTTTGGAGCAGCCATGGCTGCGGTGGTTGAGGATACGGAGGGCACGGAGGCGGGTGGTAGCTCTCTTTTTGGATTCACGGAGATGAGGGACGAAGGAAAGTCGGGAGTCAAGGGTGACACCCAGGTAGGTGCAGGATGTTTTGAGGGGGAGACGGACGTTGTTAAGGAAAATGGGATCTCTTTTGGTGCGGGTGAAGCGGCGGGCGTGGAAATTAAAGAAGCAGAGTTGGGTTTTGGATGCATTGAGGAGGATGCGCCATTTGTTGCAGAAGGAAAGGTAATTCTGGAGGGTTTGGGAGGTTTTCCGGATAAGGGTGTCATGGTATCGTTCGGATATCCAGAAGGCGGTGTCATCAGCAAACTGGGCAAGGCCACAGGAGGTGTCAGTGGGATTGCGTGGAATAGGGGCAGGGAGGTCACGGACATAAAGGATGTAGAGGAGGGGGCTGATGGCGGAGCCTTGGGGGACGCCGGCACGCAAGGTGAAGGGAGAGGAGAGGGAGCCACGAAATCGGACCTGGGCCGTTCGGCCGTCAAGGAAGTGGGATATCCACCTGATGATAGGAGCGGGGAGTTGGAGGTCCAGGACTTTTTAAGTTGTTGTTGTTGTTTTGTGAGGTTCCAGTGGGCGGGAAAGTCCCTGGCCCACTGAGGCTGCTTTAGGGCGCTTGGGCCCTCTTCAGCCGTCGGATAGGGTTGATTGGTGAGGGGGAGATTGACGCACTGCAACAGGACTTTTTTTATTATTTTTTTTTTGTTGCCTGCTACAGTCGCCAGGGAATGGTTTGGGTTTGGAGGTGAGCACACTGCAACAGGACTTTTTTTATTATTTTTTTTTCGTTGCCTGCTACAGTGGCCAGGGAATGGTTAGAGGTGAACACACTGCAACAGGACTTTTTTTTTTTTGCCTACTACAGTGGCCAGGGGAAGGTTTGGGGGGAGGAGAGATGAACCAACTGCGACAGGACTTTTTTTTTGTTGTTTTATAACGAGTGCCTGTCACAGTGGTCAGGAGTGGGAGCTAGGCTAGGTTTGCATGAGGTTTAGTGGTGGGGGTTATGGTTCGGGCTGCTGGTCTAGGTCGGCAAGGTGGTGGATAGTGAGGCTGGGGCGGTCAGTAAAGTAGGGTTGGAAGTAAGGTTGGAGGATGTCGGAGGTGCGGGCTTTGTCAAGGTAGGTGATGTTGAGGTGGTGGAGGAAGTCTTTGAGTCTGGGGATTGAGTGGGCCTCGTAAGCCGTGTGGTTACGGGCCCAGGGTGGGAGGTGGGAGGCAAGGCGGAGGGCGCGTCTCTCAGTGGCCTCGAAGCTGGAAAGGAAGCTGTTCGGGGCGGATAGAAGGAGCGGGTGGGCGTATGTTAAAACAGGGCGGATGACTGAGGTGTACAGGCGGGCAAGAGTGGGTTTGGAGCAGCCACGGCTGCGGTGGTTGAGGATACGGAGGGCACGGAGGCGGGTGGTAGCTCTCTTTTTGGATTCACGGAGATGAGGGACGAAGGAAAGTCGGGAGTCAAGGGTGACACCCAGGTAGGTGCAGGATGTTTTGAGGGGGAGACGGACGTTGTTAAGGAAAATGGGATCTCTTTTGGTGCGGGTGAAGCGGCGGGCGTGGAAATTAAAGAAGCAGAGTTGGGTTTTGGATGCATTGAGGAGGATGCGCCATTTGTTGCAGAAGGAAAGGTAATTCTGGAGGGTTTGGGAGGTTTTCCGGATAAGGGTGTCATGGTATCGTTCGGATATCCAGAAGGCGGTGTCATCAGCAAACTGGGCAAGGCCACAGGAGGTGTCAGTGGGATTGCGTGGAATAGGGGCAGGGAGGTCACGGAAATAAAGGATGTAGAGGAGGGGGCTGATGGCGGAGCCTTGGGGGACGCCGGCACGCAAGGTGAAGGGAGAGGAGAGGGAGCCACGAAATCGGACCTGGGCCGTTCGGCCGTCAAGGAAGTGGGATATCCACCTGATGATAGGAGCGGGGAGTTGGAGGTCCAGGACTTTTTAAGTTGTTGTTGTTGTTTTGTGAGGTTCCAGTGGGCGGGAAAGTCCCTGGCCCACTGAGGCTGCTTTAGGGCGCTTGGGCCCTCTTCAGCCGTCGGATAGGGTTGATTGGTGAGGGGGAGATTGACGCACTGCAACAGGACTTTTTTTATTATTTTTTTTTGTTGCCTGCTACAGTCGCCAGGGAATGGTTTGGGTTTGGAGGTGAGCACACTGCAACAGGACTTTTTTTATTATTTTTTTTTCGTTGCCTGCTACAGTGGCCAGGGAATGGTTAGAGGTGAACACACTGCAACAGGACTTTTTTTTTTTTTGCCTGCTACAGTGGCCAGGGGAAGGTTTGGGGGGAGGAGAGATGAACCAACTGCGACAGGACTTTTTTTTGTTGTTTTATAACGAGTGCCTGTCACAGTGGTCAGGAGTGGGAGCTAGGCTAGGTTTGCATGAGGTTTAGTGGTGGGGGTTATGGTTCGGGCTGCTGGTCTAGGTCGGCAAGGTGGTGGATAGTGAGGCTGGGGCGGTCAGTAAAGTAGGGTTGGAAGTAAGGTTGGAGGATGTCGGAGGTGCGGGCTTTGTCAAGGTAGGTGATGTTGAGGTGGTGGAGGAAGTCTTTGAGTCTGGGGATTGAGTGGGCCTCGTAAGCCGTGTGGTTACGGGCCCAGGGTGGGAGGTGGGAGGCAAGGCGGAGGGCGCGTCTCTCAGTGGCCTCGAAGCTGGAAAGGAAGCTGTTCGGGGCGGATAGAAGGAGCGGGTGGGCGTATGTTAAAACAGGGCGGATGACTGAGGTGTACAGGCGGGCAAGAGTGGGTTTGGAGCAGCCACGGCTGCGGTGGTTGAGGATACGGAGGGCACGGAGGCGGGTGGTAGCTCTCTTTTTGGATTCACGGAGATGAGGGACGAAGGAAAGTCGGGAGTCAAGGGTGACACCCAGGTAGGTGCAGGATGTTTTGAGGGGGAGACGGACGTTGTTAAGGAAAATGGGATCTCTTTTGGTGCGGGTGAAGCGGCGGGCGTGGAAATTAAAGAAGCAGAGTTGGGTTTTGGATGCATTGAGGAGGATGCGCCATTTGTTGCAGAAGGAAAGGTAATTCTGGAGGGTTTGGGAGGTTTTCCGGATAAGGGTGTCATGGTATCGTTCGGATATCCAGAAGGCGGTGTCATCAGCAAACTGGGCAAGGCCACAGGAGGTGTCAGTGGGATTGCGTGGAATAGGGGCAGGGAGGTCACGGACATAAAGGATGTAGAGGAGGGGGCTGATGGCGGAGCCTTGGGGGACGCCGGCACGCAAGGTGAAGGGAGAGGAGAGGGAGCCACGAAATCGGACCTGGGCCGTTCGGCCGTCAAGGAAGTGGGATATCCACCTGATGATAGGAGCGGGGAGTTGGAGGTCCAGGACTTTTTAAGTTGTTGTTGTTGTTTTGTGAGGTTCCAGTGGGCGGGAAAGTCCCTGGCCCACTGAGGCTGCTTTAGGGCGCTTGGGCCCTCTTCAGCCGTCGGATAGGGTTGATTGGTGAGGGGGAGATTGACGCACTGCAACAGGACTTTTTTTATTATTTTTTTTTGTTGCCTGCTACAGTCGCCAGGGAATGGTTTGGGTTTGGAGGTGAGCACACTGCAACAGGACTTTTTTTATTATTTTTTTTTCGTTGCCTGCTACAGTGGCCAGGGAATGGTTAGAGGTGAACACACTGCAACAGGACTTTTTTTTTTTTGCCTGCTACAGTGGCCAGGGGAAGGTTTGGGGGGAGGAGAGATGAACCAACTGCGACAGGACTTTTTTTTGTTGTTTTATAACGAGTGCCTGTCACAGTGGTCAGGAGTGGGAGCTAGGCTAGGTTTGCATGAGGTTTAGTGGTGGGGGTTATGGTTCGGGCTGCTGGTCTAGGTCGGCAAGGTGGTGGATAGTGAGGCTGGGGCGGTCAGTAAAGTAGGGTTGGAAGTAAGGTTGGAGGATGTCGGAGGTGCGGGCTTTGTCAAGGTAGGTGATGTTGAGGTGGTGGAGGAAGTCTTTGAGTCTGGGGATTGAGTGGGCCTCGTAAGCCGTGTGGTTACGGGCCCAGGGTGGGAGGTGGGAGGCAAGGCGGAGGGCGCGTCTCTCAGTGGCCTCGAAGCTGGAAAGGAAGCTGTTCGGGGCGGATAGAAGGAGCGGGTGGGCGTATGTTAAAACAGGGCGGATGACTGAGGTGTACAGGCGGGCAAGAGTGGGTTTGGAGCAGCCACGGCTGCGGTGGTTGAGGATACGGAGGGCACGGAGGCGGGTGGTAGCTCTCTTTTTGGATTCACGGAGATGAGGGACGAAGGAAAGTCGGGAGTCAAGGGTGACACCCAGGTAGGTGCAGGATGTTTTGAGGGGGAGACGGACGTTGTTAAGGAAAATGGGATCTCTTTTGGTGCGGGTGAAGCGGCGGGCGTGGAAATTAAAGAAGCAGAGTTGGGTTTTGGATGCATTGAGGAGGATGCGCCATTTGTTGCAGAAGGAAAGGTAATTCTGGAGGGTTTGGGAGGTTTTCCGGATAAGGGTGTCATGGTATCGTTCGGATATCCAGAAGGCGGTGTCATCAGCAAACTGGGCAAGGCCACAGGAGGTGTCAGTGGGATTGCGTGGAATAGGGGCAGGGAGGTCACGGACATAAAGGATGTAGAGGAGGGGGCTGATGGTGGAGCCTTGGGGGACGCCGGCACGCAAGGTGAAGGGAGAGGAGAGGGAGCCACGAAATCGGACCTGGGCCGTTCGGCCGTCAAGGAAGTGGGATATCCACCTGATGATAGGAGCGGGGAGTTGGAGGTCCAGGACTTTTTAAGTTGTTGTTGTTGTTTTGTGAGGTTCCAGTGGGCGGGAAAGTCCCTGGCCCACTGAGGCTGCTTTAGGGCGCTTGGGCCCTCTTCAGCCGTCGGATAGGGTTGATTGGTGAGGGGGAGATTGACGCACTGCAACAGGACTTTTTTTATTATTTTTTTTTGTTGCCTGCTACAGTCGCCAGGGAATGGTTTGGGTTTGGAGGTGAGCACACTGCAACAGGACTTTTTTTATTATTTTTTTTTCGTTGCCTGCTACAGTGGCCAGGGAATGGTTAGAGGTGAACACACTGCAACAGGACTTTTTTTTTTTTGCCTGCTACAGTGGCCAGGGGAAGGTTTGGGGGGAGGAGAGATGAACCAACTGCGACAGGACTTTTTTTTTGTTGTTTTATAACGAGTGCCTGTCACAGTGGTCAGGAGTGGGAGCTAGGCTAGGTTTGCATGAGGTTTAGTGGTGGGGGTTATGGTTCGGGCTGCTGGTCTAGGTCGGCAAGGTGGTGGATAGTGAGGCTGGGGCGGTCAGTAAAGTAGGGTTGGAAGTAAGGTTGGAGGATGTCGGAGGTGCGGGCTTTGTCAAGGTAGGTGATGTTGAGGTGGTGGAGGAAGTCTTTGAGTCTGGGGATTGAGTGGGCCTCGTAAGCCGTGTGGTTACGGGCCCAGGGTGGGAGGTGGGAGGCAAGGCGGAGGGCGCGTCTCTCAGTGGCCTCGAAGCTGGAAAGGAAGCTGTTCGGGGCGGATAGAAGGAGCGGGTGGGCGTATGTTAAAACAGGGCGGATGACTGAGGTGTACAGGCGGGCAAGAGTGGGTTTGGAGCAGCCACGGCTGCGGTGGTTGAGGATACGGAGGGCACGGAGGCGGGTGGTAGCTCTCTTTTTGGATTCACGGAGATGAGGGACGAAGGAAAGTCGGGAGTCAAGGGTGACACCCAGGTAGGTGCAGGATGTTTTGAGGGGGAGACGGACGTTGTTAAGGAAAATGGGATCTCTTTTGGTGCGGGTGAAGCGGCGGGCGTGGAAATTAAAGAAGCAGAGTTGGGTTTTGGATGCATTGAGGAGGATGCGCCATTTGTTGCAGAAGGAAAGGTAATTCTGGAGGGTTTGGGAGGTTTTCCGGATAAGGGTGTCATGGTATCGTTCGGATATCCAGAAGGCGGTGTCATCAGCAAACTGGGCAAGGCCACAGGAGGTGTCAGTGGGATTGCGTGGAATAGGGGCAGGGAGGTCACGGACATAAAGGATGTAGAGGAGGGGGCTGATGGCGGAGCCTTGGGGGACGCCGGCACGCAAGGTGAAGGGAGAGGAGAGGGAGCCACGAAATCGGACCTGGGCCGTTCGGCCGTCAAGGAAGTGGGATATCCACCTGATGATAGGAGCGGGGAGTTGGAGGTCCAGGACTTTTTAAGTTGTTGTTGTTGTTTTGTGAGGTTCCAGTGGGCGGGAAAGTCCCTGGCCCACTGAGGCTGCTTTAGGGCGCTTGGGCCCTCTTCAGCCGTCGGATAGGGTTGATTGGTGAGGGGGAGATTGACGCACTGCAACAGGACTTTTTTTATTATTTTTTTTGTTGCCTGCTACAGTCGCCAGGGAATGGTTTGGGTTTGGAGGTGAGCACACTGCAACAGGACTTTTTTTATTATTTTTTTTTCGTTGCCTGCTACAGTGGCCAGGGAATGGTTAGAGGTGAACACACTGCAACAGGACTTTTTTTTTTTTTGCCTGCTACAGTGGCCAGGGGAAGGTTTGGGGGGAGGAGAGATGAACCAACTGCGACAGGACTTTTTTTTGTTGTTTTATAACGAGTGCCTGTCACAGTGGTCAGGAGTGGGAGCTAGGCTAGGTTTGCATGAGGTTTAGTGGTGGGGGTTATGGTTCGGGCTGCTGGTCTAGGTCGGCAAGGTGGTGGATAGTGAGGCTGGGGCGGTCAGTAAAGTAGGGTTGGAAGTAAGGTTGGAGGATGTCGGAGGTGCGGGCTTTGTCAAGGTAGGTGATGTTGAGGTGGTGGAGGAAGTCTTTGAGTCTGGGGATTGAGTGGGCCTCGTAAGCCGTGTGGTTACGGGCCCAGGGTGGGAGGTGGGAGGCAAGGCGGAGGGCGCGTCTCTCAGTGGCCTCGAAGCTGGAAAGGAAGCTGTTCGGGGTGGATAGAAGGAGCGGGTGGGCGTATGTTAAAACAGGGCGGATGACTGAGGTGTACAGGCGGGCAAGAGTGGGTTTGGAGCAGCCACGGCTGCGGTGGTTGAGGATACGGAGGGCACGGAGGCGGGTGGTAGCTCTCTTTTTGGATTCACGGAGATGAGGGACGAAGGAAAGTCGGGAGTCAAGGGTGACACCCAGGTAGGTGCAGGATGTTTTGAGGGGGAGACGGACGTTGTTAAGGAAAATGGGATCTCTTTTGGTGCGGGTGAAGCGGCGGGCGTGGAAATTAAAGAAGCAGAGTTGGGTTTTGGATGCATTGAGGAGGATGCGCCATTTGTTGCAGAAGGAAAGGTAATTCTGGAGGGTTTGGGAGGTTTTCCGGATAAGGGTGTCATGGTATCGTTCGGATATCCAGAAGGCGGTGTCATCAGCAAACTGGGCAAGGCCACAGGAGGTGTCAGTGGGATTGCGTGGAATAGGGGCAGGGAGGTCACGGACATAAAGGATGTAGAGGAGGGGGCTGATGGCGGAGCCTTGGGGGACGCCGGCACGCAAGGTGAAGGGAGAGGAGAGGGAGCCACGAAATCGGACCTGGGCCGTTCGGCCGTCAAGGAAGTGGGATATCCACCTGATGATAGGAGCGGGGAGTTGGAGGTCCAGGACTTTTTAAGTTGTTGTTGTTGTTTTGTGAGGTTCCAGTGGGCGGGAAAGTCCCTGGCCCACTGAGGCTGCTTTAGGGCGCTTGGGCCCTCTTCAGCCGTCGGATAGGGTTGATTGGTGAGGGGGAGATTGACGCACTGCAACAGGACTTTTTTTATTATTTTTTTTTGTTGCCTGCTACAGTCGCCAGGGAATGGTTTGGGTTTGGAGGTGAGCACACTGCAACAGGACTTTTTTTATTATTTTTTTTTCGTTGCCTGCTACAGTGGCCAGGGAATGGTTAGAGGTGAACACACTGCAACAGGACTTTTTTTTTTTTTGCCTGCTACAGTGGCCAGGGGAAGGTTTGGGGGGAGGAGAGATGAACCAACTGCGACAGGACTTTTTTTTTGTTGTTTTATAACGAGTGCCTGTCACAGTGGTCAGGAGTGGGAGCTAGGCTAGGTTTGCATGAGGTTTAGTGGTGGGGGTTATGGTTCGGGCTGCTGGTCTAGGTCGGCAAGGTGGTGGATAGTGAGGCTGGGGCGGTCAGTAAAGTAGGGTTGGAAGTAAGGTTGGAGGATGTCGGAGGTGCGGGCTTTGTCAAGGTAGGTGATGTTGAGGTGGTGGAGGAAGTCTTTGAGTCTGAGAATTGAGTGGGCCTCGTAAGCCGTGTGGTTACGGGCCCAGGGTGGGAGGTGGGAGGCAAGGCGGAGGGCGCGTCTCTCAGTGGCCTCGAAGCTGGAAAGGAAGCTGTTCGGGGCGGATAGAAGGAGCGGGTGGGCGTATGTTAAAACAGGGCGGATGACTGAGGTGTACAGGCGGGCAAGAGTGGGTTTGGAGCAGCCACGGCTGCGGTGGTTGAGGATACGGAGGGCACGGAGGCGGGTGGTAGCTCTCTTTTTGGATTCACGGAGATGAGGGACGAAGGAAAGTCGGGAGTCAAGGGTGACACCCAGGTAGGTGCAGGATGTTTTGAGGGGGAGACGGACGTTGTTAAGGAAAATGGGATCTCTTTTGGTGCGGGTGAAGCGGCGGGCGTGGAAATTAAAGAAGCAGAGTTGGGTTTTGGATGCATTGAGGAGGATGCGCCATTTGTTGCAGAAGGAAAGGTAATTCTGGAGGGTTTGGGAGGTTTTCCGGATAAGGGTGTCATGGTATCGTTCGGATATCCAGAAGGCGGTGTCATCAGCAAACTGGGCAAGGCCACAGGAGGTGTCAGTGGGATTGCGTGGAATAGGGGCAGGGAGGTCACGGACATAAAGGATGTAGAGGAGGGGGCTGATGGCGGAGCCTTGGGGGACGCCGGCACGCAAGGTGAAGGGAGAGGAGAGGGAGCCACGAAATCGGACCTGGGCCGTTCGGCCGTCAAGGAAGTGGGATATCCACCTGATGATAGGAGCGGGGAGTTGGAGGTCCAGGACTTTTTAAGTTGTTGTTGTTGTTTTGTGAGGTTCCAGTGGGCGGGAAAGTCCCTGGCCCACTGAGGCTGCTTTAGGGCGCTTGGGCCCTCTTCAGCCGTCGGATAGGGTTGATTGGTGAGGGGGAGATTGACGCACTGCAACAGGACTTTTTTTATTATTTTTTTTTGTTGCCTGCTACAGTCGCCAGGGAATGGTTTGGGTTTGGAGGTGAGCACACTGCAACAGGACTTTTTTTATTATTTTTTTTTCGTTGCCTGCTACAGTGGCCAGGGAATGGTTAGAGGTGAACACACTGCAACAGGACTTTTTTTTTTTGCCTGCTACAGTGGCCAGGGGAAGGTTTGGGGGGAGGAGAGATGAACCAACTGCGACAGGACTTTTTTTTTGTTGTTTTATAACGAGTGCCTGTCACAGTGGTCAGGAGTGGGAGCTAGGCTAGGTTTGCATGAGGTTTAGTGGTGGGGGTTATGGTTCGGGCTGCTGGTCTAGGTCGGCAAGGTGGTGGATAGTGAGGCTGGGGCGGTCAGTAAAGTAGGGTTGGAAGTAAGGTTGGAGGATGTCGGAGGTGCGGGCTTTGTCAAGGTAGGTGATGTTGAGGTGGTGGAGGAAGTCTTTGAGTCTGGGGATTGAGTGGGCCTCGTAAGCCGTGTGGTTACGGGCCCAGGGTGGGAGGTGGGAGGCAAGGCGGAGGGCGCGTCTCTCAGTGGCCTCGAAGCTGGAAAGGAAGCTGTTCGGGGCGGATAGAAGGAGCGGGTGGGCGTATGTTAAAACAGGGCGGATGACTGAGGTGTACAGGCGGGCAAGAGTGGGTTTGGAGCAGCCACGGCTGCGGTGGTTGAGGATACGGAGGGCACGGAGGCGGGTGGTAGCTCTCTTTTTGGATTCACGGAGATGAGGGACGAAGGAAAGTCGGGAGTCAAGGGTGACACCCAGGTAGGTGCAGGATGTTTTGAGGGGGAGACGGACGTTGTTAAGGAAAATGGGATCTCTTTTGGTGCGGGTGAAGCGGCGGGCGTGGAAATTAAAGAAGCAGAGTTGGGTTTTGGATGCATTGAGGAGGATGCGCCATTTGTTGCAGAAGGAAAGGTAATTCTGGAGGGTTTGGGAGGTTTTCCGGATAAGGGTGTCATGGTATCGTTCGGATATCCAGAAGGCGGTGTCATCAGCAAACTGGGCAAGGCCACAGGAGGTGTCAGTGGGATTGCGTGGAATAGGGGCAGGGAGGTCACGGACATAAAGGATGTAGAGGAGGGGGCTGATGGCGGAGCCTTGGGGGACGCCGGCACGCAAGGTGAAGGGAGAGGAGAGGGAGCCACGAAATCGGACCTGGGCCGTTCGGCCGTCAAGGAAGTGGGATATCCACCTGATGATAGGAGCGGGGAGTTGGAGGTCCAGGACTTTTTAAGTTGTTGTTGTTGTTTTGTGAGGTTCCAGTGGGCGGGAAAGTCCCTGGCCCACTGAGGCTGCTTTAGGGCGCTTGGGCCCTCTTCAGCCGTCGGATAGGGTTGATTGGTGAGGGGGAGATTGACGCACTGCAACAGGACTTTTTTTATTATTTTTTTTTGTTGCCTGCTACAGTCGCCAGGGAATGGTTTGGGTTTGGAGGTGAGCACACTGCAACAGGACTTTTTTTATTATTTTTTTTTCGTTGCCTGCTACAGTGGCCAGGGAATGGTTAGAGGTGAACACACTGCAACAGGACTTTTTTTTTTTGCCTGCTACAGTGGCCAGGGGAAGGTTTGGGGGGAGGAGAGATGAACCAACTGCGACAGGTTTTTTGTTTGTTGTTTTATAACGAGTGCCTGTCACAGTGGTCAGGAGTGGGAGCTAGGCTAGGTTTGCATGAGGTTTAGTGGTGGGGGTTATGGTTCGGGCTGCTGGTCTAGGTCGGCAAGGTGGTGGATAGTGAGGCTGGGGCGGTCAGTAAAGTAGGGTTGGAAGTAAGGTTGGAGGATGTCGGAGGTGCGGGCTTTGTCAAGGTAGGTGATGTTGAGGTGGTGGAGGAAGTCTTTGAGTCTGAGAATTGAGTGGGCCTCGTAAGCCGTGTGGTTACGGGCCCAGGGTGGGAGGTGGGAGGCAAGGCGGAGGGCGCGTCTCTCAGTGGCCTCGAAGCTGGAAAGGAAGCTGTTCGGGGCGGATAGAAGGAGCGGGTGGGCGTATGTTAAAACAGGGCGGATGACTGAGGTGTACAGGCGGGCAAGAGTGGGTTTGGAGCAGCCACGGCTGCGGTGGTTGAGGATACGGAGGGCACGGAGGCGGGTGGTAGCTCTCTTTTTGGATTCACGGAGATGAGGGACGAAGGAAAGTCGGGAGTCAAGGGTGACACCCAGGTAGGTGCAGGATGTTTTGAGGGGGAGACGGACGTTGTTAAGGAAAATGGGATCTCTTTTGGTGCGGGTGAAGCGGCGGGCGTGGAAATTAAAGAAGCAGAGTTGGGTTTTGGATGCATTGAGGAGGATGCGCCATTTGTTGCAGAAGGAAAGGTAATTCTGGAGGGTTTGGGAGGTTTTCCGGATAAGGGTGTCATGGTATCGTTCGGATATCCAGAAGGCGGTGTCATCAGCAAACTGGGCAAGGCCACAGGAGGTGTCAGTGGGATTGCGTGGAATAGGGGCAGGGAGGTCACGGACATAAAGGATGTAGAGGAGGGGGCTGATGGCGGAGCCTTGGGGGACGCCGGCACGCAAGGTGAAGGGAGAGGAGAGGGAGCCACGAAATCGGACCTGGGCCGTTCGGCCGTCAAGGAAGTGGGATATCCACCTGATGATAGGAGCGGGGAGTTGGAGGTCCAGGACTTTTTAAGTTGTTGTTGTTGTTTTGTGAGGTTCCAGTGGGCGGGAAAGTCCCTGGCCCACTGAGGCTGCTTTAGGGCGCTTGGGCCCTCTTCAGCCGTCGGATAGGGTTGATTGGTGAGGGGGAGATTGACGCACTGCAACAGGACTTTTTTTATTATTTTTTTTTGTTGCCTGCTACAGTCGCCAGGGAATGGTTTGGGTTTGGAGGTGAGCACACTGCAACAGGACTTTTTTTATTATTTTTTTTTCGTTGCCTGCTACAGTGGCCAGGGAATGGTTAGAGGTGAACACACTGCAACAGGACTTTTTTTTTTTGCCTGCTACAGTGGCCAGGGGAAGGTTTGGGGGGAGGAGAGATGAACCAACTGCGACAGGACTTTTTTTTTGTTGTTTTATAACGAGTGCCTGTCACAGTGGTCAGGAGTGGGAGCTAGGCTAGGTTTGCATGAGGTTTAGTGGTGGGGGTTATGGTTCGGGCTGCTGGTCTAGGTCGGCAAGGTGGTGGATAGTGAGGCTGGGGCGGTCAGTAAAGTAGGGTTGGAAGTAAGGTTGGAGGATGTCGGAGGTGCGGGCTTTGTCAAGGTAGGTGATGTTGAGGTGGTGGAGGAAGTCTTTGAGTCTGGGGATTGAGTGGGCCTCGTAAGCCGTGTGGTTACGGGCCCAGGGTGGGAGGTGGGAGGCAAGGCGGAGGGCGCGTCTCTCAGTGGCCTCGAAGCTGGAAAGGAAGCTGTTCGGGGCGGATAGAAGGAGCGGGTGGGCGTATGTTAAAACAGGGCGGATGACTGAGGTGTACAGGCGGGCAAGAGTGGGTTTGGAGCAGCCACGGCTGCGGTGGTTGAGGATACGGAGGGCACGGAGGCGGGTGGTAGCTCTCTTTTTGGATTCACGGAGATGAGGGACGAAGGAAAGTCGGGAGTCAAGGGTGACACCCAGGTAGGTGCAGGATGTTTTGAGGGGGAGACGGACGTTGTTAAGGAAAATGGGATCTCTTTTGGTGCGGGTGAAGCGGCGGGCGTGGAAATTAAAGAAGCAGAGTTGGGTTTTGGATGCATTGAGGAGGATGCGCCATTTGTTGCAGAAGGAAAGGTAATTCTGGAGGGTTTGGGAGGTTTTCCGGATAAGGGTGTCATGGTATCGTTCGGATATCCAGAAGGCGGTGTCATCAGCAAACTGGGCAAGGCCACAGGAGGTGTCAGTGGGATTGCGTGGAATAGGGGCAGGGAGGTCACGGACATAAAGGATGTAGAGGAGGGGGCTGATGGCGGAGCCTTGGGGGACGCCGGCACGCAAGGTGAAGGGAGAGGAGAGGGAGCCACGAAATCGGACCTGGGCCGTTCGGCCGTCAAGGAAGTGGGATATCCACCTGATGATAGGAGCGGGGAGTTGGAGGTCCAGGACTTTTTAAGTTGTTGTTGTTGTTTTGTGAGGTTCCAGTGGGCGGGAAAGTCCCTGGCCCACTGAGGCTGCTTTAGGGCGCTTGGGCCCTCTTCAGCCGTCGGATAGGGTTGATTGGTGAGGGGGAGATTGACGCACTGCAACAGGACTTTTTTTATTATTTTTTTTTGTTGCCTGCTACAGTCGCCAGGGAATGGTTTGGGTTTGGAGGTGAGCACACTGCAACAGGACTTTTTTTATTATTTTTTTTTCGTTGCCTGCTACAGTGGCCAGGGAATGGTTAGAGGTGAACACACTGCAACAGGACTTTTTTTTTTTTGCCTGCTACAGTGGCCAGGGGAAGGTTTGGGGGGAGGAGAGATGAACCAACTGCGACAGGACTTTTTTTTGTTGTTTTATAACGAGTGCCTGTCACAGTGGTCAGGAGTGGGAGCTAGGCTAGGTTTGCATGAGGTTTAGTGGTGGGGGTTATGGTTCGGGCTGCTGGTCTAGGTCGGCAAGGTGGTGGATAGTGAGGCTGGGGCGGTCAGTAAAGTAGGGTTGGAAGTAAGGTTGGAGGATGTCGGAGGTGCGGGCTTTGTCAAGGTAGGTGATGTTGAGGTGGTGGAGGAAGTCTTTGAGTCTGGGGATTGAGTGGGCCTCGTAAGCCGTGTGGTTACGGGCCCAGGGTGGGAGGTGGGAGGCAAGGCGGAGGGCGCGTCTCTCAGTGGCCTCGAAGCTGGAAAGGAAGCTGTTCGGGGCGGATAGAAGGAGCGGGTGGGCGTATGTTAAAACAGGGCGGATGACTGAGGTGTACAGGCGGGCAAGAGTGGGTTTGGAGCAGCCACGGCTGCGGTGGTTGAGGATACGGAGGGCACGGAGGCGGGTGGTAGCTCTCTTTTTGGATTCACGGAGATGAGGGACGAAGGAAAGTCGGGAGTCAAGGGTGACACCCAGGTAGGTGCAGGATGTTTTGAGGGGGAGACGGACGTTGTTAAGGAAAATGGGATCTCTTTTGGTGCGGGTGAAGCGGCGGGCGTGGAAATTAAAGAAGCAGAGTTGGGTTTTGGATGCATTGAGGAGGATGCGCCATTTTTTGCAGAAGGAAAGGTAATTCTGGAGGGTTTGGGAGGTTTTCCGGATAAGGGTGTCATGGTATCGTTCGGATATCCAGAAGGCGGTGTCATCAGCAAACTGGGCAAGGCCACAGGAGGTGTCAGTGGGATTGCGTGGAATAGGGGCAGGGAGGTCACGGACATAAAGGATGTAGAGGAGGGGGCTGATGGCGGAGCCTTGGGGGACGCCGGCACGCAAGGTGAAGGGAGAGGAGAGGGAGCCACGAAATCGGACCTGGGCCGTTCGGCCGTCAAGGAAGTGGGATATCCACCTGATGATAGGAGCGGGGAGTTGGAGGTCCAGGACTTTTTAAGTTGTTGTTGTTGTTTTGTGAGGTTCCAGTGGGCGGGAAAGTCCCTGGCCCACTGAGGCTGCTTTAGGGCGCTTGGGCCCTCTTCAGCCGTCGGATAGGGTTGATTGGTGAGGGGGAGATTGACGCACTGCAACAGGACTTTTTTTATTATTTTTTTTTGTTGCCTGCTACAGTCGCCAGGGAATGGTTTGGGTTTGGAGGTGAGCACACTGCAACAGGACTTTTTTTATTATTTTTTTTTCGTTGCCTGCTACAGTGGCCAGGGAATGGTTAGAGGTGAACACACTGCAACAGGACTTTTTTTTTTTTGCCTGCTACAGTGGCCAGGGGAAGGTTTGGGGGGAGGAGAGATGAACCAACTGCGACAGGACTTTTTTTTTGTTGTTTTATAACGAGTGCCTGTCACAGTGGTCAGGAGTGGGAGCTAGGCTAGGTTTGCATGAGGTTTAGTGGTGGGGGTTATGGTTCGGGCTGCTGGTCTAGGTCGGCAAGGTGGTGGATAGTGAGGCTGGGGCGGTCAGTAAAGTAGGGTTGGAAGTAAGGTTGGAGGATGTCGGAGGTGCGGGCTTTGTCAAGGTAGGTGATGTTGAGGTGGTGGAGGAAGTCTTTGAGTCTGGGGATTGAGTGGGCCTCGTAAGCCGTGTGGTTACGGGCCCAGGGTGGGAGGTGGGAGGCAAGGCGGAGGGCGCGTCTCTCAGTGGCCTCGAAGCTGGAAAGGAAGCTGTTCGGGGCGGATAGAAGGAGCGGGTGGGCGTATGTTAAAACAGGGCGGATGACTGAGGTGTACAGGCGGGCAAGAGTGGGTTTGGAGCAGCCACGGCTGCGGTGGTTGAGGATACGGAGGGCACGGAGGCGGGTGGTAGCTCTCTTTTTGGATTCACGGAGATGAGGGACGAAGGAAATTCGGGAGTCAAGGGTGACACCCAGGTAGGTGCAGGATGTTTTGAGGGGGAGACGGACGTTGTTAAGGAAAATGGGATCTCTTTTGGTGCGGGTGAAGCGGCGGGCGTGGAAATTAAAGAAGCAGAGTTGGGTTTTGGATGCATTGAGGAGGATGCGCCATTTGTTGCAGAAGGAAAGGTAATTCTGGAGGGTTTGGGAGGTTTTCCGGATAAGGGTGTCATGGTATCGTTCGGATATCCAGAAGGCGGTGTCATCAGCAAACTGGGCAAGGCCACAGGAGGTGTCAGTGGGATTGCGTGGAATAGGGGCAGGGAGGTCACGGACATAAAGGATGTAGAGGAGGGGGCTGATGGCGGAGCCTTGGGGGACGCCGGCACGCAAGGTGAAGGGAGAGGAGAGGGAGCCACGAAATCGGACCTGGGCCGTTCGGCCGTCAAGGAAGTGGGATATCCACCTGATGATAGGAGCGGGGAGTTGGAGGTCCAGGACTTTTTAAGTTGTTGTTGTTGTTTTGTGAGGTTCCAGTGGGCGGGAAAGTCCCTGGCCCACTGAGGCTGCTTTAGGGCGCTTGGGCCCTCTTCAGCCGTCGGATAGGGTTGATTGGTGAGGGGGAGATTGACGCACTGCAACAGGACTTTTTTTATTATTTTTTTTTGTTGCCTGCTACAGTCGCCAGGGAATGGTTTGGGTTTGGAGGTGAGCACACTGCAACAGGACTTTTTTTATTATTTTTTTTTCGTTGCCTGCTACAGTGGCCAGGGAATGGTTAGAGGTGAACACACTGCAGCAGGACTTTTTTTTTTTTTGCCTGCTACAGTGGCCAGGGGAAGGTTTGGGGGGAGGAGAGATGAACCAACTGCGACAGGACTTTTTTTTTTTGTTTTATAACGAGTGCCTGTCACAGTGGTCAGGAGTGGGAGCTAGGCTAGGTTTGCATGAGGTTTAGTGGTGGGGGTTATGGTTCGGGCTGCTGGTCTAGGTCGGCAAGGTGGTGGATAGTGAGGCTGGGGCGGTCAGTAAAGTAGGGTTGGAAGTAAGGTTGGAGGATGTCGGAGGTGCGGGCTTTGTCAAGGTAGGTGATGTTGAGGTGGTGGAGGAAGTCTTTGAGTCTGGGGATTGAGTGGGCCTCGTAAGCCGTGTGGTTACGGGCCCAGGGTGGGAGGTGGGAGGCAAGGCGGAGGGCGCGTCTCTCAGTGGCCTCGAAGCTGGAAAGGAAGCTGTTCGGGGCGGATAGAAGGAGCGGGTGGGCGTATGTTAAAACAGGGCGGATGACTGAGGTGTACAGGCGGGCAAGAGTGGGTTTGGAGCAGCCACGGCTGCGGTGGTTGAGGATACGGAGGGCACGGAGGCGGGTGGTAGCTCTCTTTTTGGATTCACGGAGATGAGGGACGAAGGAAAGTCGGGAGTCAAGGGTGACACCCAGGTAGGTGCAGGATGTTTTGAGGGGGAGACGGACGTTGTTAAGGAAAATGGGATCTCTTTTGGTGCGGGTGAAGCGGCGGGCGTGGAAATTAAAGAAGCAGAGTTGGGTTTTGGATGCATTGAGGAGGATGCGCCATTTGTTGCAGAAGGAAAGGTAATTCTGGAGGGTTTGGGAGGTTTTCCGGATAAGGGTGTCATGGTATCGTTCGGATATCCAGAAGGCGGTGTCATCAGCAAACTGGGCAAGGCCACAGGAGGTGTCAGTGGGATTGCGTGGAATAGGGGCAGGGAGGTCACGGACATAAAGGATGTAGAGGAGGGGGCTGATGGCGGAGCCTTGGGGGACGCCGGCACGCAAGGTGAAGGGAGAGGAGAGGGAGCCACGAAATCGGACCTGGGCCGTTCGGCCGTCAAGGAAGTGGGATATCCACCTGATGATAGGAGCGGGGAGTTGGAGGTCCAGGACTTTTTAAGTTGTTGTTGTTGTTTTGTGAGGTTCCAGTGGGCGGGAAAGTCCCTGGCCCACTGAGGCTGCTTTAGGGCGCTTGGGCCCTCTTCAGCCGTCGGATAGGGTTGATTGGTGAGGGGGAGATTGACGCACTGCAACAGGACTTTTTTTATTATTTTTTTTTGTTGCCTGCTACAGTCGCCAGGGAATGGTTTGGGTTTGGAGGTGAGCACACTGCAACAGGACTTTTTTTATTATTTTTTTTTCGTTGCCTGCTACAGTGGCCAGGGAATGGTTAGAGGTGAACACACTGCAACAGGACTTTTTTTTTTTTTGCCTGCTACAGTGGCCAGGGGAAGGTTTGGGGGGAGGAGAGATGAACCAACTGCGACAGGACTTTTTTTTTGTTGTTTTATAACGAGTGCCTGTCACAGTGGTCAGGAGTGGGAGCTAGGCTAGGTTTGCATGAGGTTTAGTGGTGGGGGTTATGGTTCGGGCTGCTGGTCTAGGTCGGCAAGGTGGTGGATAGTGAGGCTGGGGCGGTCGGTAAAGTAGGGTTGGAAGTAAGGTTGGAGGATGTCGGAGGTGCGGGCTTTGTCAAGGTAGGTGATGTTGAGGTGGTGGAGGAAGTCTTTGAGTCTGGGGATTGAGTGGGCCTCGTAAGCCGTGTGGTTACGGGCCCAGGGTGGGAGGTGGGAGGCAAGGCGGAGGGCGCGTCTCTCAGTGGCCTCGAAGCTGGAAAGGAAGCTGTTCGGGGCGGATAGAAGGAGCGGGTGGGCGTATGTTAAAACAGGGCGGATGACTGAGGTGTACAGGCGGGCAAGAGTGGGTTTGGAGCAGCCACGGCTGCGGTGGTTGAGGATACGGAGGGCACGGAGGCGGGTGGTAGCTCTCTTTTTGGATTCACGGAGATGAGGGACGAAGGAAAGTCGGGAGTCAAGGGTGACACCCAGGTAGGTGCAGGATGTTTTGAGGGGGAGACGGACGTTGTTAAGGAAAATGGGATCTCTTTTGGTGCGGGTGAAGCGGCGGGCGTGGAAATTAAAGAAGCAGAGTTGGGTTTTGGATGCATTGAGGAGGATGCGCCATTTGTTGCAGAAGGAAAGGTAATTCTGGAGGGTTTGGGAGGTTTTCCGGATAAGGGTGTCATGGTATCGTTCGGATATCCAGAAGGCGGTGTCATCAGCAAACTGGGCAAGGCCACAGGAGGTGTCAGTGGGATTGCGTGGAATAGGGGCAGGGAGGTCACGGACATAAAGGATGTAGAGGAGGGGGCTGATGGCGGAGCCTTGGGGGACGCCGGCACGCAAGGTGAAGGGAGAGGAGAGGGAGCCACGAAATCGGACCTGGGCCGTTCGGCCGTCAAGGAAGTGGGATATCCACCTGATGATAGGAGCGGGGAGTTGGAGGTCCAGGACTTTTTAAGTTGTTGTTGTTGTTTTGTGAGGTTCCAGTGGGCGGGAAAGTCCCTGGCCCACTGAGGCTGCTTTAGGGCGCTTGGGCCCTCTTCAGCCGTCGGATAGGGTTGATTGGTGAGGGGGAGATTGACGCACTGCAACAGGACTTTTTTTATTATTTTTTTTTGTTGCCTGCTACAGTCGCCAGGGAATGGTTTGGGTTTGGAGGTGAGCACACTGCAACAGGACTTTTTTTATTATTTTTTTTTCGTTGCCTGCTACAGTGGCCAGGGAATGGTTAGAGGTGAACACACTGCAACAGGACTTTTTTTTTTTTTTGCCTGCTACAGTGGCCAGGGGAAGGTTTGGGGGGAGGAGAGATGAACCAACTGCGACAGGACTTTTTTTTTGTTGTTTTATAACGAGTGCCTGTCACAGTGGTCAGGAGTGGGAGCTAGGCTGGGTTTGCATGAGGTTTAGTGGTGGGGGTTATGGTTCGGGCTGCTGGTCTAGGTCGGCAAGGTGGTGGATAGTGAGGCTGGGGCGGTCAGTAAAGTAGGGTTGGAAGTAAGGTTGGAGGATGTCGGAGGTGCGGGCTTTGTCAAGGTAGGTGATGTTGAGGTGGTGGAGGAAGTCTTTGAGTCTGGGGATTGAGTGGGCCTCGTAAGCCGTGTGGTTACGGGCCCAGGGTGGGAGGTGGGAGGCAAGGCGGAGGGCGCGTCTCTCAGTGGCCTCGAAGCTGGAAAGGAAGCTGTTCGGGGCGGATAGAAGGAGCGGGTGGGCGTATGTTAAAACAGGGCGGATGACTGAGGTGTACAGGCGGGCAAGAGTGGGTTTGGAGCAGCCACGGCTGCGGTGGTTGAGGATACGGAGGGCACGGAGGCGGGTGGTAGCTCTCTTTTTGGATTCACGGAGATGAGGGACGAAGGAAAGTCGGGAGTCAAGGGTGACACCCAGGTAGGTGCAGGATGTTTTGAGGGGGAGACGGACGTTGTTAAGGAAAATGGGATCTCTTTTGGTGCGGGTGAAGCGGCGGGCGTGGAAATTAAAGAAGCAGAGTTGGGTTTTGGATGCATTGAGGAGGATGCGCCATTTGTTGCAGAAGGAAAGGTAATTCTGGAGGGTTTGGGAGGTTTTCCGGATAAGGGTGTCATGGTATCGTTCGGATATCCAGAAGGCGGTGTCATCAGCAAACTGGGCAAGGCCACAGGAGGTGTCAGTGGGATTGCGTGGAATAGGGGCAGGGAGGTCACGGACATAAAGGATGTAGAGGAGGGGGCTGATGGCGGAGCCTTGGGGGACGCCGGCACGCAAGGTGAAGGGAGAGGAGAGGGAGCCACGAAATCGGACCTGGGCCGTTCGGCCGTCAAGGAAGTGGGATATCCACCTGATGATAGGAGCGGGGAGTTGGAGGTCCAGGACTTTTTAAGTTGTTGTTGTTGTTTTGTGAGGTTCCAGTGGGCGGGAAAGTCCCTGGCCCACTGAGGCTGCTTTAGGGCGCTTGGGCCCTCTTCAGCCGTCGGATAGGGTTGATTGGTGAGGGGGAGATTGACGCACTGCAACAGGACTTTTTTTATTATTTTTTTTTGTTGCCTGCTACAGTCGCCAGGGAATGGTTTGGGTTTGGAGGTGAGCACACTGCAACAGGACTTTTTTTATTATTTTTTTTTCGTTGCCTGCTACAGTGGCCAGGGAATGGTTAGAGGTGAACACACTGCAACAGGACTTTTTTTTTTTTGCCTGCTACAGTGGCCAGGGGAAGGTTTGGGGGGAGGAGAGATGAACCAACTGCGACAGGACTTTTTTGTTGTTGTTTTATAACGAGTGCCTGTCACAGTGGTCAGGAGTGGGAGCTAGGCTAGGTTTGCATGAGGTTTAGTGGTGGGGGTTATGGTTCGGGCTGCTGGTCTAGGTCGGCAAGGTGGTGGATAGTGAGGCTGGGGCGGTCAGTAAAGTAGGGTTGGAAGTAAGGTTGGAGGATGTCGGAGGTGCGGGCTTTGTCAAGGTAGGTGATGTTGAGGTGGTGGAGGAAGTCTTTGAGTCTGGGGATTGAGTGGGCCTCGTAAGCCGTGTGGTTACGGGCCCAGGGTGGGAGGTGGGAGGCAAGGCGGAGGGCGCGTCTCTCAGTGGCCTCGAAGCTGGAAAGGAAGCTGTTCGGGGCGGATAGAAGGAGCGGGTGGGCGTATGTTAAAACAGGGCGGATGACTGAGGTGTACAGGCGGGCAAGAGTGGGTTTGGAGCAGCCACGGCTGCGGTGGTTGAGGATACGGAGGGCACGGAGGCGGGTGGTAGCTCTCTTTTTGGATTCACGGAGATGAGGGACGAAGGAAAGTCGGGAGTCAAGGGTGACACCCAGGTAGGTGCAGGATGTTTTGAGGGGGAGACGGACGTTGTTAAGGAAAATGGGATCTCTTTTGGTGCGGGTGAAGCGGCGGGCGTGGAAATTAAAGAAGCAGAGTTGGGTTTTGGATGCATTGAGGAGGATGCGCCATTTGTTGCAGAAGGAAAGGTAATTCTGGAGGGTTTGGGAGGTTTTCCGGATAAGGGTGTCATGGTATCGTTCGGATATCCAGAAGGCGGTGTCATCAGCAAACTGGGCAAGGCCACAGGAGGTGTCAGTGGGATTGCGTGGAATAGGGGCAGGGAGGTCACGGACATAAAGGATGTAGAGGAGGGGGCTGATGGCGGAGCCTTGGGGGACGCCGGCACGCAAGGTGAAGGGAGAGGAGAGGGAGCCACGAAATCGGACCTGGGCCGTTCGGCCGTCAAGGAAGTGGGATATCCACCTGATGATAGGAGCGGGGAGTTGGAGGTCCAGGACTTTTTAAGTTGTTGTTGTTGTTTTGTGAGGTTCCAGTGGGCGGGAAAGTCCCTGGCCCACTGAGGCTGCTTTAGGGCGCTTGGGCCCTCTTCAGCCGTCGGATAGGGTTGATTGGTGAGGGGGAGATTGACGCACTGCAACAGGACTTTTTTTATTATTTTTTTTTGTTGCCTGCTACAGTCGCCAGGGAATGGTTTGGGTTTGGAGGTGAGCACACTGCAACAGGACTTTTTTTATTATTTTTTTTTCGTTGCCTGCTACAGTGGCCAGGGAATGGTTAGAGGTGAACACACTGCAACAGGACTTTTTTTTTTTTTGCCTGCTACAGTGGCCAGGGGAAGGTTTGGGGGGAGGAGAGATGAACCAACTGCGACAGGACTTTTTTTTTGTTGTTTTATAACGAGTGCCTGTCACAGTGGTCAGGAGTGGGAGCTAGGCTAGGTTTGCATGAGGTTTAGTGGTGGGGGTTATGGTTCGGGCTGCTGGTCTAGGTCGGCAAGGTGGTGGATAGTGAGGCTGGGGCGGTCAGTAAAGTAGGGTTGGAAGTAAGGTTGGAGGATGTCGGAGGTGCGGGCTTTGTCAAGGTAGGTGATGTTGAGGTGGTGGAGGAAGTCTTTGAGTCTGGGGATTGAGTGGGCCTCGTAAGCCGTGTGGTTACGGGCCCAGGGTGGGAGGTGGGAGGCAAGGCGGAGGGCGCGTCTCTCAGTGGCCTCGAAGCTGGAAAGGAAGCTGTTCGGGGCGGATAGAAGGAGCGGGTGGGCGTATGTTAAAACAGGGCGGATGACTGAGGTGTACAGGCGGGCAAGAGTGGGTTTGGAGCAGCCACGGCTGCGGTGGTTGAGGATACGGAGGGTACGGAGGCGGGTGGTAGCTCTCTTTTTGGATTCACGGAGATGAGGGACGAAGGAAAGTCGGGAGTCAAGGGTGACACCCAGGTAGGTGCAGGATGTTTTGAGGGGGAGACGGACGTTGTTAAGGAAAATGGGATCTCTTTTGGTGCGGGTGAAGCGGCGGGCGTGGAAATTAAAGAAGCAGAGTTGGGTTTTGGATGCATTGAGGAGGATGCGCCATTTGTTGCAGAAGGAAAGGTAATTCTGGAGGGTTTGGGAGGTTTTCCGGATAAGGGTGTCATGGTATCGTTCGGATATCCAGAAGGCGGTGTCATCAGCAAACTGGGCAAGGCCACAGGAGGTGTCAGTGGGATTGCGTGGAATAGGGGCAGGGAGGTCACGGACATAAAGGATGTAGAGGAGGGGGCTGATGGCGGAGCCTTGGGGGACGCCGGCACGCAAGGTGAAGGGAGAGGAGAGGGAGCCACGAAATCGGACCTGGGCCGTTCGGCCGTCAAGGAAGTGGGATATCCACCTGATGATAGGAGCGGGGAGTTGGAGGTCCAGGACTTTTTAAGTTGTTGTTGTTGTTTTGTGAGGTTCCAGTGGGCGGGAAAGTCCCTGGCCCACTGAGGCTGCTTTAGGGCGCTTGGGCCCTCTTCAGCCGTCGGATAGGGTTGATTGGTGAGGGGGAGATTGACGCACTGCAACAGGACTTTTTTTATTATTTTTTTTTGTTGCCTGCTACAGTCGCCAGGGAATGGTTTGGGTTTGGAGGTGAGCACACTGCAACAGGACTTTTTTTATTATTTTGTTTTCGTTGCCTGCTACAGTGGCCAGGGAATGGTTAGAGGTGAACACACTGCAACAGGACTTTTTTTTTTTTTGCCTGCTACAGTGGCCAGGGGAAGGTTTGGGGGGAGGAGAGATGAACCAACTGCGACAGGACTTTTTTTTTGTTGTTTTATAACGAGTGCCTGTCACAGTGGTCAGGAGTGGGAGCTAGGCTAGGTTTGCATGAGGTTTAGTGGTGGGGGTTATGGTTCGGGCTGCTGGTCTAGGTCGGCAAGGTGGTGGATAGTGAGGCTGGGGCGGTCAGTAAAGTAGGGTTGGAAGTAAGGTTGGAGGATGTCGGAGGTGCGGGCTTTGTCAAGGTAGGTGATGTTGAGGTGGTGGAGGAAGTCTTTGAGTCTGGGGATTGAGTGGGCCTCGTAAGCCGTGTGGTTACGGGCCCAGGGTGGGAGGTGGGAGGCAAGGCGGAGGGCGCGTCTCTCAGTGGCCTCGAAGCTGGAAAGGAAGCTGTTCGGGGCGGATAGAAGGAGCGGGTGGGCGTATGTTAAAACAGGGCGGATGACTGAGGTGTACAGGCGGGCAAGAGTGGGTTTGGAGCAGCCACGGCTGCGGTGGTTGAGGATACGGAGGGCACGGAGGCGGGTGGTAGCTCTCTTTTTGGATTCACGGAGATGAGGGACGAAGGAAAGTCGGGAGTCAAGGGTGACACCCAGGTAGGTGCAGGATGTTTTGAGGGGGAGACGGACGTTGTTAAGGAAAATGGGATCTCTTTTGGTGCGGGTGAAGCGGCGGGCGTGGAAATTAAAGAAGCAGAGTTGGGTTTTGGATGCATTGAGGAGGATGCGCCATTTGTTGCAGAAGGAAAGGTAATTCTGGAGGGTTTGGGAGGTTTTCCGGATAAGGGTGTCATGGTATCGTTCGGATATCCAGAAGGCGGTGTCATCAGCAAACTGGGCAAGGCCACAGGAGGTGTCAGTGGGATTGCGTGGAATAGGGGCAGGGAGGTCACGGACATAAAGGATGTAGAGGAGGGGGCTGATGGCGGAGCCTTGGGGGACGCCGGCACGCAAGGTGAAGGGAGAGGAGAGGGAGCCACGAAATCGGACCTGGGCCGTTCGGCCGTCAAGGAAGTGGGATATCCACCTGATGATAGGAGCGGGGAGTTGGAGGTCCAGGACTTTTTAAGTTGTTGTTGTTGTTTTGTGAGGTTCCAGTGGGCGGGAAAGTCCCTGGCCCACTGAGGCTGCTTTAGGGCGCTTGGGCCCTCTTCAGCCGTCGGATAGGGTTGATTGGTGAGGGGGAGATTGACGCACTGCAACAGGACTTTTTTTATTATTTTTTTTTGTTGCCTGCTACAGTCGCCAGGGAATGGTTTGGGTTTGGAGGTGAGCACACTGCAACAGGACTTTTTTTATTATTTTTTTTTCGTTGCCTGCTACAGTGGCCAGGGAATGGTTAGAGGTGAACACACTGCAACAGGACTTTTTTTTTTTTTGCCTGCTACAGTGGCCAGGGGAAGGTTTGGGGGGAGGAGAGATGAACCAACTGCGACAGGACTTTTTTTTTGTTGTTTTATAACGAGTGCCTGTCACAGTGGTCAGGAGTGGGAGCTAGGCTAGGTTTGCATGAGGTTTAGTGGTGGGGGTTATGGTTCGGGCTGCTGGTCTAGGTCGGCAAGGTGGTGGATAGTGAGGCTGGGGCGGTCAGTAAAGTAGGGTTGGAAGTAAGGTTGGAGGATGTCGGAGGTGCGGGCTTTGTCAAGGTAGGTGATGTTGAGGTGGTGGAGGAAGTCTTTGAGTCTGGGGATTGAGTGGGCCTCGTAAGCCGTGTGGTTACGGGCCCAGGGTGGGAGGTGGGAGGCAAGGCGGAGGGCGCGTCTCTCAGTGGCCTCGAAGCTGGAAAGGAAGCTGTTCGGGGCGGATAGAAGGAGCGGGTGGGCGTATGTTAAAACAGGGCGGATGACTGAGGTGTACAGGCGGGCAAGAGTGGGTTTGGAGCAGCCACGGCTGCGGTGGTTGAGGATACGGAGGGCACGGAGGCGGGTGGTAGCTCTCTTTTTGGATTCACGGAGATGAGGGACGAAGGAAAGTCGGGAGTCAAGGGTGACACCCAGGTAGGTGCAGGATGTTTTGAGGGGGAGACGGACGTTGTTAAGGAAAATGGGATCTCTTTTGGTGCGGGTGAAGCGGCGGGCGTGGAAATTAAAGAAGCAGAGTTGGGTTTTGGATGCATTGAGGAGGATGCGCCATTTGTTGCAGAAGGAAAGGTAATTCTGGAGGGTTTGGGAGGTTTTCCGGATAAGGGTGTCATGGTATCGTTCGGATATCCAGAAGGCGGTGTCATCAGCAAACTGGGCAAGGCCACAGGAGGTGTCAGTGGGATTGCGTGGAATAGGGGCAGGGAGGTCACGGACATAAAGGATGTAGAGGAGGGGGCTGATGGCGGAGCCTTGGGGGACGCCGGCACGCAAGGTGAAGGGAGAGGAGAGGGAGCCACGAAATCGGACCTGGGCCGTTCGGCCGTCAAGGAAGTGGGATATCCACCTGATGATAGGAGCGGGGAGTTGGAGGTCCAGGACTTTTTAAGTTGTTGTTGTTGTTTTGTGAGGTTCCAGTGGGCGGGAAAGTCCCTGGCCCACTGAGGCTGCTTTAGGGCGCTTGGGCCCTCTTCAGCCGTCGGATAGGGTTGATTGGTGAGGGGGAGATTGACGCACTGCAACAGGACTTTTTTTATTATTTTTTTTTGTTGCCTGCTACAGTCGCCAGGGAATGGTTTGGGTTTGGAGGTGAGCACACTGCAACAGGACTTTTTTTATTATTTTTTTTTCGTTGCCTGCTACAGTGGCCAGGGAATGGTTAGAGGTGAACACACTGCAACAGGACTTTTTTTTTTTTGCCTGCTACAGTGGCCAGGGGAAGGTTTGGGGGGAGGAGAGATGAACCAACTGCGACAGGACTTTTTTTTTGTTGTTTTATAACGAGTGCCTGTCACAGTGGTCAGGAGTGGGAGCTAGGCTAGGTTTGCATGAAGTTTAGTGGTGGGGGTTATGGTTCGGGCTGCTGGTCTAGGTCGGCAAGGTGGTGGATAGTGAGGCTGGGGCGGTCAGTAAAGTAGGGTTGGAAGTAAGGTTGGAGGATGTCGGAGGTGCGGGCTTTGTCAAGGTAGGTGATGTTGAGGTGGTGGAGGAAGTCTTTGAGTCTGGGGATTGAGTGGGCCTCGTAAGCCGTGTGGTTACGGGCCCAGGGTGGGAGGTGGGAGGCAAGGCGGAGGGCGCGTCTCTCAGTGGCCTCGAAGCTGGAAAGGAAGCTGTTCGGGGCGGATAGAAGGAGCGGGTGGGCGTATGTTAAAACAGGGCGGATGACTGAGGTGTACAGGCGGGCAAGAGTGGGTTTGGAGCAGCCACGGCTGCGGTGGTTGAGGATACGGAGGGCACGGAGGCGGGTGGTAGCTCTCTTTTTGGATTCACGGAGATGAGGGACGAAGGAAAGTCGGGAGTCAAGGGTGACACCCAGGTAGGTGCAGGATGTTTTGAGGGGGAGACGGACGTTGTTAAGGAAAATGGGATCTCTTTTGGTGCGGGTGAAGCGGCGGGCGTGGAAATTAAAGAAGCAGAGTTGGGTTTTGGATGCATTGAGGAGGATGCGCCATTTGTTGCAGAAGGAAAGGTAATTCTGGAGGGTTTGGGAGGTTTTCCGGATAAGGGTGTCATGGTATCGTTCGGATATCCAGAAGGCGGTGTCATCAGCAAACTGGGCAAGGCCACAGGAGGTGTCAGTGGGATTGCGTGGAATAGGGGCAGGGAGGTCACGGACATAAAGGATGTAGAGGAGGGGGCTGATGGCGGAGCCTTGGGGGACGCCGGCACGCAAGGTGAAGGGAGAGGAGAGGGAGCCACGAAATCGGACCTGGGCCGTTCGGCCGTCAAGGAAGTGGGATATCCACCTGATGATAGGAGCGGGGAGTTGGAGGTCCAGGACTTTTTAAGTTGTTGTTGTTGTTTTGTGAGGTTCCAGTGGGCGGGAAAGTCCCTGGCCCACTGAGGCTGCTTTAGGGCGCTTGGGCCCTCTTCAGCCGTCGGATAGGGTTGATTGGTGAGGGGGAGATTGACGCACTGCAACAGGACTTTTTTTATTATTTTTTTTTGTTGCCTGCTACAGTCGCCAGGGAATGGTTTGGGTTTGGAGGTGAGCACACTGCAACAGGACTTTTTTTATTATTTTTTTTTCGTTGCCTGCTACAGTGGCCAGGGAATGGTTAGAGGTGAACACACTGCAACAGGACTTTTTTTTTTTTGCCTGCTACAGTGGCCAGGGGAAGGTTTGGGGTGAGGAGAGATGAACCAACTGCGACAGGACTTTTTTTTGTTGTTTTATAACGAGTGCCTGTCACAGTGGTCAGGAGTGGGAGCTAGGCTAGGTTTGCATGAGGTTTAGTGGTGGGGGTTATGGTTCGGGCTGCTGGTCTAGGTCGGCAAGGTGGTGGATAGTGAGGCTGGGGCGGTCAGTAAAGTAGGGTTGGAAGTAAGGTTGGAGGATGTCGGAGGTGCGGGCTTTGTCAAGGTAGGTGATGTTGAGGTGGTGGAGGAAGTCTTTGAGTCTGGGGATTGAGTGGGCCTCGTAAGCCGTGTGGTTACGGGCCCAGGGTGGGAGGTGGGAGGCAAGGCGGAGGGCGCGTCTCTCAGTGGCCTCGAAGTTGGAAAGGAAGCTGTTCGGGGCGGATAGAAGGAGCGGGTGGGCGTATGTTAAAACAGGGCGGATGACTGAGGTGTACAGGCGGGCAAGAGTGGGTTTGGAGCAGCCACGGCTGCGGTGGTTGAGGATACGGAGGGCACGGAGGCGGGTGGTAGCTCTCTTTTTGGATTCACGGAGATGAGGGACGAAGGAAAGTCGGGAGTCAAGGGTGACACCCAGGTAGGTGCAGGATGTTTTGAGGGGGAGACGGACGTTGTTAAGGAAAATGGGATCTCTTTTGGTGCGGGTGAAGCGGCGGGCGTGGAATTTAAAGTAGCAGAGTTGGGTTTTGGATGCATTGAGGAGGATGCGCCATTTGTTGCAGAAGGAAAGGTAATTCTGGAGGGTTTGGGAGGTTTTCCGGATAAGGGTGTCATGGTATCGTTCGGATATCCAGAAGGCGGTGTCATCAGCAAACTGGGCAAGGCCACAGGAGGTGTCAGTGGGATTGCGTGGAATAGGGGCAGGGAGGTCACGGACATAAAGGATGTAGAGGAGGGGGCTGATGGCGGAGCCTTGGGGGACGCCGGCACGCAAGGTGAAGGGAGAGGAGAGGGAGCCACGAAATCGGACCTGGGCCGTTCGGCCGTCAAGGAAGTGGGATATCCACCTGATGATAGGAGCGGGGAGTTGGAGGTCCAGGACTTTTTAAGTTGTTGTTGTTGTTTTGTGAGGTTCCAGTGGGCGGGAAAGTCCCTGGCCCACTGAGGCTGCTTTAGGGCGCTTGGGCCCTCTTCAGCCGTCGGATAGGGTTGATTGGTGAGGGGGAGATTGACGCACTGCAACAGGACTTTTTTTATTATTTTTTTTTGTTGCCTGCTACAGTCGCCAGGGAATGGTTTGGGTTTGGAGGTGAGCACACTGCAACAGGACTTTTTTTATTATTTTTTTTTCGTTGCCTGCTACAGTGGCCAGGGAATGGTTAGAGGTGAACACACTGCAACAGGACTTTTTTTTTTTTGCCTGCTACAGTGGCCAGGGGAAGGTTTGGGGGGAGGAGAGATGAACCAACTGCGACAGGACTTTTTTTTTGTTGTTTTATAACGAGTGCCTGTCACAGTGGTCAGGAGTGGGAGCTAGGCTAGGTTTGCATGAGGTTTAGTGGTGGGGGTTATGGTTCGGGCTGCTGGTCTAGGTCGGCAAGGTGGTGGATAGTGAGGCTGGGGCGGTCAGTAAAGTAGGGTTGGAAGTAAGGTTGGAGGATGTCGGAGGTGCGGGCTTTGTCAAGGTAGGTGATGTTGAGGTGGTGGAGGAAGTCTTTGAGTCTGGGGATTGAGTGGGCCTCGTAAGCCGTGTGGTTACGGGCCCAGGGTGGGAGGTGGGAGGCAAGGCGGAGGGCGCGTCTCTCAGTGGCCTCGAAGCTGGAAAGGAAGCTGTTCGGGGCGGATAGAAGGAGCGGGTGGGCGTATGTTAAAACAGGGCGGATGACTGAGGTGTACAGGCGGGCAAGAGTGGGTTTGGAGCAGCCACGGCTGCGGTGGTTGAGGTTACGGAGGGCACGGAGGCGGGTGGTAGCTCTCTTTTTGGATTCACGGAGATGAGGGACGAAGGAAAGTCGGGAGTCAAGGGTGACACCCAGGTAGGTGCAGGATGTTTTGAGGGGGAGACGGACGTTGTTAAGGAAAATGGGATCTCTTTTGGTGCGGGTGAAGCGGCGGGCGTGGAAATTAAAGAAGCAGAGTTGGGTTTTGGATGCATTGAGGAGGATGCGCCATTTGTTGCAGAAGGAAAGGTAATTCTGGAGGGTTTGGGAGGTTTTCCGGATAAGGGTGTCATGGTATCGTTCGGATATCCAGAAGGCGGTGTCATCAGCAAACTGGGCAAGGCCACAGGAGGTGTCAGTGGGATTGCGTGGAATAGGGGCAGGGAGGTCACGGACATAAAGGATGTAGAGGAGGGGGCTGATGGCGGAGCCTTGGGGGACGCCGGCACGCAAGGTGAAGGGAGAGGAGAGGGAGCCACGAAATCGGACCTGGGCCGTTCGGCCGTCAAGGAAGTGGGATATCCACCTGATGATAGGAGCGGGGAGTTGGAGGTCCAGGACTTTTTAAGTTGTTGTTGTTGTTTTGTGAGGTTCCAGTGGGCGGGAAAGTCCCTGGCCCACTGAGGCTGCTTTAGGGCGCTTGGGCCCTCTTCAGCCGTCGGATAGGGTTGATTGGTGAGGGGGAGATTGACGCACTGCAACAGGACTTTTTTTATTATTTTTTTTTGTTGCCTGCTACAGTCGCCAGGGAATGGTTTGGGTTTGGAGGTGAGCACACTGCAACAGGACTTTTTTTATTATTTTTTTTTCGTTGCCTGCTACAGTGGCCAGGGAATGGTTAGAGGTGAACACACTGCAACAGGACTTTTTTTTTTTTTGCCTGCTACAGTGGCCAGGGGAAGGTTTGGGGGGAGGAGAGATGAACCAACTGCGACAGGACTTTTTTTTTGTTGTTTTATAACGAGTGCCTGTCACAGTGGTCAGGAGTGGGAGCTAGGCTAGGTTTGCATGAGGTTTAGTGGTGGGGGTTATGGTTCGGGCTGCTGGTCTAGGTCGGCAAGGTGGTGGATAGTGAGGCTGGGGCGGTCAGTAAAGTAGGGTTGGAAGTAAGGTTGGAGGATGTCGGAGGTGCGGGCTTTGTCAAGGTAGGTGATGTTGAGGTGGTGGAGGAAGTCTTTGAGTCTGGGGATTGAGTGGGCCTCGTAAGCCGTGTGGTTACGGGCCCAGGGTGGGAGGTGGGAGGCAAGGCGGAGGGCGCGTCTCTCAGTGGCCTCGAAGCTGGAAAGGAAGCTGTTCGGGGCGGATAGAAGGAGCGGGTGGGCGTATGTTAAAACAGGGCGGATGACTGAGGTGTACAGGCGGGCAAGAGTGGGTTTGGAGCAGCCACGGCTGCGGTGGTTGAGGATACGGAGGGCACGGAGGCGGGTGGTAGCTCTCTTTTTGGATTCACGGAGATGAGGGACGAAGGAAAGTCGGGAGTCAAGGGTGACACCCAGGTAGGTGCAGGATGTTTTGAGGGGGAGACGGACGTTGTTAAGGAAAATGGGATCTCTTTTGGTGCGGGTGAAGCGGCGGGCGTGGAAATTAAAGAAGCAGAGTTGGGTTTTGGATGCATTGAGGAGGATGCGCCATTTGTTGCAGAAGGAAAGGTAATTCTGGAGGGTTTGGGAGGTTTTCCGGATAAGGGTGTCATGGTATCGTTCGGATATCCAGAAGGCGGTGTCATCAGCAAACTGGGCAAGGCCACAGGAGGTGTCAGTGGGATTGCGTGGAATAGGGGCAGGGAGGTCACGGACATAAAGGATGTAGAGGAGGGGGCTGATGGCGGAGCCTTGGGGGACGCCGGCACGCAAGGTGAAGGGAGAGGAGAGGGAGCCACGAAATCGGACCTGGGCCGTTCGGCCGTCAAGGAAGTGGGATATCCACCTGATGATAGGAGCGGGGAGTTGGAGGTCCAGGACTTTTTAAGTTGTTGTTGTTGTTTTGTGAGGTTCCAGTGGGCGGGAAAGTCCCTGGCCCACTGAGGCTGCTTTAGGGCGCTTGGGCCCTCTTCAGCCGTCGGATAGGGTTGATTGGTGAGGGGGAGATTGACGCACTGCAACAGGACTTTTTTTATTATTTTTTTTTGTTGCCTGCTACAGTCGCCAGGGAATGGTTTGGGTTTGGAGGTGAGCACACTGCAACAGGACTTTTTTTATTATTTTTTTTTCGTTGCCTGCTACAGTGGCCAGGGAATGGTTAGAGGTGAACACACTGCAACAGGACTTTTTTTTTTTTGCCTGCTACAGTGGCCAGGGGAAGGTTTGGGGGGAGGAGAGATGAACCAACTGCGACAGGACTTTTTTTTTGTTGTTTTATAACGAGTGCCTGTCACAGTGGTCAGGAGTGGGAGCTAGGCTAGGTTTGCATGAGGTTTAGTGGTGGGGGTTATGGTTCGGGCTGCTGGTCTAGGTCGGCAAGGTGGTGGATAGTGAGGCTGGGGCGGTCAGTAAAGTAGGGTTGGAAGTAAGGTTGGAGGATGTCGGAGGTGCGGGCTTTGTCAAGGTAGGTGATGTTGAGGTGGTGGAGGAAGTCTTTGAGTCTGGGGATTGAGTGGGCCTCGTAAGCCGTGTGGTTACGGGCCCAGGGTGGGAGGTGGGAGGCAAGGCGGAGGGCGCGTCTCTCAGTGGCCTCGAAGCTGGAAAGGAAGCTGTTCGGGGCGGATAGAAGGAGCGGGTGGGCGTATGTTAAAACAGGGCGGATGACTGAGGTGTACAGGCGGGCAAGAGTGGGTTTGGAGCAGCCACGGCTGCGGTGGTTGAGGATACGGAGGGCACGGAGGCGGGTGGTAGCTCTCTTTTTGGATTCACGGAGATGAGGGACGAAGGAAAGTCGGGAGTCAAGGGTGACACCCAGGTAGGTGCAGGATGTTTTGAGGGGGAGACGGACGTTGTTAAGGAAAATGGGATCTCTTTTGGTGCGGGTGAAGCGGCGGGCGTGGAAATTAAAGAAGCAGAGTTGGGTTTTGGATGCATTGAGGAGGATGCGCCATTTGTTGCAGAAGGAAAGGTAATTCTGGAGGGTTTGGGAGGTTTTCCGGATAAGGGTGTCATGGTATCGTTCGGATATCCAGAAGGCGGTGTCATCAGCAAACTGGGCAAGGCCACAGGAGGTGTCAGTGGGATTGCGTGGAATAGGGGCAGGGAGGTCACGGACATAAAGGATGTAGAGGAGGGGGCTGATGGCGGAGCCTTGGGGGACGCCGGCACGCAAGGTGAAGGGAGAGGAGAGGGAGCCATGAAATCGGACCTGGGCCGTTCGGCCGTCAAGGAAGTGGGATATCCACCTGATGATAGGAGCGGGGAGTTGGAGGTCCAGGACTTTTTAAGTTGTTGTTGTTGTTTTGTGAGGTTCCAGTGGGCGGGAAAGTCCCTGGCCCACTGAGGCTGCTTTAGGGCGCTTGGGCCCTCTTCAGCCGTCGGATAGGGTTGATTGGTGAGGGGGAGATTGACGCACTGCAACAGGACTTTTTTTATTATTTTTTTTTGTTGCCTGCTACAGTCGCCAGGGAATGGTTTGGGTTTGGAGGTGAGCACACTGCAACAGGACTTTTTTTATTATTTTTTTTTCGTTGCCTGCTACAGTGGCCAGGGAATGGTTAGAGGTGAACACACTGCAACAGGACTTTTTTTTTTTTGCCTGCTACAGTGGCCAGGGGAAGGTTTGGGGGGAGGAGAGATGAACCAACTGCGACAGGACTTTTTTTTTGTTGTTTTATAACGAGTGCCTGTCACAGTGGTCAGGAGTGGGAGCTAGGCTAGGTTTGCATGAGGTTTAGTGGTGGGGGTTATGGTTCGGGCTGCTGGTCTAGGTCGGCAAGGTGGTGGATAGTGAGGCTGGGGCGGTCAGTAAAGTAGGGTTGGAAGTAAGGTTGGAGGATGTCGGAGGTGCGGGCTTTGTCAAGGTAGGTGATGTTGAGGTGGTGGAGGAAGTCTTTGAGTCTGGGGATTGAGTGGGCCTCGTAAGCCGTGTGGTTACGGGCCCAGGGTGGGAGGTGGGAGGCAAGGCGGAGGGCGCGTCTCTCAGTGGCCTCGAAGCTGGAAAGGAAGCTGTTCGGGGCGGATAGAAGGAGCGGGTGGGCGTATGTTAAAACAGGGCGGATGACTGAGGTGTACAGGCGGGCAAGAGTGGGTTTGGAGCAGCCACGGCTGCGGTGGTTGAGGATACGGAGGGCACGGAGGCGGGTGGTAGCTCTCTTTTTGGATTCACGGAGATGAGGGACGAAGGAAAGTCGGGAGTCAAGGGTGACACCCAGGTAGGTGCAGGATGTTTTGAGGGGGAGACGGACGTTGTTAAGGAAAATGGGATCTCTTTTGGTGCGGGTGAAGCGGCGGGCGTGGAAATTAAAGAAGCAGAGTTGGGTTTTGGATGCATTGAGGAGGATGCGCCATTTGTTGCAGAAGGAAAGGTAATTCTGGAGGGTTTGGGAGGTTTTCCGGATAAGGGTGTCATGGTATCGTTCGGATATCCAGAAGGCGGTGTCATCAGCAAACTGGGCAAGGCCACAGGAGGTGTCAGTGGGATTGCGTGGAATAGGGGCAGGGAGGTCACGGACATAAAGGATGTAGAGGAGGGGGCTGATGGCGGAGCCTTGGGGGACGCCGGCACGCAAGGTGAAGGGAGAGGAGAGGGAGCCACGAAATCGGACCTGGGCCGTTCGGCCGTCAAGGAAGTGGGATATCCACCTGATGATAGGAGCGGGGAGTTGGAGGTCCAGGACTTTTTAAGTTGTTGTTGTTGTTTTGTGAGGTTCCAGTGGGCGGGAAAGTCCCTGGCCCACTGAGGCTGCTTTAGGGCGCTTGGGCCCTCTTCAGCCGTCGGATAGGGTTGATTGGTGAGGGGGAGATTGACGCACTGCAACAGGACTTTTTTTATTATTTTTTTTTGTTGCCTGCTACAGTCGCCAGGGAATGGTTTGGGTTTGGAGGTGAGCACACTGCAACAGGACTTTTTTTATTATTTTTTTTTCGTTGCCTGCTACAGTGGCCAGGGAATGGTTAGAGGTGAACACACTGCAACAGGACTTTTTTTTTTTTTGCCTGCTACAGTGGCCAGGGGAAGGTTTGGGGGGAGGAGAGATGAACCAACTGCGACAGGACTTTTTTTTTGTTGTTTTATAACGAGTGCCTGTCACAGTGGTCAGGAGTGGGAGCTAGGCTAGGTTTGCATGAGGTTTAGTGGTGGGGGTTATGGTTCGGGCTGCTGGTCTAGGTCGGCAAGGTGGTGGATAGTGAGGCTGGGGCGGTCAGTAAAGTAGGGTTGGAAGTAAGGTTGGAGGATGTCGGAGGTGCGGGCTTTGTCAAGGTAGGTGATGTTGAGGTGGTGGAGGAAGTCTTTGAGTCTGGGGATTGAGTGGGCCTCGTAAGCCGTGTGGTTACGGGCCCAGGGTGGGAGGTGGGAGGCAAGGCGGAGGGCGCGTCTCTCAGTGGCCTCGAAGCTGGAAAGGAAGCTGTTCGGGGCGGATAGAAGGAGCGGGTGGGCGTATGTTAAAACAGGGCGGATGACTGAGGTGTACAGGCGGGCAAGAGTGGGTTTGGAGCAGCCACGGCTGCGGTGGTTGAGGATACGGAGGGCACGGAGGCGGGTGGTAGCTCTCTTTTTGGATTCACGGAGATGAGGGACGAAGGAAAGTCGGGAGTCAAGGGTGACACCCAGGTAGGTGCAGGATGTTTTGAGGGGGAGACGGACGTTGTTAAGGAAAATGGGATCTCTTTTGGTGCGGGTGAAGCGGCGGGCGTGGAAATTAAAGAAGCAGAGTTGGGTTTTGGATGCATTGAGGAGGATGCGCCATTTGTTGCAGAAGGAAAGGTAATTCTGGAGGGTTTGGGAGGTTTTCCGGATAAGGGTGTCATGGTATCGTTCGGATATCCAGAAGGCGGTGTCATCAGCAAACTGGGCAAGGCCACAGGAGGTGTCAGTGGGATTGCGTGGAATAGGGGCAGGGAGGTCACGGACATAAAGGATGTAGAGGAGGGGGCTGATGGCGGAGCCTTGGGGGACGCCGGCACGCAAGGTGAAGGGAGAGGAGAGGGAGCCACGAAATCGGACCTGGGCCGTTCGGCCGTCAAGGAAGTGGGATATCCACCTGATGATAGGAGCGGGGAGTTGGAGGTCCAGGACTTTTTAAGTTGTTGTTGTTGTTTTGTGAGGTTCCAGTGGGCGGGAAAGTCCCTGGCCCACTGAGGCTGCTTTAGGGCGCTTGGGCCCTCTTCAGCCGTCGGATAGGGTTGATTGGTGAGGGGGAGATTGACGCACTGCAACAGGACTTTTTTTATTATTTTTTTTTGTTGCCTGCTACAGTCGCCAGGGAATGGTTTGGGTTTGGAGGTGAGCACACTGCAACAGGACTTTTTTTATTATTTTTTTTTCGTTGCCTGCTACAGTGGCCAGGGAATGGTTAGAGGTGAACACACTGCAACAGGACTTTTTTTTTTTTGCCTGCTACAGTGGCCAGGGGAAGGTTTGGGGGGAGGAGAGATGAACCAACTGCGACAGGACTTTTTTTTTGTTGTTTTATAACGAGTGCCTGTCACAGTGGTCAGGAGTGGGAGCTAGGCTAGGTTTGCATGAGGTTTAGTGGTGGGGGTTATGGTTCGGGCTGCTGGTCTAGGTCGGCAAGGTGGTGGATAGTGAGGCTGGGGCGGTCAGTAAAGTAGGGTTGGAAGTAAGGTTGGAGGATGTCGGAGGTGCGGGCTTTGTCAAGGTAGGTGATGTTGAGGTGGTGGAGGAAGTCTTTGAGTCTGGGGATTGAGTGGGCCTCGTAAGCCGTGTGGTTACGGGCCCAGGGTGGGAGGTGGGAGGCAAGGCGGAGGGCGCGTCTCTCAGTGGCCTCGAAGCTGGAAAGGAAGCTGTTCGGGGCGGATAGAAGGAGCGGGTGGGCGTATGTTAAAACAGGGCGGATGACTGAGGTGTACAGGCGGGCAAGAGTGGGTTTGGAGCAGCCACGGCTGCGGTGGTTGAGGATACGGAGGGCACGGAGGCGGGTGGTAGCTCTCTTTTTGGATTCACGGAGATGAGGGACGAAGGAAAGTCGGGAGTCAAGGGTGACACCCAGGTAGGTGCAGGATGTTTTGAGGGGGAGACGGACGTTGTTAAGGAAAATGGGATCTCTTTTGGTGCGGGTGAAGCGGCGGGCGTGGAAATTAAAGAAGCAGAGTTGGGTTTTGGATGCATTGAGGAGGATGCGCCATTTGTTGCAGAAGGAAAGGTAATTCTGGAGGGTTTGGGAGGTTTTCCGGATAAGGGTGTCATGGTATCGTTCGGATATCCAGAAGGCGGTGTCATCAGCAAACTGGGCAAGGCCACAGGAGGTGTCAGTGGGATTGCGTGGAATAGGGGCAGGGAGGTCACGGACATAAAGGATGTAGAGGAGGGGGCTGATGGCGGAGCCTTGGGGGACGCCGGCACGCAAGGTGAAGGGAGAGGAGAGGGAGCCACGAAATCGGACCTGGGCCGTTCGGCCGTCAAGGAAGTGGGATATCCACCTGATGATAGGAGCGGGGAGTTGGAGGTCCAGGACTTTTTAAGTTGTTGTTGTTGTTTTGTGAGGTTCCAGTGGGCGGGAAAGTCCCTGGCCCACTGAGGCTGCTTTAGGGCGCTTGGGCCCTCTTCAGCCGTCGGATAGGGTTGATTGGTGAGGGGGAGATTGACGCACTGCAACAGGACTTTTTTTATTATTTTTTTTTGTTGCCTGCTACAGTCGCCAGGGAATGGTTTGGGTTTGGAGGTGAGCACACTGCAACAGGACTTTTTTTATTATTTTTTTTTCGTTGCCTGCTACAGTGGCCAGGGAATGGTTAGAGGTGAACACACTGCAACAGGACTTTTTTTTTTTTGCCTGCTACAGTGGCCAGGGGAAGGTTTGGGGGGAGGAGAGATGAACCAACTGCGACAGGACTTTTTTGTTGTTGTTTTATAACGAGTGCCTGTCACAGTGGTCAGGAGTGGGAGCTAGGCTAGGTTTGCATGAGGTTTAGTGGTGGGGGTTATGGTTCGGGCTGCTGGTCTAGGTCGGCAAGGTGGTGGATAGTGAGGCTGGGGCGGTCAGTAAAGTAGGGTTGGAAGTAAGGTTGGAGGATGTCGGAGGTGCGGGCTTTGTCAAGGTAGGTGATGTTGAGGTGGTGGAGGAAGTCTTTGAGTCTGGGGATTGAGTGGGCCTCGTAAGCCGTGTGGTTACGGGCCCAGGGTGGGAGGTGGGAGGCAAGGCGGAGGGCGCGTCTCTCAGTGGCCTCGAAGCTGGAAAGGAAGCTGTTCGGGGCGGATAGAAGGAGCGGGTGGGCGTATGTTAAAACAGGGCGGATGACTGAGGTGTACAGGCGGGCAAGAGTGGGTTTGGAGCAGCCACGGCTGCGGTGGTTGAGGATACGGAGGGCACGGAGGCGGGTGGTAGCTCTCTTTTTGGATTCACGGAGATGAGGGACGAAGGAAAGTCGGGAGTCAAGGGTGACACCCAGGTAGGTGCAGGATGTTTTGAGGGGGAGACGGACGTTGTTAAGGAAAATGGGATCTCTTTTGGTGCGGGTGAAGCGGCGGGCGTGGAAATTAAAGAAGCAGAGTTGGGTTTTGGATGCATTGAGGAGGATGCGCCATTTGTTGCAGAAGGAAAGGTAATTCTGGAGGGTTTGGGAGGTTTTCCGGATAAGGGTGTCATGGTATCGTTCGGATATCCAGAAGGCGGTGTCATCAGCAAACTGGGCAAGGCCACAGGAGGTGTCAGTGGGATTGCGTGGAATAGGGGCAGGGAGGTCACGGACATAAAGGATGTAGAGGAGGGGGCTGATGGCGGAGCCTTGGGGGACGCCGGCACGCAAGGTGAAGGGAGAGGAGAGGGAGCCACGAAATCGGACCTGGGCCGTTCGGCCGTCAAGGAAGTGGGATATCCACCTGATGATAGGAGCGGGGAGTTGGAGGTCCAGGACTTTTTAAGTTGTTGTTGTTGTTTTGTGAGGTTCCAGTGGGCGGGAAAGTCCCTGGCCCACTGAGGCTGCTTTAGGGCGCTTGGGCCCTCTTCAGCCGTCGGATAGGGTTGATTGGTGAGGGGGAGATTGACGCACTGCAACAGGACTTTTTTTATTATTTTTTTTTGTTGCCTGCTACAGTCGCCAGGGAATGGTTTGGGTTTGGAGGTGAGCACACTGCAACAGGACTTTTTTTATTATTTTTTTTTCGTTGCCTGCTACAGTGGCCAGGGAATGGTTAGAGGTGAACACACTGCAACAGGACTTTTTTTTTTTTTGCCTGCTACAGTGGCCAGGGGAAGGTTTGGGGGGAGGAGAGATGAACCAACTGCGACAGGACTTTTTTTTGTTGTTTTATAACGAGTGCCTGTCACAGTGGTCAGGAGTGGGAGCTAGGCTAGGTTTGCATGAGGTTTAGTGGTGGGGGTTATGGTTCGGGCTGCTGGTCTAGGTCGGCAAGGTGGTGGATAGTGAGGCTGGGGCGGTCAGTAAAGTAGGGTTGGAAGTAAGGTTGGAGGATGTCGGAGGTGCGGGCTTTGTCAAGGTAGGTGATGTTGAGGTGGTGGAGGAAGTCTTTGAGTCTGGGGATTGAGTGGGCCTCGTAAGCCGTGTGGTTACGGGCCCAGGGTGGGAGGTGGGAGGCAAGGCGGAGGGCGCGTCTCTCAGTGGCCTCGAAGCTGGAAAGGAAGCTGTTCGGGGCGGATAGAAGGAGCGGGTGGGCGTATGTTAAAACAGGGCGGATGACTGAGGTGTACAGGCGGGCAAGAGTGGGTTTGGAGCAGCCACGGCTGCGGTGGTTGAGGATACGGAGGGTACGGAGGCGGGTGGTAGCTCTCTTTTTGGATTCACGGAGATGAGGGACGAAGGAAAGTCGGGAGTCAAGGGTGACACCCAGGTAGGTGCAGGATGTTTTGAGGGGGAGACGGACGTTGTTAAGGAAAATGGGATCTCTTTTGGTGCGGGTGAAGCGGCGGGCGTGGAAATTAAAGAAGCAGAGTTGGGTTTTGGATGCATTGAGGAGGATGCGCCATTTGTTGCAGAAGGAAAGGTAATTCTGGAGGGTTTGGGAGGTTTTCCGGATAAGGGTGTCATGGTATCGTTCGGATATCCAGAAGGCGGTGTCATCAGCAAACTGGGCAAGGCCACAGGAGGTGTCAGTGGGATTGCGTGGAATAGGGGCAGGGAGGTCACGGACATAAAGGATGTAGAGGAGGGGGCTGATGGCGGAGCCTTGGGGGACGCCGGCACGCAAGGTGAAGGGAGAGGAGAGGGAGCCACGAAATCGGACCTGGGCCGTTCGGCCGTCAAGGAAGTGGGATATCCACCTGATGATAGGAGCGGGGAGTTGGAGGTCCAGGACTTTTTAAGTTGTTGTTGTTGTTTTGTGAGGTTCCAGTGGGCGGGAAAGTCCCTGGCCCACTGAGGCTGCTTTAGGGCGCTTGGGCCCTCTTCAGCCGTCGGATAGGGTTGATTGGTGAGGGGGAGATTGACGCACTGCAACAGGACTTTTTTTATTATTTTTTTTTGTTGCCTGCTACAGTCGCCAGGGAATGGTTTGGGTTTGGAGGTGAGCACACTGCAACAGGACTTTTTTTATTATTTTGTTTTCGTTGCCTGCTACAGTGGCCAGGGAATGGTTAGAGGTGAACACACTGCAACAGGACTTTTTTTTTTTTTTGCCTGCTACAGTGGCCAGGGGAAGGTTTGGGGGGAGGAGAGATGAACCAACTGCGACAGGACTTTTTTTTTGTTGTTTTATAACGAGTGCCTGTCACAGTGGTCAGGAGTGGGAGCTAGGCTAGGTTTGCATGAGGTTTAGTGGTGGGGGTTATGGTTCGGGCTGCTGGTCTAGGTCGGCAAGGTGGTGGATAGTGAGGCTGGGGCGGTCAGTAAAGTAGGGTTGGAAGTAAGGTTGGAGGATGTCGGAGGTGCGGGCTTTGTCAAGGTAGGTGATGTTGAGGTGGTGGAGGAAGTCTTTGAGTCTGGGGATTGAGTGGGCCTCGTAAGCCGTGTGGTTACGGGCCCAGGGTGGGAGGTGGGAGGCAAGGCGGAGGGCGCGTCTCTCAGTGGCCTCGAAGCTGGAAAGGAAGCTGTTCGGGGCGGATAGAAGGAGCGGGTGGGCGTATGTTAAAACAGGGCGGATGACTGAGGTGTACAGGCGGGCAAGAGTGGGTTTGGAGCAGCCACGGCTGCGGTGGTTGAGGATACGGAGGGCACGGAGGCGGGTGGTAGCTCTCTTTTTGGATTCACGGAGATGAGGGACGAAGGAAAGTCGGGAGTCAAGGGTGACACCCAGGTAGGTGCAGGATGTTTTGAGGGGGAGACGGACGTTGTTAAGGAAAATGGGATCTCTTTTGGTGCGGGTGAAGCGGCGGGCGTGGAAATTAAAGAAGCAGAGTTGGGTTTTGGATGCATTGAGGAGGATGCGCCATTTGTTGCAGAAGGAAAGGTAATTCTGGAGGGTTTGGGAGGTTTTCCGGATAAGGGTGTCATGGTATCGTTCGGATATCCAGAAGGCGGTGTCATCAGCAAACTGGGCAAGGCCACAGGAGGTGTCAGTGGGATTGCGTGGAATAGGGGCAGGGAGGTCACGGACATAAAGGATGTAGAGGAGGGGGCTGATGGCGGAGCCTTGGGGGACGCCGGCACGCAAGGTGAAGGGAGAGGAGAGGGAGCCACGAAATCGGACCTGGGCCGTTCGGCCGTCAAGGAAGTGGGATATCCACCTGATGATAGGAGCGGGGAGTTGGAGGTCCAGGACTTTTTAAGTTGTTGTTGTTGTTTTGTGAGGTTCCAGTGGGCGGGAAAGTCCCTGGCCCACTGAGGCTGCTTTAGGGCGCTTGGGCCCTCTTCAGCCGTCGGATAGGGTTGATTGGTGAGGGGGAGATTGACGCACTGCAACAGGACTTTTTTTATTATTTTTTTTTGTTGCCTGCTACAGTCGCCAGGGAATGGTTTGGGTTTGGAGGTGAGCACACTGCAACAGGACTTTTTTTATTATTTTTTTTTCGTTGCCTGCTACAGTGGCCAGGGAATGGTTAGAGGTGAACACACTGCAACAGGACTTTTTTTTTTTTTGCCTGCTACAGTGGCCAGGGGAAGGTTTGGGGGGAGGAGAGATGAACCAACTGCGACAGGACTTTTTTTTTTGTTGTTTTATAACGAGTGCCTGTCACAGTGGTCAGGAGTGGGAGCTAGGCTAGGTTTGCATGAGGTTTAGTGGTGGGGGTTATGGTTCGGGCTGCTGGTCTAGGTCGGCAAGGTGGTGGATAGTGAGGCTGGGGCGGTCAGTAAAGTAGGGTTGGAAGTAAGGTTGGAGGATGTCGGAGGTGCGGGCTTTGTCAAGGTAGGTGATGTTGAGGTGGTGGAGGAAGTCTTTGAGTCTGGGGATTGAGTGGGCCTCGTAAGCCGTGTGGTTACGGGCCCAGGGTGGGAGGTGGGAGGCAAGGCGGAGGGCGCGTCTCTCAGTGGCCTCGAAGCTGGAAAGGAAGCTGTTCGGGGCGGATAGAAGGAGCGGGTGGGAGTATGTTAAAACAGGGCGGATGACTGAGGTGTAAAGGCGGGCAAGAGTGGGTTTGGAGCAGCCACGGCTGCGGTGGTTGAGGATACGGAGGGCACGGAGGCGGGTGGTAGCTCTCTTTTTGGATTCACGGAGATGAGGGACGAAGGAAAGTCGGGAGTCAAGGGTGACACCCAGGTAGGTGCAGGATGTTTTGAGGGGGAGACGGACGTTGTTAAGGAAAATGGGATCTCTTTTGGTGCGGGTGAAGCGGCGGGCGTGGAAATTAAAGAAGCAGAGTTGGGTTTTGGATGCATTGAGGAGGATGCGCCATTTGTTGCAGAAGGAAAGGTAATTCTGGAGGGTTTGGGAGGTTTTCCGGATAAGGGTGTCATGGTATCGTTCGGATATCCAGAAGGCGGTGTCATCAGCAAACTGGGCAAGGCCACAGGAGGTGTCAGTGGGATTGCGTGGAATAGGGGCAGGGAGGTCACGGACATAAAGGATGTAGAGGAGGGGGCTGATGGCGGAGCCTTGGGGGACGCCGGCACGCAAGGTGAAGGGAGAGGAGAGGGAGCCACGAAATCGGACCTGGGCCGTTCGGCCGTCAAGGAAGTGGGATATCCACCTGATGATAGGAGCGGGGAGTTGGAGGTCCAGGACTTTTTAAGTTGTTGTTGTTGTTTTGTGAGGTTCCAGTGGGCGGGAAAGTCCCTGGCCCACTGAGGCTGCTTTAGGGCGCTTGGGCCCTCTTCAGCCGTCGGATAGGGTTGATTGGTGAGGGGGAGATTGACGCACTGCAACAGGACTTTTTTTATTATTTTTTTTTGTTGCCTGCTACAGTCGCCAGGGAATGGTTTGGGTTTGGAGGTGAGCACACTGCAACAGGACTTTTTTTATTATTTTTTTTTCGTTGCCTGCTACAGTGGCCAGGGAATGGTTAGAGGTGAACACACTGCAACAGGACTTTTTTTTTTGTTGCCTGCTACAGTGGCCAGGGGAAGGTTTGGGGTGAGGAGAGATGAACCAACTGCGACAGGACTTTTTTTTGTTGTTTTATAACGAGTGCCTGTCACAGTGGTCAGGAGTGGGAGCTAGGCTAGGTTTGCATGAGGTTTAGTGGTGGGGGTTATGGTTCGGGCTGCTGGTCTAGGTCGGCAAGGTGGTGGATAGTGAGGCTGGGGCGGTCAGTAAAGTAGGGTTGGAAGTAAGGTTGGAGGATGTCGGAGGTGCGGGCTTTGTCAAGGTAGGTGATGTTGAGGTGGTGGAGGAAGTCTTTGAGTCTGGGGATTGAGTGGGCCTCGTAAGCCGTGTGGTTACGGGCCCAGGGTGGGAGGTGGGAGGCAAGGCGGAGGGCGCGTCTCTCAGTGGCCTCGAAGTTGGAAAGGAAGCTGTTCGGGGCGGATAGAAGGAGCGGGTGGGCGTATGTTAAAACAGGGCGGATGACTGAGGTGTACAGGCGGGCAAGAGTGGGTTTGGAGCAGCCACGGCTGCGGTGGTTGAGGATACGGAGGGCACGGAGGCGGGTGGTAGCTCTCTTTTTGGATTCACGGAGATGAGGGACGAAGGAAAGTCGGGAGTCAAGGGTGACACCCAGGTAGGTGCAGGATGTTTTGAGGGGGAGACGGACGTTGTTAAGGAAAATGGGATCTCTTTTGGTGCGGGTGAAGCGGCGGGCGTGGAATTTAAAGTAGCAGAGTTGGGTTTTGGATGCATTGAGGAGGATGCGCCATTTGTTGCAGAAGGAAAGGTAATTCTGGAGGGTTTGGGAGGTTTTCCGGATAAGGGTGTCATGGTATCGTTCGGATATCCAGAAGGCGGTGTCATCAGCAAACTGGGCAAGGCCACAGGAGGTGTCAGTGGGATTGCGTGGAATAGGGGCAGGGAGGTCACGGACATAAAGGATGTAGAGGAGGGGGCTGATGGCGGAGCCTTGGGGGACGCCGGCACGCAAGGTGAAGGGAGAGGAGAGGGAGCCACGAAATCGGACCTGGGCCGTTCGGCCGTCAAGGAAGTGGGATATCCACCTGATGATAGGAGCGGGGAGTTGGAGGTCCAGGACTTTTTAAGTTGTTGTTGTTGTTTTGTGAGGTTCCAGTGGGCGGGAAAGTCCCTGGCCCACTGAGGCTGCTTTAGGGCGCTTGGGCCCTCTTCAGCCGTCGGATAGGGTTGATTGGTGAGGGGGAGATTGACGCACTGCAACAGGACTTTTTTTATTATTTTTTTTTGTTGCCTGCTACAGTCGCCAGGGAATGGTTTGGGTTTGGAGGTGAGCACACTGCAACAGGACTTTTTTTATTATTTTTTTTTCGTTGCCTGCTACAGTGGCCAGGGAATGGTTAGAGGTGAACACACTGCAACAGGACTTTTTTTTTTTTGCCTGCTACAGTGGCCAGGGGAAGGTTTGGGGGGAGGAGAGATGAACCAACTGCGACAGGACTTTTTTGTTGTTGTTTTATAACGAGTGCCTGTCACAGTGGTCAGGAGTGGGAGCTAGGCTAGGTTTGCATGAGGTTTAGTGGTGGGGGTTATGGTTCGGGCTGCTGGTCTAGGTCGGCAAGGTGGTGGATAGTGAGGCTGGGGCGGTCAGTAAAGTAGGGTTGGAAGTAAGGTTGGAGGATGTCGGAGGTGCGGGCTTTGTCAAGGTAGGTGATGTTGAGGTGGTGGAGGAAGTCTTTGAGTCTGGGGATTGAGTGGGCCTCGTAAGCCGTGTGGTTACGGGCCCAGGGTGGGAGGTGGGAGGCAAGGCGGAGGGCGCGTCTCTCAGTGGCCTCGAAGCTGGAAAGGAAGCTGTTCGGGGCGGATAGAAGGAGCGGGTGGGCGTATGTTAAAACAGGGCGGATGACTGAGGTGTACAGGCGGGCAAGAGTGGGTTTGGAGCAGCCACGGCTGCGGTGGTTGAGGATACGGAGGGCACGGAGGCGGGTGGTAGCTCTCTTTTTGGATTCACGGAGATGAGGGACGAAGGAAAGTCGGGAGTCAAGGGTGACACCCAGGTAGGTGCAGGATGTTTTGAGGGGGAGACGGACGTTGTTAAGGAAAATGGGATCTCTTTTGGTGCGGGTGAAGCGGCGGGCGTGGAAATTAAAGAAGCAGAGTTGGGTTTTGGATGCATTGAGGAGGATGCGCCATTTGTTGCAGAAGGAAAGGTAATTCTGGAGGGTTTGGGAGGTTTTCCGGATAAGGGTGTCATGGTATCGTTCGGATATCCAGAAGGCGGTGTCATCAGCAAACTGGGCAAGGCCACAGGAGGTGTCAGTGGGATTGCGTGGAATAGGGGCAGGGAGGTCACGGACATAAAGGATGTAGAGGAGGGGGCTGATGGCGGAGCCTTGGGGGACGCCGGCACGCAAGGTGAAGGGAGAGGAGAGGGAGCCACGAAATCGGACCTGGGCCGTTCGGCCGTCAAGGAAGTGGGATATCCACCTGATGATAGGAGCGGGGAGTTGGAGGTCCAGGACTTTTTAAGTTGTTGTTGTTGTTTTGTGAGGTTCCAGTGGGCGGGAAAGTCCCTGGCCCACTGAGGCTGCTTTAGGGCGCTTGGGCCCTCTTCAGCCGTCGGATAGGGTTGATTGGTGAGGGGGAGATTGACGCACTGCAACAGGACTTTTTTTATTATTTTTTTTTGTTGCCTGCTACAGTCGCCAGGGAATGGTTTGGGTTTGGAGGTGAGCACACTGCAACAGGACTTTTTTTATTATTTTTTTTTCGTTGCCTGCTACAGTGGCCAGGGAATGGTTAGAGGTGAACACACTGCAACAGGACTTTTTTTTTTTTTGCCTGCTACAGTGGCCAGGGGAAGGTTTGGGGGGAGGAGAGATGAACCAACTGCGACAGGACTTTTTTTTTGTTGTTTTATAACGAGTGCCTGTCACAGTGGTCAGGAGTGGGAGCTAGGCTAGGTTTGCATGAGGTTTAGTGGTGGGGGTTATGGTTCGGGCTGCTGGTCTAGGTCGGCAAGGTGGTGGATAGTGAGGCTGGGGCGGTCAGTAAAGTAGGGTTGGAAGTAAGGTTGGAGGATGTCGGAGGTGCGGGCTTTGTCAAGGTAGGTGATGTTGAGGTGGTGGAGGAAGTCTTTGAGTCTGGGGATTGAGTGGGCCTCGTAAGCCGTGTGGTTACGGGCCCAGGGTGGGAGGTGGGAGGCAAGGCGGAGGGCGCGTCTCTCAGTGGCCTCGAAGCTGGAAAGGAAGCTGTTCGGGGCGGATAGAAGGAGCGGGTGGGCGTATGTTAAAACAGGGCGGATGACTGAGGTGTACAGGCGGGCAAGAGTGGGTTTGGAGCAGCCACGGCTGCGGTGGTTGAGGATACGGAGGGCACGGAGGCGGGTGGTAGCTCTCTTTTTGGATTCACGGAGATGAGGGACGAAGGAAAGTCGGGAGTCAAGGGTGACACCCAGGTAGGTGCAGGATGTTTTGAGGGGGAGACGGACGTTGTTAAGGAAAATGGGATCTCTTTTGGTGCGGGTGAAGCGGCGGGCGTGGAAATTAAAGAAGCAGAGTTGGGTTTTGGATGCATTGAGGAGGATGCGCCATTTGTTGCAGAAGGAAAGGTAATTCTGGAGGGTTTGGGAGGTTTTCCGGATAAGGGTGTCATGGTATCGTTCGGATATCCAGAAGGCGGTGTCATCAGCAAACTGGGCAAGGCCACAGGAGGTGTCAGTGGGATTGCGTGGAATAGGGGCAGGGAGGTCACGGACATAAAGGATGTAGAGGAGGGGGCTGATGGCGGAGCCTTGGGGGACGCCGGCACGCAAGGTGAAGGGAGAGGAGAGGGAGCCACGAAATCGGACCTGGGCCGTTCGGCCGTCAAGGAAGTGGGATATCCACCTGATGATAGGAGCGGGGAGTTGGAGGTCCAGGACTTTTTAAGTTGTTGTTGTTGTTTTGTGAGGTTCCAGTGGGCGGGAAAGTCCCTGGCCCACTGAGGCTGCTTTAGGGCGCTTGGGCCCTCTTCAGCCGTCGGATAGGGTTGATTGGTGAGGGGGAGATTGACGCACTGCAACAGGACTTTTTTTATTATTTTTTTTTGTTGCCTGCTACAGTCGCCAGGGAATGGTTTGGGTTTGGAGGTGAGCACACTGCAACAGGACTTTTTTTATTATTTTTTTTTCGTTGCCTGCTACAGTGGCCAGGGAATGGTTAGAGGTGAACACACTGCAACAGGACTTTTTTTTTTTTTGCCTGCTACAGTGGCCAGGGGAAGGTTTGGGGGGAGGAGAGATGAACCAACTGCGACAGGACTTTTTTTTTGTTGTTTTATAACGAGTGCCTGTCACAGTGGTCAGGAGTGGGAGCTAGGCTAGGTTTGCATGAGGTTTAGTGGTGGGGGTTATGGTTCGGGCTGCTGGTCTAGGTCGGCAAGGTGGTGGATAGTGAGGCTGGGGCGGTCAGTAAAGTAGGGTTGGAAGTAAGGTTGGAGGATGTCGGAGGTGCGGGCTTTGTCAAGGTAGGTGATGTTGAGGTGGTGGAGGAAGTCTTTGAGTCTGGGGATTGAGTGGGCCTCGTAAGCCGTGTGGTTACGGGCCCAGGGTGGGAGGTGGGAGGCAAGGCGGAGGGCGCGTCTCTCAGTGGCCTCGAAGCTGGAAAGGAAGCTGTTCGGGGCGGATAGAAGGAGCGGGTGGGCGTATGTTAAAACAGGGCGGATGACTGAGGTGTACAGGCGGGCAAGAGTGGGTTTGGAGCAGCCACGGCTGCGGTGGTTGAGGATACGGAGGGCACGGAGGCGGGTGGTAGCTCTCTTTTTGGATTCACGGAGATGAGGGACGAAGGAAAGTCGGGAGTCAAGGGTGACACCCAGGTAGGTGCAGGATGTTTTGAGGGGGAGACGGACGTTGTTAAGGAAAATGGGATCTCTTTTGGTGCGGGTGAAGCGGCGGGCGTGGAAATTAAAGAAGCAGAGTTGGGTTTTGGATGCATTGAGGAGGATGCGCCATTTGTTGCAGAAGGAAAGGTAATTCTGGAGGGTTTGGGAGGTTTTCCGGATAAGGGTGTCATGGTATCGTTCGGATATCCAGAAGGCGGTGTCATCAGCAAACTGGGCAAGGCCACAGGAGGTGTCAGTGGGATTGCGTGGAATAGGGGCAGGGAGGTCACGGACATAAAGGATGTAGAGGAGGGGGCTGATGGCGGAGCCTTGGGGGACGCCGGCACGCAAGGTGAAGGGAGAGGAGAGGGAGCCACGAAATCGGACCTGGGCCGTTCGGCCGTCAAGGAAGTGGGATATCCACCTGATGATAGGAGCGGGGAGTTGGAGGTCCAGGACTTTTTAAGTTGTTGTTGTTGTTTTGTGAGGTTCCAGTGGGCGGGAAAGTCCCTGGCCCACTGAGGCTGCTTTAGGGCGCTTGGGCCCTCTTCAGCCGTCGGATAGGGTTGATTGGTGAGGGGGAGATTGACGCACTGCAACAGGACTTTTTTTATTATTTTTTTTTGTTGCCTGCTACAGTCGCCAGGGAATGGTTTGGGTTTGGAGGTGAGCACACTGCAACAGGACTTTTTTTATTATTTTTTTTTCGTTGCCTGCTACAGTGGCCAGGGAATGGTTAGAGGTGAACACACTGCAACAGGACTTTTTTTTTTTGCCTGCTACAGTGGCCAGGGGAAGGTTTGGGGGGAGGAGAGATGAACCAACTGCGACAGGACTTTTTTTTTGTTGTTTTATAACGAGTGCCTGTCACAGTGGTCAGGAGTGGGAGCTAGGCTAGGTTTGCATGAGGTTTAGTGGTGGGGGTTATGGTTCGGGCTGCTGGTCTAGGTCGGCAAGGTGGTGGATAGTGAGGCTGGGGCGGTCAGTAAAGTAGGGTTGGAAGTAAGGTTGGAGGATGTCGGAGGTGCGGGCTTTGTCAAGGTAGGTGATGTTGAGGTGGTGGAGGAAGTCTTTGAGTCTGGGGATTGAGTGGGCCTCGTAAGCCGTGTGGTTACGGGCCCAGGGTGGGAGGTGGGAGGCAAGGCGGAGGGCGCGTCTCTCAGTGGCCTCGAAGCTGGAAAGGAAGCTGTTCGGGGCGGATAGAAGGAGCGGGTGGGCGTATGTTAAAACAGGGCGGATGACTGAGGTGTACAGGCGGGCAAGAGTGGGTTTGGAGCAGCCACGGCTGCGGTGGTTGAGGATACGGAGGGCACGGAGGCGGGTGGTAGCTCTCTTTTTGGATTCACGGAGATGAGGGACGAAGGAAAGTCGGGAGTCAAGGGTGACACCCAGGTAGGTGCAGGATGTTTTGAGGGGGAGACGGACGTTGTTAAGGAAAATGGGATCTCTTTTGGTGCGGGTGAAGCGGCGGGCGTGGAAATTAAAGAAGCAGAGTTGGGTTTTGGATGCATTGAGGAGGATGCGCCATTTGTTGCAGAAGGAAAGGTAATTCTGGAGGGTTTGGGAGGTTTTCCGGATAAGGGTGTCATGGTATCGTTCGGATATCCAGAAGGCGGTGTCATCAGCAAACTGGGCAAGGCCACAGGAGGTGTCAGTGGGATTGCGTGGAATAGGGGCAGGGAGGTCACGGACATAAAGGATGTAGAGGAGGGGGCTGATGGCGGAGCCTTGGGGGACGCCGGCACGCAAGGTGAAGGGAGAGGAGAGGGAGCCACGAAATCGGACCTGGGCCGTTCGGCCGTCAAGGAAGTGGGATATCCACCTGATGATAGGAGCGGGGAGTTGGAGGTCCAGGACTTTTTAAGTTGTTGTTGTTGTTTTGTGAGGTTCCAGTGGGCGGGAAAGTCCCTGGCCCACTGAGGCTGCTTTAGGGCGCTTGGGCCCTCTTCAGCCGTCGGATAGGGTTGATTGGTGAGGGGGAGATTGACGCACTGCAACAGGACTTTTTTTATTATTTTTTTTGTTGCCTGCTACAGTCGCCAGGGAATGGTTTGGGTTTGGAGGTGAGCACACTGCAACAGGACTTTTTTTATTATTTTTTTTTCGTTGCCTGCTACAGTGGCCAGGGAATGGTTAGAGGTGAACACACTGCAACAGGACTTTTTTTTTTTTGCCTGCTACAGTGGCCAGGGGAAGGTTTGGGGGGAGGAGAGATGAACCAACTGCGACAGGACTTTTTTTTTTGTTGTTTTATAACGAGTGCCTGTCACAGTGGTCAGGAGTGGGAGCTAGGCTAGGTTTGCATGAGGTTTAGTGGTGGGGGTTATGGTTCGGGCTGCTGGTCTAGGTCGGCAAGGTGGTGGATAGTGAGGCTGGGGCGGTCAGTAAAGTAGGGTTGGAAGTAAGGTTGGAGGATGTCGGAGGTGCGGGCTTTGTCAAGGTAGGTGATGTTGAGGTGGTGGAGGAAGTCTTTGAGTCTGGGGATTGAGTGGGCCTCGTAAGCCGTGTGGTTACGGGCCCAGGGTGGGAGGTGGGAGGCAAGGCGGAGGGCGCGTCTCTCAGTGGCCTCGAAGCTGGAAAGGAAGCTGTTCGGGGCGGATAGAAGGAGCGGGTGGGCGTATGTTAAAACAGGGCGGATGACTGAGGTGTACAGGCGGGCAAGAGTGGGTTTGGAGCAGCCACGGCTGCGGTGGTTGAGGATACGGAGGGCACGGAGGCGGGTGGTAGCTCTCTTTTTGGATTCACGGAGATGAGGGACGAAGGAAAGTCGGGAGTCAAGGGTGACACCCAGGTAGGTGCAGGATGTTTTGAGGGGGAGACGGACGTTGTTAAGGAAAATGGGATCTCTTTTGGTGCGGGTGAAGCGGCGGGCGTGGAAATTAAAGAAGCAGAGTTGGGTTTTGGATGCATTGAGGAGGATGCGCCATTTGTTGCAGAAGGAAAGGTAATTCTGGAGGGTTTGGGAGGTTTTCCGGATAAGGGTGTCATGGTATCGTTCGGATATCCAGAAGGCGGTGTCATCAGCAAACTGGGCAAGGCCACAGGAGGTGTCAGTGGGATTGCGTGGAATAGGGGCAGGGAGGTCACGGACATAAAGGATGTAGAGGAGGGGGCTGATGGCGGAGCCTTGGGGGACGCCGGCACGCAAGGTGAAGGGAGAGGAGAGGGAGCCACGAAATCGGACCTGGGCCGTTCGGCCGTCAAGGAAGTGGGATATCCACCTGATGATAGGAGCGGGGAGTTGGAGGTCCAGGACTTTTTAAGTTGTTGTTGTTGTTTTGTGAGGTTCCAGTGGGCGGGAAAGTCCCTGGCCCACTGAGGCTGCTTTAGGGCGCTTGGGCCCTCTTCAGCCGTCGGATAGGGTTGATTGGTGAGGGGGAGATTGACGCACTGCAACAGGACTTTTTTTATTATTTTTTTTTGTTGCCTGCTACAGTCGCCAGGGAATGGTTTGGGTTTGGAGGTGAGCACACTGCAACAGGACTTTTTTTATTATTTTTTTTTCGTTGCCTGCTACAGTGGCCAGGGAATGGTTAGAGGTGAACACACTGCAACAGGACTTTTTTTTTTTGCCTGCTACAGTGGCCAGGGGAAGGTTTGGGGGGAGGAGAGATGAACCAACTGCGACAGGACTTTTTTTTTGTTGTTTTATAACGAGTGCCTGTCACAGTGGTCAGGAGTGGGAGCTAGGCTAGGTTTGCATGAGGTTTAGTGGTGGGGGTTATGGTTCGGGCTGCTGGTCTAGGTCGGCAAGGTGGTGGATAGTGAGGCTGGGGCGGTCAGTAAAGTAGGGTTGGAAGTAAGGTTGGAGGATGTCGGAGGTGCGGGCTTTGTCAAGGTAGGTGATGTTGAGGTGGTGGAGGAAGTCTTTGAGTCTGGGGATTGAGTGGGCCTCGTAAGCCGTGTGGTTACGGGCCCAGGGTGGGAGGTGGGAGGCAAGGCGGAGGGCGCGTCTCTCAGTGGCCTCGAAGCTGGAAAGGAAGCTGTTCGGGGCGGATAGAAGGAGCGGGTGGGCGTATGTTAAAACAGGGCGGATGACTGAGGTGTACAGGCGGGCAAGAGTGGGTTTGGAGCAGCCACGGCTGCGGTGGTTGAGGATACGGAGGGCACGGAGGCGGGTGGTAGCTCTCTTTTTGGATTCACGGAGATGAGGGACGAAGGAAAGTCGGGAGTCAAGGGTGACACCCAGGTAGGTGCAGGATGTTTTGAGGGGGAGACGGACGTTGTTAAGGAAAATGGGATCTCTTTTGGTGCGGGTGAAGCGGCGGGCGTGGAAATTAAAGAAGCAGAGTTGGGTTTTGGATGCATTGAGGAGGATGCGCCATTTGTTGCAGAAGGAAAGGTAATTCTGGAGGGTTTGGGAGGTTTTCCGGATAAGGGTGTCATGGTATCGTTCGGATATCCAGAAGGCGGTGTCATCAGCAAACTGGGCAAGGCCACAGGAGGTGTCAGTGGGATTGCGTGGAATAGGGGCAGGGAGGTCACGGACATAAAGGATGTAGAGGAGGGGGCTGATGGCGGAGCCTTGGGGGACGCCGGCACGCAAGGTGAAGGGAGAGGAGAGGGAGCCACGAAATCGGACCTGGGCCGTTCGGCCGTCAAGGAAGTGGGATATCCACCTGATGATAGGAGCGGGGAGTTGGAGGTCCAGGACTTTTTAAGTTGTTGTTGTTGTTTTGTGAGGTTCCAGTGGGCGGGAAAGTCCCTGGCCCACTGAGGCTGCTTTAGGGCGCTTGGGCCCTCTTCAGCCGTCGGATAGGGTTGATTGGTGAGGGGGAGATTGACGCACTGCAACAGGACTTTTTTTATTATTTTTTTTTGTTGCCTGCTACAGTCGCCAGGGAATGGTTTGGGTTTGGAGGTGAGCACACTGCAACAGGACTTTTTTTATTATTTTTTTTTCGTTGCCTGCTACAGTGGCCAGGGAATGGTTAGAGGTGAACACACTGCAACAGGACTTTTTTTTTTTTTGCCTGCTACAGTGGCCAGGGGAAGGTTTGGGGGGAGGAGAGATGAACCAACTGCGACAGGACTTTTTTTTTGTTGTTTTATAACGAGTGCCTGTCACAGTGGTCAGGAGTGGGAGCTAGGCTAGGTTTGCATGAGGTTTAGTGGTGGGAGTTATGGTTCGGGCTGCTGGTCTAGGTCGGCAAGGTGGTGGATAGTGAGGCTGGGGCGGTCAGTAAAGTAGGGTTGGAAGTAAGGTTGGAGGATGTCGGAGGTGCGGGCTTTGTCAAGGTAGGTGATGTTGAGGTGGTGGAGGAAGTCTTTGAGTCTGGGGATTGAGTGGGCCTCGTAAGCCGTGTGGTTACGGGCCCAGGGTGGGAGGTGGGAGGCAAGGCGGAGGGCGCGTCTCTCAGTGGCCTCGAAGCTGGAAAGGAAGCTGTTCGGGGCGGATAGAAGGAGCGGGTGGGCGTATGTTAAAACAGGGCGGATGACTGAGGTGTACAGGCGGGCAAGAGTGGGTTTGGAGCAGCCACGGCTGCGGTGGTTGAGGATACGGAGGGCACGGAGGCGGGTGGTAGCTCTCTTTTTGGATTCACGGAGATGAGGGACGAAGGAAAGTCGGGAGTCAAGGGTGACACCCAGGTAGGTGCAGGATGTTTTGAGGGGGAGACGGACGTTGTTAAGGAAAATGGGATCTCTTTTGGTGCGGGTGAAGCGGCGGGCGTGGAAATTAAAGAAGCAGAGTTGGGTTTTGGATGCATTGAGGAGGATGCGCCATTTGTTGCAGAAGGAAAGGTAATTCTGGAGGGTTTGGGAGGTTTTCCGGATAAGGGTGTCATGGTATCGTTCGGATATCCAGAAGGCGGTGTCATCAGCAAACTGGGCAAGGCCACAGGAGGTGTCAGTGGGATTGCGTGGAATAGGGGCAGGGAGGTCACGGACATAAAGGATGTAGAGGAGGGGGCTGATGGCGGAGCCTTGGGGGACGCCGGCACGCAAGGTGAAGGGAGAGGAGAGGGAGCCACGAAATCGGACCTGGGCCGTTCGGCCGTCAAGGAAGTGGGATATCCACCTGATGATAGGAGCGGGGAGTTGGAGGTCCAGGACTTTTTAAGTTGTTGTTGTTGTTTTGTGAGGTTCCAGTGGGCGGGAAAGTCCCTGGCCCACTGAGGCTGCTTTAGGGCGCTTGGGCCCTCTTCAGCCGTCGGATAGGGTTGATTGGTGAGGGGGAGATTGACGCACTGCAACAGGACTTTTTTTATTATTTTTTTTTGTTGCCTGCTACAGTCGCCAGGGAATGGTTTGGGTTTGGAGGTGAGCACACTGCAACAGGACTTTTTTTATTATTTTTTTTTCGTTGCCTGCTACAGTGGCCAGGGAATGGTTAGAGGTGAACACACTGCAACAGGACTTTTTTTTTTTTTGCCTGCTACAGTGGCCAGGGGAAGGTTTGGGGGGAGGAGAGATGAACCAACTGCGACAGGACTTTTTTTTTGTTGTTTTATAACGAGTGCCTGTCACAGTGGTCAGGAGTGGGAGCTAGGCTAGGTTTGCATGAGGTTTAGTGGTGGGGGTTATGGTTCGGGCTGCTGGTCTAGGTCGGCAAGGTGGTGGATAGTGAGGCTGGGGCGGTCAGTAAAGTAGGGTTGGAAGTAAGGTTGGAGGATGTCGGAGGTGCGGGCTTTGTCAAGGTAGGTGATGTTGAGGTGGTGGAGGAAGTCTTTGAGTCTGGGGATTGAGTGGGCCTCGTAAGCCGTGTGGTTACGGGCCCAGGGTGGGAGGTGGGAGGCAAGGCGGAGGGCGCGTCTCTCAGTGGCCTCGAAGCTGGAAAGGAAGCTGTTCGGGGCGGATAGAAGGAGCGGGTGGGCGTATGTTAAAACAGGGCGGATGACTGAGGTGTACAGGCGGGCAAGAGTGGGTTTGGAGCAGCCACGGCTGCGGTGGTTGAGGATACGGAGGGCACGGAGGCGGGTGGTAGCTCTCTTTTTGGATTCACGGAGATGAGGGACGAAGGAAAGTCGGGAGTCAAGGGTGACACCCAGGTAGGTGCAGGATGTTTTGAGGGGGAGACGGACGTTGTTAAGGAAAATGGGATCTCTTTTGGTGCGGGTGAAGCGGCGGGCGTGGAAATTAAAGAAGCAGAGTTGGGTTTTGGATGCATTGAGGAGGATGCGCCATTTGTTGCAGAAGGAAAGGTAATTCTGGAGGGTTTGGGAGGTTTTCCGGATAAGGGTGTCATGGTATCGTTCGGATATCCAGAAGGCGGTGTCATCAGCAAACTGGGCAAGGCCACAGGAGGTGTCAGTGGGATTGCGTGGAATAGGGGCAGGGAGGTCACGGACATAAAGGATGTAGAGGAGGGGGCTGATGGCGGAGCCTTGGGGGACGCCGGCACGCAAGGTGAAGGGAGAGGAGAGGGAGCCACGAAATCGGACCTGGGCCGTTCGGCCGTCAAGGAAGTGGGATATCCACCTGATGATAGGAGCGGGGAGTTGGAGGTCCAGGACTTTTTAAGTTGTTGTTGTTGTTTTGTGAGGTTCCAGTGGGCGGGAAAGTCCCTGGCCCACTGAGGCTGCTTTAGGGCGCTTGGGCCCTCTTCAGCCGTCGGATAGGGTTGATTGGTGAGGGGGAGATTGACGCACTGCAACAGGACTTTTTTTATTATTTTTTTTTGTTGCCTGCTACAGTCGCCAGGGAATGGTTTGGGTTTGGAGGTGAGCACACTGCAACAGGACTTTTTTTATTATTTTTTTTTCGTTGCCTGCTACAGTGGCCAGGGAATGGTTAGAGGTGAACACACTGCAACAGGACTTTTTTTTTTTTTGCCTGCTACAGTGGCCAGGGGAAGGTTTGGGGGGAGGAGAGATGAACCAACTGCGACAGGACTTTTTTTTTGTTGTTTTATAACGAGTGCCTGTCACAGTGGTCAGGAGTGGGAGCTAGGCTAGGTTTGCATGAGGTTTAGTGGTGGGGGTTATGGTTCGGGCTGCTGGTCTAGGTCGGCAAGGTGGTGGATAGTGAGGCTGGGGCGGTCAGTAAAGTAGGGTTGGAAGTAAGGTTGGAGGATGTCGGAGGTGCGGGCTTTGTCAAGGTAGGTGATGTTGAGGTGGTGGAGGAAGTCTTTGAGTCTGGGGATTGAGTGGGCCTCGTAAGCCGTGTGGTTACGGGCCCAGGGTGGGAGGTGGGAGGCAAGGCGGAGGGCGCGTCTCTCAGTGGCCTCGAAGCTGGAAAGGAAGCTGTTCGGGGCGGATAGAAGGAGCGGGTGGGCGTATGTTAAAACAGGGCGGATGACTGAGGTGTACAGGCGGGCAAGAGTGGGTTTGGAGCAGCCACGGCTGCGGTGGTTGAGGATACGGAGGGCACGGAGGCGGGTGGTAGCTCTCTTTTTGGATTCACGGAGATGAGGGACGAAGGAAAGTCGGGAGTCAAGGGTGACACCCAGGTAGGTGCAGGATGTTTTGAGGGGGAGACGGACGTTGTTAAGGAAAATGGGATCTCTTTTGGTGCGGGTGAAGCGGCGGGCGTGGAAATTAAAGAAGCAGAGTTGGGTTTTGGATGCATTGAGGAGGATGCGCCATTTGTTGCAGAAGGAAAGGTAATTCTGGAGGGTTTGGGAGGTTTTCCGGATAAGGGTGTCATGGTATCGTTCGGATATCCAGAAGGCGGTGTCATCAGCAAACTGGGCAAGGCCACAGGAGGTGTCAGTGGGATTGCGTGGAATAGGGGCAGGGAGGTCACGGACATAAAGGATGTAGAGGAGGGGGCTGATGGCGGAGCCTTGGGGGACGCCGGCACGCAAGGTGAAGGGAGAGGAGAGGGAGCCACGAAATCGGACCTGGGCCGTTCGGCCGTCAAGGAAGTGGGATATCCACCTGATGATAGGAGCGGGGAGTTGGAGGTCCAGGACTTTTTAAGTTGTTGTTGTTGTTTTGTGAGGTTCCAGTGGGCGGGAAAGTCCCTGGCCCACTGAGGCTGCTTTAGGGCGCTTGGGCCCTCTTCAGCCGTCGGATAGGGTTGATTGGTGAGGGGGAGATTGACGCACTGCAACAGGACTTTTTTTATTATTTTTTTTTGTTGCCTGCTACAGTCGCCAGGGAATGGTTTGGGTTTGGAGGTGAGCACACTGCAACAGGACTTTTTTTATTATTTTTTTTTCGTTGCCTGCTACAGTGGCCAGGGAATGGTTAGAGGTGAACACACTGCAACAGGACTTTTTTTTTTTTTGCCTGCTACAGTGGCCAGGGGAAGGTTTGGGGGGAGGAGAGATGAACCAACTGCGACAGGACTTTTTTTTTGTTGTTTTATAACGAGTGCCTGTCACAGTGGTCAGGAGTGGGAGCTAGGCTAGGTTTGCATGAGGTTTAGTGGTGGGGGTTATGGTTCGGGCTGCTGGTCTAGGTCGGCAAGGTGGTGGATAGTGAGGCTGGGGCGGTCAGTAAAGTAGGGTTGGAAGTAAGGTTGGAGGATGTCGGAGGTGCGGGCTTTGTCAAGGTAGGTGATGTTGAGGTGGTGGAGGAAGTCTTTGAGTCTGGGGATTGAGTGGGCCTCGTAAGCCGTGTGGTTACGGGCCCAGGGTGGGAGGTGGGAGGCAAGGCGGAGGGCGCGTCTCTCAGTGGCCTCGAAGCTGGAAAGGAAGCTGTTCGGGGCGGATAGAAGGAGCGGGTGGGCGTATGTTAAAACAGGGCGGATGACTGAGGTGTACAGGCGGGCAAGAGTGGGTTTGGAGCAGCCACGGCTGCGGTGGTTGAGGATACGGAGGGCACGGAGGCGGGTGGTAGCTCTCTTTTTGGATTCACGGAGATGAGGGACGAAGGAAAGTCGGGAGTCAAGGGTGACACCCAGGTAGGTGCAGGATGTTTTGAGGGGGAGACGGACGTTGTTAAGGAAAATGGGATCTCTTTTGGTGCGGGTGAAGCGGCGGGCGTGGAAATTAAAGAAGCAGAGTTGGGTTTTGGATGCATTGAGGAGGATGCGCCATTTGTTGCAGAAGGAAAGGTAATTCTGGAGGGTTTGGGAGGTTTTCCGGATAAGGGTGTCATGGTATCGTTCGGATATCCAGAAGGCGGTGTCATCAGCAAACTGGGCAAGGCCACAGGAGGTGTCAGTGGGATTGCGTGGAATAGGGGCAGGGAGGTCACGGACATAAAGGATGTAGAGGAGGGGGCTGATGGCGGAGCCTTGGGGGACGCCGGCACGCAAGGTGAAGGGAGAGGAGAGGGAGCCACGAAATCGGACCTGGGCCGTTCGGCCGTCAAGGAAGTGGGATATCCACCTGATGATAGGAGCGGGGAGTTGGAGGTCCAGGACTTTTTAAGTTGTTGTTGTTGTTTTGTGAGGTTCCAGTGGGCGGGAAAGTCCCTGGCCCACTGAGGCTGCTTTAGGGCGCTTGGGCCCTCTTCAGCCGTCGGATAGGGTTGATTGGTGAGGGGGAGATTGACGCACTGCAACAGGACTTTTTTTATTATTTTTTTTTGTTGCCTGCTACAGTCGCCAGGGAATGGTTTGGGTTTGGAGGTGAGCACACTGCAACAGGACTTTTTTTATTATTTTTTTTTCGTTGCCTGCTACAGTGGCCAGGGAATGGTTAGAGGTGAACACACTGCAACAGGACTTTTTTTTTTTTTGCCTGCTACAGTGGCCAGGGGAAGGTTTGGGGGGAGGAGAGATGAACCAACTGCGACAGGACTTTTTTTTTGTTGTTTTATAACGAGTGCCTGTCACAGTGGTCAGGAGTGGGAGCTAGGCTAGGTTTGCATGAGGTTTAGTGGTGGGGGTTATGGTTCGGGCTGCTGGTCTAGGTCGGCAAGGTGGTGGATAGTGAGGCTGGGGCGGTCAGTAAAGTAGGGTTGGAAGTAAGGTTGGAGGATGTCGGAGGTGCGGGCTTTGTCAAGGTAGGTGATGTTGAGGTGGTGGAGGAAGTCTTTGAGTCTGGGGATTGAGTGGGCCTCGTAAGCCGTGTGGTTACGGGCCCAGGGTGGGAGGTGGGAGGCAAGGCGGAGGGCGCGTCTCTCAGTGGCCTCGAAGCTGGAAAGGAAGCTGTTCGGGGCGGATAGAAGGAGCGGGTGGGCGTATGTTAAAACAGGGCGGATGACTGAGGTGTACAGGCGGGCAAGAGTGGGTTTGGAGCAGCCACGGCTGCGGTGGTTGAGGATACGGAGGGCACGGAGGCGGGTGGTAGCTCTCTTTTTGGATTCACGGAGATGAGGGACGAAGGAAAGTCGGGAGTCAAGGGTGACACCCAGGTAGGTGCAGGATGTTTTGAGGGGGAGACGGACGTTGTTAAGGAAAATGGGATCTCTTTTGGTGCGGGTGAAGCGGCGGGCGTGGAAATTAAAGAAGCAGAGTTGGGTTTTGGATGCATTGAGGAGGATGCGCCATTTGTTGCAGAAGGAAAGGTAATTCTGGAGGGTTTGGGAGGTTTTCCGGATAAGGGTGTCATGGTATCGTTCGGATATCCAGAAGGCGGTGTCATCAGCAAACTGGGCAAGGCCACAGGAGGTGTCAGTGGGATTACGTGGAATAGGGGCAGGGAGGTCACGGACATAAAGGATGTAGAGGAGGGGGCTGATGGCGGAGCCTTGGGGGACGCCGGCACGCAAGGTGAAGGGAGAGGAGAGGGAGCCACGAAATCGGACCTGGGCCGTTCGGCCGTCAAGGAAGTGGGATATCCACCTGATGATAGGAGCGGGGAGTTGGAGGTCCAGGACTTTTTAAGTTGTTGTTGTTGTTTTGTGAGGTTCCAGTGGGCGGGAAAGTCCCTGGCCCACTGAGGCTGCTTTAGGGCGCTTGGGCCCTCTTCAGCCGTCGGATAGGGTTGATTGGTGAGGGGGAGATTGACGCACTGCAACAGGACTTTTTTTATTATTTTTTTTTGTTGCCTGCTACAGTCGCCAGGGAATGGTTTGGGTTTGGAGGTGAGCACACTGCAACAGGACTTTTTTTATTATTTTTTTTTCGTTGCCTGCTACAGTGGCCAGGGAATGGTTAGAGGTGAACACACTGCAACAGGACTTTTTTTTTTTTTGCCTGCTACAGTGGCCAGGGGAAGGTTTGGGGGGAGGAGAGATGAACCAACTGCGACAGGACTTTTTTTTTGTTGTTTTATAACGAGTGCCTGTCACAGTGGTCAGGAGTGGGAGCTAGGCTAGGTTTGCATGAGGTTTAGTGGTGGGGGTTATGGTTCGGGCTGCTGGTCTAGGTCGGCAAGGTGGTGGATAGTGAGGCTGGGGCGGTCAGTAAAGTAGGGTTGGAAGTAAGGTTGGAGGATGTCGGAGGTGCGGGCTTTGTCAAGGTAGGTGATGTTGAGGTGGTGGAGGAAGTCTTTGAGTCTGGGGATTGAGTGGGCCTCGTAAGCCGTGTGGTTACGGGCCCAGGGTGGGAGGTGGGAGGCAAGGCGGAGGGCGCGTCTCTCAGTGGCCTCGAAGCTGGAAAGGAAGCTGTTCGGGGCGGATAGAAGGAGCGGGTGGGCGTATGTTAAAACAGGGCGGATGACTGAGGTGTACAGGCGGGCAAGAGTGGGTTTGGAGCAGCCACGGCTGCGGTGGTTGAGGATACGGAGGGCACGGAGGCGGGTGGTAGCTCTCTTTTTGGATTCACGGAGATGAGGGACGAAGGAAAGTCGGGAGTCAAGGGTGACACCCAGGTAGGTGCAGGATGTTTTGAGGGGGAGACGGACGTTGTTAAGGAAAATGGGATCTCTTTTGGTGCGGGTGAAGCGGCGGGCGTGGAAATTAAAGAAGCAGAGTTGGGTTTTGGATGCATTGAGGAGGATGCGCCATTTGTTGCAGAAGGAAAGGTAATTCTGGAGGGTTTGGGAGGTTTTCCGGATAAGGGTGTCATGGTATCGTTCGGATATCCAGAAGGCGGTGTCATCAGCAAACTGGGCAAGGCCACAGGAGGTGTCAGTGGGATTGCGTGGAATAGGGGCAGGGAGGTCACGGACATAAAGGATGTAGAGGAGGGGGCTGATGGCGGAGCCTTGGGGGACGCCGGCACGCAAGGTGAAGGGAGAGGAGAGGGAGCCACGAAATCGGACCTGGGCCGTTCGGCCGTCAAGGAAGTGGGATATCCACCTGATGATAGGAGCGGGGAGTTGGAGGTCCAGGACTTTTTAAGTTGTTGTTGTTGTTTTGTGAGGTTCCAGTGGGCGGGAAAGTCCCTGGCCCACTGAGGCTGCTTTAGGGCGCTTGGGCCCTCTTCAGCCGTCGGATAGGGTTGATTGGTGAGGGGGAGATTGACGCACTGCAACAGGACTTTTTTTATTATTTTTTTTTGTTGCCTGCTACAGTCGCCAGGGAATGGTTTGGGTTTGGAGGTGAGCACACTGCAACAGGACTTTTTTTATTATTTTTTTTTCGTTGCCTGCTACAGTGGCCAGGGAATGGTTAGAGGTGAACACACTGCAACAGGACTTTTTTTTTTTTTGCCTGCTACAGTGGCCAGGGGAAGGTTTGGGGGGAGGAGAGATGAACCAACTGCGACAGGACTTTTTTTTGTTGTTTTATAACGAGTGCCTGTCACAGTGGTCAGGAGTGGGAGCTAGGCTAGGTTTGCATGAGGTTTAGTGGTGGGGGTTATGGTTCGGGCTGCTGGTCTAGGTCGGCAAGGTGGTGGATAGTGAGGCTGGGGCGGTCAGTAAAGTAGGGTTGGAAGTAAGGTTGGAGGATGTCGGAGGTGCGGGCTTTGTCAAGGTAGGTGATGTTGAGGTGGTGGAGGAAGTCTTTGAGTCTGGGGATTGAGTGGGCCTCGTAAGCCGTGTGGTTACGGGCCCAGGGTGGGAGGTGGGAGGCAAGGCGGAGGGCGCGTCTCTCAGTGGCCTCGAAGCTGGAAAGGAAGCTGTTCGGGGCGGATAGAAGGAGCGGGTGGGCGTATGTTAAAACAGGGCGGATGACTGAGGTGTACAGGCGGGCAAGAGTGGGTTTGGAGCAGCCACGGCTGCGGTGGTTGAGGATACGGAGGGCACGGAGGCGGGTGGTAGCTCTCTTTTTGGATTCACGGAGATGAGGGACGAAGGAAAGTCGGGAGTCAAGGGTGACACCCAGGTAGGTGCAGGATGTTTTGAGGGGGAGACGGACGTTGTTAAGGAAAATGGGATCTCTTTTGGTGCGGGTGAAGCGGCGGGCGTGGAAATTAAAGAAGCAGAGTTGGGTTTTGGATGCATTGAGGAGGATGCGCCATTTGTTGCAGAAGGAAAGGTAATTCTGGAGGGTTTGGGAGGTTTTCCGGATAAGGGTGTCATGGTATCGTTCGGATATCCAGAAGGCGGTGTCATCAGCAAACTGGGCAAGGCCACAGGAGGTGTCAGTGGGATTGCGTGGAATAGGGGCAGGGAGGTCACGGACATAAAGGATGTAGAGGAGGGGGCTGATGGCGGAGCCTTGGGGGACGCCGGCACGCAAGGTGAAGGGAGAGGAGAGGGAGCCACGAAATCGGACCTGGGCCGTTCGGCCGTCAAGGAAGTGGGATATCCACCTGATGATAGGAGCGGGGAGTTGGAGGTCCAGGACTTTTTAAGTTGTTGTTGTTGTTTTGTGAGGTTCCAGTGGGCGGGAAAGTCCCTGGCCCACTGAGGCTGCTTTAGGGCGCTTGGGCCCTCTTCAGCCGTCGGATAGGGTTGATTGGTGAGGGGGAGATTGACGCACTGCAACAGGACTTTTTTTATTATTTTTTTTTGTTGCCTGCTACAGTCGCCAGGGAATGGTTTGGGTTTGGAGGTGAGCACACTGCAACAGGACTTTTTTTATTATTTTTTTTTCGTTGCCTGCTACAGTGGCCAGGGAATGGTTAGAGGTGAACACACTGCAACAGGACTTTTTTTTTTTTTGCCTGCTACAGTGGCCAGGGGAAGGTTTGGGGGGAGGAGAGATGAACCAACTGCGACAGGACTTTTTTTTTGTTGTTTTATAACGAGTGCCTGTCACAGTGGTCAGGAGTGGGAGCTAGGCTAGGTTTGCATGAGGTTTAGTGGTGGGGGTTACGGATAAAACGGGTTATTTTTTTTAGGGCGGAAAAACGACAACAACACGGTTAAACCCTTCTTTGAGCCAAGCTCGGTCCCCAAAACATGTAAATCCCTTCTCCGAGCGAAGCTTGACCGCCGCACCATTTCGAGCAATAACATTTTTAAACATCGAGAGAGGGGGGGGGGGAGAAACAACGCGTGCGCCATTCTTTGAGCAAAGCTCGACCCCCAAACGAATAAAATCCTCTTTGAGCAAAGCTCGGGCCTCACGCGTGTAAAGCCTTCTTCGAGTAAAGTCAGACTATAGCGTCCATAGACTCTGACTGACCAATTTGCTCAATCCCAATCAACTGGACAAAACAACCGAACCGGATAGATAATTTGCCTTCTTCACTAATACACGTTCACTTATAGATCAGCAATCCACGGCATTTAATACAATGACACAGTTCAACTGACACAATTAATTAATTGCTCCCGACTATATCACGATTACACTTGAATTCAACGAAAATCCAATCCGGTCGCGCGTGATTTGCTTTTTAACACCTCGCCAAAACAAAACAACCATCCTGTAACAATAACTGCCGTAAAGTTTAATTTCCATAGGAGCGGTTTATCATTAAAACACTTACTTTATTTACTGTAAGATTCTTACAACATACCGTTGCCTTTATATTTTTATACATCAGATCAGAGTGAACATTGCCCGCGTACTGATAACTATTAACCATACACTTAACGGAAATTAAATCTTACCCTTAACGGCGGAAAAGGCGAGAAATAGTATTGACTAAATTAAACAGAAAACACCAGTAGCTGTTATAAAATGCAGTATGCATTATATAAAATGAGAACATCTTTTTATGTTTTGTTTTTCTTTCATGCAACTGATGATGAACTACATACAGGCATATATTCTTTTCCAATACCGCCAAACTACACAATAGTAGAATATACTTTTAATATTATCGTACAAGTTCGGAATGCTTGCCTACCGTTTACGTATCTAATTCTAGTTTCAAGTTAAGACTAAGAGTAATCGTAATGAAATGTGTTATTTTTTTTTTTTTTTTTACTCTAAATGCTATAAAACGTGATACATCCGATATATTGTAGCATATATCACTAAATACAAATCCAAAACTATCACAACGAACACAATAAATGTTATTAACCAGGACGGTTGAAACGCGGATGGACCGGTCAACGAAAAGGCCACGAGAAGGTTCACCGGGACCGCGGGCGCAGTAGTTGCGAATTCTCGGCCAAACGGTGGCCCGCGGGCCCGCTGGTCCCGTTTACCTGTGCTATTGGACAATTCGATCTACCAATCGGGTGACAGCAGTTGACCACGCCCACCTATATATACCGAGTGTACAGCACTCGAGCTATATATTACTATCTCGATCAAAGAACAGTGCCGACCGCCTTCTCCCGCCAAAAATAAAAAACCGAACTGTCGGCCGACCGTTCGCGATACGGAGGCCGGGGACCCCTCGATTTACTCCTCCCGCCTCGTTATACACTCCGGTAACGTCGGCGAACCCCCATTCCTGACGGTTCGAGAGATATTCACGTTTTTCTCGCGGATCTTCAAACGCCCGTATCTCGGTTATCAGTCGCCCTGGCGTCATGGCGAATCCATTTACCGACTCTCCGAGACCGTCCCTTCGATTCGTCTAACCGCGAGTTTCTCTCCAACTTGCGCCGTTTTCGAGTTATTGGCGAAAACTGTCAGGGGAAACGCTGCTGCCGGTTGGCGGGAAATAGGCCGGTCCGCTGGGCGAACCGATTGGGCACTGCCGCCGGGGTGAGTTTTGTCGCTGGCTAGATTAATAGTTTAGAAGAAAGAGCGAAAAAATACGTCTCGATTATAAAAAAATGATGAGTTATATTATGAAGTTGTTTCTTGATTTCCATCTTATAATAAGCCTCCTAACAGTAAATAATAAAGAAACAAAAAATAAATAAATGAAATAAATTTTGTATTAATGAACTGGAACGTTTAACTTGTAAAATGGAAATAAATAGCGTATAGAAATATTCGAGCGATGGATAAAAAAACGTCAAAAGATGTAATTCCTTTTTAAATTATTATTTTTAAAAGTGGCCGGAAATTCCAAACACATATAGAGCACTGAGATTGAAAACTATTACAAAATGTATACATCATAGGCCTAGGTTTATAGTACTGTACATTACAGAAAGCGGATAATGCCAGAGTTGAAAACGAGTGATAGAAATGGTGGCCTTTAGAAAGGCCGTTTGTTGGGCGTGCGATGGGGCGCGCCGGCGGGCGAGGAGCGCAGAGCTTAGCCGCCGAACCCGTAGAGAGTGCGGCCCTGGCGTTTCAGAGCGTAGACTACGTCCATGGCGGTGACGGTCTTCCTCTTGGCGTGCTCGGTGTATGTGACGGCGTCGCGGATAACGTTCTCCAGGAACACCTTGAGTACGCCGCGAGTCTCCTCGTAGATCAGGCCGGAGATACGCTTGACTCCTCCTCGCCGGGCGAGACGGCGAATGGCCGGCTTGGTGATGCCCTGGATGTTGTCGCGCAGAACTTTGCGGTGACGCTTCGCTCCTCCCTTTCCGAGCCCCTTTCCTCCTTTGCCTCGTCCGGTCATGTCGATGAGCTGAGCTGGTTCGATATGCCGGAATCGCCGAAACGGCCGTAGTTTTGTCGACTCGTGCCTCGCTCCCATTGGTCGAGACCGGCGGACCAATAGGAGCGCGGCACGAGTTGACAAAACTGCGAGTCTTCCAGCCGGCGCTTCATTCCCATCGTCGTCGCAAGTCGCCATGGCCAGAACCAAGCAGACAGCCCGCAAGTCCACCGGAGGCAAGGCCCCGAGGAAACAGCTAGCCACCAAAGCCGCCAGGAAGAGCGCCCCGGCCACCGGAGGTGTGAAGAAGCCTCACCGTTACAGGCCCGGGACCGTCGCCCTGCGTGAGATCCGTCGTTACCAGAAGAGTACCGAACTGCTGATCCGCAAGCTGCCTTTCCAGCGTCTGGTCCGAGAGATCGCCCAGGACTTCAAGACCGACCTGCGTTTCCAGAGCTCCGCCGTTATGGCACTGCAGGAGGCGAGCGAGGCTTACTTGGTCGGACTCTTCGAAGACACCAACCTGTGCGCCATCCACGCCAAGCGAGTCACCATCATGCCCAAGGACATCCAGCTGGCCCGCCGCATCCGCGGAGAGCGCGCTTAAGCTGCTACGACTCGGCGTCAACGCGCCCCAACAAACGGCCTTTATCAAGGCCACAATACACTTCTCGTCTATACTCTCTCTTCGCTCTCGCTAACTCGCCCATCACCCGCGCGCTACTCTAGCCTACCTACATCTTGTGTCTGTCACACAATTCCGTGTTATTTTTGTATTATTTCCTTAATCACTTAATTTTTTTTTTCCAACTTAATACAGTATCATAGAAAAATATGAGCTGATTCTCATTCATTGCAAATACAAACTGTGTAATAGAATAACTCATCACTTACGCCTAAAGCGACATTTAGTTTCTTTGCCTAACAAATAACAACACAGAATAGTATATCACACAAAATATTTTCTACCTAAAAGTACTTTAAATACTCATATCAGAGTAAAATGCACTCTAGCCATTAGCCAATTTTAATCAAGCTAACATAAGTTAGGAAAAAAATAGAAATTTCACTTACCATCATTCGGTCGGACGTTGGATCCTTACTATTTATATTCCTCCGGACATTCAATAAATAGAACACCCGTATGCCAACAGTCCTCCTGTATCATACCTGCGGTTCACAATCGCTGTCAGTTAACGTAAAATAGTACTTTTTAATAAACAAAACAATTCTGATAGGTTACAGTTTGTTGTTATATTACTTTGTATTTGCTTGTATAACAATAATTTTTTTTTATTATTGCCTGGATAGTAATTGGTGAATTGATCAGTAATCCTTGCAATGCATAACTAATCACGCTGTAATTTATTACCTGATTACAACAAAAATACAGTCTGTAATTTAAATCAACATCGTCGAGGAAGGTACACATTATAAACTGTTTTTTGTAACCGTGATTTGTTATTAAAAATTGCCTTTACGGATGATACTTGCCAAAAACACGCAATTGCCTTTGGCTGTTTCATACAAGTCTAAAGTAAATAAATAAACAACGCAACGGTTAGAAAGCGAAAGCCACTGGACGAAACGATATACACACAAAACAACATAGAGCGAAAATTGAACAAACAACACGCGGATCGCCGGGAAAAATTCATCAAGTGCTATTTGAGATAGCAGGTGACAGAGGGCAAAATAAAATTCAGCCATAGCAGAGTTTAGAAACGAGTGAGTAAATGGTGGCCTTGATAAAGGCCGTTTATACTCGCAGGCGCGGAGCAGAGCGTCTACTTCTTTTTGGCCGCTGTCTTCTTCGGGGTCTTGGCCTTTTTCACCGCAGCCTTCTTCGGTTTCGGTGACTTGGGCTTCTTGGTCGGCGGCTTGGAGACCTTCTTCGCCTTCGGAGATTTGGCGGGCTTCGCAGCTTTGGGCTTGGCCGCAGCAGGCTTCTTTGCAGTTTTCTTCGCCGCTGTCGCCTTGGGTTTCTTCTCTCCCTTAGGCTTCGCTGCAGCGGGTTTCTTGGCGATCTTCTTGCCAACGGTCGCTGACTTGCCCTCGCTCTTGACGGACAGCTTGAACGAGCCAGAAGCCCCCTTGCCTTTCGGCTGGGTGAGAGTGCCGGCCACGACCGCAGACTTGAGGTACTTGCGGATGAACGGCGCTAGCTTCTCAGCGTCAACCTTGTAGTTGGCAGCGATGTACTTCTTGATCGCCTGCAGGGAGGAGCCGCCGCGCTCCTTCAAACTTTTGATAGCGGCGTTCACCATGTCGGATGTCGGTGGGTGAGCCGGCTTGACACGGGGCTTCTTGCTCGCCGCCGCCGCCTTGGATTTCTTCGGTGTCGCCGTAGCCGGGGCCGGTGCGCTGGTTGCCGAGTCTGCCATCGTTGAGTTGACGGAGAATTCAATGGCTTCCCAAGCCAAATATTATTCTGGCGCGCGCTGTCTACGTACCGTACAGAATACGCCGCGGCGCACGTTCAGTTTGTCTTTTGTGAACGGTGTTTTTGGTCGTTTTACGATTATTAATTGCCTTGTAAAAAGCGAGATATAGTCACGTTATGCACCGGAAGTAATTTAAAACACGCACTACTAACCGCTCTAGGAGATTAGACGGGTTAGAAGATCGCACGATCTCTGTTTCATATAATTAGTCGCGTCCGTATTGCGATTACACCCTCGTCCGACACGGTGTGCACCAGTAAAATCGCTTATATCAGGGTTTTATACCGTTTTCGTGGCATAAAACGTGTTGAAAACGATAATGGGGACAGTACTTTATATGAAAATCACCACTTCGAGACAAGCGGTACAATAGTGTCATTAACAGTGGCGACTATTCACCGCCCCGTAGACACAACTCGAGACACTGTTCCAACATCGGATAGAAGTACACGGCAGTGTATATTTCCTGTGCAGTTTTTGTTGTACTCGATGTTTATACACTTTTTATCATGTACTATGTTGTTTTTGATAATGAACGTAGCATTTCTGATAAACTCTACTAATATCAACCAATAAACTGTCGTGTATTCAGCGTTTACCGCAGTGACAGCTCAATCACTGTAGGTAAAACTCTGACTGCGGTGCATGATATCTCTGTTAATTCCACCTGCGGATAAAAAATGCACAGAAACTTAATAAAAATAGTGTGTAAGTAAAAAAAAAAAAAGAAAAAAGGGGGAAAATTGTTGGAAGGAATACATTTATGCTCTTTAGTTTATTTCATCCAGAACTGTACCGCGGTATGTGCCAACAATGTGTCGATGAAAGTGTATTCTGTCAAAGAATGAAATGTTACAATTAAAACTACTTATCCTCAGCAAAGATTGGTTACATAAATATAATATATTATCATCGTATCCCGGGTGAAACTTTCAATTTTAATAAAATTGTGTAAAAGTACACCCTTCTTCGAGCGAAGTTCGACAACTGACAACTCCTCATTTCGATCAAGAATATATATTTGCTTTAACATGTAAGCCCTTCTTTGAGCAAAGCTCGGCCCCCACACATGTAAACTCCTTCTTCGGCCGAAGCTTGACCACCGCAAATTTTCAAGTAATGCCATATTTTTTTTAGGGCGGAAAAACGACAACAACACGGTTAAACCCTTCTTTGAGCCAAGCTCGGTCCCCAAAACATGTAAATCCCTTCTCCGAGCGAAGCTTGACCGCCGCACCATTTCGAGCAATAATATTTTTAAACATCGAGAGAGGGGGGGAGAGAGGGGGAGAGAGAGAAACAACGCGTGCGCCATTCTTTGAGCAAAGCTCGACCCCCAAACGAATAAAATCCTCTTTGAGCAAAGCTCGGGCCTCACACGTGTAAAGCCTTCTTCGAGTAAAGTCAGACTATAGCGTCCATAGACTCTGACTGACCAATTTGCTCAATCCCAATCAACTGGACAAAAACAACCGAACCGGATAGATAATTTGCCTTCTTCACTAATACACGTTCACTTATAGATCAGCAATCCACGGCATTTAATACAATGACACAGTTCAACTGACACAATTAATTAATTGCTCCCGACTATATCACGATTACACTTGAATTCAACGAAAATCCAATCCGGTCGCGCGTGATTTGCTTTTTAACTGCCGTAAAGTTTAATTTCCATAGGAGCGGTTTATCATTAAAACACTTACTTTATTTACTGTAAGATTCTTACAACATACCGTTGCCTTTATATTTTTATACATCAGATCAGAGTGTAAACATTGCCCGCGTACTGATAACTATTAACCATACACTTAACGGAAATTAAATCTTACCCTTAACGGCGGAAAAGGCGAGAAATAGTATTGACTAAATTAAACAGAAAACACCAGTAGCTGTTATAAAATGCAGTATGCATTATATAAAATGAGAACATCTTTTTATGTTTTGTTTTTCTTTCATGCAACTGATGATGAACTACATACAGGCATATATTCTTTTCCAATACCGCCAAACTACACAATAGTAGAATATACTTTTAATATTATCGTACAAGTTCGGAATGCTTGCCTACCGTTTACGTATCTAATTCTAGTTTCAAGTTAAGACTAAGAGTAATCGTAATGAAATGTGTTATTTTTTTTTTTTTTTTTACTCTAAATGCTATAAAACGTGATACATCCGATATATTGTAGCATATATCACTAAATACAAATCCAAAACTATCACAACGAACACAATAAATGTTATTAACCAGGACGGTTGAAACGCGGATGGACCGGTCAACGAAAAGGCCACGAGAAGGTTCACCGGGACCGCGGGCGCAGTAGTTGCGAATTCTCGGCCAAACGGTGGCCCGCGGGCCCGCTGGTCCCGTTTACCTGTGCTATTGGACAATTCGATCTACCAATCGGGTGACAGCAGTTGACCACGCCCACCTATATATACCGAGTGTACAGCACTCGAGCTATATATTACTATCTCGATCAAAGAACAGTGCCGACCGCCTTCTCCCGCCAAAAATAAAAAACCGAACTGTCGGCCGACCGTTCGCGATACGGAGGCCGGGGACCCCTCGATTTACTCCTCCCGCCTCGTTATACACTCCGGTAACGTCGGCGAACCCCCATTCCTGACGGTTCGAGAGATATTCACGTTTTTCTCGCGGATCTTCAAACGCCCGTATCTCGGTTATCAGTCGCCCTGGCGTCATGGCGAATCCATTTACCGACTCTCCGAGACCGTCCCTTCGATTCGTCTAACCGCGAGTTTCTCTCCAACTTGCGCCGTTTTCGAGTTATTGGCGAAAACTGTCAGGGGAAACGCTGCTGCCGGTTGGCGGGAAATAGGCCGGTCCGCTGGGCGAACCGATTGGGCACTGCCGCCGGGGTGAGTTTTGTCGCTGGCTAGATTAATAGTTTAGAAGAAAGAGCGAAAAAATACGTCTCGATTATAAAAAAATGATGAGTTATATTATGAAGTTGTTTCTTGATTTCCATCTTATAATAAGCCTCCTAACAGTAAATAATAAAGAAACAAAAAATAAATAAATGAAATAAATTTTGTATTAATGAACTGGAACGTTTAACTTGTAAAATGGAAATAAATAGCGTATAGAAATATTCGAGCGATGGATAAAAAAACGTCAAAAGATGTAATTCCTTTTTAAATTATTATTTTTAAAAGTGGCCGGAAATTCCAAACACATATAGAGCACTGAGATTGAAAACTATTACAAAATGTATACATCATAGGCCTAGGTTTATAGTACTGTACATTACAGAAAGCGGATAATGCCAGAGTTGAAAACGAGTGATAGAAATGGTGGCCTTTAGAAAGGCCGTTTGTTGGGCGTGCGATGGGGCGCGCCGGCGGGCGAGGAGCGCAGAGCTTAGCCGCCGAACCCGTAGAGAGTGCGGCCCTGGCGTTTCAGAGCGTAGACTACGTCCATGGCGGTGACGGTCTTCCTCTTGGCGTGCTCGGTGTATGTGACGGCGTCGCGGATAACGTTCTCCAGGAACACCTTGAGTACGCCGCGAGTCTCCTCGTAGATCAGGCCGGAGATACGCTTGACTCCTCCTCGCCGGGCGAGACGGCGAATGGCCGGCTTGGTGATGCCCTGGATGTTGTCGCGCAGAACTTTGCGGTGACGCTTCGCTCCTCCCTTTCCGAGCCCCTTTCCTCCTTTGCCTCGTCCGGTCATGTCGATGAGCTGAGCTGGTTCGATATGCCGGAATCGCCGAAACGGCCGTAGTTTTGTCGACTCGTGCCTCGCTCCCATTGGTCGAGACCGGCGGACCAATAGGAGCGCGGCACGAGTTGACAAAACTGCGAGTCTTCCAGCCGGCGCTTCATTCCCATCGTCGTCGCAAGTCGCCATGGCCAGAACCAAGCAGACAGCCCGCAAGTCCACCGGAGGCAAGGCCCCGAGGAAACAGCTAGCCACCAAAGCCGCCAGGAAGAGCGCCCCGGCCACCGGAGGTGTGAAGAAGCCTCACCGTTACAGGCCCGGGACCGTCGCCCTGCGTGAGATCCGTCGTTACCAGAAGAGTACCGAACTGCTGATCCGCAAGCTGCCTTTCCAGCGTCTGGTCCGAGAGATCGCCCAGGACTTCAAGACCGACCTGCGTTTCCAGAGCTCCGCCGTTATGGCACTGCAGGAGGCGAGCGAGGCTTACTTGGTCGGACTCTTCGAAGACACCAACCTGTGCGCCATCCACGCCAAGCGAGTCACCATCATGCCCAAGGACATCCAGCTGGCCCGCCGCATCCGCGGAGAGCGCGCTTAAGCTGCTACGACTCGGCGTCAACGCGCCCCAACAAACGGCCTTTATCAAGGCCACAATACACTTCTCGTCTATACTCTCTCTTCGCTCTCGCTAACTCGCCCATCACCCGCGCGCTACTCTAGCCTACCTACATCTTGTGTCTGTCACACAATTCCGTGTTATTTTTGTATTATTTCCTTAATCACTTAATTTTTTTTTTCCAACTTAATACAGTATCATAGAAAAATATGAGCTGATTCTCATTCATTGCAAATACAAACTGTGTAATAGAATAACTCATCACTTACGCCTAAAGCGACATTTAGTTTCTTTGCCTAACAAATAACAACACAGAATAGTATATCACACAAAATATTTTCTACCTAAAAGTACTTTAAATACTCATATCAGAGTAAAATGCACTCTAGCCATTAGCCAATTTTAATCAAGCTAACATAAGTTAGGAAAAAAATAGAAATTTCACTTACCATCATTCGGTCGGACGTTGGATCCTTACTATTTATATTCCTCCGGACATTCAATAAATAGAACACCCGTATGCCAACAGTCCTCCTGTATCATACCTGCGGTTCACAATCGCTGTCAGTTAACGTAAAATAGTACTTTTTAATAAACAAAACAATTCTGATAGGTTACAGTTTGTTGTTATATTACTTTGTATTTGCTTGTATAACAATAATTTTTTTTTATTATTGCCTGGATAGTAATTGGTGAATTGATCAGTAATCCTTGCAATGCATAACTAATCACGCTGTAATTTATTACCTGATTACAACAAAAATACAGTCTGTAATTTAAATCAACATCGTCGAGGAAGGTACACATTATAAACTGTTTTTTGTAACCGTGATTTGTTATTAAAAATTGCCTTTACGGATGATACTTGCCAAAAACACGCAATTGCCTTTGGCTGTTTCATACAAGTCTAAAGTAAATAAATAAACAACGCAACGGTTAGAAAGCGAAAGCCACTGGACGAAACGATATACACACAAAACAACATAGAGCGAAAATTGAACAAACAACACGCGGATCGCCGGGAAAAATTCATCAAGTGCTATTTGAGATAGCAGGTGACAGAGGGCAAAATAAAATTCAGCCATAGCAGAGTTTAGAAACGAGTGAGTAAATGGTGGCCTTGATAAAGGCCGTTTATACTCGCAGGCGCGGAGCAGAGCGTCTACTTCTTTTTGGCCGCTGTCTTCTTCGGGGTCTTGGCCTTTTTCACCGCAGCCTTCTTCGGTTTCGGTGACTTGGGCTTCTTGGTCGGCGGCTTGGAGACCTTCTTCGCCTTCGGAGATTTGGCGGGCTTCGCAGCTTTGGGCTTGGCCGCAGCAGGCTTCTTTGCAGTTTTCTTCGCCGCTGTCGCCTTGGGTTTCTTCTCTCCCTTAGGCTTCGCTGCAGCGGGTTTCTTGGCGATCTTCTTGCCAACGGTCGCTGACTTGCCCTCGCTCTTGACGGACAGCTTGAACGAGCCAGAAGCCCCCTTGCCTTTCGGCTGGGTGAGAGTGCCGGCCACGACCGCAGACTTGAGGTACTTGCGGATGAACGGCGCTAGCTTCTCAGCGTCAACCTTGTAGTTGGCAGCGATGTACTTCTTGATCGCCTGCAGGGAGGAGCCGCCGCGCTCCTTCAAACTTTTGATAGCGGCGTTCACCATGTCGGATGTCGGTGGGTGAGCCGGCTTGACACGGGGCTTCTTGCTCGCCGCCGCCGCCTTGGATTTCTTCGGTGTCGCCGTAGCCGGGGCCGGTGCGCTGGTTGCCGAGTCTGCCATCGTTGAGTTGACGGAGAATTCAATGGCTTCCCAAGCCAAATATTATTCTGGCGCGCGCTGTCTACGTACCGTACAGAATACGCCGCGGCGCACGTTCAGTTTGTCTTTTGTGAACGGTGTTTTTGGTCGTTTTACGATTATTAATTGCCTTGTAAAAAGCGAGATATAGTCACGTTATGCACCGGAAGTAATTTAAAACACGCACTACTAACCGCTCTAGGAGATTAGACGGGTTAGAAGATCGCACGATCTCTGTTTCATATAATTAGTCGCGTCCGTATTGCGATTACACCCTCGTCCGACACGGTGTGCACCAGTAAAATCGCTTATATCAGGGTTTTATACCGTTTTCGTGGCATAAAACGTGTTGAAAACGATAATGGGGACAGTACTTTATATGAAAATCACCACTTCGAGACAAGCGGTACAATAGTGTCATTAACAGTGGCGACTATTCACCGCCCCGTAGACACAACTCGAGACACTGTTCCAACATCGGATAGAAGTACACGGCAGTGTATATTTCCTGTGCAGTTTTTGTTGTACTCGATGTTTATACACTTTTTATCATGTACTATGTTGTTTTTGATAATGAACGTAGCATTTCTGATAAACTCTACTAATATCAACCAATAAACTGTCGTGTATTCAGCGTTTACCGCAGTGACAGCTCAATCACTGTAGGTAAAACTCTGACTGCGGTGCATGATATCTCTGTTAATTCCACCTGCGGATAAAAAATGCACAGAAACTTAATAAAAATAGTGTGTAAGTAAAAAAAAAAAAAGAAAAAAGGGGGAAAATTGTTGGAAGGAATACATTTATGCTCTTTAGTTTATTTCATCCAGAACTGTACCGCGGTATGTGCCAACAATGTGTCGATGAAAGTGTATTCTGTCAAAGAATGAAATGTTACAATTAAAACTACTTATCCTCAGCAAAGATTGGTTACATAAATATAATATATTATCATCGTATCCCGGGTGAAACTTTCAATTTTAATAAAATTGTGTAAAAGTACACCCTTCTTCGAGCGAAGTTCGACAACTGACAACTCCTCATTTCGATCAAGAATATATATTTGCTTTAACATGTAAGCCCTTCTTTGAGCAAAGCTCGGCCCCCACACATGTAAACTCCTTCTTCGGCCGAAGCTTGACCACCGCAAATTTTCAAGTAATGCCATATTTTTTTTAGGGCGGAAAAACGACAACAACACGGTTAAACCCTTCTTTGAGCCAAGCTCGGTCCCCAAAACATGTAAATCCCTTCTCCGAGCGAAGCTTGACCGCCGCACCATTTCGAGCAATAATATTTTTAAACATCGAGAGAGGGGGGGAGAGAGGGGGAGAGAGAGAAACAACGCGTGCGCCATTCTTTGAGCAAAGCTCGACCCCCAAACGAATAAAATCCTCTTTGAGCAAAGCTCGGGCCTCACACGTGTAAAGCCTTCTTCGAGTAAAGTCAGACTATAGCGTCCATAGACTCTGACTGACCAATTTGCTCAATCCCAATCAACTGGACAAAAACAACCGAACCGGATAGATAATTTGCCTTCTTCACTAATACACGTTCACTTATAGATCAGCAATCCACGGCATTTAATACAATGACACAGTTCAACTGACACAATTAATTAATTGCTCCCGACTATATCACGATTACACTTGAATTCAACGAAAATCCAATCCGGTCGCGCGTGATTTGCTTTTTAACTGCCGTAAAGTTTAATTTCCATAGGAGCGGTTTATCATTAAAACACTTACTTTATTTACTGTAAGATTCTTACAACATACCGTTGCCTTTATATTTTTATACATCAGATCAGAGTGTAAACATTGCCCGCGTACTGATAACTATTAACCATACACTTAACGGAAATTAAATCTTACCCTTAACGGCGGAAAAGGCGAGAAATAGTATTGACTAAATTAAACAGAAAACACCAGTAGCTGTTATAAAATGCAGTATGCATTATATAAAATGAGAACATCTTTTTATGTTTTGTTTTTCTTTCATGCAACTGATGATGAACTACATACAGGCATATATTCTTTTCCAATACCGCCAAACTACACAATAGTAGAATATACTTTTAATATTATCGTACAAGTTCGGAATGCTTGCCTACCGTTTACGTATCTAATTCTAGTTTCAAGTTAAGACTAAGAGTAATCGTAATGAAATGTGTTATTTTTTTTTTTTTTTTTACTCTAAATGCTATAAAACGTGATACATCCGATATATTGTAGCATATATCACTAAATACAAATCCAAAACTATCACAACGAACACAATAAATGTTATTAACCAGGACGGTTGAAACGCGGATGGACCGGTCAACGAAAAGGCCACGAGAAGGTTCACCGGGACCGCGGGCGCAGTAGTTGCGAATTCTCGGCCAAACGGTGGCCCGCGGGCCCGCTGGTCCCGTTTACCTGTGCTATTGGACAATTCGATCTACCAATCGGGTGACAGCAGTTGACCACGCCCACCTATATATACCGAGTGTACAGCACTCGAGCTATATATTACTATCTCGATCAAAGAACAGTGCCGACCGCCTTCTCCCGCCAAAAATAAAAAACCGAACTGTCGGCCGACCGTTCGCGATACGGAGGCCGGGGACCCCTCGATTTACTCCTCCCGCCTCGTTATACACTCCGGTAACGTCGGCGAACCCCCATTCCTGACGGTTCGAGAGATATTCACGTTTTTCTCGCGGATCTTCAAACGCCCGTATCTCGGTTATCAGTCGCCCTGGCGTCATGGCGAATCCATTTACCGACTCTCCGAGACCGTCCCTTCGATTCGTCTAACCGCGAGTTTCTCTCCAACTTGCGCCGTTTTCGAGTTATTGGCGAAAACTGTCAGGGGAAACGCTGCTGCCGGTTGGCGGGAAATAGGCCGGTCCGCTGGGCGAACCGATTGGGCACTGCCGCCGGGGTGAGTTTTGTCGCTGGCTAGATTAATAGTTTAGAAGAAAGAGCGAAAAAATACGTCTCGATTATAAAAAAATGATGAGTTATATTATGAAGTTGTTTCTTGATTTCCATCTTATAATAAGCCTCCTAACAGTAAATAATAAAGAAACAAAAAATAAATAAATGAAATAAATTTTGTATTAATGAACTGGAACGTTTAACTTGTAAAATGGAAATAAATAGCGTATAGAAATATTCGAGCGATGGATAAAAAAACGTCAAAAGATGTAATTCCTTTTTAAATTATTATTTTTAAAAGTGGCCGGAAATTCCAAACACATATAGAGCACTGAGATTGAAAACTATTACAAAATGTATACATCAAAGGCCTAGGTTTATAGTACTGTACATTACAGAAAGCGGATAATGCCAGAGTTGAAAACGAGTGATAGAAATGGTGGCCTTTAGAAAGGCCGTTTGTTGGGCGTGCGATGGGGCGCGCCGGCGGGCGAGGAGCGCAGAGCTTAGCCGCCGAACCCGTAGAGAGTGCGGCCCTGGCGTTTCAGAGCGTAGACTACGTCCATGGCGGTGACGGTCTTCCTCTTGGCGTGCTCGGTGTATGTGACGGCGTCGCGGATAACGTTCTCCAGGAACACCTTGAGTACGCCGCGAGTCTCCTCGTAGATCAGGCCGGAGATACGCTTGACTCCTCCTCGCCGGGCGAGACGGCGAATGGCCGGCTTGGTGATGCCCTGGATGTTGTCGCGCAGAACTTTGCGGTGACGCTTCGCTCCTCCCTTTCCGAGCCCCTTTCCTCCTTTGCCTCGTCCGGTCATGTCGATGAGCTGAGCTGGTTCGATATGCCGGAATCGCCGAAACGGCCGTAGTTTTGTCGACTCGTGCCTCGCTCCCATTGGTCGAGACCGGCGGACCAATAGGAGCGCGGCACGAGTTGACAAAACTGCGAGTCTTCCAGCCGGCGCTTCATTCCCATCGTCGTCGCAAGTCGCCATGGCCAGAACCAAGCAGACAGCCCGCAAGTCCACCGGAGGCAAGGCCCCGAGGAAACAGCTAGCCACCAAAGCCGCCAGGAAGAGCGCCCCGGCCACCGGAGGTGTGAAGAAGCCTCACCGTTACAGGCCCGGGACCGTCGCCCTGCGTGAGATCCGTCGTTACCAGAAGAGTACCGAACTGCTGATCCGCAAGCTGCCTTTCCAGCGTCTGGTCCGAGAGATCGCCCAGGACTTCAAGACCGACCTGCGTTTCCAGAGCTCCGCCGTTATGGCACTGCAGGAGGCGAGCGAGGCTTACTTGGTCGGACTCTTCGAAGACACCAACCTGTGCGCCATCCACGCCAAGCGAGTCACCATCATGCCCAAGGACATCCAGCTGGCCCGCCGCATCCGCGGAGAGCGCGCTTAAGCTGCTACGACTCGGCGTCAACGCGCCCCAACAAACGGCCTTTATCAAGGCCACAATACACTTCTCGTCTATACTCTCTCTTCGCTCTCGCTAACTCGCCCATCACCCGCGCGCTACTCTAGCCTACCTACATCTTGTGTCTGTCACACAATTCCGTGTTATTTTTGTATTATTTCCTTAATCACTTAATTTTTTTTTTCCAACTTAATACAGTATCATAGAAAAATATGAGCTGATTCTCATTCATTGCAAATACAAACTGTGTAATAGAATAACTCATCACTTACGCCTAAAGCGACATTTAGTTTCTTTGCCTAACAAATAACAACACAGAATAGTATATCACACAAAATATTTTCTACCTAAAAGTACTTTAAATACTCATATCAGAGTAAAATGCACTCTAGCCATTAGCCAATTTTAATCAAGCTAACATAAGTTAGGAAAAAAATAGAAATTTCACTTACCATCATTCGGTCGGACGTTGGATCCTTACTATTTATATTCCTCCGGACATTCAATAAATAGAACACCCGTATGCCAACAGTCCTCCTGTATCATACCTGCGGTTCACAATCGCTGTCAGTTAACGTAAAATAGTACTTTTTAATAAACAAAACAATTCTGATAGGTTACAGTTTGTTGTTATATTACTTTGTATTTGCTTGTATAACAATAATTTTTTTTTATTATTGCCTGGATAGTAATTGGTGAATTGATCAGTAATCCTTGCAATGCATAACTAATCACGCTGTAATTTATTACCTGATTACAACAAAAATACAGTCTGTAATTTAAATCAACATCGTCGAGGAAGGTACACATTATAAACTGTTTTTTGTAACCGTGATTTGTTATTAAAAATTGCCTTTACGGATGATACTTGCCAAAAACACGCAATTGCCTTTGGCTGTTTCATACAAGTCTAAAGTAAATAAATAAACAACGCAACGGTTAGAAAGCGAAAGCCACTGGACGAAACGATATACACACAAAACAACATAGAGCGAAAATTGAACAAACAACACGCGGATCGCCGGGAAAAATTCATCAAGTGCTATTTGAGATAGCAGGTGACAGAGGGCAAAATAAAATTCAGCCATAGCAGAGTTTAGAAACGAGTGAGTAAATGGTGGCCTTGATAAAGGCCGTTTATACTCGCAGGCGCGGAGCAGAGCGTCTACTTCTTTTTGGCCGCTGTCTTCTTCGGGGTCTTGGCCTTTTTCACCGCAGCCTTCTTCGGTTTCGGTGACTTGGGCTTCTTGGTCGGCGGCTTGGAGACCTTCTTCGCCTTCGGAGATTTGGCGGGCTTCGCAGCTTTGGGCTTGGCCGCAGCAGGCTTCTTTGCAGTTTTCTTCGCCGCTGTCGCCTTGGGTTTCTTCTCTCCCTTAGGCTTCGCTGCAGCGGGTTTCTTGGCGATCTTCTTGCCAACGGTCGCTGACTTGCCCTCGCTCTTGACGGACAGCTTGAACGAGCCAGAAGCCCCCTTGCCTTTCGGCTGGGTGAGAGTGCCGGCCACGACCGCAGACTTGAGGTACTTGCGGATGAACGGCGCTAGCTTCTCAGCGTCAACCTTGTAGTTGGCAGCGATGTACTTCTTGATCGCCTGCAGGGAGGAGCCGCCGCGCTCCTTCAAACTTTTGATAGCGGCGTTCACCATGTCGGATGTCGGTGGGTGAGCCGGCTTGACACGGGGCTTCTTGCTCGCCGCCGCCGCCTTGGATTTCTTCGGTGTCGCCGTAGCCGGGGCCGGTGCGCTGGTTGCCGAGTCTGCCATCGTTGAGTTGACGGAGAATTCAATGGCTTCCCAAGCCAAATATTATTCTGGCGCGCGCTGTCTACGTACCGTACAGAATACGCCGCGGCGCACGTTCAGTTTGTCTTTTGTGAACGGTGTTTTTGGTCGTTTTACGATTATTAATTGCCTTGTAAAAAGCGAGATATAGTCACGTTATGCACCGGAAGTAATTTAAAACACGCACTACTAACCGCTCTAGGAGATTAGACGGGTTAGAAGATCGCACGATCTCTGTTTCATATAATTAGTCGCGTCCGTATTGCGATTACACCCTCGTCCGACACGGTGTGCACCAGTAAAATCGCTTATATCAGGGTTTTATACCGTTTTCGTGGCATAAAACGTGTTGAAAACGATAATGGGGACAGTACTTTATATGAAAATCACCACTTCGAGACAAGCGGTACAATAGTGTCATTAACAGTGGCGACTATTCACCGCCCCGTAGACACAACTCGAGACACTGTTCCAACATCGGATAGAAGTACACGGCAGTGTATATTTCCTGTGCAGTTTTTGTTGTACTCGATGTTTATACACTTTTTATCATGTACTATGTTGTTTTTGATAATGAACGTAGCATTTCTGATAAACTCTACTAATATCAACCAATAAACTGTCGTGTATTCAGCGTTTACCGCAGTGACAGCTCAATCACTGTAGGTAAAACTCTGACTGCGGTGCATGATATCTCTGTTAATTCCACCTGCGGATAAAAAATGCACAGAAACTTAATAAAAATAGTGTGTAAGTAAAAAAAAAAAAAGAAAAAAGGGGGAAAATTGTTGGAAGGAATACATTTATGCTCTTTAGTTTATTTCATCCAGAACTGTACCGCGGTATGTGCCAACAATGTGTCGATGAAAGTGTATTCTGTCAAAGAATGAAATGTTACAATTAAAACTACTTATCCTCAGCAAAGATTGGTTACATAAATATAATATATTATCATCGTATCCCGGGTGAAACTTTCAATTTTAATAAAATTGTGTAAAAGTACACCCTTCTTCGAGCGAAGTTCGACAACTGACAACTCCTCATTTCGATCAAGAATATATATTTGCTTTAACATGTAAGCCCTTCTTTGAGCAAAGCTCGGCCCCCACACATGTAAACTCCTTCTTCGGCCGAAGCTTGACCACCGCAAATTTTCAAGTAATGCCATATTTTTTTTAGGGCGGAAAAACGACAACAACACGGTTAAACCCTTCTTTGAGCCAAGCTCGGTCCCCAAAACATGTAAATCCCTTCTCCGAGCGAAGCTTGACCGCCGCACCATTTCGAGCAATAATATTTTTAAACATCGAGAGAGGGGGGGAGAGAGGGGGAGAGAGAGAAACAACGCGTGCGCCATTCTTTGAGCAAAGCTCGACCCCCAAACGAATAAAATCCTCTTTGAGCAAAGCTCGGGCCTCACACGTGTAAAGCCTTCTTCGAGTAAAGTCAGACTATAGCGTCCATAGACTCTGACTGACCAATTTGCTCAATCCCAATCAACTGGACAAAAACAACCGAACCGGATAGATAATTTGCCTTCTTCACTAATACACGTTCACTTATAGATCAGCAATCCACGGCATTTAATACAATGACACAGTTCAACTGACACAATTAATTAATTGCTCCCGACTATATCACGATTACACTTGAATTCAACGAAAATCCAATCCGGTCGCGCGTGATTTGCTTTTTAACTGCCGTAAAGTTTAATTTCCATAGGAGCGGTTTATCATTAAAACACTTACTTTATTTACTGTAAGATTCTTACAACATACCGTTGCCTTTATATTTTTATACATCAGATCAGAGTGTAAACATTGCCCGCGTACTGATAACTATTAACCATACACTTAACGGAAATTAAATCTTACCCTTAACGGCGGAAAAGGCGAGAAATAGTATTGACTAAATTAAACAGAAAACACCAGTAGCTGTTATAAAATGCAGTATGCATTATATAAAATGAGAACATCTTTTTATGTTTTGTTTTTCTTTCATGCAACTGATGATGAACTACATACAGGCATATATTCTTTTCCAATACCGCCAAACTACACAATAGTAGAATATACTTTTAATATTATCGTACAAGTTCGGAATGCTTGCCTACCGTTTACGTATCTAATTCTAGTTTCAAGTTAAGACTAAGAGTAATCGTAATGAAATGTGTTATTTTTTTTTTTTTTTTTACTCTAAATGCTATAAAACGTGATACATCCGATATATTGTAGCATATATCACTAAATACAAATCCAAAACTATCACAACGAACACAATAAATGTTATTAACCAGGACGGTTGAAACGCGGATGGACCGGTCAACGAAAAGGCCACGAGAAGGTTCACCGGGACCGCGGGCGCAGTAGTTGCGAATTCTCGGCCAAACGGTGGCCCGCGGGCCCGCTGGTCCCGTTTACCTGTGCTATTGGACAATTCGATCTACCAATCGGGTGACAGCAGTTGACCACGCCCACCTATATATACCGAGTGTACAGCACTCGAGCTATATATTACTATCTCGATCAAAGAACAGTGCCGACCGCCTTCTCCCGCCAAAAATAAAAAACCGAACTGTCGGCCGACCGTTCGCGATACGGAGGCCGGGGACCCCTCGATTTACTCCTCCCGCCTCGTTATACACTCCGGTAACGTCGGCGAACCCCCATTCCTGACGGTTCGAGAGATATTCACGTTTTTCTCGCGGATCTTCAAACGCCCGTATCTCGGTTATCAGTCGCCCTGGCGTCATGGCGAATCCATTTACCGACTCTCCGAGACCGTCCCTTCGATTCGTCTAACCGCGAGTTTCTCTCCAACTTGCGCCGTTTTCGAGTTATTGGCGAAAACTGTCAGGGGAAACGCTGCTGCCGGTTGGCGGGAAATAGGCCGGTCCGCTGGGCGAACCGATTGGGCACTGCCGCCGGGGTGAGTTTTGTCGCTGGCTAGATTAATAGTTTAGAAGAAAGAGCGAAAAAATACGTCTCGATTATAAAAAAATGATGAGTTATATTATGAAGTTGTTTCTTGATTTCCATCTTATAATAAGCCTCCTAACAGTAAATAATAAAGAAACAAAAAATAAATAAATGAAATAAATTTTGTATTAATGAACTGGAACGTTTAACTTGTAAAATGGAAATAAATAGCGTATAGAAATATTCGAGCGATGGATAAAAAAACGTCAAAAGATGTAATTCCTTTTTAAATTATTATTTTTAAAAGTGGCCGGAAATTCCAAACACATATAGAGCACTGAGATTGAAAACTATTACAAAATGTATACATCATAGGCCTAGGTTTATAGTACTGTACATTACAGAAAGCGGATAATGCCAGAGTTGAAAACGAGTGATAGAAATGGTGGCCTTTAGAAAGGCCGTTTGTTGGGCGTGCGATGGGGCGCGCCGGCGGGCGAGGAGCGCAGAGCTTAGCCGCCGAACCCGTAGAGAGTGCGGCCCTGGCGTTTCAGAGCGTAGACTACGTCCATGGCGGTGACGGTCTTCCTCTTGGCGTGCTCGGTGTATGTGACGGCGTCGCGGATAACGTTCTCCAGGAACACCTTGAGTACGCCGCGAGTCTCCTCGTAGATCAGGCCGGAGATACGCTTGACTCCTCCTCGCCGGGCGAGACGGCGAATGGCCGGCTTGGTGATGCCCTGGATGTTGTCGCGCAGAACTTTGCGGTGACGCTTCGCTCCTCCCTTTCCGAGCCCCTTTCCTCCTTTGCCTCGTCCGGTCATGTCGATGAGCTGAGCTGGTTCGATATGCCGGAATCGCCGAAACGGCCGTAGTTTTGTCGACTCGTGCCTCGCTCCCATTGGTCGAGACCGGCGGACCAATAGGAGCGCGGCACGAGTTGACAAAACTGCGAGTCTTCCAGCCGGCGCTTCATTCCCATCGTCGTCGCAAGTCGCCATGGCCAGAACCAAGCAGACAGCCCGCAAGTCCACCGGAGGCAAGGCCCCGAGGAAACAGCTAGCCACCAAAGCCGCCAGGAAGAGCGCCCCGGCCACCGGAGGTGTGAAGAAGCCTCACCGTTACAGGCCCGGGACCGTCGCCCTGCGTGAGATCCGTCGTTACCAGAAGAGTACCGAACTGCTGATCCGCAAGCTGCCTTTCCAGCGTCTGGTCCGAGAGATCGCCCAGGACTTCAAGACCGACCTGCGTTTCCAGAGCTCCGCCGTTATGGCACTGCAGGAGGCGAGCGAGGCTTACTTGGTCGGACTCTTCGAAGACACCAACCTGTGCGCCATCCACGCCAAGCGAGTCACCATCATGCCCAAGGACATCCAGCTGGCCCGCCGCATCCGCGGAGAGCGCGCTTAAGCTGCTACGACTCGGCGTCAACGCGCCCCAACAAACGGCCTTTATCAAGGCCACAATACACTTCTCGTCTATACTCTCTCTTCGCTCTCGCTAACTCGCCCATCACCCGCGCGCTACTCTAGCCTACCTACATCTTGTGTCTGTCACACAATTCCGTGTTATTTTTGTATTATTTCCTTAATCACTTAATTTTTTTTTTCCAACTTAATACAGTATCATAGAAAAATATGAGCTGATTCTCATTCATTGCAAATACAAACTGTGTAATAGAATAACTCATCACTTACGCCTAAAGCGACATTTAGTTTCTTTGCCTAACAAATAACAACACAGAATAGTATATCACACAAAATATTTTCTACCTAAAAGTACTTTAAATACTCATATCAGAGTAAAATGCACTCTAGCCATTAGCCAATTTTAATCAAGCTAACATAAGTTAGGAAAAAAATAGAAATTTCACTTACCATCATTCGGTCGGACGTTGGATCCTTACTATTTATATTCCTCCGGACATTCAATAAATAGAACACCCGTATGCCAACAGTCCTCCTGTATCATACCTGCGGTTCACAATCGCTGTCAGTTAACGTAAAATAGTACTTTTTAATAAACAAAACAATTCTGATAGGTTACAGTTTGTTGTTATATTACTTTGTATTTGCTTGTATAACAATAATTTTTTTTTATTATTGCCTGGATAGTAATTGGTGAATTGATCAGTAATCCTTGCAATGCATAACTAATCACGCTGTAATTTATTACCTGATTACAACAAAAATACAGTCTGTAATTTAAATCAACATCGTCGAGGAAGGTACACATTATAAACTGTTTTTTGTAACCGTGATTTGTTATTAAAAATTGCCTTTACGGATGATACTTGCCAAAAACACGCAATTGCCTTTGGCTGTTTCATACAAGTCTAAAGTAAATAAATAAACAACGCAACGGTTAGAAAGCGAAAGCCACTGGACGAAACGATATACACACAAAACAACATAGAGCGAAAATTGAACAAACAACACGCGGATCGCCGGGAAAAATTCATCAAGTGCTATTTGAGATAGCAGGTGACAGAGGGCAAAATAAAATTCAGCCATAGCAGAGTTTAGAAACGAGTGAGTAAATGGTGGCCTTGATAAAGGCCGTTTATACTCGCAGGCGCGGAGCAGAGCGTCTACTTCTTTTTGGCCGCTGTCTTCTTCGGGGTCTTGGCCTTTTTCACCGCAGCCTTCTTCGGTTTCGGTGACTTGGGCTTCTTGGTCGGCGGCTTGGAGACCTTCTTCGCCTTCGGAGATTTGGCGGGCTTCGCAGCTTTGGGCTTGGCCGCAGCAGGCTTCTTTGCAGTTTTCTTCGCCGCTGTCGCCTTGGGTTTCTTCTCTCCCTTAGGCTTCGCTGCAGCGGGTTTCTTGGCGATCTTCTTGCCAACGGTCGCTGACTTGCCCTCGCTCTTGACGGACAGCTTGAACGAGCCAGAAGCCCCCTTGCCTTTCGGCTGGGTGAGAGTGCCGGCCACGACCGCAGACTTGAGGTACTTGCGGATGAACGGCGCTAGCTTCTCAGCGTCAACCTTGTAGTTGGCAGCGATGTACTTCTTGATCGCCTGCAGGGAGGAGCCGCCGCGCTCCTTCAAACTTTTGATAGCGGCGTTCACCATGTCGGATGTCGGTGGGTGAGCCGGCTTGACACGGGGCTTCTTGCTCGCCGCCGCCGCCTTGGATTTCTTCGGTGTCGCCGTAGCCGGGGCCGGTGCGCTGGTTGCCGAGTCTGCCATCGTTGAGTTGACGGAGAATTCAATGGCTTCCCAAGCCAAATATTATTCTGGCGCGCGCTGTCTACGTACCGTACAGAATACGCCGCGGCGCACGTTCAGTTTGTCTTTTGTGAACGGTGTTTTTGGTCGTTTTACGATTATTAATTGCCTTGTAAAAAGCGAGATATAGTCACGTTATGCACCGGAAGTAATTTAAAACACGCACTACTAACCGCTCTAGGAGATTAGACGGGTTAGAAGATCGCACGATCTCTGTTTCATATAATTAGTCGCGTCCGTATTGCGATTACACCCTCGTCCGACACGGTGTGCACCAGTAAAATCGCTTATATCAGGGTTTTATACCGTTTTCGTGGCATAAAACGTGTTGAAAACGATAATGGGGACAGTACTTTATATGAAAATCACCACTTCGAGACAAGCGGTACAATAGTGTCATTAACAGTGGCGACTATTCACCGCCCCGTAGACACAACTCGAGACACTGTTCCAACATCGGATAGAAGTACACGGCAGTGTATATTTCCTGTGCAGTTTTTGTTGTACTCGATGTTTATACACTTTTTATCATGTACTATGTTGTTTTTGATAATGAACGTAGCATTTCTGATAAACTCTACTAATATCAACCAATAAACTGTCGTGTATTCAGCGTTTACCGCAGTGACAGCTCAATCACTGTAGGTAAAACTCTGACTGCGGTGCATGATATCTCTGTTAATTCCACCTGCGGATAAAAAATGCACAGAAACTTAATAAAAATAGTGTGTAAGTAAAAAAAAAAAAAGAAAAAAGGGGGAAAATTGTTGGAAGGAATACATTTATGCTCTTTAGTTTATTTCATCCAGAACTGTACCGCGGTATGTGCCAACAATGTGTCGATGAAAGTGTATTCTGTCAAAGAATGAAATGTTACAATTAAAACTACTTATCCTCAGCAAAGATTGGTTACATAAATATAATATATTATCATCGTATCCCGGGTGAAACTTTCAATTTTAATAAAATTGTGTAAAAGTACACCCTTCTTCGAGCGAAGTTCGACAACTGACAACTCCTCATTTCGATCAAGAATATATATTTGCTTTAACATGTAAGCCCTTCTTTGAGCAAAGCTCGGCCCCCACACATGTAAACTCCTTCTTCGGCCGAAGCTTGACCACCGCAAATTTTCAAGTAATGCCATATTTTTTTTAGGGCGGAAAAACGACAACAACACGGTTAAACCCTTCTTTGAGCCAAGCTCGGTCCCCAAAACATGTAAATCCCTTCTCCGAGCGAAGCTTGACCGCCGCACCATTTCGAGCAATAATATTTTTAAACATCGAGAGAGGGGGGGAGAGAGGGGGAGAGAGAGAAACAACGCGTGCGCCATTCTTTGAGCAAAGCTCGACCCCCAAACGAATAAAATCCTCTTTGAGCAAAGCTCGGGCCTCACACGTGTAAAGCCTTCTTCGAGTAAAGTCAGACTATAGCGTCCATAGACTCTGACTGACCAATTTGCTCAATCCCAATCAACTGGACAAAAACAACCGAACCGGATAGATAATTTGCCTTCTTCACTAATACACGTTCACTTATAGATCAGCAATCCACGGCATTTAATACAATGACACAGTTCAACTGACACAATTAATTAATTGCTCCCGACTATATCACGATTACACTTGAATTCAACGAAAATCCAATCCGGTCGCGCGTGATTTGCTTTTTAACTGCCGTAAAGTTTAATTTCCATAGGAGCGGTTTATCATTAAAACACTTACTTTATTTACTGTAAGATTCTTACAACATACCGTTGCCTTTATATTTTTATACATCAGATCAGAGTGTAAACATTGCCCGCGTACTGATAACTATTAACCATACACTTAACGGAAATTAAATCTTACCCTTAACGGCGGAAAAGGCGAGAAATAGTATTGACTAAATTAAACAGAAAACACCAGTAGCTGTTATAAAATGCAGTATGCATTATATAAAATGAGAACATCTTTTTATGTTTTGTTTTTCTTTCATGCAACTGATGATGAACTACATACAGGCATATATTCTTTTCCAATACCGCCAAACTACACAATAGTAGAATATACTTTTAATATTATCGTACAAGTTCGGAATGCTTGCCTACCGTTTACGTATCTAATTCTAGTTTCAAGTTAAGACTAAGAGTAATCGTAATGAAATGTGTTATTTTTTTTTTTTTTTTTACTCTAAATGCTATAAAACGTGATACATCCGATATATTGTAGCATATATCACTAAATACAAATCCAAAACTATCACAACGAACACAATAAATGTTATTAACCAGGACGGTTGAAACGCGGATGGACCGGTCAACGAAAAGGCCACGAGAAGGTTCACCGGGACCGCGGGCGCAGTAGTTGCGAATTCTCGGCCAAACGGTGGCCCGCGGGCCCGCTGGTCCCGTTTACCTGTGCTATTGGACAATTCGATCTACCAATCGGGTGACAGCAGTTGACCACGCCCACCTATATATACCGAGTGTACAGCACTCGAGCTATATATTACTATCTCGATCAAAGAACAGTGCCGACCGCCTTCTCCCGCCAAAAATAAAAAACCGAACTGTCGGCCGACCGTTCGCGATACGGAGGCCGGGGACCCCTCGATTTACTCCTCCCGCCTCGTTATACACTCCGGTAACGTCGGCGAACCCCCATTCCTGACGGTTCGAGAGATATTCACGTTTTTCTCGCGGATCTTCAAACGCCCGTATCTCGGTTATCAGTCGCCCTGGCGTCATGGCGAATCCATTTACCGACTCTCCGAGACCGTCCCTTCGATTCGTCTAACCGCGAGTTTCTCTCCAACTTGCGCCGTTTTCGAGTTATTGGCGAAAACTGTCAGGGGAAACGCTGCTGCCGGTTGGCGGGAAATAGGCCGGTCCGCTGGGCGAACCGATTGGGCACTGCCGCCGGGGTGAGTTTTGTCGCTGGCTAGATTAATAGTTTAGAAGAAAGAGCGAAAAAATACGTCTCGATTATAAAAAAATGATGAGTTATATTATGAAGTTGTTTCTTGATTTCCATCTTATAATAAGCCTCCTAACAGTAAATAATAAAGAAACAAAAAATAAATAAATGAAATAAATTTTGTATTAATGAACTGGAACGTTTAACTTGTAAAATGGAAATAAATAGCGTATAGAAATATTCGAGCGATGGATAAAAAAACGTCAAAAGATGTAATTCCTTTTTAAATTATTATTTTTAAAAGTGGCCGGAAATTCCAAACACATATAGAGCACTGAGATTGAAAACTATTACAAAATGTATACATCATAGGCCTAGGTTTATAGTACTGTACATTACAGAAAGCGGATAATGCCAGAGTTGAAAACGAGTGATAGAAATGGTGGCCTTTAGAAAGGCCGTTTGTTGGGCGTGCGATGGGGCGCGCCGGCGGGCGAGGAGCGCAGAGCTTAGCCGCCGAACCCGTAGAGAGTGCGGCCCTGGCGTTTCAGAGCGTAGACTACGTCCATGGCGGTGACGGTCTTCCTCTTGGCGTGCTCGGTGTATGTGACGGCGTCGCGGATAACGTTCTCCAGGAACACCTTGAGTACGCCGCGAGTCTCCTCGTAGATCAGGCCGGAGATACGCTTGACTCCTCCTCGCCGGGCGAGACGGCGAATGGCCGGCTTGGTGATGCCCTGGATGTTGTCGCGCAGAACTTTGCGGTGACGCTTCGCTCCTCCCTTTCCGAGCCCCTTTCCTCCTTTGCCTCGTCCGGTCATGTCGATGAGCTGAGCTGGTTCGATATGCCGGAATCGCCGAAACGGCCGTAGTTTTGTCGACTCGTGCCTCGCTCCCATTGGTCGAGACCGGCGGACCAATAGGAGCGCGGCACGAGTTGACAAAACTGCGAGTCTTCCAGCCGGCGCTTCATTCCCATCGTCGTCGCAAGTCGCCATGGCCAGAACCAAGCAGACAGCCCGCAAGTCCACCGGAGGCAAGGCCCCGAGGAAACAGCTAGCCACCAAAGCCGCCAGGAAGAGCGCCCCGGCCACCGGAGGTGTGAAGAAGCCTCACCGTTACAGGCCCGGGACCGTCGCCCTGCGTGAGATCCGTCGTTACCAGAAGAGTACCGAACTGCTGATCCGCAAGCTGCCTTTCCAGCGTCTGGTCCGAGAGATCGCCCAGGACTTCAAGACCGACCTGCGTTTCCAGAGCTCCGCCGTTATGGCACTGCAGGAGGCGAGCGAGGCTTACTTGGTCGGACTCTTCGAAGACACCAACCTGTGCGCCATCCACGCCAAGCGAGTCACCATCATGCCCAAGGACATCCAGCTGGCCCGCCGCATCCGCGGAGAGCGCGCTTAAGCTGCTACGACTCGGCGTCAACGCGCCCCAACAAACGGCCTTTATCAAGGCCACAATACACTTCTCGTCTATACTCTCTCTTCGCTCTCGCTAACTCGCCCATCACCCGCGCGCTACTCTAGCCTACCTACATCTTGTGTCTGTCACACAATTCCGTGTTATTTTTGTATTATTTCCTTAATCACTTAATTTTTTTTTTCCAACTTAATACAGTATCATAGAAAAATATGAGCTGATTCTCATTCATTGCAAATACAAACTGTGTAATAGAATAACTCATCACTTACGCCTAAAGCGACATTTAGTTTCTTTGCCTAACAAATAACAACACAGAATAGTATATCACACAAAATATTTTCTACCTAAAAGTACTTTAAATACTCATATCAGAGTAAAATGCACTCTAGCCATTAGCCAATTTTAATCAAGCTAACATAAGTTAGGAAAAAAATAGAAATTTCACTTACCATCATTCGGTCGGACGTTGGATCCTTACTATTTATATTCCTCCGGACATTCAATAAATAGAACACCCGTATGCCAACAGTCCTCCTGTATCATACCTGCGGTTCACAATCGCTGTCAGTTAACGTAAAATAGTACTTTTTAATAAACAAAACAATTCTGATAGGTTACAGTTTGTTGTTATATTACTTTGTATTTGCTTGTATAACAATAATTTTTTTTTATTATTGCCTGGATAGTAATTGGTGAATTGATCAGTAATCCTTGCAATGCATAACTAATCACGCTGTAATTTATTACCTGATTACAACAAAAATACAGTCTGTAATTTAAATCAACATCGTCGAGGAAGGTACACATTATAAACTGTTTTTTGTAACCGTGATTTGTTATTAAAAATTGCCTTTACGGATGATACTTGCCAAAAACACGCAATTGCCTTTGGCTGTTTCATACAAGTCTAAAGTAAATAAATAAACAACGCAACGGTTAGAAAGCGAAAGCCACTGGACGAAACGATATACACACAAAACAACATAGAGCGAAAATTGAACAAACAACACGCGGATCGCCGGGAAAAATTCATCAAGTGCTATTTGAGATAGCAGGTGACAGAGGGCAAAATAAAATTCAGCCATAGCAGAGTTTAGAAACGAGTGAGTAAATGGTGGCCTTGATAAAGGCCGTTTATACTCGCAGGCGCGGAGCAGAGCGTCTACTTCTTTTTGGCCGCTGTCTTCTTCGGGGTCTTGGCCTTTTTCACCGCAGCCTTCTTCGGTTTCGGTGACTTGGGCTTCTTGGTCGGCGGCTTGGAGACCTTCTTCGCCTTCGGAGATTTGGCGGGCTTCGCAGCTTTGGGCTTGGCCGCAGCAGGCTTCTTTGCAGTTTTCTTCGCCGCTGTCGCCTTGGGTTTCTTCTCTCCCTTAGGCTTCGCTGCAGCGGGTTTCTTGGCGATCTTCTTGCCAACGGTCGCTGACTTGCCCTCGCTCTTGACGGACAGCTTGAACGAGCCAGAAGCCCCCTTGCCTTTCGGCTGGGTGAGAGTGCCGGCCACGACCGCAGACTTGAGGTACTTGCGGATGAACGGCGCTAGCTTCTCAGCGTCAACCTTGTAGTTGGCAGCGATGTACTTCTTGATCGCCTGCAGGGAGGAGCCGCCGCGCTCCTTCAAACTTTTGATAGCGGCGTTCACCATGTCGGATGTCGGTGGGTGAGCCGGCTTGACACGGGGCTTCTTGCTCGCCGCCGCCGCCTTGGATTTCTTCGGTGTCGCCGTAGCCGGGGCCGGTGCGCTGGTTGCCGAGTCTGCCATCGTTGAGTTGACGGAGAATTCAATGGCTTCCCAAGCCAAATATTATTCTGGCGCGCGCTGTCTACGTACCGTACAGAATACGCCGCGGCGCACGTTCAGTTTGTCTTTTGTGAACGGTGTTTTTGGTCGTTTTACGATTATTAATTGCCTTGTAAAAAGCGAGATATAGTCACGTTATGCACCGGAAGTAATTTAAAACACGCACTACTAACCGCTCTAGGAGATTAGACGGGTTAGAAGATCGCACGATCTCTGTTTCATATAATTAGTCGCGTCCGTATTGCGATTACACCCTCGTCCGACACGGTGTGCACCAGTAAAATCGCTTATATCAGGGTTTTATACCGTTTTCGTGGCATAAAACGTGTTGAAAACGATAATGGGGACAGTACTTTATATGAAAATCACCACTTCGAGACAAGCGGTACAATAGTGTCATTAACAGTGGCGACTATTCACCGCCCCGTAGACACAACTCGAGACACTGTTCCAACATCGGATAGAAGTACACGGCAGTGTATATTTCCTGTGCAGTTTTTGTTGTACTCGATGTTTATACACTTTTTATCATGTACTATGTTGTTTTTGATAATGAACGTAGCATTTCTGATAAACTCTACTAATATCAACCAATAAACTGTCGTGTATTCAGCGTTTACCGCAGTGACAGCTCAATCACTGTAGGTAAAACTCTGACTGCGGTGCATGATATCTCTGTTAATTCCACCTGCGGATAAAAAATGCACAGAAACTTAATAAAAATAGTGTGTAAGTAAAAAAAAAAAAAGAAAAAAGGGGGAAAATTGTTGGAAGGAATACATTTATGCTCTTTAGTTTATTTCATCCAGAACTGTACCGCGGTATGTGCCAACAATGTGTCGATGAAAGTGTATTCTGTCAAAGAATGAAATGTTACAATTAAAACTACTTATCCTCAGCAAAGATTGGTTACATAAATATAATATATTATCATCGTATCCCGGGTGAAACTTTCAATTTTAATAAAATTGTGTAAAAGTACACCCTTCTTCGAGCGAAGTTCGACAACTGACAACTCCTCATTTCGATCAAGAATATATATTTGCTTTAACATGTAAGCCCTTCTTTGAGCAAAGCTCGGCCCCCACACATGTAAACTCCTTCTTCGGCCGAAGCTTGACCACCGCAAATTTTCAAGTAATGCCATATTTTTTTTAGGGCGGAAAAACGACAACAACACGGTTAAACCCTTCTTTGAGCCAAGCTCGGTCCCCAAAACATGTAAATCCCTTCTCCGAGCGAAGCTTGACCGCCGCACCATTTCGAGCAATAATATTTTTAAACATCGAGAGAGGGGGGGAGAGAGGGGGAGAGAGAGAAACAACGCGTGCGCCATTCTTTGAGCAAAGCTCGACCCCCAAACGAATAAAATCCTCTTTGAGCAAAGCTCGGGCCTCACACGTGTAAAGCCTTCTTCGAGTAAAGTCAGACTATAGCGTCCATAGACTCTGACTGACCAATTTGCTCAATCCCAATCAACTGGACAAAAACAACCGAACCGGATAGATAATTTGCCTTCTTCACTAATACACGTTCACTTATAGATCAGCAATCCACGGCATTTAATACAATGACACAGTTCAACTGACACAATTAATTAATTGCTCCCGACTATATCACGATTACACTTGAATTCAACGAAAATCCAATCCGGTCGCGCGTGATTTGCTTTTTAACTGCCGTAAAGTTTAATTTCCATAGGAGCGGTTTATCATTAAAACACTTACTTTATTTACTGTAAGATTCTTACAACATACCGTTGCCTTTATATTTTTATACATCAGATCAGAGTGTAAACATTGCCCGCGTACTGATAACTATTAACCATACACTTAACGGAAATTAAATCTTACCCTTAACGGCGGAAAAGGCGAGAAATAGTATTGACTAAATTAAACAGAAAACACCAGTAGCTGTTATAAAATGCAGTATGCATTATATAAAATGAGAACATCTTTTTATGTTTTGTTTTTCTTTCATGCAACTGATGATGAACTACATACAGGCATATATTCTTTTCCAATACCGCCAAACTACACAATAGTAGAATATACTTTTAATATTATCGTACAAGTTCGGAATGCTTGCCTACCGTTTACGTATCTAATTCTAGTTTCAAGTTAAGACTAAGAGTAATCGTAATGAAATGTGTTATTTTTTTTTTTTTTTTTACTCTAAATGCTATAAAACGTGATACATCCGATATATTGTAGCATATATCACTAAATACAAATCCAAAACTATCACAACGAACACAATAAATGTTATTAACCAGGACGGTTGAAACGCGGATGGACCGGTCAACGAAAAGGCCACGAGAAGGTTCACCGGGACCGCGGGCGCAGTAGTTGCGAATTCTCGGCCAAACGGTGGCCCGCGGGCCCGCTGGTCCCGTTTACCTGTGCTATTGGACAATTCGATCTACCAATCGGGTGACAGCAGTTGACCACGCCCACCTATATATACCGAGTGTACAGCACTCGAGCTATATATTACTATCTCGATCAAAGAACAGTGCCGACCGCCTTCTCCCGCCAAAAATAAAAAACCGAACTGTCGGCCGACCGTTCGCGATACGGAGGCCGGGGACCCCTCGATTTACTCCTCCCGCCTCGTTATACACTCCGGTAACGTCGGCGAACCCCCATTCCTGACGGTTCGAGAGATATTCACGTTTTTCTCGCGGATCTTCAAACGCCCGTATCTCGGTTATCAGTCGCCCTGGCGTCATGGCGAATCCATTTACCGACTCTCCGAGACCGTCCCTTCGATTCGTCTAACCGCGAGTTTCTCTCCAACTTGCGCCGTTTTCGAGTTATTGGCGAAAACTGTCAGGGGAAACGCTGCTGCCGGTTGGCGGGAAATAGGCCGGTCCGCTGGGCGAACCGATTGGGCACTGCCGCCGGGGTGAGTTTTGTCGCTGGCTAGATTAATAGTTTAGAAGAAAGAGCGAAAAAATACGTCTCGATTATAAAAAAATGATGAGTTATATTATGAAGTTGTTTCTTGATTTCCATCTTATAATAAGCCTCCTAACAGTAAATAATAAAGAAACAAAAAATAAATAAATGAAATAAATTTTGTATTAATGAACTGGAACGTTTAACTTGTAAAATGGAAATAAATAGCGTATAGAAATATTCGAGCGATGGATAAAAAAACGTCAAAAGATGTAATTCCTTTTTAAATTATTATTTTTAAAAGTGGCCGGAAATTCCAAACACATATAGAGCACTGAGATTGAAAACTATTACAAAATGTATACATCATAGGCCTAGGTTTATAGTACTGTACATTACAGAAAGCGGATAATGCCAGAGTTGAAAACGAGTGATAGAAATGGTGGCCTTTAGAAAGGCCGTTTGTTGGGCGTGCGATGGGGCGCGCCGGCGGGCGAGGAGCGCAGAGCTTAGCCGCCGAACCCGTAGAGAGTGCGGCCCTGGCGTTTCAGAGCGTAGACTACGTCCATGGCGGTGACGGTCTTCCTCTTGGCGTGCTCGGTGTATGTGACGGCGTCGCGGATAACGTTCTCCAGGAACACCTTGAGTACGCCGCGAGTCTCCTCGTAGATCAGGCCGGAGATACGCTTGACTCCTCCTCGCCGGGCGAGACGGCGAATGGCCGGCTTGGTGATGCCCTGGATGTTGTCGCGCAGAACTTTGCGGTGACGCTTCGCTCCTCCCTTTCCGAGCCCCTTTCCTCCTTTGCCTCGTCCGGTCATGTCGATGAGCTGAGCTGGTTCGATATGCCGGAATCGCCGAAACGGCCGTAGTTTTGTCGACTCGTGCCTCGCTCCCATTGGTCGAGACCGGCGGACCAATAGGAGCGCGGCACGAGTTGACAAAACTGCGAGTCTTCCAGCCGGCGCTTCATTCCCATCGTCGTCGCAAGTCGCCATGGCCAGAACCAAGCAGACAGCCCGCAAGTCCACCGGAGGCAAGGCCCCGAGGAAACAGCTAGCCACCAAAGCCGCCAGGAAGAGCGCCCCGGCCACCGGAGGTGTGAAGAAGCCTCACCGTTACAGGCCCGGGACCGTCGCCCTGCGTGAGATCCGTCGTTACCAGAAGAGTACCGAACTGCTGATCCGCAAGCTGCCTTTCCAGCGTCTGGTCCGAGAGATCGCCCAGGACTTCAAGACCGACCTGCGTTTCCAGAGCTCCGCCGTTATGGCACTGCAGGAGGCGAGCGAGGCTTACTTGGTCGGACTCTTCGAAGACACCAACCTGTGCGCCATCCACGCCAAGCGAGTCACCATCATGCCCAAGGACATCCAGCTGGCCCGCCGCATCCGCGGAGAGCGCGCTTAAGCTGCTACGACTCGGCGTCAACGCGCCCCAACAAACGGCCTTTATCAAGGCCACAATACACTTCTCGTCTATACTCTCTCTTCGCTCTCGCTAACTCGCCCATCACCCGCGCGCTACTCTAGCCTACCTACATCTTGTGTCTGTCACACAATTCCGTGTTATTTTTGTATTATTTCCTTAATCACTTAATTTTTTTTTTCCAACTTAATACAGTATCATAGAAAAATATGAGCTGATTCTCATTCATTGCAAATACAAACTGTGTAATAGAATAACTCATCACTTACGCCTAAAGCGACATTTAGTTTCTTTGCCTAACAAATAACAACACAGAATAGTATATCACACAAAATATTTTCTACCTAAAAGTACTTTAAATACTCATATCAGAGTAAAATGCACTCTAGCCATTAGCCAATTTTAATCAAGCTAACATAAGTTAGGAAAAAAATAGAAATTTCACTTACCATCATTCGGTCGGACGTTGGATCCTTACTATTTATATTCCTCCGGACATTCAATAAATAGAACACCCGTATGCCAACAGTCCTCCTGTATCATACCTGCGGTTCACAATCGCTGTCAGTTAACGTAAAATAGTACTTTTTAATAAACAAAACAATTCTGATAGGTTACAGTTTGTTGTTATATTACTTTGTATTTGCTTGTATAACAATAATTTTTTTTTATTATTGCCTGGATAGTAATTGGTGAATTGATCAGTAATCCTTGCAATGCATAACTAATCACGCTGTAATTTATTACCTGATTACAACAAAAATACAGTCTGTAATTTAAATCAACATCGTCGAGGAAGGTACACATTATAAACTGTTTTTTGTAACCGTGATTTGTTATTAAAAATTGCCTTTACGGATGATACTTGCCAAAAACACGCAATTGCCTTTGGCTGTTTCATACAAGTCTAAAGTAAATAAATAAACAACGCAACGGTTAGAAAGCGAAAGCCACTGGACGAAACGATATACACACAAAACAACATAGAGCGAAAATTGAACAAACAACACGCGGATCGCCGGGAAAAATTCATCAAGTGCTATTTGAGATAGCAGGTGACAGAGGGCAAAATAAAATTCAGCCATAGCAGAGTTTAGAAACGAGTGAGTAAATGGTGGCCTTGATAAAGGCCGTTTATACTCGCAGGCGCGGAGCAGAGCGTCTACTTCTTTTTGGCCGCTGTCTTCTTCGGGGTCTTGGCCTTTTTCACCGCAGCCTTCTTCGGTTTCGGTGACTTGGGCTTCTTGGTCGGCGGCTTGGAGACCTTCTTCGCCTTCGGAGATTTGGCGGGCTTCGCAGCTTTGGGCTTGGCCGCAGCAGGCTTCTTTGCAGTTTTCTTCGCCGCTGTCGCCTTGGGTTTCTTCTCTCCCTTAGGCTTCGCTGCAGCGGGTTTCTTGGCGATCTTCTTGCCAACGGTCGCTGACTTGCCCTCGCTCTTGACGGACAGCTTGAACGAGCCAGAAGCCCCCTTGCCTTTCGGCTGGGTGAGAGTGCCGGCCACGACCGCAGACTTGAGGTACTTGCGGATGAACGGCGCTAGCTTCTCAGCGTCAACCTTGTAGTTGGCAGCGATGTACTTCTTGATCGCCTGCAGGGAGGAGCCGCCGCGCTCCTTCAAACTTTTGATAGCGGCGTTCACCATGTCGGATGTCGGTGGGTGAGCCGGCTTGACACGGGGCTTCTTGCTCGCCGCCGCCGCCTTGGATTTCTTCGGTGTCGCCGTAGCCGGGGCCGGTGCGCTGGTTGCCGAGTCTGCCATCGTTGAGTTGACGGAGAATTCAATGGCTTCCCAAGCCAAATATTATTCTGGCGCGCGCTGTCTACGTACCGTACAGAATACGCCGCGGCGCACGTTCAGTTTGTCTTTTGTGAACGGTGTTTTTGGTCGTTTTACGATTATTAATTGCCTTGTAAAAAGCGAGATATAGTCACGTTATGCACCGGAAGTAATTTAAAACACGCACTACTAACCGCTCTAGGAGATTAGACGGGTTAGAAGATCGCACGATCTCTGTTTCATATAATTAGTCGCGTCCGTATTGCGATTACACCCTCGTCCGACACGGTGTGCACCAGTAAAATCGCTTATATCAGGGTTTTATACCGTTTTCGTGGCATAAAACGTGTTGAAAACGATAATGGGGACAGTACTTTATATGAAAATCACCACTTCGAGACAAGCGGTACAATAGTGTCATTAACAGTGGCGACTATTCACCGCCCCGTAGACACAACTCGAGACACTGTTCCAACATCGGATAGAAGTACACGGCAGTGTATATTTCCTGTGCAGTTTTTGTTGTACTCGATGTTTATACACTTTTTATCATGTACTATGTTGTTTTTGATAATGAACGTAGCATTTCTGATAAACTCTACTAATATCAACCAATAAACTGTCGTGTATTCAGCGTTTACCGCAGTGACAGCTCAATCACTGTAGGTAAAACTCTGACTGCGGTGCATGATATCTCTGTTAATTCCACCTGCGGATAAAAAATGCACAGAAACTTAATAAAAATAGTGTGTAAGTAAAAAAAAAAAAAGAAAAAAGGGGGAAAATTGTTGGAAGGAATACATTTATGCTCTTTAGTTTATTTCATCCAGAACTGTACCGCGGTATGTGCCAACAATGTGTCGATGAAAGTGTATTCTGTCAAAGAATGAAATGTTACAATTAAAACTACTTATCCTCAGCAAAGATTGGTTACATAAATATAATATATTATCATCGTATCCCGGGTGAAACTTTCAATTTTAATAAAATTGTGTAAAAGTACACCCTTCTTCGAGCGAAGTTCGACAACTGACAACTCCTCATTTCGATCAAGAATATATATTTGCTTTAACATGTAAGCCCTTCTTTGAGCAAAGCTCGGCCCCCACACATGTAAACTCCTTCTTCGGCCGAAGCTTGACCACCGCAAATTTTCAAGTAATGCCATATTTTTTTTAGGGCGGAAAAACGACAACAACACGGTTAAACCCTTCTTTGAGCCAAGCTCGGTCCCCAAAACATGTAAATCCCTTCTCCGAGCGAAGCTTGACCGCCGCACCATTTCGAGCAATAATATTTTTAAACATCGAGAGAGGGGGGGAGAGAGGGGGAGAGAGAGAAACAACGCGTGCGCCATTCTTTGAGCAAAGCTCGACCCCCAAACGAATAAAATCCTCTTTGAGCAAAGCTCGGGCCTCACACGTGTAAAGCCTTCTTCGAGTAAAGTCAGACTATAGCGTCCATAGACTCTGACTGACCAATTTGCTCAATCCCAATCAACTGGACAAAAACAACCGAACCGGATAGATAATTTGCCTTCTTCACTAATACACGTTCACTTATAGATCAGCAATCCACGGCATTTAATACAATGACACAGTTCAACTGACACAATTAATTAATTGCTCCCGACTATATCACGATTACACTTGAATTCAACGAAAATCCAATCCGGTCGCGCGTGATTTGCTTTTTAACTGCCGTAAAGTTTAATTTCCATAGGAGCGGTTTATCATTAAAACACTTACTTTATTTACTGTAAGATTCTTACAACATACCGTTGCCTTTATATTTTTATACATCAGATCAGAGTGTAAACATTGCCCGCGTACTGATAACTATTAACCATACACTTAACGGAAATTAAATCTTACCCTTAACGGCGGAAAAGGCGAGAAATAGTATTGACTAAATTAAACAGAAAACACCAGTAGCTGTTATAAAATGCAGTATGCATTATATAAAATGAGAACATCTTTTTATGTTTTGTTTTTCTTTCATGCAACTGATGATGAACTACATACAGGCATATATTCTTTTCCAATACCGCCAAACTACACAATAGTAGAATATACTTTTAATATTATCGTACAAGTTCGGAATGCTTGCCTACCGTTTACGTATCTAATTCTAGTTTCAAGTTAAGACTAAGAGTAATCGTAATGAAATGTGTTATTTTTTTTTTTTTTTTTACTCTAAATGCTATAAAACGTGATACATCCGATATATTGTAGCATATATCACTAAATACAAATCCAAAACTATCACAACGAACACAATAAATGTTATTAACCAGGACGGTTGAAACGCGGATGGACCGGTCAACGAAAAGGCCACGAGAAGGTTCACCGGGACCGCGGGCGCAGTAGTTGCGAATTCTCGGCCAAACGGTGGCCCGCGGGCCCGCTGGTCCCGTTTACCTGTGCTATTGGACAATTCGATCTACCAATCGGGTGACAGCAGTTGACCACGCCCACCTATATATACCGAGTGTACAGCACTCGAGCTATATATTACTATCTCGATCAAAGAACAGTGCCGACCGCCTTCTCCCGCCAAAAATAAAAAACCGAACTGTCGGCCGACCGTTCGCGATACGGAGGCCGGGGACCCCTCGATTTACTCCTCCCGCCTCGTTATACACTCCGGTAACGTCGGCGAACCCCCATTCCTGACGGTTCGAGAGATATTCACGTTTTTCTCGCGGATCTTCAAACGCCCGTATCTCGGTTATCAGTCGCCCTGGCGTCATGGCGAATCCATTTACCGACTCTCCGAGACCGTCCCTTCGATTCGTCTAACCGCGAGTTTCTCTCCAACTTGCGCCGTTTTCGAGTTATTGGCGAAAACTGTCAGGGGAAACGCTGCTGCCGGTTGGCGGGAAATAGGCCGGTCCGCTGGGCGAACCGATTGGGCACTGCCGCCGGGGTGAGTTTTGTCGCTGGCTAGATTAATAGTTTAGAAGAAAGAGCGAAAAAATACGTCTCGATTATAAAAAAATGATGAGTTATATTATGAAGTTGTTTCTTGATTTCCATCTTATAATAAGCCTCCTAACAGTAAATAATAAAGAAACAAAAAATAAATAAATGAAATAAATTTTGTATTAATGAACTGGAACGTTTAACTTGTAAAATGGAAATAAATAGCGTATAGAAATATTCGAGCGATGGATAAAAAAACGTCAAAAGATGTAATTCCTTTTTAAATTATTATTTTTAAAAGTGGCCGGAAATTCCAAACACATATAGAGCACTGAGATTGAAAACTATTACAAAATGTATACATCATAGGCCTAGGTTTATAGTACTGTACATTACAGAAAGCGGATAATGCCAGAGTTGAAAACGAGTGATAGAAATGGTGGCCTTTAGAAAGGCCGTTTGTTGGGCGTGCGATGGGGCGCGCCGGCGGGCGAGGAGCGCAGAGCTTAGCCGCCGAACCCGTAGAGAGTGCGGCCCTGGCGTTTCAGAGCGTAGACTACGTCCATGGCGGTGACGGTCTTCCTCTTGGCGTGCTCGGTGTATGTGACGGCGTCGCGGATAACGTTCTCCAGGAACACCTTGAGTACGCCGCGAGTCTCCTCGTAGATCAGGCCGGAGATACGCTTGACTCCTCCTCGCCGGGCGAGACGGCGAATGGCCGGCTTGGTGATGCCCTGGATGTTGTCGCGCAGAACTTTGCGGTGACGCTTCGCTCCTCCCTTTCCGAGCCCCTTTCCTCCTTTGCCTCGTCCGGTCATGTCGATGAGCTGAGCTGGTTCGATATGCCGGAATCGCCGAAACGGCCGTAGTTTTGTCGACTCGTGCCTCGCTCCCATTGGTCGAGACCGGCGGACCAATAGGAGCGCGGCACGAGTTGACAAAACTGCGAGTCTTCCAGCCGGCGCTTCATTCCCATCGTCGTCGCAAGTCGCCATGGCCAGAACCAAGCAGACAGCCCGCAAGTCCACCGGAGGCAAGGCCCCGAGGAAACAGCTAGCCACCAAAGCCGCCAGGAAGAGCGCCCCGGCCACCGGAGGTGTGAAGAAGCCTCACCGTTACAGGCCCGGGACCGTCGCCCTGCGTGAGATCCGTCGTTACCAGAAGAGTACCGAACTGCTGATCCGCAAGCTGCCTTTCCAGCGTCTGGTCCGAGAGATCGCCCAGGACTTCAAGACCGACCTGCGTTTCCAGAGCTCCGCCGTTATGGCACTGCAGGAGGCGAGCGAGGCTTACTTGGTCGGACTCTTCGAAGACACCAACCTGTGCGCCATCCACGCCAAGCGAGTCACCATCATGCCCAAGGACATCCAGCTGGCCCGCCGCATCCGCGGAGAGCGCGCTTAAGCTGCTACGACTCGGCGTCAACGCGCCCCAACAAACGGCCTTTATCAAGGCCACAATACACTTCTCGTCTATACTCTCTCTTCGCTCTCGCTAACTCGCCCATCACCCGCGCGCTACTCTAGCCTACCTACATCTTGTGTCTGTCACACAATTCCGTGTTATTTTTGTATTATTTCCTTAATCACTTAATTTTTTTTTTCCAACTTAATACAGTATCATAGAAAAATATGAGCTGATTCTCATTCATTGCAAATACAAACTGTGTAATAGAATAACTCATCACTTACGCCTAAAGCGACATTTAGTTACTTTGCCTAACAAATAACAACACAGAATAGTATATCACACAAAATATTTTCTACCTAAAAGTACTTTAAATACTCATATCAGAGTAAAATGCACTCTAGCCATTAGCCAATTTTAATCAAGCTAACATAAGTTAGGAAAAAAATAGAAATTTCACTTACCATCATTCGGTCGGACGTTGGATCCTTACTATTTATATTCCTCCGGACATTCAATAAATAGAACACCCGTATGCCAACAGTCCTCCTGTATCATACCTGCGGTTCACAATCGCTGTCAGTTAACGTAAAATAGTACTTTTTAATAAACAAAACAATTCTGATAGGTTACAGTTTGTTGTTATATTACTTTGTATTTGCTTGTATAACAATAATTTTTTTTTATTATTGCCTGGATAGTAATTGGTGAATTGATCAGTAATCCTTGCAATGCATAACTAATCACGCTGTAATTTATTACCTGATTACAACAAAAATACAGTCTGTAATTTAAATCAACATCGTCGAGGAAGGTACACATTATAAACTGTTTTTTGTAACCGTGATTTGTTATTAAAAATTGCCTTTACGGATGATACTTGCCAAAAACACGCAATTGCCTTTGGCTGTTTCATACAAGTCTAAAGTAAATAAATAAACAACGCAACGGTTAGAAAGCGAAAGCCACTGGACGAAACGATATACACACAAAACAACATAGAGCGAAAATTGAACAAACAACACGCGGATCGCCGGGAAAAATTCATCAAGTGCTATTTGAGATAGCAGGTGACAGAGGGCAAAATAAAATTCAGCCATAGCAGAGTTTAGAAACGAGTGAGTAAATGGTGGCCTTGATAAAGGCCGTTTATACTCGCAGGCGCGGAGCAGAGCGTCTACTTCTTTTTGGCCGCTGTCTTCTTCGGGGTCTTGGCCTTTTTCACCGCAGCCTTCTTCGGTTTCGGTGACTTGGGCTTCTTGGTCGGCGGCTTGGAGACCTTCTTCGCCTTCGGAGATTTGGCGGGCTTCGCAGCTTTGGGCTTGGCCGCAGCAGGCTTCTTTGCAGTTTTCTTCGCCGCTGTCGCCTTGGGTTTCTTCTCTCCCTTAGGCTTCGCTGCAGCGGGTTTCTTGGCGATCTTCTTGCCAACGGTCGCTGACTTGCCCTCGCTCTTGACGGACAGCTTGAACGAGCCAGAAGCCCCCTTGCCTTTCGGCTGGGTGAGAGTGCCGGCCACGACCGCAGACTTGAGGTACTTGCGGATGAACGGCGCTAGCTTCTCAGCGTCAACCTTGTAGTTGGCAGCGATGTACTTCTTGATCGCCTGCAGGGAGGAGCCGCCGCGCTCCTTCAAACTTTTGATAGCGGCGTTCACCATGTCGGATGTCGGTGGGTGAGCCGGCTTGACACGGGGCTTCTTGCTCGCCGCCGCCGCCTTGGATTTCTTCGGTGTCGCCGTAGCCGGGGCCGGTGCGCTGGTTGCCGAGTCTGCCATCGTTGAGTTGACGGAGAATTCAATGGCTTCCCAAGCCAAATATTATTCTGGCGCGCGCTGTCTACGTACCGTACAGAATACGCCGCGGCGCACGTTCAGTTTGTCTTTTGTGAACGGTGTTTTTGGTCGTTTTACGATTATTAATTGCCTTGTAAAAAGCGAGATATAGTCACGTTATGCACCGGAAGTAATTTAAAACACGCACTACTAACCGCTCTAGGAGATTAGACGGGTTAGAAGATCGCACGATCTCTGTTTCATATAATTAGTCGCGTCCGTATTGCGATTACACCCTCGTCCGACACGGTGTGCACCAGTAAAATCGCTTATATCAGGGTTTTATACCGTTTTCGTGGCATAAAACGTGTTGAAAACGATAATGGGGACAGTACTTTATATGAAAATCACCACTTCGAGACAAGCGGTACAATAGTGTCATTAACAGTGGCGACTATTCACCGCCCCGTAGACACAACTCGAGACACTGTTCCAACATCGGATAGAAGTACACGGCAGTGTATATTTCCTGTGCAGTTTTTGTTGTACTCGATGTTTATACACTTTTTATCATGTACTATGTTGTTTTTGATAATGAACGTAGCATTTCTGATAAACTCTACTAATATCAACCAATAAACTGTCGTGTATTCAGCGTTTACCGCAGTGACAGCTCAATCACTGTAGGTAAAACTCTGACTGCGGTGCATGATATCTCTGTTAATTCCACCTGCGGATAAAAAATGCACAGAAACTTAATAAAAATAGTGTGTAAGTAAAAAAAAAAAAAGAAAAAAGGGGGAAAATTGTTGGAAGGAATACATTTATGCTCTTTAGTTTATTTCATCCAGAACTGTACCGCGGTATGTGCCAACAATGTGTCGATGAAAGTGTATTCTGTCAAAGAATGAAATGTTACAATTAAAACTACTTATCCTCAGCAAAGATTGGTTACATAAATATAATATATTATCATCGTATCCCGGGTGAAACTTTCAATTTTAATAAAATTGTGTAAAAGTACACCCTTCTTCGAGCGAAGTTCGACAACTGACAACTCCTCATTTCGATCAAGAATATATATTTGCTTTAACATGTAAGCCCTTCTTTGAGCAAAGCTCGGCCCCCACACATGTAAACTCCTTCTTCGGCCGAAGCTTGACCACCGCAAATTTTCAAGTAATGCCATATTTTTTTTAGGGCGGAAAAACGACAACAACACGGTTAAACCCTTCTTTGAGCCAAGCTCGGTCCCCAAAACATGTAAATCCCTTCTCCGAGCGAAGCTTGACCGCCGCACCATTTCGAGCAATAATATTTTTAAACATCGAGAGAGGGGGGGAGAGAGGGGGAGAGAGAGAAACAACGCGTGCGCCATTCTTTGAGCAAAGCTCGACCCCCAAACGAATAAAATCCTCTTTGAGCAAAGCTCGGGCCTCACACGTGTAAAGCCTTCTTCGAGTAAAGTCAGACTATAGCGTCCATAGACTCTGACTGACCAATTTGCTCAATCCCAATCAACTGGACAAAAACAACCGAACCGGATAGATAATTTGCCTTCTTCACTAATACACGTTCACTTATAGATCAGCAATCCACGGCATTTAATACAATGACACAGTTCAACTGACACAATTAATTAATTGCTCCCGACTATATCACGATTACACTTGAATTCAACGAAAATCCAATCCGGTCGCGCGTGATTTGCTTTTTAACTGCCGTAAAGTTTAATTTCCATAGGAGCGGTTTATCATTAAAACACTTACTTTATTTACTGTAAGATTCTTACAACATACCGTTGCCTTTATATTTTTATACATCAGATCAGAGTGTAAACATTGCCCGCGTACTGATAACTATTAACCATACACTTAACGGAAATTAAATCTTACCCTTAACGGCGGAAAAGGCGAGAAATAGTATTGACTAAATTAAACAGAAAACACCAGTAGCTGTTATAAAATGCAGTATGCATTATATAAAATGAGAACATCTTTTTATGTTTTGTTTTTCTTTCATGCAACTGATGATGAACTACATACAGGCATATATTCTTTTCCAATACCGCCAAACTACACAATAGTAGAATATACTTTTAATATTATCGTACAAGTTCGGAATGCTTGCCTACCGTTTACGTATCTAATTCTAGTTTCAAGTTAAGACTAAGAGTAATCGTAATGAAATGTGTTATTTTTTTTTTTTTTTTTACTCTAAATGCTATAAAACGTGATACATCCGATATATTGTAGCATATATCACTAAATACAAATCCAAAACTATCACAACGAACACAATAAATGTTATTAACCAGGACGGTTGAAACGCGGATGGACCGGTCAACGAAAAGGCCACGAGAAGGTTCACCGGGACCGCGGGCGCAGTAGTTGCGAATTCTCGGCCAAACGGTGGCCCGCGGGCCCGCTGGTCCCGTTTACCTGTGCTATTGGACAATTCGATCTACCAATCGGGTGACAGCAGTTGACCACGCCCACCTATATATACCGAGTGTACAGCACTCGAGCTATATATTACTATCTCGATCAAAGAACAGTGCCGACCGCCTTCTCCCGCCAAAAATAAAAAACCGAACTGTCGGCCGACCGTTCGCGATACGGAGGCCGGGGACCCCTCGATTTACTCCTCCCGCCTCGTTATACACTCCGGTAACGTCGGCGAACCCCCATTCCTGACGGTTCGAGAGATATTCACGTTTTTCTCGCGGATCTTCAAACGCCCGTATCTCGGTTATCAGTCGCCCTGGCGTCATGGCGAATCCATTTACCGACTCTCCGAGACCGTCCCTTCGATTCGTCTAACCGCGAGTTTCTCTCCAACTTGCGCCGTTTTCGAGTTATTGGCGAAAACTGTCAGGGGAAACGCTGCTGCCGGTTGGCGGGAAATAGGCCGGTCCGCTGGGCGAACCGATTGGGCACTGCCGCCGGGGTGAGTTTTGTCGCTGGCTAGATTAATAGTTTAGAAGAAAGAGCGAAAAAATACGTCTCGATTATAAAAAAATGATGAGTTATATTATGAAGTTGTTTCTTGATTTCCATCTTATAATAAGCCTCCTAACAGTAAATAATAAAGAAACAAAAAATAAATAAATGAAATAAATTTTGTATTAATGAACTGGAACGTTTAACTTGTAAAATGGAAATAAATAGCGTATAGAAATATTCGAGCGATGGATAAAAAAACGTCAAAAGATGTAATTCCTTTTTAAATTATTATTTTTAAAAGTGGCCGGAAATTCCAAACACATATAGAGCACTGAGATTGAAAACTATTACAAAATGTATACATCATAGGCCTAGGTTTATAGTACTGTACATTACAGAAAGCGGATAATGCCAGAGTTGAAAACGAGTGATAGAAATGGTGGCCTTTAGAAAGGCCGTTTGTTGGGCGTGCGATGGGGCGCGCCGGCGGGCGAGGAGCGCAGAGCTTAGCCGCCGAACCCGTAGAGAGTGCGGCCCTGGCGTTTCAGAGCGTAGACTACGTCCATGGCGGTGACGGTCTTCCTCTTGGCGTGCTCGGTGTATGTGACGGCGTCGCGGATAACGTTCTCCAGGAACACCTTGAGTACGCCGCGAGTCTCCTCGTAGATCAGGCCGGAGATACGCTTGACTCCTCCTCGCCGGGCGAGACGGCGAATGGCCGGCTTGGTGATGCCCTGGATGTTGTCGCGCAGAACTTTGCGGTGACGCTTCGCTCCTCCCTTTCCGAGCCCCTTTCCTCCTTTGCCTCGTCCGGTCATGTCGATGAGCTGAGCTGGTTCGATATGCCGGAATCGCCGAAACGGCCGTAGTTTTGTCGACTCGTGCCTCGCTCCCATTGGTCGAGACCGGCGGACCAATAGGAGCGCGGCACGAGTTGACAAAACTGCGAGTCTTCCAGCCGGCGCTTCATTCCCATCGTCGTCGCAAGTCGCCATGGCCAGAACCAAGCAGACAGCCCGCAAGTCCACCGGAGGCAAGGCCCCGAGGAAACAGCTAGCCACCAAAGCCGCCAGGAAGAGCGCCCCGGCCACCGGAGGTGTGAAGAAGCCTCACCGTTACAGGCCCGGGACCGTCGCCCTGCGTGAGATCCGTCGTTACCAGAAGAGTACCGAACTGCTGATCCGCAAGCTGCCTTTCCAGCGTCTGGTCCGAGAGATCGCCCAGGACTTCAAGACCGACCTGCGTTTCCAGAGCTCCGCCGTTATGGCACTGCAGGAGGCGAGCGAGGCTTACTTGGTCGGACTCTTCGAAGACACCAACCTGTGCGCCATCCACGCCAAGCGAGTCACCATCATGCCCAAGGACATCCAGCTGGCCCGCCGCATCCGCGGAGAGCGCGCTTAAGCTGCTACGACTCGGCGTCAACGCGCCCCAACAAACGGCCTTTATCAAGGCCACAATACACTTCTCGTCTATACTCTCTCTTCGCTCTCGCTAACTCGCCCATCACCCGCGCGCTACTCTAGCCTACCTACATCTTGTGTCTGTCACACAATTCCGTGTTATTTTTGTATTATTTCCTTAATCACTTAATTTTTTTTTTCCAACTTAATACAGTATCATAGAAAAATATGAGCTGATTCTCATTCATTGCAAATACAAACTGTGTAATAGAATAACTCATCACTTACGCCTAAAGCGACATTTAGTTTCTTTGCCTAACAAATAACAACACAGAATAGTATATCACACAAAATATTTTCTACCTAAAAGTACTTTAAATACTCATATCAGAGTAAAATGCACTCTAGCCATTAGCCAATTTTAATCAAGCTAACATAAGTTAGGAAAAAAATAGAAATTTCACTTACCATCATTCGGTCGGACGTTGGATCCTTACTATTTATATTCCTCCGGACATTCAATAAATAGAACACCCGTATGCCAACAGTCCTCCTGTATCATACCTGCGGTTCACAATCGCTGTCAGTTAACGTAAAATAGTACTTTTTAATAAACAAAACAATTCTGATAGGTTACAGTTTGTTGTTATATTACTTTGTATTTGCTTGTATAACAATAATTTTTTTTTATTATTGCCTGGATAGTAATTGGTGAATTGATCAGTAATCCTTGCAATGCATAACTAATCACGCTGTAATTTATTACCTGATTACAACAAAAATACAGTCTGTAATTTAAATCAACATCGTCGAGGAAGGTACACATTATAAACTGTTTTTTGTAACCGTGATTTGTTATTAAAAATTGCCTTTACGGATGATACTTGCCAAAAACACGCAATTGCCTTTGGCTGTTTCATACAAGTCTAAAGTAAATAAATAAACAACGCAACGGTTAGAAAGCGAAAGCCACTGGACGAAACGATATACACACAAAACAACATAGAGCGAAAATTGAACAAACAACACGCGGATCGCCGGGAAAAATTCATCAAGTGCTATTTGAGATAGCAGGTGACAGAGGGCAAAATAAAATTCAGCCATAGCAGAGTTTAGAAACGAGTGAGTAAATGGTGGCCTTGATAAAGGCCGTTTATACTCGCAGGCGCGGAGCAGAGCGTCTACTTCTTTTTGGCCGCTGTCTTCTTCGGGGTCTTGGCCTTTTTCACCGCAGCCTTCTTCGGTTTCGGTGACTTGGGCTTCTTGGTCGGCGGCTTGGAGACCTTCTTCGCCTTCGGAGATTTGGCGGGCTTCGCAGCTTTGGGCTTGGCCGCAGCAGGCTTCTTTGCAGTTTTCTTCGCCGCTGTCGCCTTGGGTTTCTTCTCTCCCTTAGGCTTCGCTGCAGCGGGTTTCTTGGCGATCTTCTTGCCAACGGTCGCTGACTTGCCCTCGCTCTTGACGGACAGCTTGAACGAGCCAGAAGCCCCCTTGCCTTTCGGCTGGGTGAGAGTGCCGGCCACGACCGCAGACTTGAGGTACTTGCGGATGAACGGCGCTAGCTTCTCAGCGTCAACCTTGTAGTTGGCAGCGATGTACTTCTTGATCGCCTGCAGGGAGGAGCCGCCGCGCTCCTTCAAACTTTTGATAGCGGCGTTCACCATGTCGGATGTCGGTGGGTGAGCCGGCTTGACACGGGGCTTCTTGCTCGCCGCCGCCGCCTTGGATTTCTTCGGTGTCGCCGTAGCCGGGGCCGGTGCGCTGGTTGCCGAGTCTGCCATCGTTGAGTTGACGGAGAATTCAATGGCTTCCCAAGCCAAATATTATTCTGGCGCGCGCTGTCTACGTACCGTACAGAATACGCCGCGGCGCACGTTCAGTTTGTCTTTTGTGAACGGTGTTTTTGGTCGTTTTACGATTATTAATTGCCTTGTAAAAAGCGAGATATAGTCACGTTATGCACCGGAAGTAATTTAAAACACGCACTACTAACCGCTCTAGGAGATTAGACGGGTTAGAAGATCGCACGATCTCTGTTTCATATAATTAGTCGCGTCCGTATTGCGATTACACCCTCGTCCGACACGGTGTGCACCAGTAAAATCGCTTATATCAGGGTTTTATACCGTTTTCGTGGCATAAAACGTGTTGAAAACGATAATGGGGACAGTACTTTATATGAAAATCACCACTTCGAGACAAGCGGTACAATAGTGTCATTAACAGTGGCGACTATTCACCGCCCCGTAGACACAACTCGAGACACTGTTCCAACATCGGATAGAAGTACACGGCAGTGTATATTTCCTGTGCAGTTTTTGTTGTACTCGATGTTTATACACTTTTTATCATGTACTATGTTGTTTTTGATAATGAACGTAGCATTTCTGATAAACTCTACTAATATCAACCAATAAACTGTCGTGTATTCAGCGTTTACCGCAGTGACAGCTCAATCACTGTAGGTAAAACTCTGACTGCGGTGCATGATATCTCTGTTAATTCCACCTGCGGATAAAAAATGCACAGAAACTTAATAAAAATAGTGTGTAAGTAAAAAAAAAAAAAGAAAAAAGGGGGAAAATTGTTGGAAGGAATACATTTATGCTCTTTAGTTTATTTCATCCAGAACTGTACCGCGGTATGTGCCAACAATGTGTCGATGAAAGTGTATTCTGTCAAAGAATGAAATGTTACAATTAAAACTACTTATCCTCAGCAAAGATTGGTTACATAAATATAATATATTATCATCGTATCCCGGGTGAAACTTTCAATTTTAATAAAATTGTGTAAAAGTACACCCTTCTTCGAGCGAAGTTCGACAACTGACAACTCCTCATTTCGATCAAGAATATATATTTGCTTTAACATGTAAGCCCTTCTTTGAGCAAAGCTCGGCCCCCACACATGTAAACTCCTTCTTCGGCCGAAGCTTGACCACCGCAAATTTTCAAGTAATGCCATATTTTTTTTAGGGCGGAAAAACGACAACAACACGGTTAAACCCTTCTTTGAGCCAAGCTCGGTCCCCAAAACATGTAAATCCCTTCTCCGAGCGAAGCTTGACCGCCGCACCATTTCGAGCAATAATATTTTTAAACATCGAGAGAGGGGGGGAGAGAGGGGGAGAGAGAGAAACAACGCGTGCGCCATTCTTTGAGCAAAGCTCGACCCCCAAACGAATAAAATCCTCTTTGAGCAAAGCTCGGGCCTCACACGTGTAAAGCCTTCTTCGAGTAAAGTCAGACTATAGCGTCCATAGACTCTGACTGACCAATTTGCTCAATCCCAATCAACTGGACAAAAACAACCGAACCGGATAGATAATTTGCCTTCTTCACTAATACACGTTCACTTATAGATCAGCAATCCACGGCATTTAATACAATGACACAGTTCAACTGACACAATTAATTAATTGCTCCCGACTATATCACGATTACACTTGAATTCAACGAAAATCCAATCCGGTCGCGCGTGATTTGCTTTTTAACTGCCGTAAAGTTTAATTTCCATAGGAGCGGTTTATCATTAAAACACTTACTTTATTTACTGTAAGATTCTTACAACATACCGTTGCCTTTATATTTTTATACATCAGATCAGAGTGTAAACATTGCCCGCGTACTGATAACTATTAACCATACACTTAACGGAAATTAAATCTTACCCTTAACGGCGGAAAAGGCGAGAAATAGTATTGACTAAATTAAACAGAAAACACCAGTAGCTGTTATAAAATGCAGTATGCATTATATAAAATGAGAACATCTTTTTATGTTTTGTTTTTCTTTCATGCAACTGATGATGAACTACATACAGGCATATATTCTTTTCCAATACCGCCAAACTACACAATAGTAGAATATACTTTTAATATTATCGTACAAGTTCGGAATGCTTGCCTACCGTTTACGTATCTAATTCTAGTTTCAAGTTAAGACTAAGAGTAATCGTAATGAAATGTGTTATTTTTTTTTTTTTTTTTACTCTAAATGCTATAAAACGTGATACATCCGATATATTGTAGCATATATCACTAAATACAAATCCAAAACTATCACAACGAACACAATAAATGTTATTAACCAGGACGGTTGAAACGCGGATGGACCGGTCAACGAAAAGGCCACGAGAAGGTTCACCGGGACCGCGGGCGCAGTAGTTGCGAATTCTCGGCCAAACGGTGGCCCGCGGGCCCGCTGGTCCCGTTTACCTGTGCTATTGGACAATTCGATCTACCAATCGGGTGACAGCAGTTGACCACGCCCACCTATATATACCGAGTGTACAGCACTCGAGCTATATATTACTATCTCGATCAAAGAACAGTGCCGACCGCCTTCTCCCGCCAAAAATAAAAAACCGAACTGTCGGCCGACCGTTCGCGATACGGAGGCCGGGGACCCCTCGATTTACTCCTCCCGCCTCGTTATACACTCCGGTAACGTCGGCGAACCCCCATTCCTGACGGTTCGAGAGATATTCACGTTTTTCTCGCGGATCTTCAAACGCCCGTATCTCGGTTATCAGTCGCCCTGGCGTCATGGCGAATCCATTTACCGACTCTCCGAGACCGTCCCTTCGATTCGTCTAACCGCGAGTTTCTCTCCAACTTGCGCCGTTTTCGAGTTATTGGCGAAAACTGTCAGGGGAAACGCTGCTGCCGGTTGGCGGGAAATAGGCCGGTCCGCTGGGCGAACCGATTGGGCACTGCCGCCGGGGTGAGTTTTGTCGCTGGCTAGATTAATAGTTTAGAAGAAAGAGCGAAAAAATACGTCTCGATTATAAAAAAATGATGAGTTATATTATGAAGTTGTTTCTTGATTTCCATCTTATAATAAGCCTCCTAACAGTAAATAATAAAGAAACAAAAAATAAATAAATGAAATAAATTTTGTATTAATGAACTGGAACGTTTAACTTGTAAAATGGAAATAAATAGCGTATAGAAATATTCGAGCGATGGATAAAAAAACGTCAAAAGATGTAATTCCTTTTTAAATTATTATTTTTAAAAGTGGCCGGAAATTCCAAACACATATAGAGCACTGAGATTGAAAACTATTACAAAATGTATACATCATAGGCCTAGGTTTATAGTACTGTACATTACAGAAAGCGGATAATGCCAGAGTTGAAAACGAGTGATAGAAATGGTGGCCTTTAGAAAGGCCGTTTGTTGGGCGTGCGATGGGGCGCGCCGGCGGGCGAGGAGCGCAGAGCTTAGCCGCCGAACCCGTAGAGAGTGCGGCCCTGGCGTTTCAGAGCGTAGACTACGTCCATGGCGGTGACGGTCTTCCTCTTGGCGTGCTCGGTGTATGTGACGGCGTCGCGGATAACGTTCTCCAGGAACACCTTGAGTACGCCGCGAGTCTCCTCGTAGATCAGGCCGGAGATACGCTTGACTCCTCCTCGCCGGGCGAGACGGCGAATGGCCGGCTTGGTGATGCCCTGGATGTTGTCGCGCAGAACTTTGCGGTGACGCTTCGCTCCTCCCTTTCCGAGCCCCTTTCCTCCTTTGCCTCGTCCGGTCATGTCGATGAGCTGAGCTGGTTCGATATGCCGGAATCGCCGAAACGGCCGTAGTTTTGTCGACTCGTGCCTCGCTCCCATTGGTCGAGACCGGCGGACCAATAGGAGCGCGGCACGAGTTGACAAAACTGCGAGTCTTCCAGCCGGCGCTTCATTCCCATCGTCGTCGCAAGTCGCCATGGCCAGAACCAAGCAGACAGCCCGCAAGTCCACCGGAGGCAAGGCCCCGAGGAAACAGCTAGCCACCAAAGCCGCCAGGAAGAGCGCCCCGGCCACCGGAGGTGTGAAGAAGCCTCACCGTTACAGGCCCGGGACCGTCGCCCTGCGTGAGATCCGTCGTTACCAGAAGAGTACCGAACTGCTGATCCGCAAGCTGCCTTTCCAGCGTCTGGTCCGAGAGATCGCCCAGGACTTCAAGACCGACCTGCGTTTCCAGAGCTCCGCCGTTATGGCACTGCAGGAGGCGAGCGAGGCTTACTTGGTCGGACTCTTCGAAGACACCAACCTGTGCGCCATCCACGCCAAGCGAGTCACCATCATGCCCAAGGACATCCAGCTGGCCCGCCGCATCCGCGGAGAGCGCGCTTAAGCTGCTACGACTCGGCGTCAACGCGCCCCAACAAACGGCCTTTATCAAGGCCACAATACACTTCTCGTCTATACTCTCTCTTCGCTCTCGCTAACTCGCCCATCACCCGCGCGCTACTCTAGCCTACCTACATCTTGTGTCTGTCACACAATTCCGTGTTATTTTTGTATTATTTCCTTAATCACTTAATTTTTTTTTTCCAACTTAATACAGTATCATAGAAAAATATGAGCTGATTCTCATTCATTGCAAATACAAACTGTGTAATAGAATAACTCATCACTTACGCCTAAAGCGACATTTAGTTTCTTTGCCTAACAAATAACAACACAGAATAGTATATCACACAAAATATTTTCTACCTAAAAGTACTTTAAATACTCATATCAGAGTAAAATGCACTCTAGCCATTAGCCAATTTTAATCAAGCTAACATAAGTTAGGAAAAAAATAGAAATTTCACTTACCATCATTCGGTCGGACGTTGGATCCTTACTATTTATATTCCTCCGGACATTCAATAAATAGAACACCCGTATGCCAACAGTCCTCCTGTATCATACCTGCGGTTCACAATCGCTGTCAGTTAACGTAAAATAGTACTTTTTAATAAACAAAACAATTCTGATAGGTTACAGTTTGTTGTTATATTACTTTGTATTTGCTTGTATAACAATAATTTTTTTTTATTATTGCCTGGATAGTAATTGGTGAATTGATCAGTAATCCTTGCAATGCATAACTAATCACGCTGTAATTTATTACCTGATTACAACAAAAATACAGTCTGTAATTTAAATCAACATCGTCGAGGAAGGTACACATTATAAACTGTTTTTTGTAACCGTGATTTGTTATTAAAAATTGCCTTTACGGATGATACTTGCCAAAAACACGCAATTGCCTTTGGCTGTTTCATACAAGTCTAAAGTAAATAAATAAACAACGCAACGGTTAGAAAGCGAAAGCCACTGGACGAAACGATATACACACAAAACAACATAGAGCGAAAATTGAACAAACAACACGCGGATCGCCGGGAAAAATTCATCAAGTGCTATTTGAGATAGCAGGTGACAGAGGGCAAAATAAAATTCAGCCATAGCAGAGTTTAGAAACGAGTGAGTAAATGGTGGCCTTGATAAAGGCCGTTTATACTCGCAGGCGCGGAGCAGAGCGTCTACTTCTTTTTGGCCGCTGTCTTCTTCGGGGTCTTGGCCTTTTTCACCGCAGCCTTCTTCGGTTTCGGTGACTTGGGCTTCTTGGTCGGCGGCTTGGAGACCTTCTTCGCCTTCGGAGATTTGGCGGGCTTCGCAGCTTTGGGCTTGGCCGCAGCAGGCTTCTTTGCAGTTTTCTTCGCCGCTGTCGCCTTGGGTTTCTTCTCTCCCTTAGGCTTCGCTGCAGCGGGTTTCTTGGCGATCTTCTTGCCAACGGTCGCTGACTTGCCCTCGCTCTTGACGGACAGCTTGAACGAGCCAGAAGCCCCCTTGCCTTTCGGCTGGGTGAGAGTGCCGGCCACGACCGCAGACTTGAGGTACTTGCGGATGAACGGCGCTAGCTTCTCAGCGTCAACCTTGTAGTTGGCAGCGATGTACTTCTTGATCGCCTGCAGGGAGGAGCCGCCGCGCTCCTTCAAACTTTTGATAGCGGCGTTCACCATGTCGGATGTCGGTGGGTGAGCCGGCTTGACACGGGGCTTCTTGCTCGCCGCCGCCGCCTTGGATTTCTTCGGTGTCGCCGTAGCCGGGGCCGGTGCGCTGGTTGCCGAGTCTGCCATCGTTGAGTTGACGGAGAATTCAATGGCTTCCCAAGCCAAATATTATTCTGGCGCGCGCTGTCTACGTACCGTACAGAATACGCCGCGGCGCACGTTCAGTTTGTCTTTTGTGAACGGTGTTTTTGGTCGTTTTACGATTATTAATTGCCTTGTAAAAAGCGAGATATAGTCACGTTATGCACCGGAAGTAATTTAAAACACGCACTACTAACCGCTCTAGGAGATTAGACGGGTTAGAAGATCGCACGATCTCTGTTTCATATAATTAGTCGCGTCCGTATTGCGATTACACCCTCGTCCGACACGGTGTGCACCAGTAAAATCGCTTATATCAGGGTTTTATACCGTTTTCGTGGCATAAAACGTGTTGAAAACGATAATGGGGACAGTACTTTATATGAAAATCACCACTTCGAGACAAGCGGTACAATAGTGTCATTAACAGTGGCGACTATTCACCGCCCCGTAGACACAACTCGAGACACTGTTCCAACATCGGATAGAAGTACACGGCAGTGTATATTTCCTGTGCAGTTTTTGTTGTACTCGATGTTTATACACTTTTTATCATGTACTATGTTGTTTTTGATAATGAACGTAGCATTTCTGATAAACTCTACTAATATCAACCAATAAACTGTCGTGTATTCAGCGTTTACCGCAGTGACAGCTCAATCACTGTAGGTAAAACTCTGACTGCGGTGCATGATATCTCTGTTAATTCCACCTGCGGATAAAAAATGCACAGAAACTTAATAAAAATAGTGTGTAAGTAAAAAAAAAAAAAGAAAAAAGGGGGAAAATTGTTGGAAGGAATACATTTATGCTCTTTAGTTTATTTCATCCAGAACTGTACCGCGGTATGTGCCAACAATGTGTCGATGAAAGTGTATTCTGTCAAAGAATGAAATGTTACAATTAAAACTACTTATCCTCAGCAAAGATTGGTTACATAAATATAATATATTATCATCGTATCCCGGGTGAAACTTTCAATTTTAATAAAATTGTGTAAAAGTACACCCTTCTTCGAGCGAAGTTCGACAACTGACAACTCCTCATTTCGATCAAGAATATATATTTGCTTTAACATGTAAGCCCTTCTTTGAGCAAAGCTCGGCCCCCACACATGTAAACTCCTTCTTCGGCCGAAGCTTGACCACCGCAAATTTTCAAGTAATGCCATATTTTTTTTAGGGCGGAAAAACGACAACAACACGGTTAAACCCTTCTTTGAGCCAAGCTCGGTCCCCAAAACATGTAAATCCCTTCTCCGAGCGAAGCTTGACCGCCGCACCATTTCGAGCAATAATATTTTTAAACATCGAGAGAGGGGGGGAGAGAGGGGGAGAGAGAGAAACAACGCGTGCGCCATTCTTTGAGCAAAGCTCGACCCCCAAACGAATAAAATCCTCTTTGAGCAAAGCTCGGGCCTCACACGTGTAAAGCCTTCTTCGAGTAAAGTCAGACTATAGCGTCCATAGACTCTGACTGACCAATTTGCTCAATCCCAATCAACTGGACAAAAACAACCGAACCGGATAGATAATTTGCCTTCTTCACTAATACACGTTCACTTATAGATCAGCAATCCACGGCATTTAATACAATGACACAGTTCAACTGACACAATTAATTAATTGCTCCCGACTATATCACGATTACACTTGAATTCAACGAAAATCCAATCCGGTCGCGCGTGATTTGCTTTTTAACTGCCGTAAAGTTTAATTTCCATAGGAGCGGTTTATCATTAAAACACTTACTTTATTTACTGTAAGATTCTTACAACATACCGTTGCCTTTATATTTTTATACATCAGATCAGAGTGTAAACATTGCCCGCGTACTGATAACTATTAACCATACACTTAACGGAAATTAAATCTTACCCTTAACGGCGGAAAAGGCGAGAAATAGTATTGACTAAATTAAACAGAAAACACCAGTAGCTGTTATAAAATGCAGTATGCATTATATAAAATGAGAACATCTTTTTATGTTTTGTTTTTCTTTCATGCAACTGATGATGAACTACATACAGGCATATATTCTTTTCCAATACCGCCAAACTACACAATAGTAGAATATACTTTTAATATTATCGTACAAGTTCGGAATGCTTGCCTACCGTTTACGTATCTAATTCTAGTTTCAAGTTAAGACTAAGAGTAATCGTAATGAAATGTGTTATTTTTTTTTTTTTTTTTACTCTAAATGCTATAAAACGTGATACATCCGATATATTGTAGCATATATCACTAAATACAAATCCAAAACTATCACAACGAACACAATAAATGTTATTAACCAGGACGGTTGAAACGCGGATGGACCGGTCAACGAAAAGGCCACGAGAAGGTTCACCGGGACCGCGGGCGCAGTAGTTGCGAATTCTCGGCCAAACGGTGGCCCGCGGGCCCGCTGGTCCCGTTTACCTGTGCTATTGGACAATTCGATCTACCAATCGGGTGACAGCAGTTGACCACGCCCACCTATATATACCGAGTGTACAGCACTCGAGCTATATATTACTATCTCGATCAAAGAACAGTGCCGACCGCCTTCTCCCGCCAAAAATAAAAAACCGAACTGTCGGCCGACCGTTCGCGATACGGAGGCCGGGGACCCCTCGATTTACTCCTCCCGCCTCGTTATACACTCCGGTAACGTCGGCGAACCCCCATTCCTGACGGTTCGAGAGATATTCACGTTTTTCTCGCGGATCTTCAAACGCCCGTATCTCGGTTATCAGTCGCCCTGGCGTCATGGCGAATCCATTTACCGACTCTCCGAGACCGTCCCTTCGATTCGTCTAACCGCGAGTTTCTCTCCAACTTGCGCCGTTTTCGAGTTATTGGCGAAAACTGTCAGGGGAAACGCTGCTGCCGGTTGGCGGGAAATAGGCCGGTCCGCTGGGCGAACCGATTGGGCACTGCCGCCGGGGTGAGTTTTGTCGCTGGCTAGATTAATAGTTTAGAAGAAAGAGCGAAAAAATACGTCTCGATTATAAAAAAATGATGAGTTATATTATGAAGTTGTTTCTTGATTTCCATCTTATAATAAGCCTCCTAACAGTAAATAATAAAGAAACAAAAAATAAATAAATGAAATAAATTTTGTATTAATGAACTGGAACGTTTAACTTGTAAAATGGAAATAAATAGCGTATAGAAATATTCGAGCGATGGATAAAAAAACGTCAAAAGATGTAATTCCTTTTTAAATTATTATTTTTAAAAGTGGCCGGAAATTCCAAACACATATAGAGCACTGAGATTGAAAACTATTACAAAATGTATACATCATAGGCCTAGGTTTATAGTACTGTACATTACAGAAAGCGGATAATGCCAGAGTTGAAAACGAGTGATAGAAATGGTGGCCTTTAGAAAGGCCGTTTGTTGGGCGTGCGATGGGGCGCGCCGGCGGGCGAGGAGCGCAGAGCTTAGCCGCCGAACCCGTAGAGAGTGCGGCCCTGGCGTTTCAGAGCGTAGACTACGTCCATGGCGGTGACGGTCTTCCTCTTGGCGTGCTCGGTGTATGTGACGGCGTCGCGGATAACGTTCTCCAGGAACACCTTGAGTACGCCGCGAGTCTCCTCGTAGATCAGGCCGGAGATACGCTTGACTCCTCCTCGCCGGGCGAGACGGCGAATGGCCGGCTTGGTGATGCCCTGGATGTTGTCGCGCAGAACTTTGCGGTGACGCTTCGCTCCTCCCTTTCCGAGCCCCTTTCCTCCTTTGCCTCGTCCGGTCATGTCGATGAGCTGAGCTGGTTCGATATGCCGGAATCGCCGAAACGGCCGTAGTTTTGTCGACTCGTGCCTCGCTCCCATTGGTCGAGACCGGCGGACCAATAGGAGCGCGGCACGAGTTGACAAAACTGCGAGTCTTCCAGCCGGCGCTTCATTCCCATCGTCGTCGCAAGTCGCCATGGCCAGAACCAAGCAGACAGCCCGCAAGTCCACCGGAGGCAAGGCCCCGAGGAAACAGCTAGCCACCAAAGCCGCCAGGAAGAGCGCCCCGGCCACCGGAGGTGTGAAGAAGCCTCACCGTTACAGGCCCGGGACCGTCGCCCTGCGTGAGATCCGTCGTTACCAGAAGAGTACCGAACTGCTGATCCGCAAGCTGCCTTTCCAGCGTCTGGTCCGAGAGATCGCCCAGGACTTCAAGACCGACCTGCGTTTCCAGAGCTCCGCCGTTATGGCACTGCAGGAGGCGAGCGAGGCTTACTTGGTCGGACTCTTCGAAGACACCAACCTGTGCGCCATCCACGCCAAGCGAGTCACCATCATGCCCAAGGACATCCAGCTGGCCCGCCGCATCCGCGGAGAGCGCGCTTAAGCTGCTACGACTCGGCGTCAACGCGCCCCAACAAACGGCCTTTATCAAGGCCACAATACACTTCTCGTCTATACTCTCTCTTCGCTCTCGCTAACTCGCCCATCACCCGCGCGCTACTCTAGCCTACCTACATCTTGTGTCTGTCACACAATTCCGTGTTATTTTTGTATTATTTCCTTAATCACTTAATTTTTTTTTTCCAACTTAATACAGTATCATAGAAAAATATGAGCTGATTCTCATTCATTGCAAATACAAACTGTGTAATAGAATAACTCATCACTTACGCCTAAAGCGACATTTAGTTTCTTTGCCTAACAAATAACAACACAGAATAGTATATCACACAAAATATTTTCTACCTAAAAGTACTTTAAATACTCATATCAGAGTAAAATGCACTCTAGCCATTAGCCAATTTTAATCAAGCTAACATAAGTTAGGAAAAAAATAGAAATTTCACTTACCATCATTCGGTCGGACGTTGGATCCTTACTATTTATATTCCTCCGGACATTCAATAAATAGAACACCCGTATGCCAACAGTCCTCCTGTATCATACCTGCGGTTCACAATCGCTGTCAGTTAACGTAAAATAGTACTTTTTAATAAACAAAACAATTCTGATAGGTTACAGTTTGTTGTTATATTACTTTGTATTTGCTTGTATAACAATAATTTTTTTTTATTATTGCCTGGATAGTAATTGGTGAATTGATCAGTAATCCTTGCAATGCATAACTAATCACGCTGTAATTTATTACCTGATTACAACAAAAATACAGTCTGTAATTTAAATCAACATCGTCGAGGAAGGTACACATTATAAACTGTTTTTTGTAACCGTGATTTGTTATTAAAAATTGCCTTTACGGATGATACTTGCCAAAAACACGCAATTGCCTTTGGCTGTTTCATACAAGTCTAAAGTAAATAAATAAACAACGCAACGGTTAGAAAGCGAAAGCCACTGGACGAAACGATATACACACAAAACAACATAGAGCGAAAATTGAACAAACAACACGCGGATCGCCGGGAAAAATTCATCAAGTGCTATTTGAGATAGCAGGTGACAGAGGGCAAAATAAAATTCAGCCATAGCAGAGTTTAGAAACGAGTGAGTAAATGGTGGCCTTGATAAAGGCCGTTTATACTCGCAGGCGCGGAGCAGAGCGTCTACTTCTTTTTGGCCGCTGTCTTCTTCGGGGTCTTGGCCTTTTTCACCGCAGCCTTCTTCGGTTTCGGTGACTTGGGCTTCTTGGTCGGCGGCTTGGAGACCTTCTTCGCCTTCGGAGATTTGGCGGGCTTCGCAGCTTTGGGCTTGGCCGCAGCAGGCTTCTTTGCAGTTTTCTTCGCCGCTGTCGCCTTGGGTTTCTTCTCTCCCTTAGGCTTCGCTGCAGCGGGTTTCTTGGCGATCTTCTTGCCAACGGTCGCTGACTTGCCCTCGCTCTTGACGGACAGCTTGAACGAGCCAGAAGCCCCCTTGCCTTTCGGCTGGGTGAGAGTGCCGGCCACGACCGCAGACTTGAGGTACTTGCGGATGAACGGCGCTAGCTTCTCAGCGTCAACCTTGTAGTTGGCAGCGATGTACTTCTTGATCGCCTGCAGGGAGGAGCCGCCGCGCTCCTTCAAACTTTTGATAGCGGCGTTCACCATGTCGGATGTCGGTGGGTGAGCCGGCTTGACACGGGGCTTCTTGCTCGCCGCCGCCGCCTTGGATTTCTTCGGTGTCGCCGTAGCCGGGGCCGGTGCGCTGGTTGCCGAGTCTGCCATCGTTGAGTTGACGGAGAATTCAATGGCTTCCCAAGCCAAATATTATTCTGGCGCGCGCTGTCTACGTACCGTACAGAATACGCCGCGGCGCACGTTCAGTTTGTCTTTTGTGAACGGTGTTTTTGGTCGTTTTACGATTATTAATTGCCTTGTAAAAAGCGAGATATAGTCACGTTATGCACCGGAAGTAATTTAAAACACGCACTACTAACCGCTCTAGGAGATTAGACGGGTTAGAAGATCGCACGATCTCTGTTTCATATAATTAGTCGCGTCCGTATTGCGATTACACCCTCGTCCGACACGGTGTGCACCAGTAAAATCGCTTATATCAGGGTTTTATACCGTTTTCGTGGCATAAAACGTGTTGAAAACGATAATGGGGACAGTACTTTATATGAAAATCACCACTTCGAGACAAGCGGTACAATAGTGTCATTAACAGTGGCGACTATTCACCGCCCCGTAGACACAACTCGAGACACTGTTCCAACATCGGATAGAAGTACACGGCAGTGTATATTTCCTGTGCAGTTTTTGTTGTACTCGATGTTTATACACTTTTTATCATGTACTATGTTGTTTTTGATAATGAACGTAGCATTTCTGATAAACTCTACTAATATCAACCAATAAACTGTCGTGTATTCAGCGTTTACCGCAGTGACAGCTCAATCACTGTAGGTAAAACTCTGACTGCGGTGCATGATATCTCTGTTAATTCCACCTGCGGATAAAAAATGCACAGAAACTTAATAAAAATAGTGTGTAAGTAAAAAAAAAAAAAGAAAAAAGGGGGAAAATTGTTGGAAGGAATACATTTATGCTCTTTAGTTTATTTCATCCAGAACTGTACCGCGGTATGTGCCAACAATGTGTCGATGAAAGTGTATTCTGTCAAAGAATGAAATGTTACAATTAAAACTACTTATCCTCAGCAAAGATTGGTTACATAAATATAATATATTATCATCGTATCCCGGGTGAAACTTTCAATTTTAATAAAATTGTGTAAAAGTACACCCTTCTTCGAGCGAAGTTCGACAACTGACAACTCCTCATTTCGATCAAGAATATATATTTGCTTTAACATGTAAGCCCTTCTTTGAGCAAAGCTCGGCCCCCACACATGTAAACTCCTTCTTCGGCCGAAGCTTGACCACCGCAAATTTTCAAGTAATGCCATATTTTTTTTAGGGCGGAAAAACGACAACAACACGGTTAAACCCTTCTTTGAGCCAAGCTCGGTCCCCAAAACATGTAAATCCCTTCTCCGAGCGAAGCTTGACCGCCGCACCATTTCGAGCAATAATATTTTTAAACATCGAGAGAGGGGGGGAGAGAGGGGGAGAGAGAGAAACAACGCGTGCGCCATTCTTTGAGCAAAGCTCGACCCCCAAACGAATAAAATCCTCTTTGAGCAAAGCTCGGGCCTCACACGTGTAAAGCCTTCTTCGAGTAAAGTCAGACTATAGCGTCCATAGACTCTGACTGACCAATTTGCTCAATCCCAATCAACTGGACAAAAACAACCGAACCGGATAGATAATTTGCCTTCTTCACTAATACACGTTCACTTATAGATCAGCAATCCACGGCATTTAATACAATGACACAGTTCAACTGACACAATTAATTAATTGCTCCCGACTATATCACGATTACACTTGAATTCAACGAAAATCCAATCCGGTCGCGCGTGATTTGCTTTTTAACTGCCGTAAAGTTTAATTTCCATAGGAGCGGTTTATCATTAAAACACTTACTTTATTTACTGTAAGATTCTTACAACATACCGTTGCCTTTATATTTTTATACATCAGATCAGAGTGTAAACATTGCGCGCGTACTGATAACTATTAACCATACACTTAACGGAAATTAAATCTTACCCTTAACGGCGGAAAAGGCGAGAAATAATATTGACTAAATTAAACAGAAAACACCAGTAGCTGTTATAAAATGCAGTATGCATTATATAAAATGAGAACATCTTTTTATGTTTTGTTTTTCTTTCATGCAACTGATGATGAACTACATACAGGCATATATTCTTTTCCAATACCGCCAAACTACACAATAGTAGAATATACTTTTAATATTATCGTACAAGTTCGGAATGCTTGCCTACCGTTTACGTATCTAATTCTAGTTTCAAGTTAAGACTAAGAGTAATCGTAATGAAATGTGTTATTTTTTTTTTTTTTTACTCTAAATGCTATAAAACGTGATACATCCGATATATTGTAGCATATATCACTAAATACAAATCCAAAACTATCACAACGAACACAATAAATGTTATTAACCAGGACGGTTGAAACGCGGATGGACCGGTCAACGAAAAGGCCACGAGAAGGTTCACCGGGACCGCGGGCGCAGTAGTTGCGAATTCTCGGCCAAACGGTGGCCCGCGGGCCCGCTGGTCCCGTTTACCTGTGCTATTGGACAATTCGATCTACCAATCGGGTGACAGCAGTTGACCACGCCCACCTATATATACCGAGTGTACAGCACTCGAGCTATATATTACTATCTCGATCAAAGAACAGTGCCGACCGCCTTCTCCCGCCAAAAATAAAAAACCGAACTGTCGGCCGACCGTTCGCGATACGGAGGCCGGGGACCCCTCGATTTACTCCTCCCGCCTCGTTATACACTCCGGTAACGTCGGCGAACCCCCATTCCTGACGGTTCGAGAGATATTCACGTTTTTCTCGCGGATCTTCAAACGCCCGTATCTCGGTTATCAGTCGCCCTGGCGTCATGGCGAATCCATTTACCGACTCTCCGAGACCGTCCCTTCGATTCGTCTAACCGCGAGTTTCTCTCCAACTTGCGCCGTTTTCGAGTTATTGGCGAAAACTGTCAGGGGAAACGCTGCTGCCGGTTGGCGGGAAATAGGCCGGTCCGCTGGGCGAACCGATTGGGCACTGCCGCCGGGGTGAGTTTTGTCGCTGGCTAGATTAATAGTTTAGAAGAAAGAGCGAAAAAATACGTCTCGATTATAAAAAAATGATGAGTTATATTATGAAGTTGTTTCTTGATTTCCATCTTATAATAAGCCTCCTAACAGTAAATAATAAAGAAACAAAAAATAAATAAATGAAATAAATTTTGTATTAATGAACTGGAACGTTTAACTTGTAAAATGGAAATAAATAGCGTATAGAAATATTCGAGCGATGGATAAAAAAACGTCAAAAGATGTAATTCCTTTTTAAATTATTATTTTTAAAAGTGGCCGGAAATTCCAAACACATATAGAGCACTGAGATTGAAAACTATTACAAAATGTATACATCATAGGCCTAGGTTTATAGTACTGTACATTACAGAAAGCGGATAATGCCAGAGTTGAAAACGAGTGATAGAAATGGTGGCCTTTAGAAAGGCCGTTTGTTGGGCGTGCGATGGGGCGCGCCGGCGGGCGAGGAGCGCAGAGCTTAGCCGCCGAACCCGTAGAGAGTGCGGCCCTGGCGTTTCAGAGCGTAGACTACGTCCATGGCGGTGACGGTCTTCCTCTTGGCGTGCTCGGTGTATGTGACGGCGTCGCGGATAACGTTCTCCAGGAACACCTTGAGTACGCCGCGAGTCTCCTCGTAGATCAGGCCGGAGATACGCTTGACTCCTCCTCGCCGGGCGAGACGGCGAATGGCCGGCTTGGTGATGCCCTGGATGTTGTCGCGCAGAACTTTGCGGTGACGCTTCGCTCCTCCCTTTCCGAGCCCCTTTCCTCCTTTGCCTCGTCCGGTCATGTCGATGAGCTGAGCTGGTTCGATATGCCGGAATCGCCGAAACGGCCGTAGTTTTGTCGACTCGTGCCTCGCTCCCATTGGTCGAGACCGGCGGACCAATAGGAGCGCGGCACGAGTTGACAAAACTGCGAGTCTTCCAGCCGGCGCTTCATTCCCATCGTCGTCGCAAGTCGCCATGGCCAGAACCAAGCAGACAGCCCGCAAGTCCACCGGAGGCAAGGCCCCGAGGAAACAGCTAGCCACCAAAGCCGCCAGGAAGAGCGCCCCGGCCACCGGAGGTGTGAAGAAGCCTCACCGTTACAGGCCCGGGACCGTCGCCCTGCGTGAGATCCGTCGTTACCAGAAGAGTACCGAACTGCTGATCCGCAAGCTGCCTTTCCAGCGTCTGGTCCGAGAGATCGCCCAGGACTTCAAGACCGACCTGCGTTTCCAGAGCTCCGCCGTTATGGCACTGCAGGAGGCGAGCGAGGCTTACTTGGTCGGACTCTTCGAAGACACCAACCTGTGCGCCATCCACGCCAAGCGAGTCACCATCATGCCCAAGGACATCCAGCTGGCCCGCCGCATCCGCGGAGAGCGCGCTTAAGCTGCTACGACTCGGCGTCAACGCGCCCCAACAAACGGCCTTTATCAAGGCCACAATACACTTCTCGTCTATACTCTCTCTTCGCTCTCGCTAACTCGCCCATCACCCGCGCGCTACTCTAGCCTACCTACATCTTGTGTCTGTCACACAATTCCGTGTTATTTTTGTATTATTTCCTTAATCACTTAATTTTTTTTTTCCAACTTAATACAGTATCATAGAAAAATATGAGCTGATTCTCATTCATTGCAAATACAAACTGTGTAATAGAATAACTCATCACTTACGCCTAAAGCGACATTTAGTTTCTTTGCCTAACAAATAACAACACAGAATAGTATATCACACAAAATATTTTCTACCTAAAAGTACTTTAAATACTCATATCAGAGTAAAATGCACTCTAGCCATTAGCCAATTTTAATCAAGCTAACATAAGTTAGGAAAAAAATAGAAATTTCACTTACCATCATTCGGTCGGACGTTGGATCCTTACTATTTATATTCCTCCGGACATTCAATAAATAGAACACCCGTATGCCAACAGTCCTCCTGTATCATACCTGCGGTTCACAATCGCTGTCAGTTAACGTAAAATAGTACTTTTTAATAAACAAAACAATTCTGATAGGTTACAGTTTGTTGTTATATTACTTTGTATTTGCTTGTATAACAATAATTTTTTTTTATTATTGCCTGGATAGTAATTGGTGAATTGATCAGTAATCCTTGCAATGCATAACTAATCACGCTGTAATTTATTACCTGATTACAACAAAAATACAGTCTGTAATTTAAATCAACATCGTCGAGGAAGGTACACATTATAAACTGTTTTTTGTAACCGTGATTTGTTATTAAAAATTGCCTTTACGGATGATACTTGCCAAAAACACGCAATTGCCTTTGGCTGTTTCATACAAGTCTAAAGTAAATAAATAAACAACGCAACGGTTAGAAAGCGAAAGCCACTGGACGAAACGATATACACACAAAACAACATAGAGCGAAAATTGAACAAACAACACGCGGATCGCCGGGAAAAATTCATCAAGTGCTATTTGAGATAGCAGGTGACAGAGGGCAAAATAAAATTCAGCCATAGCAGAGTTTAGAAACGAGTGAGTAAATGGTGGCCTTGATAAAGGCCGTTTATACTCGCAGGCGCGGAGCAGAGCGTCTACTTCTTTTTGGCCGCTGTCTTCTTCGGGGTCTTGGCCTTTTTCACCGCAGCCTTCTTCGGTTTCGGTGACTTGGGCTTCTTGGTCGGCGGCTTGGAGACCTTCTTCGCCTTCGGAGATTTGGCGGGCTTCGCAGCTTTGGGCTTGGCCGCAGCAGGCTTCTTTGCAGTTTTCTTCGCCGCTGTCGCCTTGGGTTTCTTCTCTCCCTTAGGCTTCGCTGCAGCGGGTTTCTTGGCGATCTTCTTGCCAACGGTCGCTGACTTGCCCTCGCTCTTGACGGACAGCTTGAACGAGCCAGAAGCCCCCTTGCCTTTCGGCTGGGTGAGAGTGCCGGCCACGACCGCAGACTTGAGGTACTTGCGGATGAACGGCGCTAGCTTCTCAGCGTCAACCTTGTAGTTGGCAGCGATGTACTTCTTGATCGCCTGCAGGGAGGAGCCGCCGCGCTCCTTCAAACTTTTGATAGCGGCGTTCACCATGTCGGATGTCGGTGGGTGAGCCGGCTTGACACGGGGCTTCTTGCTCGCCGCCGCCGCCTTGGATTTCTTCGGTGTCGCCGTAGCCGGGGCCGGTGCGCTGGTTGCCGAGTCTGCCATCGTTGAGTTGACGGAGAATTCAATGGCTTCCCAAGCCAAATATTATTCTGGCGCGCGCTGTCTACGTACCGTACAGAATACGCCGCGGCGCACGTTCAGTTTGTCTTTTGTGAACGGTGTTTTTGGTCGTTTTACGATTATTAATTGCCTTGTAAAAAGCGAGATATAGTCACGTTATGCACCGGAAGTAATTTAAAACACGCACTACTAACCGCTCTAGGAGATTAGACGGGTTAGAAGATCGCACGATCTCTGTTTCATATAATTAGTCGCGTCCGTATTGCGATTACACCCTCGTCCGACACGGTGTGCACCAGTAAAATCGCTTATATCAGGGTTTTATACCGTTTTCGTGGCATAAAACGTGTTGAAAACGATAATGGGGACAGTACTTTATATGAAAATCACCACTTCGAGACAAGCGGTACAATAGTGTCATTAACAGTGGCGACTATTCACCGCCCCGTAGACACAACTCGAGACACTGTTCCAACATCGGATAGAAGTACACGGCAGTGTATATTTCCTGTGCAGTTTTTGTTGTACTCGATGTTTATACACTTTTTATCATGTACTATGTTGTTTTTGATAATGAACGTAGCATTTCTGATAAACTCTACTAATATCAACCAATAAACTGTCGTGTATTCAGCGTTTACCGCAGTGACAGCTCAATCACTGTAGGTAAAACTCTGACTGCGGTGCATGATATCTCTGTTAATTCCACCTGCGGATAAAAAATGCACAGAAACTTAATAAAAATAGTGTGTAAGTAAAAAAAAAAAAAGAAAAAAGGGGGAAAATTGTTGGAAGGAATACATTTATGCTCTTTAGTTTATTTCATCCAGAACTGTACCGCGGTATGTGCCAACAATGTGTCGATGAAAGTGTATTCTGTCAAAGAATGAAATGTTACAATTAAAACTACTTATCCTCAGCAAAGATTGGTTACATAAATATAATATATTATCATCGTATCCCGGGTGAAACTTTCAATTTTAATAAAATTGTGTAAAAGTACACCCTTCTTCGAGCGAAGTTCGACAACTGACAACTCCTCATTTCGATCAAGAATATATATTTGCTTTAACATGTAAGCCCTTCTTTGAGCAAAGCTCGGCCCCCACACATGTAAACTCCTTCTTCGGCCGAAGCTTGACCACCGCAAATTTTCAAGTAATGCCATATTTTTTTTAGGGCGGAAAAACGACAACAACACGGTTAAACCCTTCTTTGAGCCAAGCTCGGTCCCCAAAACATGTAAATCCCTTCTCCGAGCGAAGCTTGACCGCCGCACCATTTCGAGCAATAATATTTTTAAACATCGAGAGAGGGGGGGAGAGAGGGGGAGAGAGAGAAACAACGCGTGCGCCATTCTTTGAGCAAAGCTCGACCCCCAAACGAATAAAATCCTCTTTGAGCAAAGCTCGGGCCTCACACGTGTAAAGCCTTCTTCGAGTAAAGTCAGACTATAGCGTCCATAGACTCTGACTGACCAATTTGCTCAATCCCAATCAACTGGACAAAAACAACCGAACCGGATAGATAATTTGCCTTCTTCACTAATACACGTTCACTTATAGATCAGCAATCCACGGCATTTAATACAATGACACAGTTCAACTGACACAATTAATTAATTGCTCCCGACTATATCACGATTACACTTGAATTCAACGAAAATCCAATCCGGTCGCGCGTGATTTGCTTTTTAACTGCCGTAAAGTTTAATTTCCATAGGAGCGGTTTATCATTAAAACACTTACTTTATTTACTGTAAGATTCTTACAACATACCGTTGCCTTTATATTTTTATACATCAGATCAGAGTGTAAACATTGCGCGCGTACTGATAACTATTAACCATACACTTAACGGAAATTAAATCTTACCCTTAACGGCGGAAAAGGCGAGAAATAATATTGACTAAATTAAACAGAAAACACCAGTAGCTGTTATAAAATGCAGTATGCATTATATAAAATGAGAACATCTTTTTATGTTTTGTTTTTCTTTCATGCAACTGATGATGAACTACATACAGGCATATATTCTTTTCCAATACCGCCAAACTACACAATAGTAGAATATACTTTTAATATTATCGTACAAGTTCGGAATGCTTGCCTACCGTTTACGTATCTAATTCTAGTTTCAAGTTAAGACTAAGAGTAATCGTAATGAAATGTGTTATTTTTTTTTTTTTTTACTCTAAATGCTATAAAACGTGATACATCCGATATATTGTAGCATATATCACTAAATACAAATCCAAAACTATCACAACGAACACAATAAATGTTATTAACCAGGACGGTTGAAACGCGGATGGACCGGTCAACGAAAAGGCCACGAGAAGGTTCACCGGGACCGCGGGCGCAGTAGTTGCGAATTCTCGGCCAAACGGTGGCCCGCGGGCCCGCTGGTCCCGTTTACCTGTGCTATTGGACAATTCGATCTACCAATCGGGTGACAGCAGTTGACCACGCCCACCTATATATACCGAGTGTACAGCACTCGAGCTATATATTACTATCTCGATCAAAGAACAGTGCCGACCGCCTTCTCCCGCCAAAAATAAAAAACCGAACTGTCGGCCGACCGTTCGCGATACGGAGGCCGGGGACCCCTCGATTTACTCCTCCCGCCTCGTTATACACTCCGGTAACGTCGGCGAACCCCCATTCCTGACGGTTCGAGAGATATTCACGTTTTTCTCGCGGATCTTCAAACGCCCGTATCTCGGTTATCAGTCGCCCTGGCGTCATGGCGAATCCATTTACCGACTCTCCGAGACCGTCCCTTCGATTCGTCTAACCGCGAGTTTCTCTCCAACTTGCGCCGTTTTCGAGTTATTGGCGAAAACTGTCAGGGGAAACGCTGCTGCCGGTTGGCGGGAAATAGGCCGGTCCGCTGGGCGAACCGATTGGGCACTGCCGCCGGGGTGAGTTTTGTCGCTGGCTAGATTAATAGTTTAGAAGAAAGAGCGAAAAAATACGTCTCGATTATAAAAAAATGATGAGTTATATTATGAAGTTGTTTCTTGATTTCCATCTTATAATAAGCCTCCTAACAGTAAATAATAAAGAAACAAAAAATAAATAAATGAAATAAATTTTGTATTAATGAACTGGAACGTTTAACTTGTAAAATGGAAATAAATAGCGTATAGAAATATTCGAGCGATGGATAAAAAAACGTCAAAAGATGTAATTCCTTTTTAAATTATTATTTTTAAAAGTGGCCGGAAATTCCAAACACATATAGAGCACTGAGATTGAAAACTATTACAAAATGTATACATCATAGGCCTAGGTTTATAGTACTGTACATTACAGAAAGCGGATAATGCCAGAGTTGAAAACGAGTGATAGAAATGGTGGCCTTTAGAAAGGCCGTTTGTTGGGCGTGCGATGGGGCGCGCCGGCGGGCGAGGAGCGCAGAGCTTAGCCGCCGAACCCGTAGAGAGTGCGGCCCTGGCGTTTCAGAGCGTAGACTACGTCCATGGCGGTGACGGTCTTCCTCTTGGCGTGCTCGGTGTATGTGACGGCGTCGCGGATAACGTTCTCCAGGAACACCTTGAGTACGCCGCGAGTCTCCTCGTAGATCAGGCCGGAGATACGCTTGACTCCTCCTCGCCGGGCGAGACGGCGAATGGCCGGCTTGGTGATGCCCTGGATGTTGTCGCGCAGAACTTTGCGGTGACGCTTCGCTCCTCCCTTTCCGAGCCCCTTTCCTCCTTTGCCTCGTCCGGTCATGTCGATGAGCTGAGCTGGTTCGATATGCCGGAATCGCCGAAACGGCCGTAGTTTTGTCGACTCGTGCCTCGCTCCCATTGGTCGAGACCGGCGGACCAATAGGAGCGCGGCACGAGTTGACAAAACTGCGAGTCTTCCAGCCGGCGCTTCATTCCCATCGTCGTCGCAAGTCGCCATGGCCAGAACCAAGCAGACAGCCCGCAAGTCCACCGGAGGCAAGGCCCCGAGGAAACAGCTAGCCACCAAAGCCGCCAGGAAGAGCGCCCCGGCCACCGGAGGTGTGAAGAAGCCTCACCGTTACAGGCCCGGGACCGTCGCCCTGCGTGAGATCCGTCGTTACCAGAAGAGTACCGAACTGCTGATCCGCAAGCTGCCTTTCCAGCGTCTGGTCCGAGAGATCGCCCAGGACTTCAAGACCGACCTGCGTTTCCAGAGCTCCGCCGTTATGGCACTGCAGGAGGCGAGCGAGGCTTACTTGGTCGGACTCTTCGAAGACACCAACCTGTGCGCCATCCACGCCAAGCGAGTCACCATCATGCCCAAGGACATCCAGCTGGCCCGCCGCATCCGCGGAGAGCGCGCTTAAGCTGCTACGACTCGGCGTCAACGCGCCCCAACAAACGGCCTTTATCAAGGCCACAATACACTTCTCGTCTATACTCTCTCTTCGCTCTCGCTAACTCGCCCATCACCCGCGCGCTACTCTAGCCTACCTACATCTTGTGTCTGTCACACAATTCCGTGTTATTTTTGTATTATTTCCTTAATCACTTAATTTTTTTTTTCCAACTTAATACAGTATCATAGAAAAATATGAGCTGATTCTCATTCATTGCAAATACAAACTGTGTAATAGAATAACTCATCACTTACGCCTAAAGCGACATTTAGTTTCTTTGCCTAACAAATAACAACACAGAATAGTATATCACACAAAATATTTTCTACCTAAAAGTACTTTAAATACTCATATCAGAGTAAAATGCACTCTAGCCATTAGCCAATTTTAATCAAGCTAACATAAGTTAGGAAAAAAATAGAAATTTCACTTACCATCATTCGGTCGGACGTTGGATCCTTACTATTTATATTCCTCCGGACATTCAATAAATAGAACACCCGTATGCCAACAGTCCTCCTGTATCATACCTGCGGTTCACAATCGCTGTCAGTTAACGTAAAATAGTACTTTTTAATAAACAAAACAATTCTGATAGGTTACAGTTTGTTGTTATATTACTTTGTATTTGCTTGTATAACAATAATTTTTTTTTATTATTGCCTGGATAGTAATTGGTGAATTGATCAGTAATCCTTGCAATGCATAACTAATCACGCTGTAATTTATTACCTGATTACAACAAAAATACAGTCTGTAATTTAAATCAACATCGTCGAGGAAGGTACACATTATAAACTGTTTTTTGTAACCGTGATTTGTTATTAAAAATTGCCTTTACGGATGATACTTGCCAAAAACACGCAATTGCCTTTGGCTGTTTCATACAAGTCTAAAGTAAATAAATAAACAACGCAACGGTTAGAAAGCGAAAGCCACTGGACGAAACGATATACACACAAAACAACATAGAGCGAAAATTGAACAAACAACACGCGGATCGCCGGGAAAAATTCATCAAGTGCTATTTGAGATAGCAGGTGACAGAGGGCAAAATAAAATTCAGCCATAGCAGAGTTTAGAAACGAGTGAGTAAATGGTGGCCTTGATAAAGGCCGTTTATACTCGCAGGCGCGGAGCAGAGCGTCTACTTCTTTTTGGCCGCTGTCTTCTTCGGGGTCTTGGCCTTTTTCACCGCAGCCTTCTTCGGTTTCGGTGACTTGGGCTTCTTGGTCGGCGGCTTGGAGACCTTCTTCGCCTTCGGAGATTTGGCGGGCTTCGCAGCTTTGGGCTTGGCCGCAGCAGGCTTCTTTGCAGTTTTCTTCGCCGCTGTCGCCTTGGGTTTCTTCTCTCCCTTAGGCTTCGCTGCAGCGGGTTTCTTGGCGATCTTCTTGCCAACGGTCGCTGACTTGCCCTCGCTCTTGACGGACAGCTTGAACGAGCCAGAAGCCCCCTTGCCTTTCGGCTGGGTGAGAGTGCCGGCCACGACCGCAGACTTGAGGTACTTGCGGATGAACGGCGCTAGCTTCTCAGCGTCAACCTTGTAGTTGGCAGCGATGTACTTCTTGATCGCCTGCAGGGAGGAGCCGCCGCGCTCCTTCAAACTTTTGATAGCGGCGTTCACCATGTCGGATGTCGGTGGGTGAGCCGGCTTGACACGGGGCTTCTTGCTCGCCGCCGCCGCCTTGGATTTCTTCGGTGTCGCCGTAGCCGGGGCCGGTGCGCTGGTTGCCGAGTCTGCCATCGTTGAGTTGACGGAGAATTCAATGGCTTCCCAAGCCAAATATTATTCTGGCGCGCGCTGTCTACGTACCGTACAGAATACGCCGCGGCGCACGTTCAGTTTGTCTTTTGTGAACGGTGTTTTTGGTCGTTTTACGATTATTAATTGCCTTGTAAAAAGCGAGATATAGTCACGTTATGCACCGGAAGTAATTTAAAACACGCACTACTAACCGCTCTAGGAGATTAGACGGGTTAGAAGATCGCACGATCTCTGTTTCATATAATTAGTCGCGTCCGTATTGCGATTACACCCTCGTCCGACACGGTGTGCACCAGTAAAATCGCTTATATCAGGGTTTTATACCGTTTTCGTGGCATAAAACGTGTTGAAAACGATAATGGGGACAGTACTTTATATGAAAATCACCACTTCGAGACAAGCGGTACAATAGTGTCATTAACAGTGGCGACTATTCACCGCCCCGTAGACACAACTCGAGACACTGTTCCAACATCGGATAGAAGTACACGGCAGTGTATATTTCCTGTGCAGTTTTTGTTGTACTCGATGTTTATACACTTTTTATCATGTACTATGTTGTTTTTGATAATGAACGTAGCATTTCTGATAAACTCTACTAATATCAACCAATAAACTGTCGTGTATTCAGCGTTTACCGCAGTGACAGCTCAATCACTGTAGGTAAAACTCTGACTGCGGTGCATGATATCTCTGTTAATTCCACCTGCGGATAAAAAATGCACAGAAACTTAATAAAAATAGTGTGTAAGTAAAAAAAAAAAAAGAAAAAAGGGGGAAAATTGTTGGAAGGAATACATTTATGCTCTTTAGTTTATTTCATCCAGAACTGTACCGCGGTATGTGCCAACAATGTGTCGATGAAAGTGTATTCTGTCAAAGAATGAAATGTTACAATTAAAACTACTTATCCTCAGCAAAGATTGGTTACATAAATATAATATATTATCATCGTATCCCGGGTGAAACTTTCAATTTTAATAAAATTGTGTAAAAGTACACCCTTCTTCGAGCGAAGTTCGACAACTGACAACTCCTCATTTCGATCAAGAATATATATTTGCTTTAACATGTAAGCCCTTCTTTGAGCAAAGCTCGGCCCCCACACATGTAAACTCCTTCTTCGGCCGAAGCTTGACCACCGCAAATTTTCAAGTAATGCCATATTTTTTTTAGGGCGGAAAAACGACAACAACACGGTTAAACCCTTCTTTGAGCCAAGCTCGGTCCCCAAAACATGTAAATCCCTTCTCCGAGCGAAGCTTGACCGCCGCACCATTTCGAGCAATAATATTTTTAAACATCGAGAGAGGGGGGGAGAGAGGGGGAGAGAGAGAAACAACGCGTGCGCCATTCTTTGAGCAAAGCTCGACCCCCAAACGAATAAAATCCTCTTTGAGCAAAGCTCGGGCCTCACACGTGTAAAGCCTTCTTCGAGTAAAGTCAGACTATAGCGTCCATAGACTCTGACTGACCAATTTGCTCAATCCCAATCAACTGGACAAAAACAACCGAACCGGATAGATAATTTGCCTTCTTCACTAATACACGTTCACTTATAGATCAGCAATCCACGGCATTTAATACAATGACACAGTTCAACTGACACAATTAATTAATTGCTCCCGACTATATCACGATTACACTTGAATTCAACGAAAATCCAATCCGGTCGCGCGTGATTTGCTTTTTAACTGCCGTAAAGTTTAATTTCCATAGGAGCGGTTTATCATTAAAACACTTACTTTATTTACTGTAAGATTCTTACAACATACCGTTGCCTTTATATTTTTATACATCAGATCAGAGTGTAAACATTGCCCGCGTACTGATAACTATTAACCATACACTTAACGGAAATTAAATCTTACCCTTAACGGCGGAAAAGGCGAGAAATAGTATTGACTAAATTAAACAGAAAACACCAGTAGCTGTTATAAAATGCAGTATGCATTATATAAAATGAGAACATCTTTTTATGTTTTGTTTTTCTTTCATGCAACTGATGATGAACTACATACAGGCATATATTCTTTTCCAATACCGCCAAACTACACAATAGTAGAATATACTTTTAATATTATCGTACAAGTTCGGAATGCTTGCCTACCGTTTACGTATCTAATTCTAGTTTCAAGTTAAGACTAAGAGTAATCGTAATGAAATGTGTTATTTTTTTTTTTTTTTTTACTCTAAATGCTATAAAACGTGATACATCCGATATATTGTAGCATATATCACTAAATACAAATCCAAAACTATCACAACGAACACAATAAATGTTATTAACCAGGACGGTTGAAACGCGGATGGACCGGTCAACGAAAAGGCCACGAGAAGGTTCACCGGGACCGCGGGCGCAGTAGTTGCGAATTCTCGGCCAAACGGTGGCCCGCGGGCCCGCTGGTCCCGTTTACCTGTGCTATTGGACAATTCGATCTACCAATCGGGTGACAGCAGTTGACCACGCCCACCTATATATACCGAGTGTACAGCACTCGAGCTATATATTACTATCTCGATCAAAGAACAGTGCCGACCGCCTTCTCCCGCCAAAAATAAAAAACCGAACTGTCGGCCGACCGTTCGCGATACGGAGGCCGGGGACCCCTCGATTTACTCCTCCCGCCTCGTTATACACTCCGGTAACGTCGGCGAACCCCCATTCCTGACGGTTCGAGAGATATTCACGTTTTTCTCGCGGATCTTCAAACGCCCGTATCTCGGTTATCAGTCGCCCTGGCGTCATGGCGAATCCATTTACCGACTCTCCGAGACCGTCCCTTCGATTCGTCTAACCGCGAGTTTCTCTCCAACTTGCGCCGTTTTCGAGTTATTGGCGAAAACTGTCAGGGGAAACGCTGCTGCCGGTTGGCGGGAAATAGGCCGGTCCGCTGGGCGAACCGATTGGGCACTGCCGCCGGGGTGAGTTTTGTCGCTGGCTAGATTAATAGTTTAGAAGAAAGAGCGAAAAAATACGTCTCGATTATAAAAAAATGATGAGTTATATTATGAAGTTGTTTCTTGATTTCCATCTTATAATAAGCCTCCTAACAGTAAATAATAAAGAAACAAAAAATAAATAAATGAAATAAATTTTGTATTAATGAACTGGAACGTTTAACTTGTAAAATGGAAATAAATAGCGTATAGAAATATTCGAGCGATGGATAAAAAAACGTCAAAAGATGTAATTCCTTTTTAAATTATTATTTTTAAAAGTGGCCGGAAATTCCAAACACATATAGAGCACTGAGATTGAAAACTATTACAAAATGTATACATCATAGGCCTAGGTTTATAGTACTGTACATTACAGAAAGCGGATAATGCCAGAGTTGAAAACGAGTGATAGAAATGGTGGCCTTTAGAAAGGCCGTTTGTTGGGCGTGCGATGGGGCGCGCCGGCGGGCGAGGAGCGCAGAGCTTAGCCGCCGAACCCGTAGAGAGTGCGGCCCTGGCGTTTCAGAGCGTAGACTACGTCCATGGCGGTGACGGTCTTCCTCTTGGCGTGCTCGGTGTATGTGACGGCGTCGCGGATAACGTTCTCCAGGAACACCTTGAGTACGCCGCGAGTCTCCTCGTAGATCAGGCCGGAGATACGCTTGACTCCTCCTCGCCGGGCGAGACGGCGAATGGCCGGCTTGGTGATGCCCTGGATGTTGTCGCGCAGAACTTTGCGGTGACGCTTCGCTCCTCCCTTTCCGAGCCCCTTTCCTCCTTTGCCTCGTCCGGTCATGTCGATGAGCTGAGCTGGTTCGATATGCCGGAATCGCCGAAACGGCCGTAGTTTTGTCGACTCGTGCCTCGCTCCCATTGGTCGAGACCGGCGGACCAATAGGAGCGCGGCACGAGTTGACAAAACTGCGAGTCTTCCAGCCGGCGCTTCATTCCCATCGTCGTCGCAAGTCGCCATGGCCAGAACCAAGCAGACAGCCCGCAAGTCCACCGGAGGCAAGGCCCCGAGGAAACAGCTAGCCACCAAAGCCGCCAGGAAGAGCGCCCCGGCCACCGGAGGTGTGAAGAAGCCTCACCGTTACAGGCCCGGGACCGTCGCCCTGCGTGAGATCCGTCGTTACCAGAAGAGTACCGAACTGCTGATCCGCAAGCTGCCTTTCCAGCGTCTGGTCCGAGAGATCGCCCAGGACTTCAAGACCGACCTGCGTTTCCAGAGCTCCGCCGTTATGGCACTGCAGGAGGCGAGCGAGGCTTACTTGGTCGGACTCTTCGAAGACACCAACCTGTGCGCCATCCACGCCAAGCGAGTCACCATCATGCCCAAGGACATCCAGCTGGCCCGCCGCATCCGCGGAGAGCGCGCTTAAGCTGCTACGACTCGGCGTCAACGCGCCCCAACAAACGGCCTTTATCAAGGCCACAATACACTTCTCGTCTATACTCTCTCTTCGCTCTCGCTAACTCGCCCATCACCCGCGCGCTACTCTAGCCTACCTACATCTTGTGTCTGTCACACAATTCCGTGTTATTTTTGTATTATTTCCTTAATCACTTAATTTTTTTTTTCCAACTTAATACAGTATCATAGAAAAATATGAGCTGATTCTCATTCATTGCAAATACAAACTGTGTAATAGAATAACTCATCACTTACGCCTAAAGCGACATTTAGTTTCTTTGCCTAACAAATAACAACACAGAATAGTATATCACACAAAATATTTTCTACCTAAAAGTACTTTAAATACTCATATCAGAGTAAAATGCACTCTAGCCATTAGCCAATTTTAATCAAGCTAACATAAGTTAGGAAAAAAATAGAAATTTCACTTACCATCATTCGGTCGGACGTTGGATCCTTACTATTTATATTCCTCCGGACATTCAATAAATAGAACACCCGTATGCCAACAGTCCTCCTGTATCATACCTGCGGTTCACAATCGCTGTCAGTTAACGTAAAATAGTACTTTTTAATAAACAAAACAATTCTGATAGGTTACAGTTTGTTGTTATATTACTTTGTATTTGCTTGTATAACAATAATTTTTTTTTATTATTGCCTGGATAGTAATTGGTGAATTGATCAGTAATCCTTGCAATGCATAACTAATCACGCTGTAATTTATTACCTGATTACAACAAAAATACAGTCTGTAATTTAAATCAACATCGTCGAGGAAGGTACACATTATAAACTGTTTTTTGTAACCGTGATTTGTTATTAAAAATTGCCTTTACGGATGATACTTGCCAAAAACACGCAATTGCCTTTGGCTGTTTCATACAAGTCTAAAGTAAATAAATAAACAACGCAACGGTTAGAAAGCGAAAGCCACTGGACGAAACGATATACACACAAAACAACATAGAGCGAAAATTGAACAAACAACACGCGGATCGCCGGGAAAAATTCATCAAGTGCTATTTGAGATAGCAGGTGACAGAGGGCAAAATAAAATTCAGCCATAGCAGAGTTTAGAAACGAGTGAGTAAATGGTGGCCTTGATAAAGGCCGTTTATACTCGCAGGCGCGGAGCAGAGCGTCTACTTCTTTTTGGCCGCTGTCTTCTTCGGGGTCTTGGCCTTTTTCACCGCAGCCTTCTTCGGTTTCGGTGACTTGGGCTTCTTGGTCGGCGGCTTGGAGACCTTCTTCGCCTTCGGAGATTTGGCGGGCTTCGCAGCTTTGGGCTTGGCCGCAGCAGGCTTCTTTGCAGTTTTCTTCGCCGCTGTCGCCTTGGGTTTCTTCTCTCCCTTAGGCTTCGCTGCAGCGGGTTTCTTGGCGATCTTCTTGCCAACGGTCGCTGACTTGCCCTCGCTCTTGACGGACAGCTTGAACGAGCCAGAAGCCCCCTTGCCTTTCGGCTGGGTGAGAGTGCCGGCCACGACCGCAGACTTGAGGTACTTGCGGATGAACGGCGCTAGCTTCTCAGCGTCAACCTTGTAGTTGGCAGCGATGTACTTCTTGATCGCCTGCAGGGAGGAGCCGCCGCGCTCCTTCAAACTTTTGATAGCGGCGTTCACCATGTCGGATGTCGGTGGGTGAGCCGGCTTGACACGGGGCTTCTTGCTCGCCGCCGCCGCCTTGGATTTCTTCGGTGTCGCCGTAGCCGGGGCCGGTGCGCTGGTTGCCGAGTCTGCCATCGTTGAGTTGACGGAGAATTCAATGGCTTCCCAAGCCAAATATTATTCTGGCGCGCGCTGTCTACGTACCGTACAGAATACGCCGCGGCGCACGTTCAGTTTGTCTTTTGTGAACGGTGTTTTTGGTCGTTTTACGATTATTAATTGCCTTGTAAAAAGCGAGATATAGTCACGTTATGCACCGGAAGTAATTTAAAACACGCACTACTAACCGCTCTAGGAGATTAGACGGGTTAGAAGATCGCACGATCTCTGTTTCATATAATTAGTCGCGTCCGTATTGCGATTACACCCTCGTCCGACACGGTGTGCACCAGTAAAATCGCTTATATCAGGGTTTTATACCGTTTTCGTGGCATAAAACGTGTTGAAAACGATAATGGGGACAGTACTTTATATGAAAATCACCACTTCGAGACAAGCGGTACAATAGTGTCATTAACAGTGGCGACTATTCACCGCCCCGTAGACACAACTCGAGACACTGTTCCAACATCGGATAGAAGTACACGGCAGTGTATATTTCCTGTGCAGTTTTTGTTGTACTCGATGTTTATACACTTTTTATCATGTACTATGTTGTTTTTGATAATGAACGTAGCATTTCTGATAAACTCTACTAATATCAACCAATAAACTGTCGTGTATTCAGCGTTTACCGCAGTGACAGCTCAATCACTGTAGGTAAAACTCTGACTGCGGTGCATGATATCTCTGTTAATTCCACCTGCGGATAAAAAATGCACAGAAACTTAATAAAAATAGTGTGTAAGTAAAAAAAAAAAAAGAAAAAAGGGGGAAAATTGTTGGAAGGAATACATTTATGCTCTTTAGTTTATTTCATCCAGAACTGTACCGCGGTATGTGCCAACAATGTGTCGATGAAAGTGTATTCTGTCAAAGAATGAAATGTTACAATTAAAACTACTTATCCTCAGCAAAGATTGGTTACATAAATATAATATATTATCATCGTATCCCGGGTGAAACTTTCAATTTTAATAAAATTGTGTAAAAGTACACCCTTCTTCGAGCGAAGTTCGACAACTGACAACTCCTCATTTCGATCAAGAATATATATTTGCTTTAACATGTAAGCCCTTCTTTGAGCAAAGCTCGGCCCCCACACATGTAAACTCCTTCTTCGGCCGAAGCTTGACCACCGCAAATTTTCAAGTAATGCCATATTTTTTTTAGGGCGGAAAAACGACAACAACACGGTTAAACCCTTCTTTGAGCCAAGCTCGGTCCCCAAAACATGTAAATCCCTTCTCCGAGCGAAGCTTGACCGCCGCACCATTTCGAGCAATAATATTTTTAAACATCGAGAGAGGGGGGGAGAGAGGGGGAGAGAGAGAAACAACGCGTGCGCCATTCTTTGAGCAAAGCTCGACCCCCAAACGAATAAAATCCTCTTTGAGCAAAGCTCGGGCCTCACACGTGTAAAGCCTTCTTCGAGTAAAGTCAGACTATAGCGTCCATAGACTCTGACTGACCAATTTGCTCAATCCCAATCAACTGGACAAAAACAACCGAACCGGATAGATAATTTGCCTTCTTCACTAATACACGTTCACTTATAGATCAGCAATCCACGGCATTTAATACAATGACACAGTTCAACTGACACAATTAATTAATTGCTCCCGACTATATCACGATTACACTTGAATTCAACGAAAATCCAATCCGGTCGCGCGTGATTTGCTTTTTAACTGCCGTAAAGTTTAATTTCCATAGGAGCGGTTTATCATTAAAACACTTACTTTATTTACTGTAAGATTCTTACAACATACCGTTGCCTTTATATTTTTATACATCAGATCAGAGTGTAAACATTGCCCGCGTACTGATAACTATTAACCATACACTTAACGGAAATTAAATCTTACCCTTAACGGCGGAAAAGGCGAGAAATAGTATTGACTAAATTAAACAGAAAACACCAGTAGCTGTTATAAAATGCAGTATGCATTATATAAAATGAGAACATCTTTTTATGTTTTGTTTTTCTTTCATGCAACTGATGATGAACTACATACAGGCATATATTCTTTTCCAATACCGCCAAACTACACAATAGTAGAATATACTTTTAATATTATCGTACAAGTTCGGAATGCTTGCCTACCGTTTACGTATCTAATTCTAGTTTCAAGTTAAGACTAAGAGTAATCGTAATGAAATGTGTTATTTTTTTTTTTTTTTTTACTCTAAATGCTATAAAACGTGATACATCCGATATATTGTAGCATATATCACTAAATACAAATCCAAAACTATCACAACGAACACAATAAATGTTATTAACCAGGACGGTTGAAACGCGGATGGACCGGTCAACGAAAAGGCCACGAGAAGGTTCACCGGGACCGCGGGCGCAGTAGTTGCGAATTCTCGGCCAAACGGTGGCCCGCGGGCCCGCTGGTCCCGTTTACCTGTGCTATTGGACAATTCGATCTACCAATCGGGTGACAGCAGTTGACCACGCCCACCTATATATACCGAGTGTACAGCACTCGAGCTATATATTACTATCTCGATCAAAGAACAGTGCCGACCGCCTTCTCCCGCCAAAAATAAAAAACCGAACTGTCGGCCGACCGTTCGCGATACGGAGGCCGGGGACCCCTCGATTTACTCCTCCCGCCTCGTTATACACTCCGGTAACGTCGGCGAACCCCCATTCCTGACGGTTCGAGAGATATTCACGTTTTTCTCGCGGATCTTCAAACGCCCGTATCTCGGTTATCAGTCGCCCTGGCGTCATGGCGAATCCATTTACCGACTCTCCGAGACCGTCCCTTCGATTCGTCTAACCGCGAGTTTCTCTCCAACTTGCGCCGTTTTCGAGTTATTGGCGAAAACTGTCAGGGGAAACGCTGCTGCCGGTTGGCGGGAAATAGGCCGGTCCGCTGGGCGAACCGATTGGGCACTGCCGCCGGGGTGAGTTTTGTCGCTGGCTAGATTAATAGTTTAGAAGAAAGAGCGAAAAAATACGTCTCGATTATAAAAAAATGATGAGTTATATTATGAAGTTGTTTCTTGATTTCCATCTTATAATAAGCCTCCTAACAGTAAATAATAAAGAAACAAAAAATAAATAAATGAAATAAATTTTGTATTAATGAACTGGAACGTTTAACTTGTAAAATGGAAATAAATAGCGTATAGAAATATTCGAGCGATGGATAAAAAAACGTCAAAAGATGTAATTCCTTTTTAAATTATTATTTTTAAAAGTGGCCGGAAATTCCAAACACATATAGAGCACTGAGATTGAAAACTATTACAAAATGTATACATCATAGGCCTAGGTTTATAGTACTGTACATTACAGAAAGCGGATAATGCCAGAGTTGAAAACGAGTGATAGAAATGGTGGCCTTTAGAAAGGCCGTTTGTTGGGCGTGCGATGGGGCGCGCCGGCGGGCGAGGAGCGCAGAGCTTAGCCGCCGAACCCGTAGAGAGTGCGGCCCTGGCGTTTCAGAGCGTAGACTACGTCCATGGCGGTGACGGTCTTCCTCTTGGCGTGCTCGGTGTATGTGACGGCGTCGCGGATAACGTTCTCCAGGAACACCTTGAGTACGCCGCGAGTCTCCTCGTAGATCAGGCCGGAGATACGCTTGACTCCTCCTCGCCGGGCGAGACGGCGAATGGCCGGCTTGGTGATGCCCTGGATGTTGTCGCGCAGAACTTTGCGGTGACGCTTCGCTCCTCCCTTTCCGAGCCCCTTTCCTCCTTTGCCTCGTCCGGTCATGTCGATGAGCTGAGCTGGTTCGATATGCCGGAATCGCCGAAACGGCCGTAGTTTTGTCGACTCGCCCAAATACAAACTGTGTAATAGAATAACTCATCACTTACGCCTAAAGCGACATTTAGTTTCTTTACCTAACAAATAACAACACAGAATAGTATATCACACAAAATATTTTCTACCTAAAAGTACCTTAAATACTCATATCAGAGTAAAATGCACTCTAGCCATTAGCCAATTTTAATCAAGCTAACATAAGTTAGGAAAAAAATAGAAATTTCACTTACCATCTTTCGGTCGGACGTTGGATCCTTACTATTTATATTCCTCCGGACATTCAATAAATAGAACACCCGTATGCCAACAGTCCTCCTGTATCATACCTGCGGTTCACAATCGCTGTCAGTTTACGTAAAATAGTACTTTTTAATAAACAAAACAATTCTGATATCTTACAGTTTGTTGTTATATTACTTTGTATTTGCTTGTATAACAATAATTTTTTTTTTATTATTGCCTGGATAGTAATTGGTGAATTGATCAGTAATCCTTGCAATGCATAACTAATCACGCTGTAATTTATTACTTGATTACAACAAAAATACAGTCTGTAATTTAAATCAACATCGTCGAGGAAGGTACACATTATAAACTGTTTTTTGTAACCGTGATTTGTTATTAAAAATTGCCTTTACGGATTATACTTGCCAAAAACACGCAATTGCCTTTGGCTGTTTCATACAAGTCTACAGTAAATAAATAAACAACGCAACGGTTAGAAAGCGAAAGCCACTGGACGAAACGATATACACACAAAACAACACAGAGCGAAAATTGAACAAACAACACGCGGATCGCCGGGAAAAATTCATCAAGTGCTATTTGAGATAGCAGGTGACAGAGGGCAAAATAAAATTCAGCCATAGCAGAGTTTAGAAACGAGTGAGTAAATGGTGGCCTTGATAAAGGCCGTTTATACTCGCAGGCGCGGAGCAGAGCGTCTACTTCTTTTTGGCCGCTGTCTTCTTCGGGGTCTTGGCCTTTTTCACCGCAGCCTTCTTCGGTTTCGGTGACTTGGGCTTCTTGGTCGGCGGCTTGGAGACCTTCTTCGCCTTCGGAGATTTGGCGGGCTTCGCAGCTTTGGGCTTGGCCGCAGCAGGCTTCTTTGCAGTTTTCTTCGCCGCTGTCGCCTTGGGTTTCTTCTCTCCCTTAGGCTTCGCTGCAGCGGGTTTCTTGGCGATCTTCTTGCCAACGGTCGCTGACTTGCCCTCGCTCTTGACGGACAGCTTGAACGAGCCAGAAGCCCCCTTGCCTTTCGGCTGGGTGAGAGTGCCGGCCACGACCGCAGACTTGAGGTACTTGCGGATGAACGGCGCTAGCTTCTCAGCGTCAACCTTGTAGTTGGCAGCGATGTACTTCTTGATCGCCTGCAGGGAGGAGCCGCCGCGCTCCTTCAAACTTTTGATAGCGGCGTTCACCATGTCGGATGTCGGTGGGTGAGCCGGCTTGACACGGGGCTTCTTGCTCGCCGCCGCCGCCTTGGATTTCTTCGGTGTCGCCGTAGCCGGGGCCGGTGCGCTGGTTGCCGAGTCTGCCATCGTTGAGTTGACGGAGAATTCAATGGCTTCCCAAGCCAAATATTATTCTGGCGCGCGCTGTCTACGTACCGTACAGAATACGCCGCGGCGCACGTTCAGTTTGTCTTTTGTGAACGGTGTTTTTGGTCGTTTTACGATTATTAATTGCCTTGTAAAAAGCGAGATATAGTCACGTTATGCACCGGAAGTAATTTAAAACACGCACTACTAACCGCTCTAGGAGATTAGACGGGTTAGAAGATCGCACGATCTCTGTTTCATATAATTAGTCGCGTCCGTATTGCGATTACACCCTCGTCCGACACGGTGTGCACCAGTAAAATCGCTTATATCAGGGTTTTATACCGTTTTCGTGGCATAAAACGTGTTGAAAACGATAATGGGGACAGTACTTTATATGAAAATCACCACTTCGAGACAAGCGGTACAATAGTGTCATTAACAGTGGCGACTATTCACCGCCCCGTAGACACAACTCGAGACACTGTTCCAACAACGGATAGAAGTACACGGCAGTGTATATTTCCTGTGCAGTTTTTGTTGTACTCGATGTTTATACACTTTTTATCATGTACTATGTTGTTTTTGATAATGAACGTAGCATTTCTGATAAACTCTACTAATATCAACCAATAAACTGTCGTGTATTCAGCGTTTACCGCAGTGACAGCTCAATCACTGTAGGTAAAACTCTGACTGCGGTGCATGATATCTCTGTTAATTCCACCTGCGGATAAAAAATGCACAGAAACTTAATAAAAATAGTGTGTAAGTAAAAAAAAAAAAAGAAAAAAGGGGGAAAATTGTTGGAAGGAATACATTTATGCTCTTTAGTTTATTTCATCCAGAACTGTACCGCGGTATGTGCCAACAATGTGTCGATGAAAGTGTATTCTGTCAAAGAATGAAATGTTACAATTAAAACTACTTACCCCCAGCAAAGATTGGTTACATAAATATAATATATTATCATCGTATCCCGGGTGAAACTTTCAATTTTAATAAAATTGTGTAAAAGTACACCCTTCTTCGAGCGAAGTTTGACAACTGACAACTCCTCATTTCGATCAAGAATATATATATTTGCTTTAACATGTAAGCCCTTCTTTGAGCAAAGCTCGGCCCCCACACATGTAAACTCCTTATTCGGCCGAAGCTTGACCACCGCAAATTTTCAAGCAATGCCATATTTTTTTTTTTTTTTTAGGGCGGAAAAACGACAACAACACGGTTAAACCCTTCTTTGAGCCAAGCTCGGTCCCCAAAACATGTAAATCCCTTCTCCGAGCGAAGCTTGACCGCCGCACCATTTCGAGCAATAATATTTTTAAACATCGAGAGAGGGGGGGAGAGAGGGGGAGAGAGAGAAACAACGCGTGCGCCATTCTTTGAGCAAAGCTCGACCCCCAAACGAATAAAATCCTCTTTGAGCAAAGCTCGGGCCTCACACGTGTAAAGCCTTCTTCGAGTAAAGTCAGACTATAGCGTCCATAGACTCTGACTGACCAATTTGCTCAATCCCAATCAACTGGACAAAAACAACCGAACCGGATAGATAATTTGCCTTCTTCACTAATACACGTTCACTTATAGATCAGCAATCCACGGCATTTAATACAATGACACAGTTCAACTGACACAATTAATTAATTGCTCCCGACTATATCACGATTACACTTGAATTCAACGAAAATCCAATCCGGTCGCGCGTGATTTGCTTTTTAACTGCCGTAAAGTTTAATTTCCATAGGAGCGGTTTATCATTAAAACACTTACTTTATTTACTGTAAGATTCTTACAACATACCGTTGCCTTTATATTTTTATACATCAGATCAGAGTGTAAACATTGCCCGCGTACTGATAACTATTAACCATACACTTAACGGAAATTAAATCTTACCCTTAACGGCGGAAAAGGCGAGAAATAGTATTGACTAAATTAAACAGAAAACACCAGTAGCTGTTATAAAATGCAGTATGCATTATATAAAATGAGAACATCTTTTTATGTTTTGTTTTTCTTTCATGCAACTGATGATGAACTACATACAGGCATATATTCTTTTCCAATACCGCCAAACTACACAATAGTAGAATATACTTTTAATATTATCGTACAAGTTCGGAATGCTTGCCTACCGTTTACGTATCTAATTCTAGTTTCAAGTTAAGACTAAGAGTAATCGTAATGAAATGTGTTATTTTTTTTTTTTTTTTTACTCTAAATGCTATAAAACGTGATACATCCGATATATTGTAGCATATATCACTAAATACAAATCCAAAACTATCACAACGAACACAATAAATGTTATTAACCAGGACGGTTGAAACGCGGATGGACCGGTCAACGAAAAGGCCACGAGAAGGTTCACCGGGACCGCGGGCGCAGTAGTTGCGAATTCTCGGCCAAACGGTGGCCCGCGGGCCCGCTGGTCCCGTTTACCTGTGCTATTGGACAATCCCATCTACCAATCGGGTGACAGCAGTTGACCACGCCCACCTATATATACCGAGTGTACAGCACTCGAGCTATATATTACTATCTCGATCAAAGAACAGTGCCGACCGCCTTCTCCCGCCAAAAATAAAAAACCTAACTGTCGGCCGACCGTTCGCGATACGGAAAGAAACAAAAAATAAATAAATGAAATAAATTTTGTATTAATGAACTGGAACGTTTAACTTGTAAAATGGAAATAAATAGCGTATAGAAATATTCGAGCGATGGATAAAAAAACGTCAAAAGATGTAATTCCTTTTTAAATTATTATTTTTAAAAGTGGCCGGAAATTCCAAACACATATAGAGCACTGAGATTGAAAACTATTACAAAATGTATACATCATAGGCCTAGGTTTATAGTACTGTATATTACAGAAAGCGGATAATGCCAGAGTTGAAAACGAGTGATAGAAATGGTGGCCTTTAGAAAGGCCGTTTGTTGGGCGTGCGATGGGGCGCGCCGGCGGGCGAGGAGCGCAGAGCTTAGCCGCCGAACCCGTAGAGAGTGCGGCCCTGGCGTTTCAGAGCGTAGACTACGTCCATGGCGGTGACGGTCTTCCTCTTGGCGTGCTCGGTGTATGTGACGGCGTCGCGGATAACGTTCTCCAGGAACACCTTGAGTACGCCGCGAGTCTCCTCGTAGATCAGGCCGGAGATACGCTTGACTCCTCCTCGCCGGGCGAGACGGCGAATGGCCGGCTTGGTGATGCCCTGGATGTTGTCGCGCAGAACTTTGCGGTGACGCTTCGCTCCTCCCTTTCCGAGCCCCTTTCCTCCTTTGCCTCGTCCGGTCATGTCGATGAGCTGAGCTGGTTCGATATGCCGGAATCGCCGAAACGGCCGTAGTTTTGTCGACTCGTGCCTCGCTCCCATTGGTCGAGACGCTATTTGAGATAGCATACAATAAATAGCCGTAATAGGCCGTAACAATAAATAGTTTCAATTCGTAATTAAAAATAACAAAAAAAAAACTCAATATTTGAATGGTGGACGAGTGTTAGCGAATTTCCCCTATAGGGAAGAAGCTATTACCGTAGTCGGCATAGTAAGACCTAGGCCCGGGACAGTAGGGTAGAATGGAGTCTCCGACCCCAGGAGGGACAGGAGGGCCCCCCCCCCGAGCCCCCCCCCCCCGAGGTCTCGTCTGTGACACTTTGCGAATTTTTTTTTTTGCGAACTTTTTTGCGAACTTTTTTGCAAACTTTTTTTTTGCGAATTTTTTTTTTGCGAATTTTTTTTTTTTGCGAATTTTTTTTTTTGCGAATTTTTTTTTTGCGAATTTTTTTTTTTTGCGAATTTTTTTTTTTGCGAAATTTATTTTTTGCGATTTTTTTTTTTTGCGATTTTTTTTTTTTGCGAATTTTTTTTTTGCGAATTTTTGTTGTTGCGAATACTAACCTAACCTAACCTAACCTAACCTAACGTAACGTAACCTAACCTAACCTAACCTAAGGTAACCTAACCTAACCTAACCTAACGTAACCTAACCTAACCTAACCTAACCTAACCTAACCTCGGATCAGATTTCTGATTGCAGATTCTTGTTCGTCTAGTCGAGCCGAGTCATTTGAGTACCCACATCGTACACTTTGGATGATGTTTACAAAAAAGGGGCCCGCACCACACTTTTGACCTTTTTTTTGTTGCATTTTTGGAATCTCCTCGTCAAGCCGAGTATTCTCAGTACCCACATGACATACTTTGGATTATTAATACAAGAGTTGAACAGGGTAACGCTACAACCAACAGAGCTAGCCCATCAGCGCTTGCGGTCAATTGAACTAACAGTGAATGCAAATTTTAAGGAGAATATAATTGCAATGCTTTGAACATATACTGCAAAGGGGGGTGTATCGATACACCCCCCTTCAAGTACTCTGCACCGAGGCAGCTGTTCGCACAACCGACTGACGCGTCCAGTCTACTGTCTGGGAATGCGGATGTTGTAATTTGATACCTCGACTGGAGGGTGCAGGTGTTCACACAAAAAACCGACAAGTTGAGACCTGTCTGGGAATGCGGATGTTGTAATTTGATACCTCGACTGGAGGGTGCAGGTGTTCACACAAAAAACCGACAAGTCGAGACCTGTCTGGGAATGCGGATGCTGTAATTTGATACCTCGACGGGAAGACGGCTGACCCTTCTAGGAACCCATAATTATAGTCCGCCCGTATCGAATTCCGAGCAATAAATCACCAGTTGTCAAACACCCACGGTATCATTCTTGTTTTTGGCTTCAACAATTCCTGACGTATGGGGGAGCGAAAATCTCCCCCTAACCCATTATGTGTTAGGGGGAGCAAAAATCTCCCCCTAGTAATTAAATCAACAGAACACCAGTTGTCACGGTCTCATTCTTGTTCTAGTCTTCAACAATTCCTGACGTATGGGGGAGCGAAAATCTCCCCCTAAGCCATTATGTGTTAGGGGGAGCGAAAATCTCCCCCTAGTAATTAAATCAACAGAGCTAGCCCATCAGCGCCTGCGGACAATTGAACTACCAGTGAATGCAAATGCGGATGTTGTAATTTGATACCTCGACTGGAGGGTGCAGGTGTTCACACAAAAAACCGACAAGTCGAGACCTGTCTGGGGTGCAGCTGCGCCCGACCTCAGGAGGGCCAGGAGGAGCAGAGGAGCAGGAGGGGCAGGAGGGGCAGGAGGAGCAGGAGGAGCAGGAGGGACAGGAGGAGCAGGAGGAGCAGGAGGGGCAGGAGGAGCAGGAGGGGCAGGAGGAGCAGGAGGAGCAGGAGGGGCATGAGGAGCAGGAGGGGCAGGAGGAGCAGGAGGGGCAGGAGGAGCAGGAGGAGCAGGAGGGGCAGGAGGGTCAGGAGGAGCAGGAGGAGCAGGAGGAGCAGGAGGAGCAGGAGGGGCAGGAGGAGCCCCCCCCCCTCCAACCGGGCAAGGTTTCGTCTGTGACACTTTTGCCAGCCAAGACGCCTGCGGACAATTGAACTACCAGTGAATGCAAATGCGGATGTTGTAATTTGATACCTCGACTGGAGGGTGCAGGTGTTCACACAAAAAACCGACAAGTCGAGACCTGTCTGGGGTGCAGCTGCGCCCGACCTCAGGAGGGCCAGGAGGGACTGGAGGAGCCCCCCCCCCCCCAGACGCCTGCACCAACACTTGGAAGAAAATCCTCCTACATTAGAAGGATTTCCTTCTGTTCCCTAACATGAAAAGCTTTTGTGGCCTTGAAAAAGGCCGATTGTGATGGTGGGATCAGGTGGAGGTTAAGGTGTTGGAAAACGTTTATTTTTTACTGTTAAAAAACTTTGTTACTTCATCAGGGTGCAGTTCATCGGTCCGCCGATTCCACCACATTTCAACAAGCATCATGTACTTCTGCTCATGTTCAATGGCGTAGAAGTGCTCCTCTTCAATGGGGTAGAAATTCATCTTGTAGTCCATGTCACGCTGCCAATATTCCCACTCCAAGCCGTCCAGCGGGCAATGGTTCCACATGCTGTTGATTCCCCGTCGTCTGGAGTACAGAGCGTCGTCAAGATCTTGAGTAGTTGAATACATTTTTGGTTCATGAACGTACTTGAACTTTTTGTCAATGCGCCATAGCCTCTTCTTATGGAAATGCTTCAAGGTGCATTCATCGTCGTCTTTTCGGTTGTAGAATTCATCACCTTCGAAGTAATCATCTTCATCGTCAAACGGTCTCTTCTTATTATTGCTATTCATTGTCGTTTCCGCTGCAACACATACATCCTCCAACTCAACGTCTGTGATGTCACAATCCCACTCGATGTTGGCCATGATCTCTTCGTAGCTGTTGACGCTTCGAAACTCAAGACTAAACTAAACTTTACTGCTAGGGGCGGGCTGTGCGTCGTGGGATGATGGGCGCAGGTGTACAGACAAAAAACCGTCGCGTCACCCTACTGTCTGGGAATGCGGATGCTGTAATTTGATACCTCTACGGGAGGGCGCGGGTGTTCACACAAAAAACCGACGAGTCGAGACCTGTCTGGGAATGCGGATGCTGTAATTTGATACCCCGACAGGAGGGCGACCGACCCTTGCAGGAACCCATAATTATAGACCACCCGCGTCGAATTCCGAGCAATAGTACACCAGCTGTCAAACACCCACGGTCTCATTCTTGTTCTAGTCTTCAACAATTCCTGACGTATGGGGGAGCGAAAATCTCCCCCTAGTAATTAAATCAACAGAACACTAGTTGTCAAACACCCACGGTCTCATTCTTGTTCGGGAGTTTGAAGTGTGTGGCTGTGTAATAGTGTTGCTGTGTGACGTTCTGTCAGAGCGATCGCCCGACGTTTTGGCCTAACCTACAAAATGAACCACTTAACCGCCTATGTGTTTAATGATCGGCCTTTGTCTGTACTGTTTGACAGCAGCGATAATCCATGGTTCAAAGCTAAGGATGTAGCTACAATATTGGGATACGCCAACCCTAAAGAAGCAATCAGAGTACATGTTAGAGAAAAATATCGCAAAACAATTCCTGAAGTATGGGGGAGCGAAAATCTCCCCCTAACCTATAACGAGAAACATTCAATCTTTCTTAACGAGCCGGGATTATATTCGTTACTTATGAAATCTAAAATGCCCATCGCCGAGAAGTTTCAAGATTGGATCTTTGAAGAAGTTTTGCCATCCATTAGAAAAAATGGTCAGTACAGACTTATAAACGAGAACCAACGGCTGCTACAATCACTTACAAAGTCGCTAACAAATAACCGAAAGCTAGATCAAACAAATTCCGAGTTTAAAACTACAAATGATATATTGTGTATGGAAAACCAATCCATGAATCAAACGCTGATCGAACAGACATCTAAAGTGGCAGTGTTGCCTGAAGATGTAAATCTGAAGCATATATTTTGTGTGATGATTAGGGAAACCCTTCTAGAGCAGTACGGAGTTTGTGAATACAAGTGCATTCGAACACAGAAGAGGAATTTCAAACAAGCCTTGAAAAAAGCAAAGGAAGAAGGATTTACAATGTGCTACTGTAGAGAAAATGTCCCCAACGGCATAAACATAGTGAATAAGGCTAAAGAAGTGATGAAGAGTTACGGCATGCACATTGACTGCAGATACAACAACATCCTAACCTCACACAATTTCATTAATGTAGTTGAACATATCTTTGACAATGCATAGGTCTGCGCTTGTGGACTCGTTCCAGAACCTTCGACGCTAGTCAGGTAGCAACAGTCGATACGTGCTCCAAAGATGACCAGTGTGGATGACGCAAGAAAAGTAATCACCATATCAATGAACAAAATACGTTATAAACGTAACAACATCCGAGAAAGGCTCGCAATCAAGTTAGTGTTGGATAGAGCGAGAGATGTGTTTGAGAGAAAATATCATATGAAACAGCATACTTATGAAAAAAAAAACAAAAATATTGAATATCATGTGAAAGAATATAACTATGAAGAAAACAAAACAGACTGTTAAATTTAACGAGGAGCTAAATACACAGTACACTTACGAGCCCTGTGAGGATGTACAACAATTAACGTGGACTCAAATCGCAATAGATGAAATGAGATTCCGCAGACCGTTGGAACTGATGTTGGGTGAAAAAATCAAACATCTAACTTATTGCAACAAGATGTGTCACAGCGAGTGCATACAGTTTACTTCAAGGGTGAGCAGACGCACCATCAGTCCGTAGTACGGTAGAAGTCACACGGTAAGGACGTCAACATGGCCGCTTACGTTTCTGCGGACGACTATATCAAATCGTTTATTCAGGAGATTGAGGTTATGAACAATAATGCTAGTGATCAGACATTGGCATCACCTCAGACGTCATCTGTAAAACCGATCACTGCCTGCAAGAGACGAAGGAGGCCAACTCTCATCGAAGTGGAAACCAAGAAACCAGGATGGGTGCCAAAACCAACAGATGATTGTCCCATAGTGTCATGGATGGAGGATGGGAATACTTTTGCTGTTCAAAACCCGGAAACAAAGGACAAATTTTATTGAAAATGGAAATGTACGATGGTACAGATATGGTGTTCATGTGCAGTTTATTTTTGAACAAAGATGGTGAAATGCTCCAAAGTGTTAGACAAGTAGTTGATAAAGTGGAAAACATGTGGATCGATAAATCAACAGGAGTACCGAAAATTACAGGCTTAACTCAAACTGTTACACAACGCAGTGCAGTTTCGCAACCAACGTCGAAGAAGCGAGCTGTGAGGAAGAAACAACGAGTGTCGCCAGCAGTCAATTAAAGCATCAGCATTCCCAGACAGGAGGGCGACGCGTCGGTTTTTTGTGTGTGAACACCTGCGCCCGGCCAACTACTAGAGATGTCGAGCAGCAGCACTTTCAAGCTAGAGTTTCCGAGCGTGAACGGCACTGCAGCAACCGAGGACCTGAGAGCTACCCTCAACAACTGCAAGTCTGACTCTCCGCTCTACACCAGGATAGACGATCTCAGAGAGGAATGCGACTATCTCATCACTGCGATGGAGCGAGCCACAACACCCTTTGGCGAGACGATCATCGTGATCCTGGAGGGGCAGGTCGGGGACGACTTCTTTCTGCGAGTCTACCTGCCTAGGCGCTTCAACGAGGTCCTGAGCAACACCGACATCGAGCGCTACAACAGCGGGTTTGGAGAACGCCTTCGCTTGGTGAAGCGCAGCCCGAGGGGTTCCAATAGCAGATTCACACCTTTGGAGTTTATGTAAAGCAAGACTTGAAGATTATGTAAATACCTTTGTAAATTAGTTTTCGTAGTCAATACTTATAGTCACGTTCAGAACATAACCACTGTGTTATTTATTTCACTTAACCCCAAAAATGTCCTTTGGTAGTAAGTTTAAGAGCGTGAGGATGGTAACTGTGAGGTGTTTAGCTCATCAGCGTCATCATCAGAATCATCGATATTTGTACATAGATGTAACCCACCGCGTAATGCGATACAATTGATTGGAGCGCATCGTGTGTGAGCTGTCTTGTGATGGCGACATAGCACTGCGTTTGTAACAAAATAACGTGTACATTAACACGACGATCACTTTTCTTGCTTAAGTCACGATGGGCATTATGGCGTACAGGACGATTGGTAATAACAGCGTTTAAAGTAAACTGTGCACATTCGTTGTGATACGTCTTGTCACAGCACGTTAGATTTCACATTCTCACATTCAACATCAATTACAATTGTAGACGTAATCTCATTTCATCTGTTGTGATTTAAGTCCACGTTAACCATTGTACATCCTCACGCGGCTCATAAGTGTAATGAGTATTTAGTATGACAATAAACTTCTCGAATGTTAGTACGTTAAATCGTAGCTTGTTCATTGACGCATCGATCCCTATTCTTGTTTCAGTCTCAATATGCATTATGGCGTACGTGCCAGATGGTACTAACAACGCTTGAAATAAACTGCACACATGTGTTGCGATACATCCAAACACAACAAGTTAGATGCATCATTCAATCATTCAGCATCAATTGAAATGTTATGCGTGGCATCATTTCATCTGGTGTAATTTGAGGGAATAACTCGACTACGAACCTTTATCGTATGTTAGTTCGTTAACAACGTAAATTGTACATTAACACGATGATCACTTTTCTTGCTTAAGTCACGATGTGCATTATGGCGTACGGGACGATTGGTAATAACAGCGTTTAAAGTAAACTGTGCACATTCGTTGTGATACGTCTTGTCACAGCACGTTAGATTTCACATTCTCACATTCAACATCAATTACAATTGTAGACGTAATCTCATTTCATCTGTTGTGATTTAAGTCCACGTTAACCGTTGCACATCCCCACGAGGCTCGTAAGTGTAATGAGTATTTAGTATGACAATAAACTTCTCGAATGTTAGTACGTTAAATCGTAGCTTGTTCATTGACTCATCGATCCCTATTCTTGTTTCAGTCTCAATATGCATTATGGTGTACGTGCCAGATGGTACTAACAACGCTTGAAATAAACTGCACACATGTGTTGTGATACATCCAAACACAACAAGTTAGATGCATCATTCTAACATTCAGCATCAATTGAAATGTTATGCGTGATATCATTTCATCTGGTGTAATTTGAGGGAATAACTCGACTACGAACCTTTATCGTATGTTAGTTCGTTAACAACGTAACTTGTACATTGACGCATCGATCACTTTTCATGCTTAAGTCACAATGTGCATTATGATGTATGTGACGACTGGTAATAGCAATGCTTGAAGTAAACTGAGCACATGTGTTGCGATACGTCTTGTCACAGCAGGTTATATTGCTCATTTCCCCATTCAACATCAATTACAATTGTATGCGTAATCTCATTTCATCGGTTTTAATTCAAGTCCGCGTTAACTGTTGTACATCCTCACGCGGTTCGTAAGTGTAACGAGCATTTAGTTTTACATTAAACTTCTCGTATGTCAATCCCAAGTAATCGGTGTTTGAAGAAGTTTTCCTTTCCCTCAAGAATTGTCACTAGCATTATAACATACGCGTTTAATAACCAGATCGCACTTGTAATATTTTTGTATACCGATAAAAATTCCAAGTAATCGAGGTTTGAAGAAGTTCGCACATTGATAAAAACAAAACAAAAATCCAAGTAAACGATGTTTGAAGACGTTTGAGTTTTCGCCATCACACAAGTTCCAATCTTGAGTAATGTCAACCCAAGAAAATGAAAGCTAACAGCATCACGTAGTTGTGTTAAGTTACGATAGGTATAGTTAGGTTTATTAAGACTGTTTCCAGTTAGAAAGGGGAAACATGGAGAGACTTATCTCATCGTTAGGTTACGATATCCAGTGTAAAGTTAGGTCTCTGAATAGAAATAGGAAACGTAGACAGTTGTATCTCATCCTTAGGTTATGTTATGCTCTGTTAAGTTAGGTTTGTGCTTATAGATAGGAAATATTGTCAGTAGTATCTCGTCGTTAGGTTAAGTCATGCTCTGTTAAGTTAGGTTTGTTGTTGAATATACAAAAAAAAATCTGTACCTTAATGTCGGCGTGCGCAATTTAAAAATGGTATAATCATAATGCGCACGCCGACATTAAGGCACAGATTTTTTTTTTGTATATTCAACAACAAACCTAACTTAACAGAGCATGACTTAACCTAACGACGAGATACTACTGACAATATTTCCTATCTATAAGCACAAACCTAACTTAACAGAGCATAACATAACCTAAGGATGAGATACAACTGTCTACGTTTCCTATTTCTATTCAGAGACCTAACTTTACACTGGATATCGTAACCTAACGATGAGATAAGTCTCTCCATGTTTCCCCTTTCTAACTGGAAACAGTCTTAATAAACCTAACTATACCTATCGTAACTTAACACAACTACGTGATGCTGTTAGCTTTCATTTTCTTGGGTTGACATTACTCAAGATTGGAACTTGTGTGATGGCGAAAACTCAAACGTCTTCAAACATCGTTTACTTGGATTTTTTTTTTGTTTTTATCAATGTGCGAACTTCTTCAAACCTCGATTACTTGGAATTTTTATCGGTATACAAAAATATTACAAGTGCGATCTGGTTATTAAACGCGTATGTTATAATGCTAGTGACAATTCTTGAGGGAAAGGCAAACTTCTTCAAACACCGATTACTTGGGATTGACATACGAGAAGTTTAATGTAAAACTAAATGCTCGTTACACTTACGAACCGCGTGAGGATGTACAACAGTTAACGCGGACTTGAATTAAAACCGATGAAATGAGATTACGCATACAATTGTAATTGATGTTGAATGGGGAAATGAGCAATATAACCTGCTGTGACAAGACGTATCGCAACACATGTGCTCAGTTTACTTCAAGCATTGCTATTACCAGTCGTCACATACATCATAATGCACATTGTGACTTAAGCATGAAAAGTGATCGATGCGTCAATGTACAAGTTACGTTGTTAACGAACTAACATACGATAAAGGTTCGTAGTCGAGTTATTCCCTCAAATTACACCAGATGAAATGATATCACGCATAACATTTCAATTGATGCTGAATGTTAGAATGATGCATCTAACTTGTTGTGTTTGGATGTATCACAACACATGTGTGCAGTTTATTTCAAGCGTTGTTAGTACCATCTGGCACGTACACCATAATGCATATTGAGACTGAAACAAGAATAGGGATCGATGAGTCAATGAACAAGCTACGATTTAACGTACTAACATTCGAGAAGTTTATTGTCATACTAAATACTCATTACACTTACGAGCCTCGTGGGGATGTGCAACGGTTAACGTGGACTTAAATCACAACAGATGAAATGAGATTACGTCTACAATTGTAATTGATGTTGAATGTGAGAATGTGAAATCTAACGTGCTGTGACAAGACGTATCACAACGAATGTGCACAGTTTACTTTAAACGCTGTTATTACCAATCGTCCCGTACGCCATAATGCACATCGTGACTTAAGCAAGAAAAGTGATCATCGTGTTAATGTACAATTTACGTTGTTAACGAACTAACATACGATAAAGGTTCGTAGTCGAGTTATTCCCTCAAATTACACCAGATGAAATGATGCCACGCATAACATTTCAATTGATGCTGAATGATTGAATGATGCATCTAACTTGTTGTGTTTGGATGTATCGCAACACATGTGTGCAGTTTATTTCAAGCGTTGTTAGTACCATCTGGCACGTACGCCATAATGCATATTGAGACTGAAACAAGAATAGGGATCGATGCGTCAATGAACAAGCTACGATTTAACGTACTAACATTCGAGAAGTTTATTGTCATACTAAATACTCATTACACTTATGAGCCGCGTGAGGATGTACAATGGTTAACGTGGACTTAAATCACAACAGATGAAATGAGATTACGTCTACAATTGTAATTGATGTTGAATGTGAGAATGTGAAATCTAACGTGCTGTGACAAGACGTATCACAACGAATGTGCACAGTTTACTTTAAACGCTGTTATTACCAATCGTCCTGTACGCCATAATGCCCATCGTGACTTAAGCAAGAAAAGTGATCGTCGTGTTAATGTACACGTTATTTTGTTACAAACGCAGTGCTATGTCGCCATCACAAGACAGCTCACACACGATGCACTCCAATCAATTGTATCGCATTACGCGGTGGGTTACATCTATGTACAAATATCGATGATTCTGATGATGACGCTGATGAGCTAAACACCTCACAGTTACCATACTCACGCTCTTAAACTTACTACCAAAGGACATTTTTGGGGTTAAGTGAAATAAATAACACAGTGGTTATGTTCTGAACGTGACTATAAGTATTGACTACGAAAACTAATTTACAAAGGTATTTACATAATCTTCAAGTCTTGCTTTACATAAACTCCAAAGGTGTGAATCTGCTATTGGAACCCCTCGGGCTGCGCTTCACCAAGCGAAGGCGTTCTCCAAACCCGCTGTTGTAGCGCTCGATGTCGGTGTTGCTCAGGACCTCGTTGAAGCGCCTAGGCAGGTAGACTCGCAGAAAGAAGTCGTCCCCGACCTGCCCCTCCAGGATCACGATGATCGTCTCGCCAAAGGGTGTTGTGGCTCGCTCCATCGCAGTGATGAGATAGTCGCATTCCTCTCTGAGATCGTCTATCCTGGTGTAGAGCGGAGAGTCAGACTTGCAGTTGTTGAGGGTAGCTCTCAGGTCCTCGGTTGCTGCAGTGCCGTTCACGCTCGGAAACTCTAGCTTGAAAGTGCTGCTGCTCGACATCTCTAGTAGTTGGCCGGGCGCAGGTGTTCACACACAAAAAACCGACGCGTCGCCCTCCTGTCTGGGAATGCTGATGCTTTAATTGACTGCTGGCGACACTCGTTGTTTCTTCCTCACAGCTCGCTTCTTCGACGTTGGTTGCGAAACTGCACTGCGTTGTGTAACAGTTTGAGTTAAGCCTGTAATTTTCGGTACTCCTGTTGATTTATCGATCCACATGTTTTCCACTTTATCAACTACTTGTCTAACACTTTGGAGCATTTCACCATCTTTGTTCAAAAATAAACTGCACATGAACACCATATCTGTACCATCGTACATTTCCATTTTCAATAAAATTTGTCCTTTGTTTCCGGGTTTTGAACAGCAAAAGTATTCCCATCCTCCATCCATGACACTATGGGACAATCATCTGTTGGTTTTGGCACCCATCCTGGTTTCTTGGTTTCCACTTCGATGAGAGTTGGCCTCCTTCGTCTCTTGCAGGCAGTGATCGGTTTTACAGATGACGTCTGAGGTGATGCCAATGTCTGATCACTAGCATTATTGTTCATAACCTCAATCTCCTGAATAAACGATTTGATATAGTCGTCCGCAGAAACGTAAGCGGCCATGTTGACGTCCTTACCGTGTGACTTCTACCGTACTACGGACTGATGGTGCGTCTGCTCACCCTTGAAGTAAACTGTATGCACTCGCTGTGACACATCTTGTTGCAATAAGTTAGATGTTTGATTTTTTCACCCAACATCAGTTCCAACGGTCTGCGGAATCTCATTTCATCTATTGCGATTTGAGTCCACGTTAATTGTTGTACATCCTCACAGGGCTCGTAAGTGTACTGTGTATTTAGCTCCTCGTTAAATTTAACAGTCTGTTTTGTTTTCTTCATAGTTATATTCTTTCACATGATATTCAATATTTTTGTTTTTTTTTTCATAAGTATGCTGTTTCATATGATATTTTCTCTCAAACACATCTCTCGCTCTATCCAACACTAACTTGATTGCGAGCCTTTCTCGGATGTTGTTACGTTTATAACGTATTTTGTTCATTGATATGGTGATTACTTTTCTTGCGTCATCCACACTGGTCATCTTTGGAGCACGTATCGACTGTTGCTACCTGACTAGCGTCGAAGGTTCTGGAACGAGTCCACAAGCGCAGACCTATGCATTGTCAAAGATATGTTCAACTACATTAATGAAATTGTGTGAGGTTAGGATGTTGTTGTATCTGCAGTCAATGTGCATGCCGTAACTCTTCATCACTTCTTTAGCCTTATTCACTATGTTTATGCCGTTGGGGACATTTTCTCTACAGTAGCACATTGTAAATCCTTCTTCCTTTGCTTTTTTCAAGGCTTGTTTGAAATTCCTCTTCTGTGTTCGAATGCACTTGTATTCACAAACTCCGTACTGCTCTAGAAGGGTTTCCCTAATCATCACACAAAATATATGCTTCAGATTTACATCTTCAGGCAACACTGCCACTTTAGATGTCTGTTCGATCAGCGTTTGATTCATGGATTGGTTTTCCATACACAATATATCATTTGTAGTTTTAAACTCGGAATTTGTTTGATCTAGCTTTCGGTTATTTGTTAGCGACTTTGTAAGTGATTGTAGCAGCCGTTGGTTCTCGTTTATAAGTCTGTACTGACCATTTTTTCTAATGGATGGCAAAACTTCTTCAAAGATCCAATCTTGAAACTTCTCGGCGATGGGCATTTTAGATTTCATAAGTAACGAATATAATCCCGGCTCGTTAAGAAAGATTGAATGTTTCTCGTTATAGGTTAGGGGGAGATTTTCGCTCCCCCATACTTCAGGAATTGTTTTGCGATATTTTTCTCTAACATGTACTCTGATTGCTTCTTTAGGGTTGGCGTATCCCAATATTGTAGCTACATCCTTAGCTTTGAACCATGGATTATCGCTGCTGTCAAACAGTACAGACAAAGGCCGATCATTAAACACATAGGCGGTTAAGTGGTTCATTTTGTAGGTTAGGCCAAAACGTCGGGCGATCGCTCTGACAGAACGTCACACAGCAACACTATTACACAGCCACACACTTCAAACTCCCGAACAAGAATGAGACCGTGGGTGTTTGACAACTGGTGTTCTGTTGATTTAATTACTAGGGGGAGATTTTCGCTCCCCCATACGTCAGGAATTGTTGAAGACTAGAACAAGAATGAGACCGTGGGTGTTTGACAGCTGGTGTACTATTGCTCGGAATTCGACGCGGGTGGTCTATAATTATGGGTTCCTGCAAGGGTCGGTCGCCCTCCTGTCGGGGTATCAAATTACAGCATCCGCATTCCCAGACAGGTCTCGACTCGTCGGTTTTTTGTGTGAACACCCGCGCCCTCCCGTAGAGGTATCAAATTACAGCATCCGCATTCCCAGACAGTAGGGTGACGCGACGGTTTTTTGTCTGTACACCTGCGCCCATCATACCACGACGCACAGCCCGCCCCTAGCAGTAAAGTTTAGTTTAGTCTTGAGTTTCGAAGCGTCAACAGCTACGAAGAGATCATGGCCAACATCGAGTGGGATTGTGACATCACAGACGTTGAGTTGGAGGATGTATGTGTTGCAGCGGAAACGACAATGAATAGCAATAATAAGAAGAGACCGTTTGACGATGAAGATGATTACTTCGAAGGTGATGAATTCTACAACCGAAAAGACGACGATGAATGCACCTTGAAGCATTTCCATAAGAAGAGGCTATGGCGCATTGACAAAAAGTTCAAGTACGTTCATGAACCAAAAATGTATTCAACTACTCAAGATCTTGACGACGCTCTGTACTCCAGACGACGGGGAATCAACAGCATGTGGAACCATTGCCCGCTGGACGGCTTGGAGTGGGAATATTGGCAGCGTGACATGGACTACAAGATGAATTTCTACCCCATTGAAGAGGAGCACTTCTACGCCATTGAACATGAGCAGAAGTACATGATGCTTGTTGAAATGTGGTGGAATCGGCGGACCGATGAACTGCACCCTGATGAAGTAACAAAGTTTTTTAACAGTAAAAAATAAACGTTTTCCAACACCTTAACCTCCACCTGATCCCACCATCACAATCGGCCTTTTTCAAGGCCACAAAAGCTTTTCATGTTAGGGAACAGAAGGAAATCCTTCTAATGTAGGAGGATTTTCTTCCAAGTGTTGGTGCAGGCGTCTGGGGGGGGGGGGCTCCTCCAGTCCCTCCTGGCCCTCCTGAGGTCGGGCGCAGCTGCACCCCAGACAGGTCTCGACTTGTCGGTTTTTTGTGTGAACACCTGCACCCTCCAGTCGAGGTATCAAATTACAACATCCGCATTTGCATTCACTGGTAGTTCAATTGTCCGCAGGCGTCTTGGCTGGCAAAAGTGTCACAGACGAAACCTTGCCCGGTTGGAGGGGGGGGGGCTCCTCCTGCCCCTCCTGCTCCTCCTGCTCCTCCTGCTCCTCCTGCTCCTCCTGACCCTCCTGCCCCTCCTGCTCCTCCTGCTCCTCCTGCCCCTCCTGCTCCTCCTGCCCCTCCTGCTCCTCATGCCCCTCCTGCTCCTCCTGCTCCTCCTGCCCCTCCTGCTCCTCCTGCCCCTCCTGCTCCTCCTGCTCCTCCTGTCCCTCCTGCTCCTCCTGCTCCTCCTGCCCCTCCTGCCCCTCCTGCTCCTCTGCTCCTCCTGGCCCTCCTGAGGTCGGGCGCAGCTGCACCCCAGACAGGTCTCGACTTGTCGGTTTTTTGTGTGAACACCTGCACCCTCCAGTCGAGGTATCAAATTACAACATCCGCATTTGCATTCACTGGTAGTTCAATTGTCCGCAGGCGCTGATGGGCTAGCTCTGTTGATTTAATTACTAGGGGGAGATTTTCGCTCCCCCTAACACATAATGGCTTAGGGGGAGATTTTCGCTCCCCCATACGTCAGGAATTGTTGAAGACTAGAACAAGAATGAGACCGTGACAACTGGTGTTCTGTTGATTTAATTACTAGGGGGAGATTTTTGCTCCCCCTAACACATAATGGGTTAGGGGGAGATTTTCGCTCCCCCATACGTCAGGAATTGTTGAAGCCAAAAACAAGAATGATACCGTGGGTGTTTGACAACTGGTGATTTATTGCTCGGAATTCGATACGGGCGGACTATAATTATGGGTTCCTAGAAGGGTCAGCCGTCTTCCCGTCGAGGTATCAAATTACAGCATCCGCATTCCCAGACAGGTCTCGACTTGTCGGTTTTTTGTGTGAACACCTGCACCCTCCAGTCGAGGTATCAAATTACAACATCCGCATTCCCAGACAGGTCTCAACTTGTCGGTTTTTTGTGTGAACACCTGCACCCTCCAGTCGAGGTATCAAATTACAACATCCGCATTCCCAGACAGTAGACTGGACGCGTCAGTCGGTTGTGCGAACAGCTGCCTCGGTGCAGAGTACTTGAAGGGGGGTGTATCGATACACCCCCCTTTGCAGTATATGTTCAAAGCATTGCAATTATATTCTCCTTAAAATTTGCATTCACTGTTAGTTCAATTGACCGCAAGCGCTGATGGGCTAGCTCTGTTGGTTGTAGCGTTACCCTGTTCAACTCTTGTATTAATTATCCAAAGTATGTCATGTGGGTACTGAGAATACTCGGCTTGACGAGGAGATTCCAAAAATGCAACAAAAAAAAAGGTCAAAAGTGTGGTGCGGGCCCCTTTTTTGTAAACATCATCCAAAGTGTACGATGTGGGTACTCAAATGACTCGGCTCGACTAGACGAACAAGAATCTGCAATCAGAAATCTGATCCGAGGTTAGGTTAGGTTAGGTTAGGTTAGGTTAGGTTACGTTAGGTTAGGTTAGGTTAGGTTACCTTAGGTTAGGTTAGGTTAGGTTACGTTACGTTAGGTTAGGTTAGGTTAGGTTAGGTTAGTATTCGCAACAACAAAAATTCGCAAAAAAAAAAATTCGCAAAAAAAAAAAAATTCGCAAAAAAAAAAATCGCAAAAAATAAATTTCGCAAAAAAAAAAAATTCGCAAAAAAAAAAAAATTCGCAAAAAAAAAATTCGCAAAAAAAAAAATTCGCAAAAAAAAAAAATTCGCAAAAAAAAAAATTCGCAAAAAAAAGTTTGCAAAAAAGTTCGCAAAAAAGTTCGCAAAAAAAAAAATTCGCAAAGTGTCACAGACGAGACCTCGGGGGGGGGGGGGGGCTCGGGGGGGGGGGCCCTCCTGTCCCTCCTGGGGTCGGAGACTCCATTCTACCCTACTCGGGACCATGATAACTTTTCGTTTTGAGGTCCCCAGACCCCAAAAACACCATTCGTTCGAAACTGTAGATATATATATGTGTGTGTTCGTGAGCACGATAACTCTCGTAAAAATTATCCGATTTTGATGAAATTTGGTATAAACGTGTAAAGAAACATTTATGACTTAAAGTTCGAAAACCAACCAGATCGCTCTATCCTAAGGGGTATTTTGGGGGGGTTTTGTAACCCAAAAATGGGTTTTTTGAATTTTTTACATATAATTTTGAAAATAGTCAAATTTTAGTTTTCTCCATTGAATTCAGCTTAAAAAACCACATAATTTGGTATTTTGATAATTTCTCTACGTCAATTGGTTACCGAGATATTGAAAGTGCTAAACACAGTACAGTACGTTGTCTAATGTTATTCTTATGGAGGATAAGAAAAATTTTATATCTCGCTTATTTATAAACGTATACTGACGAAACTTGGTATACAGCTTCATCTGGTTGTGGACCATTGATATTTGCTTAAAAAAACAATTTTTTACCAAAGGCTCCCGTAGCAGCAAACCTGCGTACTCAGCCCCATGTTATTCTTATGGAGAATAAGTAACGTGTTATCTCCCTTCATTATGAAAATAAATTAATGAAATTTGGTATGTGGCTTTACCTACATGAGTTATATTGATATTTGTATAAAACCCCATTTTTTGTGTTCCTTTCTTCAGCAAACCTGCATACTCAGCCGCCATGTTATTCTTATGGAAAATAATTAAAATGTCATAAATCGTTTATTTATGAATGTATATTAATGAAACTTGGTATGTGGTATTAAGATACATATATATGCATTGGAAATTCGCTCAGTACGCAGGTTTGCTGCTACGGGGGTATTTATTTTTCTCCAACTCAGGCTCAATTAGAAGGCGTGGGGCACAGGGTTTATATATAAATGAATTAGTGACGAGCTGGAAAACTTACAATGATCGTCTTACCTTATAGATATAATATGTCGTTTATGAATTGGAATCTCGGGTTGAAATGACTAATATTCAGTAATTGATAAAAAGAAGTAAAATGATTTAATTGGAAACCAAAACTCTGGAGGTTATGTGACCATAAATAATTGACACAACAACGGATTAGTGTAAATAAACATGTAAAGAAATATAAAAAACTTTAATTCGGTTGGTGAAAAGTGATCAGCGAGCAAAGGAAGAGTGTATAACGATTGAGAAAAATGGTGGCCTTGATAAAGGCCGTTTGTGGTGCTCGGCGTCGGGCGCTCGAACTCGGTGGACGGGCTGTTTAAGCCTTCTTCTCGGTCTTCTTGGGCAGAAGCACGGCCTGGATGTTCGGCAGGACTCCACCTTGGGCGATGGTCACTCCGCTGAGCAGCTTGTTGAGCTCCTCGTCGTTACGGATGGCCAGCTGGAGGTGACGCGGGATGATCCTGGTCTTCTTGTTGTCACGGGCTGCGTTTCCGGCCAACTCGAGCACTTCGGCTGCGAGGTACTCCATGACGGCGGCCAAGTAGACGGGAGCGCCGGCTCCCACTCGCTCGGCGTAGTTGCCCTTGCGCAGCAGACGGTGAATACGGCCGACGGGGAACTGGAGACCCGCTCTCGAAGACCTGGACTTTGCCTTCCCCTTCACTTTGCCTCCCTTACCGCGTCCGGACATGTTGTTGATCGATTGTGGGTAGATTCTCGGAGAGAAGATCGTACCCTAGCCGTAAAACCGCGTGCTAAGGTGGATTCTGCGTGTGCCAGAGCCGCAGCCAATCAGAAGCGTCCTGTTCTCTGATTGGCCGCGGCTCCAGTACACTCTAAATCTACCTTAGCGGCACCGGAATGGCAAAAATTTATATTTCCTCGTCGACTACAGCACCAGGATGCCTCCCAAAGCCAGCGGTAAAGCGGTGAAGAAGGCCGGCAAGGCCCAGAAGAACATCACCAAGGGCGACAAGAAGAAGAAGCGCAGGAGGAAGGAGTCTTACGCTATCTACATCTACAAAGTGCTCAAGCAGGTCCACCCCGACACCGGTGTTTCCAGCAAGGCCATGTCCATCATGAACAGCTTCGTCAACGACATCTTCAAGCGCATCGCCGCCGAGGCGTCGAGGCTGGCGCACTACAACAAGCGGTCGACCATCACCTCCCGGGAGATCCAGACTGCAGTGCGACTCCTTCTGCCCGGCGAGTTGGCCAAACACGCCGTCAGTGAGGGGACCAAGGCGGTCACCAAGTACACCAGCTCCAAGTAAGCCGGACGGGCTGCGCCAGCGCCCCGCGCCTCGCTACACCCTGCGAGGCACGCCCAAAAAACGGCCTTTCTCAAGGCCACCATTTCTATCAATCGTTATCGTCTCTTGCTAGTCGCAGTCTCAATTACCCTATCTACGATGCCTTTTAACTCTTGCAGGTCACATTTTCATCTGTTATACGAATAAATTTCTATCTTAAAATAAATTCAATATTCGCCATTACAGTTTTTACTAGGATAAATAAATCTGTAACTATATTCTAATGTTATTACGTTTCTCATTACTCGTCAGTCGTCCATCTCCCCGTTTAATAATTCACCGTATGTCTCATTAAAACACCCACCCGTAACGCAAGTATTGCATCATGTTCAGTTTGTAACGCACAACTATAATACTCTACAGCAGTTACCTCGTCGGAACCCAACCCGCGACCAATCTCACACTGCGGCGGTGACCCGACTTCTCGCCCGTCGGACGGGTCCATTTCCCGCCAATCGGCAGCAGCTTTTCCCCTGACTGTTTTCGACAATAACTCGTAAACGGCGCGAGTTAGAGATAAACACGCGGTTAGACGAAACGAAGAGACGGTCTCGGAGAGTCGGAAAATGCACTTGCCGATCGGTCAGTGCGACCGATAACCGAGATACGGGTGTTTGAAAATCCGCGAGAAAAACGTGAATATCTCTCGAACCGTCAGGAATATCGGATCGCCGACGATACCAGAGTGTAGAACGAGGCGGGAGGAGTAAAACGAGGGGTCCCCGGCCTCCGTATCGCGAACGTTCGGCCGACAGCGAGGTTTTTTAGTTTTGGCGGGAGACGGCGGTCGGCACTGTTCTTTGATCGAGATAGTAATATATAGCTCGAGTGCGGTACACTCGGTATATATAGGTGGGCGTGGTCAACTGCTGTCACCCGATTGGTAGATCGAATCGTCAAATAGCACAGGCGAACAGGACCAGCGGGCGCGCTGGCTACTGTTTGGCGGAGAATTTGCAAATACTCCCCGGGGAACGCGCTCGCGGTCCCGGTGAAACTTCTCGTGGCCTTTTCGATTTCACCCCAACATGTCTATCTGTATTCCAGCCTTCCCGGTCAACATTACTGTTCTCTAGTGGAATATCCTTGAGTTCACGGCAGATGGGTAGGTCATTCGATTAATTAAATATCGAATATTGTAGGTCTATTATAGACTACCGATTCTAGCTCTTTGTTCTAAATTTGTATATAAATAATATAAAGTAAACTTTAAAAAAAATCCGGACCTTAGAGGGTAACAGGTCTTGAACCCGAACAAAATAACGTAAAATAAAAAAATGCAAACCCTAAAAAGTAATCAGCAAAAGTAAGATTTGAACCCGGGACCGCCGACAGTAGTGAGAGATGGTGAGTTCTACCCCAGCAGGAGCAGCAGTACCTCCTCCTCCTCCTCCTCCTCCTCCTCCTCCTCCTCCTCCTCCTCCTCCTCCTCCTCCTCCTCCTCCTCCTCCTCCTCCTCCTCCCCCTCCCCCTCCCCCTCCCCCTCCCCCTCCCCCTCCCCCTCCTCCTCCTCCTCCTCCTCCTCCTCCTCCCCTCAGAGCGATCTGGCTTATCATAGGTCGGATCTGAATTCTGATTGCAGATTATTGTTCGTCTTGTCAAGCCGAGTCATTTGAGTACCCACATCGTACACTTTGGATGATGTTTACAAAAAAGGGGCCCGCACCACAATTTTGACCTTTATTGTTTTCTTGCATTTTCGGAATCTCCTCGTCAAGACGAGTCATTTGAGTACCCACATCGTACACTTTGGATGTACCAACGGGGTTGTTAAAACTGTTTCAACCTAGTTGGGTCTCATCAGATGGAGGCGTACTTATTAAAAGTCACTCCATTACAGTTTTCTTAACTAATATTTACATAAAAATTTACATAAAAACATTTACAATGCTAAACTAATATTTAAATAGAAAATTTATAGTTATAAAAATGAAAAAGCTAAATATATACATAACTAAAGTCAATTATTTACAGCTCTTCGTCTGACGACACCAATATTACAACATTGTCCTCGCCATCAGACCAACCCCCATTGTCATCTTCCACAAACTCATTGCCCAACACACCCCCATCGTCATCTTCCACCAACTCATCGCCCGACACACCCCCATCGTCATCTTCAACCAACTCCTCACCCGACACACCACCATCGTCAACCATCTCATCATTTGCACCAACGGCGTCCATGTCGAGCACGTTGCCGAACTCGTCGACCGCACGCTCCACATACTCCCCGATACCCTCATCCCACACAAACTGGATGTCCGCCTCTGGCTCAGCAGCCTCAGGCTCAGGTGTCGGAGGGACCCTGACAACGCCGACAACGACTGCTGTAGGACCGGACGGCCGATCCCACACCACGCGGCGGGGATTGGGGAATAAATCCACCGCCAAAATGTTCGGCGTCACCTCAGGGCTCGCGGCCGCGTCCACTGACGCACAGCAACGCGCGGGACTCGTCGAGGAATCGCACACGCGAACGCGATCAGTGTTTGATGCCGCATCGACGTGTGATGGAACATTGGGACCCACCACGACATCGACGCAGATCGTCGGCACGTGTTGCCCTAGAGCCTCGTACATCTCGAAGATCGGCTGGGGTGAGTCGCTCCGCCCGGGACGCGGCGATGCGGGAGTTGGCGCACGGTGTTGCGGCGTCACCTGTCGCGCCCTCTCAGCGGGTGGTGGTGATGGGCCGAGCCTCGGCCTCCGCTCCAGCTGCAGGACCTCATCCTCCGGCGATGGAGCCCGTCGTTGATGTTGACGGCTGCAGGCGACCGCGATGTGTCGCGATAAATGATCACGTCGCTTAAAAATGCTTCCGCACCCCGGACACACTAGACCGACGCCATGTGCATGAACATTGCGCATGTGACGGACTAAATTATCACTGCGAAGAAATACTTTCTGACACAGGGCACACACCGAACTAGGCATCATGCGTGTTGGAAGCAGACTGAAGAGGCGCTTTGGAGTGGGATAATATTCGTATGGCTATGCAAGGGATGCTACGTGCCCGAGACGTTGAAGGGCGGCTCTAGGAAGAATTAATTAGCCCAAAGGTCCCGAGCAGCTGAATGACAGGATGTGAAAAATACCCCCGTCGCAGCAAACCTGCGTACTCATCGAATCACTATTGCATAATATATGCCTTAATGTCATATAAAGCACCATACCATGCATCATAAAAATATATTTACATATAAGCGACATATACAATTTTAATTATTCTTCATAAGAATAACATTGGTGATGAGTACGTAGGTTTGCTGAAACAAGAATCACAAACAATTGATTTGATGCAAATATAAATAGAATTTAACTAGGGGAACCAACATACCAAGTTTCATTAATATGCAATAATAAGTAATCACTATAAAACAATTTAATTATTCACCATAAAAATAACATGGTAGCTGAGTAAGCAGGTTTGCTGCAACAAGGAACCAAAAATGTGTTTCTCGCAAATATCAATATAACTCAACAAGGTAAAGCGTTTTATTAATTTATGTTAAAATACCAGTACTACGTGACGCAACATGGCAAGTTTCATCAATATACGTTCATTAATAATGGGATGTCAAATTTTATTTATTCTCCATAAGGATACATTGGACAAAGTACTGTGTTTAGCACTTTGAACATCTGCGCAATGGGTGGCTGGCGAATCTCAATTTAAACACCAAAATGATTGTTTTGTGGAGCTGAGTTGATTGGTAAAAGAAAATGTGAAGTTTACTCGACATAAATTAATTTTTGTGCAAATATCATTATACCAGCGCTACGTGACGCAACATGACAAGTTCCATCAATATACGTTGCCAAACTCCCACAATTTTGGCCTAAAAATTTCGCTTACAGAATTGTATATAAAGATATAGTTTTAAAGTCAGTTCTAAAGGTTAACTAATAGGCTAAAAGATGTACGACATGGTAAAACAATTTGGATAACAAGTTATCTCACTGCTTCACGAACACAATACAAACTATTTCTATAGAGTCTATAACACAATCGTTTAATTGGTAAGAGCAGTTGTAGTTGTTCTAACAAAAATATACCCTAATAAATATTTTCTGGTAACGACTCGAACAATAGATTCGGGGAAAGAGCTCCTCTCTTGATTTTTCGATAGTCAGGAAGAAAAATGTGACAGGAATAAGAGCATCTTTGACAAATTGGCTCTTGAAAACAGCGAGGGGACGGAAGTTGGGGAATCTGGGCCGGAACTGCCACCCCCTGCCCCCTCGTCTCACACACAAGCGCACAATCACACAAAGCTGTGACTCGGTCCCTTGACCTAACTGATAACTACGACATGCCACTGAAACAGAGGCGGACCTGGTTGGGATTTATAAAATAACCTGAATATCTGCATTCTCAAATCGCTGTCAGCTTGTATCAACTGTAGAACAAAGCTAAATATCTACAAAGCTAAAGCTAGTATCTACGACCAAAGCTAAATAATAAAGTTAACTATCATTTAACCATTTCGTAACATTTGTCCGAATTAGATTTGAATTTTGTATAGCAAACTCAGAAATAGTTGATGAAAGTTACTGCTGCCAACGTAATTGTAATCGAAATTTCGTTCGAAAATAGCTAATAAAGTATCTTGATAAAAAAAAAAAATCGATGGTAATATTATATAATTTGATTAATTTAAAGCATCGGATCAACCTTTGTTGAAATACAAACATAAATACGTTTAGTAAACCTGCAGTTTTACGTTACAAAACATATTCCACAAACTGTCGATTGGCAATTCCACACCAGAGGACGTCAGGAGAGTCCCGCAGTTCGCTTTGAATACGGATTGGATCAGTCGTAAAAATAAAAATATTTATGAACATAAAACTTAAATGGCCAAAAGCAGAGTGGAGGGTCAGGGCTCCTCGCTACATTTACAACTTGACCACATCCCAGATAAGATCCGAGTTCTGTTTGTATGCATGTATTCATACAGTCGGAGCTGGTTGTGGGAACACGCGACTCTCAGAAATTGTAAACACCCCTTCCCCCACCCTCTTAATCCCCTCTCAGTCCCCGGGTGTGATTGTAATCAAAACGGTGATATTGAGGAGGGAGGACGATTAAGAAATTTGAGCGTCATTAGATCTTTAATCGAACAATCAATTTTAAATTTGTAATAAGTAACGTGACACCAATTTTAGAATGTTGTGTGACCACTACTCGCTAAAGCAAACCTAGCATACAGATATCTGGGTCATGCGAAAAGAATATGTGTGTAAAATATTTTACACTAGTAGTTATTTAAAAAAAAAAATAATGTCTTGAGCAGCATGATTTTTATATTTTATAAATTACACTTCACACAATTATCATACATTTTTAAAACAATAAAATAAAAAACAAAACAACATAAAAAGCTCACTCGTAGCTTGCGTAACATCAACAATTGTATAAGCACAGTGTTCTGAAAGGGTTAAGTAGCTCTTACTCGCACTAATTACTGTAGAGAGTTTTATTTTGTTTTATAAAATGCCATGCCAAAGTTGGAGAGTGGGTATACTAAAATGTATAGAGAAAGGTTTAATATATTTCTTAGGTTTAATATATTTGGGAACTATCAAAAGTAACAAAGCCAGATGTCATTTCGCCAACGTAAAACTGAAATCATATTAAACTTCCATGGGTTTTTGTACGGCTTGAGATTTCTTAAACAGGATAAGTTAAATAAAATAAAATCAAATCAAATCAAATTTATTTCCAAATAGAAACAAATGCAAAATCATGTTCACAAACAATAACAAACGCCGCCGTCATCGAACTGTAGGCCGGAAGTGCTTTGTGCCTCGTACAATACACCAGTTATATATTACCCGTCAATACTCGCTACGGTGCCACGTGCACCTTCCACACTCTTCTCTTAGCCTCTGGTCCGAGGAGTTGCCACAACAGCCGCCTCTGTGTTACAATTGGGAACGTGCCTAATGTAATTAATTTATCGAATTTAAGTTTTAGTTGTTAGGATCATTTTATTTTTACTCTCTCCCCCCTTTATATGGTGTGGAGTATATGGAGAAAACATTGTTTTGTCAGCATTTTAAAATTTGCGTTATCGGTGGAAATATTCGTTTTGGTGTTCTCAGAACCCCCAAAAAGTTGTTCTTGAAGTAATGTTTGTCTGACTGTTTGTTTACCTGCATGGATGATCAAAGATCTAGAGAAAACATTATGGTCTGATTTTGATAAAATATTGGTTATAGGTAATCCACGGTATCTCCAGGTATTTTAAACAACTTTTCTTCTTCCTAGCTTGAGCTATTTCGTGGGGACCGATTCGCTTACGGAATTAAATATATAGATTTGTAAATATATGTTGTAGGGTTCGCTGAGTATGCAGGTTTGCTGCGACGGGGGTATTTTTAAATAACATCGACATCCAAGATTTACCAACCAACAACGTGCGTGAGAACATTTAATTACAAGCAGAATCTGTAAGCGTGTTTATAAAGTTTCGTCAATAAAACTCTTTCAAGTTTTAACATTAAAATGGTTCTGTTGTACCCATATACAACATACTAATTCCGAAACAACACAAAATTGTTAGTTAGACCCAACAATATAGCGACCATGAGTGCCGAATAAAAGAGCCGCCGTTATGATAGATTTAATGTAGCTTGTAAACCGTTAAACTTGAGTTGTTCCCCAATAATTATTGTTTAGTGCGTTATTGACAGTGCAGTAAGCTCGAAGCAACTAACAAAATTAAAATTTACATCAAAATAACTGTTCCAATTGTTCTACTTATAATAAGATAAAGTAAACACTGAGTACATAAAAAAAAGGAAAGTATTGTGAGTTATCAAAAAACTTTAAAATAACACCCATATCTGCTGTGATAAAATGTATATATATATATATATATATAGTTTTAAATCCCATAAATAAATATTGTATATATGCATAGACAATATTTGTCCATGCAGTCGCTTTTACAAAACGTTCAGCAAAGGTAAAAAAAAAAAAACTTCAGGTAATTATTCCACGTCTTACTTTACTCATCGGGTACGGAAAATACAAGAGTCGTCTGTGAGAGCGAACTTTTCTCATCCGGTTAGAAATTTGCAATGTAGTAATTACCATTACACTATAGTATTCACATTTCAATAGTATTTACATCGGGGATGTAGATACATCAAAGCAAGTGTTCTTTCTTATACCTTCCATCGTATTTCCCGTTTCTGTAGAGAGCAGGAGAGGACGACTGGCCGAGCCCCCCTCCCCACCCCCTCCTCCACCACCCACCACTACCCACCCCACGCTCACAGGACTCTGACATCCCATGGACGATGATGAATCGATAAAAGTCGGTCCAGTCAACAATTGGCTACATTCGTTATTCAACCAAGTGGATGTGTGCATGAATCAGAAACTAATTTCACCGCAAAACAACACTTACGCGTATCGGGCGTATTTCGAAACGCTGATGAACGAGAAAACGTTTCGATGCGAGGAAATCCCATTTGACCTGCGGTCTGTGGAACGCGGACAATGCCGGCAATTTGATATCAACAATTGGCTACATTCGTTATTCAGCCAAGTGGATGTGTGCATGAATCAGAAACTAATTTCACCGCAAAACAACACTTGCGCGTATCGGGCGTATTTCGAAACGCTGATGAACGAGAAAAGTTCATCTCAATATCACCGTTTTGATTACAATCACACCCGGGGACTGAGAGGGGATTAAGAGGGTGGGGGAAGGGGTGTTTACAATTTCTGAGAGTCGCGTGTTCCCACAACCAGCTCCGACTGTATGAATACATGCATACAAACAGAACTCGGATCTTATCTGGGATGTGGTCAAGTTGTAAATGTAGCGAGGAGCCCTGACCCTCCACTCTGCTTTTGGCCATTTAAGTTTTATGTTCATAAATATTTTTATTTTTACGACTGATCCAATCCATATTCAAAGCGAACTGCGGGACTCTCCTGACGTCCTCTGGTGTGGAATTGCCAATCGACAGTTTGTGGAATATGTTTTGTAACGTAAAACTGCAGGTTTACTAAACGTATTTATGTTTGTATTTCAACAAAGGTTGATCCGATGCTTTAAATTAATCAAATTATATAATATTACCATCGATTTTTTTTTTTTTATCAAGATACTTTATTAGCTATTTTCGAACGAAATTTCGATTACAATTACGTTGGCAGCAGTAACTTTCATCAACTATTTCTGAGTTTGCTATACAAAATTCAAATCTAATTCGGACAAATGTTACGAAATGGTTAAATGATAGTTAACTTTATTATTTAGCTTTGGTCGTAGATACTAGCTTTAGCTTTGTAGATATTTAGCTTTGTTCTACAGTTGATACAAGCTGACAGCGATTTGAGAATGCAGATATTCAGGTTATTTTATAAATCCCAACCAGGTCCGCCTCTGTTTCAGTGGCATGTCGTAGTTATCAGTTAGGTCAAGGGACCGAGTCACAGCTTTGTGTGATTGTGCGCTTGTGTGTGAGACGAGGGGGCAGGGGGTGGCAGTTCCGGCCCAGATTCCCCAACTTCCGTCCCCTCGCTGTTTTCAAGAGCCAATTTGTCAAAGATGCTCTTATTCCTGTCACATTTTTCTTCCTGACTATCGAAAAATCAAGAGAGGAGCTCTTTCCCCGAATCTATTGTTCGAGTCGTTACCAGAAAATATTTATTAGGGTATATTTTTGTTAGAACAACTACAACTGCTCTTACCAATTAAACGATTGTGTTATAGACTCTATAGAAATAGTTTGTATTGTGTTCGTGAAGCAGTGAGATAACTTGTTATCCAAATTGTTTTACCATGTCGTACATCTTTTAGCCTATTAGTTAACCTTTAGAACTGACTTTAAAACTATATCTTTATATACAATTCTGTAAGCGAAATTTTTAGGCCAAAATTGTGGGAGTTTGGCAACGTATATTGATGGAACTTGTCATGTTGCGTCACGTAGCGCTGGTATAATGATATTTGCACAAAAATTAATTTATGTCGAGTAAACTTCACATTTTCTTTTACCAATCAACTCAGCTCCACAAAACAATCATTTTGGTGTTTAAATTGAGATTCGCCAGCCACCCATTGCGCAGATGTTCAAAGTGCTAAACACAGTACTTTGTCCAATGTATCCTTATGGAGAATAAATAAAATTTGACATCCCATTATTAATGAACGTATATTGATGAAACTTGCCATGTTGCGTCACGTAGTACTGGTATTTTAACATAAATTAATAAAACGCTTTACCTTGTTGAGTTATATTGATATTTGCGAGAAACACATTTTTGGTTCCTTGTTGCAGCAAACCTGCTTACTCAGCTACCATGTTATTTTTATGGTGAATAATTAAATTGTTTTATAGTGATTACTTATTATTGCATATTAATGAAACTTGGTATGTTGGTTCCCCTAGTTAAATTCTATTTATATTTGCATCAAATCAATTGTTTGTGATTCTTGTTTCAGCAAACCTACGTACTCATCACCAATGTTATTCTTATGAAGAATAATTAAAATTGTATATGTCGCTTATATGTAAATATATTTTTATGATGCATGGTATGGTGCTTTATATGACATTAAGGCATATATTATGCAATAGTGATTCGATGAGTACGCAGGTTTGCTGCGACGGGGGTATTTTTCACATCCTGTCATTCAGCTGCTCGGGACCTTTGGGCTAATTAATTCTTCCTAGAGCCGCCCTTCAACGTCTCGGGCACGTAGCATCCCTTGCATAGCCATACGAATATTATCCCACTCCAAAGCGCCTCTTCAGTCTGCTTCCAACACGCATGATGCCTAGTTCGGTGTGTGCCCTGTGTCAGAAAGTATTTCTTCGCAGTGATAATTTAGTCCGTCACATGCGCAATGTTCATGCACATGGCGTCGGTCTAGTGTGTCCGGGGTGCGGAAGCATTTTTAAGCGACGTGATCATTTATCGCGACACATCGCGGTCGCCTGCAGCCGTCAACATCAACGACGGGCTCCATCGCCGGAGGATGAGGTCCTGCAGCTGGAGCGGAGGCCGAGGCTCGGCCCATCACCACCACCCGCTGAGAGGGCGCGACAGGTGACGCCGCAACACCGTGCGCCAACTCCCGCATCGCCGCGTCCCGGGCGGAGCGACTCACCCCAGCCGATCTTCGAGATGTACGAGGCTCTAGGGCAACACGTGCCGACGATCTGCGTCGATGTCGTGGTGGGTCCCAATGTTCCATCACACGTCGATGCGGCATCAAACACTGATCGCGTTCGCGTGTGCGATTCCTCGACGAGTCCCGCGCGTTGCTGTGCGTCAGTGGACGCGGCCGCGAGCCCTGAGGTGACGCCGAACATTTTGGCGGTGGATTTATTCCCCAATCCCCGCCGCGTGGTGTGGGATCGGCCGTCCGGTCCTACAGCAGTCGTTGTCGGCGTTGTCAGGGTCCCTCCGACACCTGAGCCTGAGGCTGCTGAGCCAGAGGCGGACATCCAGTTTGTGTGGGATGAGGGTATCGGGGAGTATGTGGAGCGTGCGGTCGACGAGTTCGGCAACGTGCTCGACATGGACGCCGTTGGTGCAAATGATGAGATGGTTGACGATGGTGGTGTGTCGGGTGAGGAGTTGGTTGAAGATGACGATGGGGGTGTGTCGGGCGATGAGTTGGTGGAAGATGACGATGGGGGTGTGTTGGGCAATGAGTTTGTGGAAGATGACAATGGGGGTTGGTCTGATGGCGAGGACAATGTTGTAATATTGGTGTCGTCAGACGAAGAGCTGTAAATAATTGACTTTAGTTATGTATATATTTAGCTTTTTCATTTTTATAACTATAAATTTTCTATTTAAATATTAGTTTAGCATTGTAAATGTTTTTATGTAAATTTTTATGTAAATATTAGTTAAGAAAACTGTAATGGAGTGACTTTTAATAAGTACGCCTCCATCTGATGAGACCCAACTAGGTTGAAACAGTTTTAACAACCCCGTTGGTACATCCAAAGTGTACGATGTGGGTACTCAAATGACTCGTCTTGACGAGGAGATTCCGAAAATGCAAGAAAACAATAAAGGTCAAAATTGTGGTGCGGGCCCCTTTTTTGTAAACATCATCCAAAGTGTACGATGTGGGTACTCAAATGACTCGGCTTGACAAGACGAACAATAATCTGCAATCAGAATTCAGATCCGACCTATGATAAGCCAGATCGCTCTGAGGGGAGGAGGAGGAGGAGGAGGAGGAGGAGGAGGAGGAGGGGGAGGGGGAGGGGGAGGGGGAGGGGGAGGGGGAGGGGGAGGAGGAGGAGGAGGAGGAGGAGGAGGAGGAGGAGGAGGAGGAGGAGGAGGAGGAGGAGGAGGAGGAGGAGGAGGAGGAGGAGGAGGAGGAGGAGGAGGAGGAGGAGGAGGAGGAGGAGGAGTAGGAGGAGGAGGAGGAGGAGGAGGAGGAGGAGGAGGAGGAGGAGGAGGAGGAGGAGGAGGAGGAGGAGGAGGAGGAGGAGGAGGAGGAGGAGGAGGAGGAGGAGGAGGAGGAGGAGGAGGAGGAGGAGGAGGAGGAGGAGGAGGTACTGCTGCTCCTGCTGGGGTAGAACTCACCATCTCTCACTACTGCCGACTACGATAATCGGTGGTCTAAAATACGTTAGTCGACATTCAATCGAATAACCTGCCCATCTGTTGTGGACTGAAGGTTATCCTCTCTAGTGAGGCAATGAAGTTAAACTCGTGTTTTTCCGTTTTTATTTTGTCAAACAGTCTGATGGTCCAAACAGAAAATTACAGTAGTAACAAGGCGTACAGCTTATATTATACTGGCTAACGGAAGTTTATTAATTAATTTATTCCTATCCTTAAATTTTCCCTTGATAATAAACAATTCTTCGTTATGGAGCGATCATTACATTTCCTTTCTTACAAATATTGAAAATACTTAAATTGTCTTCTTAATTGCACATCTGCAGATTTTTTTCCCCCTATCCCAGTCATTGGGCATTGTACTTTTTTTTAATTTTGCTGTTGAGATTATTTTAATTGCCTCCCTGTGAGGCGGCCAGCAAACCGAAGGATTTTCGAATGGGACCGAGCTTTGCTATACGAAGTATCAGGTTGGTTTCGCACTTTATAATGCAGTACGCCGAACTATTTTACAAAAGGGAGTCGAGCTTAGCCAAATGAAAGGCCTCGATCGAAAATAAAACCCAAGTGTGGGTTCGGCTAACTGAATGGTTTTCAAAGGGACCGAGCTATGCCGAAAGAAGGTATTTTATTTTTAGCGGGATTTTAGGAGTAGAGTGATTGTGAGTGGTGTTCGAATTATATATAAAGGGTCTTTTTACACTGTGAAAACTGACCTTTGCTTGGTGAGTGAGTGAACATTTTTTTTTTTTTTTTGTAGCCTTTTAATGTCCTGCAGAGATAATTTATATTGCCTCCTTGTGGGAATGCCGGTTAAAATTCAAGGGGGCCGAGCTCGGCTTTAGGAATGGAAATGGTTCGTGGAGCCGTGAAAAATTATGCACTTAACACAAAGGGTCCATATCGTCGATAGGAAACCGATGGAATTTCGAAAGGGGACCGAGCTTTGCTAAAAGAATGGAAATATTCGTTTCGTCCTATGCAAAATGAAGGGAAGCTAATTATAAATCCAGTCGGAGTTTACCAGGCACGGCCGTAACAATAAATAGTTTCAATTCGTAATTAAAAATAACAAAAAAAAACTCAATATTTGAATGGTGGACGAGTGTTAGCGAATTTCCCCTATAGGGAAGAAGCTATTACCGTAGTCGGCATAGTAAGACCTAGGCCCGGGACCATGATAACTTTTCGTTTTGAGGTCCCCAGACCCCAAAAACACCATTCGTTCGAAACTGTAGATATATATATGTGTGTGTTCGTGAGCACGATAACTCTCGTAAAAATTATCCGATTTTGATGAAATTTGGTATAAACGTGTAAAGAAACATTTATGACTTAAAGTTCGAAAACCAGCCAGATCGCTCTATCCTAAGGGGTATTTTGGGGGGGTTTTGTAACCCAAAAATGGGTTTTTTGAATTTTTTACATATAATTTTGAAAATAGTCAAATTTTAGTTTTCTCCATTGAATTCAGCTTAAAAAACCACATAATTTGGTATTTTGATAATTTCTCTACGTCAATTGGTTACCGAGATATTGAAAGTGCTAAACACAGTACAGTACGTTGTCTAATGTTATTCTTATGGAGGATAAGAAAAATTTTATATCTCGCTTATTTATAAACGTATACTGACGAAACTTGGTATACAGCTTCATCTGGTTGTGGACCATTGATATTTGCTTAAAAAAACAATTTTTTACCAAAGGCTCCCGTAGCAGCAAACCTGCGTACTCAGCCCCATGTTATTCTTATGGAGAATAAGTAACGTGTTATCTCCCTTCATTATAAAAATAAATTAATGAAATTTGGTATGTGGCTTTACCTACATGAGTTATATTGATATTTGTATAAAACCCCATTTTTTGTGTTCCTTTCTTCAGCAAACCTGCATACTCAGCCGCCATGTTATTCTTATGGAAAATAATTAAAATGTCATAAATCGTTTATTTATGAATGTATATTAATGAAACTTGGTATGTGGTATTAAGATACATATATATGCATTGGAAATTCGCTGAGTACGCAGGTTTGCTGCTACGGGGGTATTTATTTTTCTCCAACTCAGGCTCAATTAGAAGGCGTGGGGCACAGGGTTTATATATAAATGAATTAGTGACGAGCTGGAAAACTTACAATGATCGTCTTACCTTATAGATATAATATGTCGTTTATGAATTGGAATCTCGTGTTGAAATGACTAATATTCAGTAATTGATAAAAAGAAGTAAAATGATTTAATTGGAAACCAAAACTCTGGAGGTTATGTGACCATAAATAATTGACACAACAACGGATTAGTGTAAATAAACATGTAAAGAAATATAAAAAACTTTAATTCGGTTGGTGAAAAGTGATCAGCGAGCAAAGGAAGAGTGTATAACGATTGAGAAAAACGGTGGCCTTGATAAAGGCCGTTTGTGGTGCTCGGCGTCGGGCGCTCGAACTCGGTGGACGGGCTGTTTAAGCCTTCTTCTCGGTCTTCTTGGGCAGAAGCACGGCCTGGATGTTCGGCAGGACTCCACCTTGGGCGATGGTCACTCCGCTGAGCAGCTTGTTGAGCTCCTCGTCGTTACGGATGGCCAGCTGGAGGTGACGCGGGATGATCCTGGTCTTCTTGTTGTCACGGGCTGCGTTTCCGGCCAACTCGAGCACTTCGGCTGCGAGGTACTCCATGACGGCGGCCAAGTAGACGGGAGCGCCGGCTCCCACTCGCTCGGCGTAGTTGCCCTTGCGCAGCAGACGGTGAATACGGCCGACGGGGAACTGGAGACCCGCTCTCGAAGACCTGGACTTTACCTTCCCCTTCACTTTGCCTCCCTTACCGCGTCCGGACATGTTGTTGATCGATTGTGGGTAGATTCTCGGAGAGAAGATCGTACCCTAGCCGTAAAACCGCGTGCTAAGGTGGATTCTGCGTGTGCCAGAGCCGCAGCCAATCAGAAGCGTCCTGTTCTCTGATTGGCCGCGGCTCCAGTACACTCTAAATCTACCTTAGCGGCACCGGAATGGCAAAAATTTATATCCAGCTGCGCAGAGTGCTCAACACCATCACTGGAGCTGCGGAAAGGAGGCATCACTCCACGTCAGTCCTGATTGACGTCAGCAAGGCTTTCGACCGTGTGTGGCACCAGGGTCTGCTATACAAGCTTGCCGAGTCCCCACTCCCCGGCAGGATGTTTACCCTCATCCGAAGCTACCTCCAGCTCCGGACCTTCTCCATCTCCGTTGGTCAGTCCACTTCGACATCTCGCCCAGTTTCATCCGGTGTTCCACAGGGTTCAGTACTAGGCCCAATCCTCTACCTGTGGTACACCAACGACATCCCCGTTGCCCCGAGTGTCCAGCTGTCCCTGTACGCGGATGACGCACTGTTCACGGCCACCTCCGCAAACCTGAGAATGGCCCGGGTCTACGTACAACGGCAACTGGACCTCCTGCAGCCGTGGCTGACCAAGTGGAGGGTCAAAGTCAATGCGGACAAATGTGAGGCGATCTACTTCACCAGATCCCGGAGGCAAGCGGACGGCCATCACCTGACGCTGAACGGGGATGACATCCCATGGAAGACCACGGTGAAGTACCTGGGGGTTCTTCTAGACCACCGCTTGACCTTCTCGCCCCACGTGGAAAGAGTCTGCAGCCTAGCCAAGAAGGGACTTGGCAGCATCGGCCCCCTGCTTCGCTCGACGAAACTCCCAGTCAAGACTAAAATCCTCTTGTATACGGCTCTGATTCGGCCGGTGATGACATACGCAGCCCCAGCCTGGTACCATCTGACCTGCAAGACTGCCCGGAGGAAACTGCTCGCAGTCCAGAGCGTGAGTCTCCGGAGGGCTACAGGATCGCCCTGGTTTGTCAGGAACGCCGTAATCAGAGCTGCGGCCGACATCTCCACCATCAGGGACTTTGTCGACGGGCAGACTGCGAAGCTCGAGGAGACTGCGGAGTCCTCGCCGTGGCACCACATCCGCCTGCTACGGGACCAGGAGGTCCCCCAACTCCGCCCACCCATGCCGGAGTAAACGAAACAATCCACAACACAACACATCAGACAGGTAGCTCTAGCTACTAGGGCTTAGACCCTACATTTCCCAGGAGTAAAAGCTACACAATGGCAGGAACTCCATAAAGAAGTGGGGGCCCCACATCCCCCCCCACAGTCAGTAGAACGAACGAACGAAAACAAAAATTTATATTTCCTCGTCGACTACAGCACCAGGATGCCTCCCAAAGCCAGCGGTAAAGCGGTGAAGAAGGCCGGCAAGGCCCAGAAGAACATCACCAAGGGCGACAAGAAGAAGAAGCGCAGGAGGAAGGAGTCTTACGCTATCTACATCTACAAAGTGCTCAAGCAGGTCCACCCCGACACCGGTGTTTCCAGCAAGGCCATGTCCATCATGAACAGCTTCGTCAACGACATCTTCGAGCGCATCGCCGCCGAGGCGTCGAGGCTGGCGCACTACAACAAGCGGTCGACCATCACCTCCCGGGAGATCCAGACTGCAGTGCGACTCCTTCTGCCCGGCGAGTTGGCCAAACACGCCGTCAGTGAGGGGACCAAGGCGGTCACCAAGTACACCAGCTCCAAGTAAGCCGGACGGGCTGCGCCAGCGCCCCGCGCCTCGCTACACCCTGCGAGGCACGCCCAAAAAACGGCCTTTCTCAAGGCCACCATTTCTATCAATCGTTATCGTCTCTTGCTAGTCGCAGTCTCAATTACCCTATCTACGATGCCTTTTAACTCTTGCAGGTCACATTTTCATCTGTTATACGAATAAATTTCTATCTTAAAATAAATTCAATATTCGCCATTACAGTTTTTACTAGGATAAATAAATCTGTAACTATATTCTAATGTTATTACGTTTCTCATTACTCGTCAGTCGTCCATCTCCCCGTTTAATAATTCACCGTATGTCTCATTAAAACACCCACCCGTAACGCAAGTATTGCATCATGTTCAGTTTGTAACGCACAACTATAATACTCTACAGCAGTTACCTCGTCGGAACCCAACCCGCGACCAATCTCACACTGCGGCGGTGACCCGACTTCTCGCCCGTCGGACGGGTCCATTTCCCGCCAATCGGCAGCAGCTTTTCCCCTGACTGTTTTCGACAATAACTCTTAAACGGCGCGAGTTAGAGATAAACACGCGGTTAGACGAAACGAAGAGACGGTCTCGGAGAGTCGGAAAATGCACTTGCCGATCGGTCAGTGCGACCGATAACCGAGATACGGGTGTTTGAAAATCCGCGAGAAAAACGTGAATATCTCTCGAACCGTCAGGAATATCGGATCGCCGACGATACCAGAGTGTAGAACGAGGCGGGAGGAGTAAAACGAGGGGTCCCCGGCCTCCGTATCGCGAACGGTCGGCCGACAGCGAGGTTTTTTAGTTTTGGCGGGAGACGGCGGTCGGCACTGTTCTTTGATCGAGATAGTAATATATAGCTCGAGTGCGGTACACTCGGTATATATAGGTGGGCGTGGTCAACTGCTGTCACCCGATTGGTAGATCGAATCGTCAAATAGCACAGGCGAACAGGACCAGCGGGCGCGCTGGCTACTGTTTGGCGGAGAATTTGCAAATACTCCCCGGGGAACGCGCTCGCGGTCCCGGTGAAACTTCTCGTGGCCTTTTCGATTTCACCCCAACATGTCTATCTGTATTCCAGCCTTCCCGGTCAACATTACTGTTCTCTAGTGGAATATCCTTGAGTTCACGGCAGATGGGTAGGTCATTCGATTAATTAAATATCGAATATTGTAGGTCTATTATAGACTACCGATTCTAGCTCTTTGTTCTAAATTTGTATATAAATAATATAAAGTAAACTTTAAAAAAAATCCGGACCTTAGAGGGTAACAGGTCTTGAACCCGAACAAAATAACGTAAAATAAAAAAATGCAAACCCTAAAAAGTAATCAGCAAAAGTAAGATTTGAACCCGGGACCGCCGACTACGATAATCGGTGGTCTAAAATACGTTAGTCGACATTCAATCGAATAACCTGCCCATCTGTTGTGGACTGAAGGTTATCCTCTCTAGTGAGGCAATGAAGTTAAACTCGTGTTTTTCCGTTTTTATTTTGTCAAACAGTCTGATGGTCCAAACAGAAAATTACAGTAGTAACAAGGCGTACAGCTTATATTATACTGGCTAACGGAAGTTTATTAATTAATTTATTCCTATCCTTAAATTTTCCCTTGATAATAAACAATTCTTCGTTATGGAGCGATCATTACATTTCCTTTCTTACAAATATTGAAAATACTTAAATTGTCTTCTTAATTGCACATCTGCAGATTTTTTTCCCCCTATCCCAGTCATTGGGCATTGTACTTTTTTTTAATTTTGCTGTTGAGATTATTTTAATTGCCTCCCTGTGAGGCGGCCAGCAAACCGAAGGATTTTCGAATGGGACCGAGCTTTGCTATACGAAGTATCAGGTTGGTTTCGCACTTTATAATGCAGTACGCCGAACTATTTTACAAAAGGGAGTCGAGCTTAGCCAAATGAAAGGCCTCGATCGAAAATAAAACCCAAGTGTGGGTTCGGCTAACTGAATGGTTTACAAAGGGACCGAGCTATGCCGAAAGAAGGTATTTTATTTTTAGCGGGATTTTAGGAGTAGAGTGATTGTGAGTGGTGTTCGAATTATATATATATATATATATATATATATAAAGGGTCTATTTACACTGTGAAAACTGACCTTTGCTTGGTGAGTGAGTGAACATTTTTTTTTTTTTTTGTAGCCTTTTAATGTCCTGCAGAGATAATTTGTATTGCCTCCTTGTGGGAATGCCGGTTAAAATTCAAGGGGGCCGAGCTCGGCTTTAGGAATGGAAATGGTTCGTGGAGCCGTGAAAAATAATGCACTTAACACAAAGGGTCCATATCGTCGATAGGAAACCGAAGGAATTTCGAAAGGGGACCGAGCTTTGCTAAAAGAATGGAAATATTCGTTTCGTCCTATGCAAAATGAAGGGAAGCTAATTATAAATCCAGTCGGAGTTTACCAGGCACGGCCGTAACAATAAATAGTTTCAATTCGTAATTAAAAATAACAAATAAAAACTCAATATTTGAATGGTGGACGAGTGTTAGCGAATTTCCCCTATAGGGAAGAAGCTATTACCGTAGTCGGCATAGTAAGACCTAGGCCCGGGACCATGATAACTTTTCGTTTTGAGGTCCCCAGACCCCAAAAACACCATTCGTTCGAAACTGTAGATATATATATGTGTGTGTTCGTGAGCACGATAACTCTCGTAAAGATTATCCGATTTTGATGAAATTTGGTATAAACGTGTAAAGAAACATTTATGACTTAAAGTTCGAAAACCAGCCAGATCGCTCTATCCTAAGGGGTATTTTGGGGGGGTTTTGTAACCCAAAAATGGGTTTTTTGAATTTTTTACATATAATTTTGAAAATAGTCAAATTTTAGTTTTCTCCATTGAATTCAGCTTAAAAAACCACATAATTTGGTATTTTGATAATTTCTCTACGTCAATTGGTTACCGAGATATTGAAAGTGCTAAACACAGTACAGTACGTTGTCTAATGTTATTCTTATGGAGGATAAGAAAAATTTTATATCTCGCTTATTTATAAACGTATACTGACGAAACTTGGTATACAGCTTCATCTGGTTGTGGACCATTGATATTTGCTTAAAAAAACAATTTTTTACCAAAGGCTCCCGTAGCAGCAAACCTGCGTACTCAGCCCCATGTTATTCTTATGGAGAATAAGTAAAGTGTTATCTCCCTTCATAATGAAAATAAATTAATGAAATTTGGTATGTGGCTTTACCTACATGAGTTATATTGATATTTGTATAAAACCCCATTTTTTGTGTTCCTTGCTTCAGCAAACCTGCATACTCAGCCGCCATGTTATTCTTATGGAAAATAATTAAAATGTCATAAATCGTTTATTTATGAATGTATATTGATGAAACTTGGTATGTGGTATTAAGATACATATATATATATGCATTGGAAAACCGCTGAGTACGCAGGTTTGCTGCTACGGGGGTATTTATTTTTCTCCAACTCACGCTCAATTAGAAGGCGTAGGGCACAGGGTTTATATATAAATGAATTAGTGACGAGCTGGAAAACTGACAATGATCGTCTTACCTTATAGATATAATATGTCGTTTATGAATTGGAATCTCGTGTTGAAATTACGGAAGTGTGAAATGACTAATATTCAGTAATTGATAAAAAGAAGTAAAATGATTTAATTGGAAACCAAAACTCTGGAGGTTATGTGACCATAAATAATTGACACAACAACGGATTAGTGTAAATAAAAATGTAAAGAAATATAAAAAACTTTAATTCGGTTGGTGAAAAGTGATCAGCGAGCAAAGGAAGAGTGTATAACGATTGAGAAAAATGGTGGCCTTGATAAAGGCCGTTTGTGGTGCTCGGCGTCGGGCGCTCGAACTCGGTGGACGGGCTGTTTAAGCCTTCTTCTCGGTCTTCTTGGGCAGAAGCACGGCCTGGATGTTCGGCAGGACTCCACCTTGGGCGATGGTCACTCCGCTGAGCAGCTTGTTGAGCTCCTCGTCGTTACGGATGGCCAGCTGGAGGTGACGCGGGATGATCCTGGTCTTCTTGTTGTCACGGGCTGCGTTTCCGGCCAACTCGAGCACTTCGGCTGCGAGGTACTCCATGACGGCGGCCAAGTAGACGGGAGCGCCGGCTCCCACTCGCTCGGCGTAGTTGCCCTTGCGCAGCAGACGGTGAATACGGCCGACGGGGAACTGGAGACCCGCTCTCGAAGACCTGGACTTTGCCTTCCCCTTCACTTTGCCTCCCTTACCGCGTCCGGACATGTTGTTGATCGATTGTGGGTAGATTCTCGGAGAGAAGATCGTACCCTAGCCGTAAAACCGCGTGCTAAGGTGGATTCTGCGTGTGCCAGAGCCGCAGCCAATCAGAAGCGTCCTGTTCTCTGATTGGCCGCGGCTCCAGTACACTCTAAATCTACCTTAGCGGCACCGGAATGGCCCCCAACTCCGCCCACCCATGCCGGAGTAAACGAAACAATCCACAACACAACACATCAGACAGGTAGCTCTAGCTACTAGGGCTTAGACCCTACATTTCCCAGGAGTAAAAGCTACACAATGGCAGGAACTCCATAAAGAAGTGGGGGCCCCACATCCCCCCCCACAGTCAGTAGAACGAACGAACGAACGAACAAAAATTTATATTTCCTCGTCGACTACAGCACCAGGATGCCTCCCAAAGCCAGCGGTAAAGCGGTGAAGAAGGCCGGCAAGGCCCAGAAGAACATCACCAAGGGCGACAAGAAGAAGAAGCGCAGGAGGAAGGAGTCTTACGCTATCTACATCTACAAAGTGCTCAAGCAGGTCCACCCCGACACCGGTGTTTCCAGCAAGGCCATGTCCATCATGAACAGCTTCGTCAACGACATCTTCGAGCGCATCGCCGCCGAGGCGTCGAGGCTGGCGCACTACAACAAGCGGTCGACCATCACCTCCCGGGAGATCCAGACTGCAGTGCGACTCCTTCTGCCCGGCGAGTTGGCCAAACACGCCGTCAGTGAGGGGACCAAGGCGGTCACCAAGTACACCAGCTCCAAGTAAGCCGGACGGGCTGCGCCAGCGCCCCGCGCCTCGCTACACCCTGCGAGGCACGCCCAAAAAACGGCCTTTCTCAAGGCCACCATTTCTATCAATCGTTATCGTCTCTTGCTAGTCGCAGTCTCAATTACCCTATCTACGATGCCTTTTAACTCTTGCAGGTCACATTTTCATCTGTTATACGAATAAATTTCTATCTTAAAATAAATTCAATATTCGCCATTACAGTTTTTACTAGGATAAATAAATCTGTAACTATATTCTAATGTTATTACGTTTCTCATTACTCGTCAGTCGTCCATCTCCCCGTTTAATAATTCACCGTATGTCTCATTAAAACACCCACCCGTAACGCAAGTATTGCATCATGTTCAGTTTGTAACGCACAACTATAATACTCTACAGCAGTTACCTCGTCGGAACCCAACCCGCGACCAATCTCACACTGCGGCGGTGACCCGACTTCTCGCCCGTCGGACGGGTCCATTTCCCGCCAATCGGCAGCAGCTTTTCCCCTGACTGTTTTCGACAATAACTCTTAAACGGCGCGAGTTAGAGATAAACACGCGGTTAGACGAAACGAAGAGACGGTCTCGGAGAGTCGGAAAATGCACTTGCCGATCGGTCAGTGCGACCGATAACCGAGATACGGGTGTTTGAAAATCCGCGAGAAAAACGTGAATATCTCTCGAACCGTCAGGAATATCGGATCGCCGACGATACCAGAGTGTAGAACGAGGCGGGAGGAGTAAAACGAGGGGTCCCCGGCCTCCGTATCGCGAACGGTCGGCCGACAGCGAGGTTTTTTAGTTTTGGCGGGAGACGGCGGTCGGCACTGTTCTTTGATCGAGATAGTAATATATAGCTCGAGTGCGGTACACTCGGTATATATAGGTGGGCGTGGTCAACTGCTGTCACCCGATTGGTAGATCGAATCGTCAAATAGCACAGGCGAACAGGACCAGCGGGCGCGCTGGCTACTGTTTGGCGGAGAATTTGCAAATACTCCCCGGGGAACGCGCTCGCGGTCCCGGTGAAACTTCTCGTGGCCTTTTCGATTTCACCCCAACATGTCTATCTGTATTCCAGCCTTCCCGGTCAACATTACTGTTCTCTAGTGGAATATCCTTGAGTTCACGGCAGATGGGTAGGTCATTCGATTAATTAAATATCGAATATTGTAGGTCTATTATAGACTACCGATTCTAGCTCTTTGTTCTAAATTTGTATATAAATAATATAAAGTAAACTTTAAAAAAAATCCGGACCTTAGAGGGTAACAGGTCTTGAACCCGAACAAAATAACGTAAAATAAAAAAATGCAAACCCTAAAAAGTAATCAGCAAAAGTAAGATTTGAACCCGGGACCGCCGACTACGATAATCGGTGGTCTAAAATACGTTAGTCGACATTCAATCGAATAACCTGCCCATCTGTTGTGGACTGAAGGTTATCCTCTCTAGTGAGGCAATGAAGTTAAACTCGTGTTTTTCCGTTTTTATTTTGTCAAACAGTCTGATGGTCCAAACAGAAAATTACAGTAGTAACAAGGCGTACAGCTTATATTATACTGGCTAACGGAAGTTTATTAATTAATTTATTCCTATCCTTAAATTTTCCCTTGATAATAAACAATTCTTCGTTATGGAGCGATCATTACATTTCCTTTCTTACAAATATTGAAAATACTTAAATTGTGTTCTTAATTGCACATCTGCAGATTTTTTTCCCCCTATCCCAGTCATTGGGCATTGTACTTTTTTTTAATTTTGCTGTTGAGATTATTTTAATTGCCTCCCTGTGAGGCGGCCAGCAAACCGAAGGATTTTCGAATGGGACCGAGCTTTGCTATACGAAGTATCAGGTTGGTTTCGCACTTTATAATGCAGTACGCCGAACTATTTTACAAAAGGGAGTCGAGCTTAGCCAAATGAAAGGCCTCGATCGAAAATAAAACCCAAGTGTGGGTTCGGCTAACTGAATGGTTTACAAAGGGACCGAGCTATGCCGAAAGAAGGTATTTTATTTTTAGCGGGATTTTAGGAGTAGAGTGATTGTGAGTGGTGTTCGAATTATATATATATATATATATATATATATATATATATATATATATAAAGGGTCTATTTACACTGTGAAAACTGACCTTTGCTTGGTGAGTGAGTGAACATTTTTTTTTTTTTTTGTAGCCTTTTAATGTCCTGCAGAGATAATTTGTATTGCCTCCTTGTGGGAATGCCGGTTAAAATTCAAGGGGGCCGAGCTCGGCTTTAGGAATGGAAATGGTTCGTGGAGCCGTGAAAAATAATGCACTTAACACAAAGGGTCCATATCGTCGATAGGAAACCGAAGGAATTTCGAAAGGGGACCGAGCTTTGCTAAAAGAATGGAAATATTCGTTTCGTCCTATGCAAAATGAAGGGAAGCTAATTATAAATCCAGTCGGAGTTTACCAGGCACGGCCGTAACAATAAATAGTTTCAATTCGTAATTAAAAATAACAAATAAAAACTCAATATTTGAATGGTGGACGAGTGTTAGCGAATTTCCCCTATAGGGAAGAAGCTATTACCGTAGTCGGCATAGTAAGACCTAGGCCCGGGACCATGATAACTTTTCGTTTTGAGGTCCCCAGACCCCAAAAACACCATTCGTTCGAAACTGTAGATATATATATGTGTGTGTTCGTGAGCACGATAACTCTCGTAAAGATTATCCGATTTTGATGAAATTTGGTATAAACGTGTAAAGAAACATTTATGACTTAAAGTTCGAAAACCAGCCAGATCGCTCTATCCTAAGGGGTATTTTGGGGGGGTTTTGTAACCCAAAAATGGGTTTTTTGAATTTTTTACATATAATTTTGAAAATAGTCAAATTTTAGTTTTCTCCATTGAATTCAGCTTAAAAAACCACATAATTTGGTATTTTGATAATTTCTCTACGTCAATTGGTTACCGAGATATTGAAAGTGCTAAACACAGTACAGTACGTTGTCTAATGTTATTCTTATGGAGGATAAGAAAAATTTTATATCTCGCTTATTTATAAACGTATACTGACGAAACTTGGTATACAGCTTCATCTGGTTGTGGACCATTGATATTTGCTTAAAAAAACAATTTTTTACCAAAGGCTCCCGTAGCAGCAAACCTGCGTACTCAGCCCCATGTTATTCTTATGGAGAATAAGTAAAGTGTTATCTCCCTTCATAATGAAAATAAATTAATGAAATTTGGTATGTGGCTTTACCTACATGAGTTATATTGATATTTGTATAAAACCCCATTTTTTGTGTTCCTTGCTTCAGCAAACCTGCATACTCAGCCGCCATGTTATTCTTATGGAAAATAATTAAAATGTCATAAATCGTTTATTTATGAATGTATATTGATGAAACTTGGTATGTGGTATTAAGATACATATATATATATGCATTGGAAAACCGCTGAGTACGCAGGTTTGCTGCTACGGGGGTATTTATTTTTCTCCAACTCACGCTCAATTAGAAGGCGTAGGGCACAGGGTTTATATATAAATGAATTAGTGACGAGCTGGAAAACTGACAATGATCGTCTTACCTTATAGATATAATATGTCGTTTATGAATTGGAATCTCGTGTTGAAATTACGGAAGTGTGAAATGACTAATATTCAGTAATTGATAAAAAGAAGTAAAATGATTTAATTGGAAACCAAAACTCTGGAGGTTATGTGACCATAAATAATTGACACAACAACGGATTAGTGTAAATAAAAATGTAAAGAAATATAAAAAACTTTAATTCGGTTGGTGAAAAGTGATCAGCGAGCAAAGGAAGAGTGTATAACGATTGAGAAAAATGGTGGCCTTGATAAAGGCCGTTTGTGGTGCTCGGCGTCGGGCGCTCGAACTCGGTGGACGGGCTGTTTAAGCCTTCTTCTCGGTCTTCTTGGGCAGAAGCACGGCCTGGATGTTCGGCAGGACTCCACCTTGGGCGATGGTCACTCCGCTGAGCAGCTTGTTGAGCTCCTCGTCGTTACGGATGGCCAGCTGGAGGTGACGCGGGATGATCCTGGTCTTCTTGTTGTCACGGGCTGCGTTTCCGGCCAACTCGAGCACTTCGGCTGCGAGGTACTCCATGACGGCGGCCAAGTAGACGGGAGCGCCGGCTCCCACTCGCTCGGCGTAGTTGCCCTTGCGCAGCAGACGGTGAATACGGCCGACGGGGAACTGGAGACCCGCTCTCGAAGACCTGGACTTTGCCTTCCCCTTCACTTTGCCTCCCTTACCGCGTCCGGACATGTTGTTGATCGATTGTGGGTAGATTCTCGGAGAGAAGATCGTACCCTAGCCGTAAAACCGCGTGCTAAGGTGGATTCTGCGTGTGCCAGAGCCGCAGCCAATCAGAAGCGTCCTGTTCTCTGATTGGCCGCGGCTCCAGTACACTCTAAATCTACCTTAGCGGCACCGGAATGGCCCCCAACTCCGCCCACCCATGCCGGAGTAAACGAAACAATCCACAACACAACACATCAGACAGGTAGCTCTAGCTACTAGGGCTTAGACCCTACATTTCCCAGGAGTAAAAGCTACACAATGGCAGGAACTCCATAAAGAAGTGGGGGCCCCACATCCCCCCCCACAGTCAGTAGAACGAACGAACGAACGAACAAAAATTTATATTTCCTCGTCGACTACAGCACCAGGATGCCTCCCAAAGCCAGCGGTAAAGCGGTGAAGAAGGCCGGCAAGGCCCAGAAGAACATCACCAAGGGCGACAAGAAGAAGAAGCGCAGGAGGAAGGAGTCTTACGCTATCTACATCTACAAAGTGCTCAAGCAGGTCCACCCCGACACCGGTGTTTCCAGCAAGGCCATGTCCATCATGAACAGCTTCGTCAACGACATCTTCGAGCGCATCGCCGCCGAGGCGTCGAGGCTGGCGCACTACAACAAGCGGTCGACCATCACCTCCCGGGAGATCCAGACTGCAGTGCGACTCCTTCTGCCCGGCGAGTTGGCCAAACACGCCGTCAGTGAGGGGACCAAGGCGGTCACCAAGTACACCAGCTCCAAGTAAGCCGGACGGGCTGCGCCAGCGCCCCGCGCCTCGCTACACCCTGCGAGGCACGCCCAAAAAACGGCCTTTCTCAAGGCCACCATTTCTATCAATCGTTATCGTCTCTTGCTAGTCGCAGTCTCAATTACCCTATCTACGATGCCTTTTAACTCTTGCAGGTCACATTTTCATCTGTTATACGAATAAATTTCTATCTTAAAATAAATTCAATATTCGCCATTACAGTTTTTACTAGGATAAATAAATCTGTAACTATATTCTAATGTTATTACGTTTCTCATTACTCGTCAGTCGTCCATCTCCCCGTTTAATAATTCACCGTATGTCTCATTAAAACACCCACCCGTAACGCAAGTATTGCATCATGTTCAGTTTGTAACGCACAACTATAATACTCTACAGCAGTTACCTCGTCGGAACCCAACCCGCGACCAATCTCACACTGCGGCGGTGACCCGACTTCTCGCCCGTCGGACGGGTCCATTTCCCGCCAATCGGCAGCAGCTTTTCCCCTGACTGTTTTCGACAATAACTCTTAAACGGCGCGAGTTAGAGATAAACACGCGGTTAGACGAAACGAAGAGACGGTCTCGGAGAGTCGGAAAATGCACTTGCCGATCGGTCAGTGCGACCGATAACCGAGATACGGGTGTTTGAAAATCCGCGAGAAAAACGTGAATATCTCTCGAACCGTCAGGAATATCGGATCGCCGACGATACCAGAGTGTAGAACGAGGCGGGAGGAGTAAAACGAGGGGTCCCCGGCCTCCGTATCGCGAACGGTCGGCCGACAGCGAGGTTTTTTAGTTTTGGCGGGAGACGGCGGTCGGCACTGTTCTTTGATCGAGATAGTAATATATAGCTCGAGTGCGGTACACTCGGTATATATAGGTGGGCGTGGTCAACTGCTGTCACCCGATTGGTAGATCGAATCGTCAAATAGCACAGGCGAACAGGACCAGCGGGCGCGCTGGCTACTGTTTGGCGGAGAATTTGCAAATACTCCCCGGGGAACGCGCTCGCGGTCCCGGTGAAACTTCTCGTGGCCTTTTCGATTTCACCCCAACATGTCTATCTGTATTCCAGCCTTCCCGGTCAACATTACTGTTCTCTAGTGGAATATCCTTGAGTTCACGGCAGATGGGTAGGTCATTCGATTAATTAAATATCGAATATTGTAGGTCTATTATAGACTACCGATTCTAGCTCTTTGTTCTAAATTTGTATATAAATAATATAAAGTAAACTTTAAAAAAAATCCGGACCTTAGAGGGTAACAGGTCTTGAACCCGAACAAAATAACGTAAAATAAAAAAATGCAAACCCTAAAAAGTAATCAGCAAAAGTAAGATTTGAACCCGGGACCGCCGACTACGATAATCGGTGGTCTAAAATACGTTAGTCGACATTCAATCGAATAACCTGCCCATCTGTTGTGGACTGAAGGTTATCCTCTCTAGTGAGGCAATGAAGTTAAACTCGTGTTTTTCCGTTTTTATTTTGTCAAACAGTCTGATGGTCCAAACAGAAAATTACAGTAGTAACAAGGCGTACAGCTTATATTATACTGGCTAACGGAAGTTTATTAATTAATTTATTCCTATCCTTAAATTTTCCCTTGATAATAAACAATTCTTCGTTATGGAGCGATCATTACATTTCCTTTCTTACAAATATTGAAAATACTTAAATTGTCTTCTTAATTGCACATCTGCAGATTTTTTTCCCCCTATCCCAGTCATTGGGCATTGTACTTTTTTTTAATTTTGCTGTTGAGATTATTTTAATTGCCTCCCTGTGAGGCGGCCAGCAAACCGAAGGATTTTCGAATGGGACCGAGCTTTGCTATACGAAGTATCAGGTTGGTTTCGCACTTTATAATGCAGTACGCCGAACTATTTTACAAAAGGGAGTCGAGCTTAGCCAAATGAAAGGCCTCGATCGAAAATAAAACCCAAGTGTGGGTTCGGCTAACTGAATGGTTTACAAAGGGACCGAGCTATGCCGAAAGAAGGTATTTTATTTTTAGCGGGATTTTAGGAGTAGAGTGATTGTGAGTGGTGTTCGAATTATATATATATATATATATATATATATATATATATATATATATAAAGGGTCTATTTACACTGTGAAAACTGACCTTTGCTTGGTGAGTGAGTGAACATTTTTTTTTTTTTTTGTAGCCTTTTAATGTCCTGCAGAGATAATTTGTATTGCCTCCTTGTGGGAATGCCGGTTAAAATTCAAGGGGGCCGAGCTCGGCTTTAGGAATGGAAATGGTTCGTGGAGCCGTGAAAAATAATGCACTTAACACAAAGGGTCCATATCGTCGATAGGAAACCGAAGGAATTTCGAAAGGGGACCGAGCTTTGCTAAAAGAATGGAAATATTCGTTTCGTCCTATGCAAAATGAAGGGAAGCTAATTATAAATCCAGTCGGAGTTTACCAGGCACGGCCGTAACAATAAATAGTTTCAATTCGTAATTAAAAATAACAAATAAAAACTCAATATTTGAATGGTGGACGAGTGTTAGCGAATTTCCCCTATAGGGAAGAAGCTATTACCGTAGTCGGCATAGTAAGACCTAGGCCCGGGACCATGATAACTTTTCGTTTTGAGGTCCCCAGACCCCAAAAACACCATTCGTTCGAAACTGTAGATATATATATGTGTGTGTTCGTGAGCACGATAACTCTCGTAAAGATTATCCGATTTTGATGAAATTTGGTATAAACGTGTAAAGAAACATTTATGACTTAAAGTTCGAAAACCAGCCAGATCGCTCTATCCTAAGGGGTATTTTGGGGGGGTTTTGTAACCCAAAAATGGGTTTTTTGAATTTTTTACATATAATTTTGAAAATAGTCAAATTTTAGTTTTCTCCATTGAATTCAGCTTAAAAAACCACATAATTTGGTATTTTGATAATTTCTCTACGTCAATTGGTTACCGAGATATTGAAAGTGCTAAACACAGTACAGTACGTTGTCTAATGTTATTCTTATGGAGGATAAGAAAAATTTTATATCTCGCTTATTTATAAACGTATACTGACGAAACTTGGTATACAGCTTCATCTGGTTGTGGACCATTGATATTTGCTTAAAAAAACAATTTTTTACCAAAGGCTCCCGTAGCAGCAAACCTGCGTACTCAGCCCCATGTTATTCTTATGGAGAATAAGTAAAGTGTTATCTCCCTTCATAATGAAAATAAATTAATGAAATTTGGTATGTGGCTTTACCTACATGAGTTATATTGATATTTGTATAAAACCCCATTTTTTGTGTTCCTTGCTTCAGCAAACCTGCATACTCAGCCGCCATGTTATTCTTATGGAAAATAATTAAAATGTCATAAATCGTTTATTTATGAATGTATATTGATGAAACTTGGTATGTGGTATTAAGATACATATATATATATGCATTGGAAAACCGCTGAGTACGCAGGTTTGCTGCTACGGGGGTATTTATTTTTCTCCAACTCACGCTCAATTAGAAGGCGTAGGGCACAGGGTTTATATATAAATGAATTAGTGACGAGCTGGAAAACTGACAATGATCGTCTTACCTTATAGATATAATATGTCGTTTATGAATTGGAATCTCGTGTTGAAATTACGGAAGTGTGAAATGACTAATATTCAGTAATTGATAAAAAGAAGTAAAATGATTTAATTGGAAACCAAAACTCTGGAGGTTATGTGACCATAAATAATTGACACAACAACGGATTAGTGTAAATAAAAATGTAAAGAAATATAAAAAACTTTAATTCGGTTGGTGAAAAGTGATCAGCGAGCAAAGGAAGAGTGTATAACGATTGAGAAAAATGGTGGCCTTGATAAAGGCCGTTTGTGGTGCTCGGCGTCGGGCGCTCGAACTCGGTGGACGGGCTGTTTAAGCCTTCTTCTCGGTCTTCTTGGGCAGAAGCACGGCCTGGATGTTCGGCAGGACTCCACCTTGGGCGATGGTCACTCCGCTGAGCAGCTTGTTGAGCTCCTCGTCGTTACGGATGGCCAGCTGGAGGTGACGCGGGATGATCCTGGTCTTCTTGTTGTCACGGGCTGCGTTTCCGGCCAACTCGAGCACTTCGGCTGCGAGGTACTCCATGACGGCGGCCAAGTAGACGGGAGCGCCGGCTCCCACTCGCTCGGCGTAGTTGCCCTTGCGCAGCAGACGGTGAATACGGCCGACGGGGAACTGGAGACCCGCTCTCGAAGACCTGGACTTTGCCTTCCCCTTCACTTTGCCTCCCTTACCGCGTCCGGACATGTTGTTGATCGATTGTGGGTAGATTCTCGGAGAGAAGATCGTACCCTAGCCGTAAAACCGCGTGCTAAGGTGGATTCTGCGTGTGCCAGAGCCGCAGCCAATCAGAAGCGTCCTGTTCTCTGATTGGCCGCGGCTCCAGTACACTCTAAATCTACCTTAGCGGCACCGGAATGGCCCCCAACTCCGCCCACCCATGCCGGAGTAAACGAAACAATCCACAACACAACACATCAGACAGGTAGCTCTAGCTACTAGGGCTTAGACCCTACATTTCCCAGGAGTAAAAGCTACACAATGGCAGGAACTCCATAAAGAAGTGGGGGCCCCACATCCCCCCCCACAGTCAGTAGAACGAACGAACGAACGAACAAAAATTTATATTTCCTCGTCGACTACAGCACCAGGATGCCTCCCAAAGCCAGCGGTAAAGCGGTGAAGAAGGCCGGCAAGGCCCAGAAGAACATCACCAAGGGCGACAAGAAGAAGAAGCGCAGGAGGAAGGAGTCTTACGCTATCTACATCTACAAAGTGCTCAAGCAGGTCCACCCCGACACCGGTGTTTCCAGCAAGGCCATGTCCATCATGAACAGCTTCGTCAACGACATCTTCGAGCGCATCGCCGCCGAGGCGTCGAGGCTGGCGCACTACAACAAGCGGTCGACCATCACCTCCCGGGAGATCCAGACTGCAGTGCGACTCCTTCTGCCCGGCGAGTTGGCCAAACACGCCGTCAGTGAGGGGACCAAGGCGGTCACCAAGTACACCAGCTCCAAGTAAGCCGGACGGGCTGCGCCAGCGCCCCGCGCCTCGCTACACCCTGCGAGGCACGCCCAAAAAACGGCCTTTCTCAAGGCCACCATTTCTATCAATCGTTATCGTCTCTTGCTAGTCGCAGTCTCAATTACCCTATCTACGATGCCTTTTAACTCTTGCAGGTCACATTTTCATCTGTTATACGAATAAATTTCTATCTTAAAATAAATTCAATATTCGCCATTACAGTTTTTACTAGGATAAATAAATCTGTAACTATATTCTAATGTTATTACGTTTCTCATTACTCGTCAGTCGTCCATCTCCCCGTTTAATAATTCACCGTATGTCTCATTAAAACACCCACCCGTAACGCAAGTATTGCATCATGTTCAGTTTGTAACGCACAACTATAATACTCTACAGCAGTTACCTCGTCGGAACCCAACCCGCGACCAATCTCACACTGCGGCGGTGACCCGACTTCTCGCCCGTCGGACGGGTCCATTTCCCGCCAATCGGCAGCAGCTTTTCCCCTGACTGTTTTCGACAATAACTCTTAAACGGCGCGAGTTAGAGATAAACACGCGGTTAGACGAAACGAAGAGACGGTCTCGGAGAGTCGGAAAATGCACTTGCCGATCGGTCAGTGCGACCGATAACCGAGATACGGGTGTTTGAAAATCCGCGAGAAAAACGTGAATATCTCTCGAACCGTCAGGAATATCGGATCGCCGACGATACCAGAGTGTAGAACGAGGCGGGAGGAGTAAAACGAGGGGTCCCCGGCCTCCGTATCGCGAACGGTCGGCCGACAGCGAGGTTTTTTAGTTTTGGCGGGAGACGGCGGTCGGCACTGTTCTTTGATCGAGATAGTAATATATAGCTCGAGTGCGGTACACTCGGTATATATAGGTGGGCGTGGTCAACTGCTGTCACCCGATTGGTAGATCGAATCGTCAAATAGCACAGGCGAACAGGACCAGCGGGCGCGCTGGCTACTGTTTGGCGGAGAATTTGCAAATACTCCCCGGGGAACGCGCTCGCGGTCCCGGTGAAACTTCTCGTGGCCTTTTCGATTTCACCCCAACATGTCTATCTGTATTCCAGCCTTCCCGGTCAACATTACTGTTCTCTAGTGGAATATCCTTGAGTTCACGGCAGATGGGTAGGTCATTCGATTAATTAAATATCGAATATTGTAGGTCTATTATAGACTACCGATTCTAGCTCTTTGTTCTAAATTTGTATATAAATAATATAAAGTAAACTTTAAAAAAAATCCGGACCTTAGAGGGTAACAGGTCTTGAACCCGAACAAAATAACGTAAAATAAAAAAATGCAAACCCTAAAAAGTAATCAGCAAAAGTAAGATTTGAACCCGGGACCGCCGACTACGATAATCGGTGGTCTAAAATACGTTAGTCGACATTCAATCGAATAACCTGCCCATCTGTTGTGGACTGAAGGTTATCCTCTCTAGTGAGGCAATGAAGTTAAACTCGTGTTTTTCCGTTTTTATTTTGTCAAACAGTCTGATGGTCCAAACAGAAAATTACAGTAGTAACAAGGCGTACAGCTTATATTATACTGGCTAACGGAAGTTTATTAATTAATTTATTCCTATCCTTAAATTTTCCCTTGATAATAAACAATTCTTCGTTATGGAGCGATCATTACATTTCCTTTCTTACAAATATTGAAAATACTTAAATTGTCTTCTTAATTGCACATCTGCAGATTTTTTTCCCCCTATCCCAGTCATTGGGCATTGTACTTTTTTTTAATTTTGCTGTTGAGATTATTTTAATTGCCTCCCTGTGAGGCGGCCAGCAAACCGAAGGATTTTCGAATGGGACCGAGCTTTGCTATACGAAGTATCAGGTTGGTTTCGCACTTTATAATGCAGTACGCCGAACTATTTTACAAAAGGGAGTCGAGCTTAGCCAAATGAAAGGCCTCGATCGAAAATAAAACCCAAGTGTGGGTTCGGCTAACTGAATGGTTTACAAAGGGACCGAGCTATGCCGAAAGAAGGTATTTTATTTTTAGCGGGATTTTAGGAGTAGAGTGATTGTGAGTGGTGTTCGAATTATATATATATATATATATATATATATATATAAAGGGTCTATTTACACTGTGAAAACTGACCTTTGCTTGGTGAGTGAGTGAACATTTTTTTTTTTTTTTGTAGCCTTTTAATGTCCTGCAGAGATAATTTGTATTGCCTCCTTGTGGGAATGCCGGTTAAAATTCAAGGGGGCCGAGCTCGGCTTTAGGAATGGAAATGGTTCGTGGAGCCGTGAAAAATAATGCACTTAACACAAAGGGTCCATATCGTCGATAGGAAACCGAAGGAATTTCGAAAGGGGACCGAGCTTTGCTAAAAGAATGGAAATATTCGTTTCGTCCTATGCAAAATGAAGGGAAGCTAATTATAAATCCAGTCGGAGTTTACCAGGCACGGCCGTAACAATAAATAGTTTCAATTCGTAATTAAAAATAACAAAAAAAAACTCAATATTTGAATGGTGGACGAGTGTTAGCGAATTTCCCCTATAGGGAAGAAGCTATTACCGTAGTCGGCATAGTAAGACCTAGGCCCGGGACCATGATAA